>CM046834.1:10134365-10864365 GCA_025618425.1 Heliocidaris tuberculata
CCCCATCGATCAGGCCTTGTGCATTCAGGATACTGATGTCGTCAGCATGGTAAGTGATTAATTTGATTAATTGACGGAAGGCAAAGAGGATGTAACTTGAGATGAAAATCGATCTGTGCATACTCATCCCAAAACTTTTCTCCGTCGCCTTCGTAAACACGACAGTTCTCCGGCGATCTTACTTCAGGTCTGTAAAGATGACGATAGATGGACTTGGATATGGACTTTGCGTCACCGTCGCCGTTGCCGTCGCTTTCGCAGACAGCGAAAGCGCTTAAAAATCACGACGGTAACATGCGTGCGAGAACTGTCAAAGTTGGTTAAACACTCCGTCCTCTTTGCTTTCATCATGTTTGCGAAAGTGCTCTAGTGTCTCGTGTTTGAACCACGTGTTTAAATGCATGTTCATTGAAAATTAGCCATCTTTAATAGCTAAAAAATGCTAAATAGAATTTTTATTAATTCATTTCACCCTTCAGTGACAAAGTGTCCTTGCCCTTGTTTAATTGCATATTTTGTTTTATCACTTTTAGATTACATAAGAAAATGGAAGGAAATGTTTTGTTTAACAACATCTTGTTCTCAATAATACAAGTTTGATATTAAATTATTAAGCTAATTTCTGGCATTTTTCTGTTACTTTAGAACATTTTGGCGTAACCTATGAGAGATTCACCTACTGCTCCATTTGTCTTTTGAACTTTCACACACAAAGGGCAAAATTTAATAATTTCCCCGTTTTCCATCCAATTCTGTAGCCTTGTTACTTCAAATCAATTGCGATCGGTATTTTGGGCAATTCACCCACTGAACTCTTCTTCAAATAGTTTTAATTGGGCCATACATACTGCGTTTGTGATAAAACAGCTGATTTGTAGAAACACATGCACACCAATTAGACAAAATCAGTGCCAATTGATTAAAAGCTGCAAATATACAAATCTTGTTCAAATCAATTGGAAATTGGGTGAAAGGTTGTGTCTTGTCAATCTTTTCTTGAATTGCTGGAGCTTTTATTCGTTTGTGAGAAACATTTATTTACCAACACTCGAGACAAATAATCCAAATATCAATTGTCGGTACTCCTATTTCAAACACCGATCTTCCCTTTTAAATGTTTTATGAAATAGATGAAAGGTTATATTTTATCTTTACCATTTCTTAATTGGAAGTTTTAGGTGTCAATTGATTTAAATACAGAGAGGTATTTTGTTAATTGCTTTTATTTCAATCGGAGATCTTCTATTTTAATTGTTTTATGATATAGGGGAAAGGTTATACTTTATCTTTACAATTTCTTAGTTAGAATTATTTTGTGATGTCAATGTAAGATGTTCAATGATGACTGATCCTAATTCAATTAGATATATTCTATTTCAAACATTTTATTGAATAGGGGAAAGGTTGTACTCTATTTCTACTCTGTCCTGAATTAATTGGATGAGTTTTGTGGAATGCTCTTATTTTAGTTTTAGATCTAATATTCCTCATGTTTTATAATGCAGAGGACATGTATATTATTTATCTTTACTTTCTGTCTGGAAGAGATCCTTTACATGTAATCTGCAAAGGAATTCAAGTAATATAAAACAAGATTCCTTAATCTTTCTTGCTTCAGGTTATGAGTGAAAAATAACCCAAGAAAAAGAGGAAAAGTTATGTATATTATGGACACACACACACACACACAAAATTATTGGCATGTATCTATATTTTCAGAAAAATCACTTATAAAAGAAATAATTTTATTTTTTTTTGAAATATGATACATTTTGTAAATGTTAAGAAGCTGCCTTTCTAAGAACTTCATAGAGCAATAAGAAATCTCAGAAATATACATTTCTCATTTTGTCAGTTTACAGCAGCAAATGCTGATGAAGGAACATTGTACAAAAAGAGAAACTGAATACATAGATATTTACAAATACAAACATGAATGCATTTATGCTACAAACAAAAACTACTAATATTCAACAAATCAAATGTGCAAAGGGTGTATTACAATTATAATACAAATAGTACTTTAGTATTGGTCCATTAAACAGGATGATTGCATTTTTGTTCAAAAGTCTAACAAAAATGCCATTAGATAACCTTGGGATACAAGGGAATATATACATGTGATATATTCATAATTTTTATAAAATTTTATTGGAGCCTAGTTTGTTAATGTAAACTGTTTGCACCTTAGCACTATGATCTGCCTTGATTTTGTCTGCAAGTTATATTATGATTTTAAAAGAATGTTTCCAGTATAAAATTGATGAAAACTTTTGAACGTTGGAACCCGATTCCAAAGGAAGCCGTAGTTTGCTTATCCTGATTTGTGGCTTGAAATAGATATTTAGATTTGGAGTTGAGTAGGCATTTTAATGATTGCAGTATATGATATCACCATTGTATTCTTTTCAACTTGAAACAAACTTGGGTTGTTTGGCAATCTTTCTAATGACTTTAAAACTTGCTGATTGCAAAATGATCAGCCTTAACTAAACAGATTAAATCCGAATTCCAAATATTTATTTCCCATTTTGGGTGCAATATTGTTTTATTGCAGCTAGTGTCTCCATCATTTGGAATTATTTTGGGCAATCTTTATTTGCTCATTGCAGTATAATGATAGATATACCAATAACAATGCTGGATATGCAAATAACACTTTGTTTGTTGGAGATATATTAGATCCTTTTCTTTGCTTTATGCATTCATAGCGTGTTTGGTAGGCTATATCAATGAAGAGTCATTTATAGTGATTGTCAATATTATTTCTCTCTCCCCATCTCTTCCTTTTTAGACATTCCGTCTCTTAAAAGAAGAAGGGTTCTTTGTCGGGGCGTCGTCTGGTCTAAATGTAGTTGCCGCAGTGGAGGTAAGAGTAGCACCCCCCTCTGAGAGGTTTCAAGAAAATTATAACATACTGCCCCTTCTGAGCTTTGATCAAGTCTGTGTAATTCAGTTTTAAAGTCTGATTTCATATTTCAATAACTGTGGATGTTGTTTCCCCCCTGATGAATTTAGTGATTTAATATATCAAATAAATATGTGCACAGATAAGTGGATGCTTAATTTCATGTTGATTTGTGTAAACTGAACCCAGTGAATTATAAGTTTAGGCCTTCTGTCTTCCTTTTCATTTCTTTGTAGTACTACAATACTTTCAGAAGTTGGACACTATTTTCTGTAGTTTATAGGTTTAAACAAACAAGAAAAAATGTTATTGGTATTTCAGTCATTCTAATGGGACGGTCAGTTGTGGAATCTTCAAGCAACTTGTTAAAAATTTGGGACTCGATACTATTGCAGGCCAAAGCATAAATCACATTAAATGACTTTTCCATGAACACCTTATTCACACTTCAACAGTAGCGAGACCGATGTGAAGGACTCAGCAAATACTCTCAACAATGTTGTTCATTTGTTGCCATGACGATACCACTTTGTTAAGTTGCTTCAAGGGTCATAAACATGACTAGCGCTTGATGATAATTGAAATGTAATTAGCAGGTCAGATAAAGCCCTTTGCAGAAGAGCTTATTAATACTAAAATTTAATACTAAAAAGAGGTCAAATACAGGAAAATAGGCAAGACAATGGAAAATCGGGAGAAGCAAATTGATAATGAATTCTAAATTCATAAAATCACGGTCATTTCTCATTGTGATATTATGAAATGTTGAATACATTTTGAAAGGAGGAAATGGTAATTTCATGTTTTTGGAGACAGTTTTGAAAAAATCTTTATTCTAATCACATTTGGTTGAAATTGTCGGAATTTGGTAATGGAATAAATTTTCTTTGCCATCAAATTCCTGAGTGGAGTGTGTAATTGTTTGCACAGTTCTCTTACCTATTTTATCTATTCAAAGCTAGTAAAGGAAAATTGGTGAATCAATGTGAGGTTTATTGTATGAAATGGTCTTCACTGAAATAGATGTCAAAATATATTGATAATGTGTTGGGATAATGATACATATTATAGGGGAATTTTAGACTTAATTTTGGTTTTCTATCTCTTTAAAACATACATCTGATATTTTATGTTTTATATTGCAATCTCCAAAATGTGACAACTTAAGGGTAACAGTTTACTTTTATATTGAACCATTTGATTTTTAAAGATTTCTTGTATTTAATCCTTCTACCTTTTTCATGAATTTCTCTTGAGTCTGACATTTCTGAATTTTTTTGATGTTAATATTTTCTGTCAAAACTGAAAGACATTTTAGACATTGATAAGGAATTTGAAGTATTTCAAAGATTTTTGGGGGATGTTTAAATGATTCAGACGAGCTGGTGTCCTCTTTTCCAGCTAGCGACCCTTGACCGAGATTACATAGCGTGATTTACAGACCATAAACTGACCAAAATCAACAAGGACTCGGCTTAATTTACCTTCAAGTGACACATAATTACTTGATGATGAGCTTGTTGTATTCTGATTGCCTCATAAAGTAGCACTTTATATTCCAACAATTTGTATAAGGGGATGTGTTGACAATAAGCTGTAAAACAAATAAGTCGTTTGTTTGGGCACTTCTTCAGTGTGCGTGTGGTAGAAAAACAATTTATGGTCTTCAGTTTTTTTCTGATTATCACTTGTGGTTTAATTAAACTTGTGATTTTAATCTGTGCAGGTGTTGCCTGTTTCTATTATTAGAAAACAATTAGCACATTTGCTATCTCTCTTGTAGTTTTCTTCTTTTCTTTTTTTTTTTTTTTTTTTTTTGGGGGGGCCTTCAAATGAGAGGAGGGGCCTACACTGGCTCCACCCCATGTTGGATATGCTGTTTAGCCAAAGAAACATTAAGCAATAATAATACAACATACACATGTATTTATTTCGTATTATTTTATCCCAAAAATGAAAAATCACTGGATATGAACATTGTCAAATGTTTCTTTATGATATCACTATATTATGACCTCACAGCAATTTTTCATCAGTTGTGTGAAACAAAATGTTTATTTAACAAAATTATTATTTATTGGATGATATGTTGATGGAAGAACTAATGTTATACTGAATGATGTTAGACCATATGATCACTGGACGAAGTGACATTGGACCAAAGGACAAATAAATTTAATACTTAGTACTGTATTTTCCACTACTGAATGACTTTCAATTACCTGTTACAAAGCTACATGTAGCACACATACCAACATATTCCAAACCCATGGGGAAGGCATTCTTTCTTTTAATATCCCCACTTCAGTAGTAATCTCTTACTAACACAAGAGGGCAGCACATGAATTTCTAGGTTGTTGAATGTTTCAAGTTTCCAAATAATTATTGATCCAAGCAATTGACTTCATCATATTGATCATGAAATTATGATTAAACAGAATATTACATGAACATCAACATCTCCTTCAGGGCACTGTTTCATAAAACTTGTTATCAATAATTACTGTCCCATTTCTATGACAAATTTGCTGTCAGCCAATCAGATTCACGGATTTTAGAAGCTTATAACAGTTATTGTAACTTGTTATTGATAACAAGTTTTATGAAATGGGGCCCAGGTGTAAGTGAAAGTGCAGTCAACCTGCAGAGCAATATAGAATATCTCTTTATTATCAGATTCATACTTGTATTTTTCATTATTTTTTACCTCTCTTTCTTAGGGAGGGGGGGGGGGGAGAACTAAACATTTTCTCTTTTTTTAAATATATTACTACTGACAGAATATATTGTTATAATTCAGAAAAATAGTTTATAGTTTATTTTAGCTATATTGTTATGAATACAGTTATATCTAATGAATTGTAAGAACTATCGTATTTTGAGCATATATGTATTTCAGTGTATAAAATCAAACCTGCTTTGGCAAACATCAAACTCAATCCTTTATATCTTTAACCTCAATAATGTTTCGTTGCTCATGTTTTGTGTTTAGGTTGCTAAGCAACTAGGACCTGGGCATGTTGTAGCTTCCTGCCTCTGTGACACAGGTCAAAGATACTATGCCCGGCTCTTCAACAGAACTTGGCTTAAGGAGAAGGGTGAGTTTAATACTTCACTAGCAAATTTTTTAGGGGGCCATTTTGAGTATCAAGAAGGTTTTTTTTTTTTTTTTTTTTTTGTCAAAAAATATAAAAAGCAGTATTTAATCTGGGGCAATATATTCTGCCTATGATGCTCTTAGAGTTTATCATGATGATACAATCATTAAAGCTTCTCCAAATGATATTATTATTATACATATTTGAATATTAATTTTCATTATCTTAACCTGTTGACTGCTGAATTTTCTAATGCCATTGGCTTAATACAGGGATGACTTGGTTCCCATGGGCAACGGTATTGTTAGCTTCTATATTGGTTATTTCATTAAACTATATTTTTATTTAAATGTACTGGATATTTTTTCAAGGAGAATGAAACCCTTGGGAAAAATCAAGTTTAATGAAAAGAGACGATAGAGAGAAGCAATTTTTAAAAAGTTCCATCAAAATCGGTGACGAAATGAGAAAGTTATGAAAGTTTGAAAAGTCTCAATTTACTTTCTATGGCGATTCTCAAATTGGCAATGTTGCTTCAAAGTGACAGGTTTAGTAGTACAACTCTCTATATGTTTTGTACACAAAATTTCATATTTTCCCCATTATCTCTCAAGGTGCAGCTTGTCTCCTTCTTAGCTCAAGATATATCATGGGAAAATGTATTTGACACAACATATTTTAAGTTCACAAAAAGACAAGCAGTATCTTTAGAGATAATGGAGAAAATATGAAATTTTGTGTACAAAACATATTGAGAGTTGTACTACTAAACCTACCGTTTTGAAGCAACATTGCCAATTTGAGGATCGCCATAGAAAGTAAACTGAGACTTTTCAAACTTTCATAACTTTTTCATTTCGTAACCGATTTTGATGGAACTTCTTAAAAATTGCTTCTCTCTATCGTCTCTTTTCATTAAAATGGATATTTCCCCAGGGTTTCATTCTCCTTTAAGTTTGCAAGTATACATCCAAAGGGGAAAGACAAATCATGTCTGAAGTTGCATGCAAGATATCAAATCTAAGGAACAGAGGCCTGTTTTACCAGCCTGTTCTAGCTGTCTGAATAGCAGTTTGTTTTAGCAGGGATTTTTTCTGAAATCAGGTCAGTCTGTTTTATAGTATTCATTTTTATATTTTACATTCATGAAAATACAAAAAGGTGTAGGCTACCGAGAGTTGTGCTCTACAACTTAAATTGACCATGCATTGTATGCTTATGAATAAGAAAGAATACATTTTAGCATAAAGTAAAATATTTAGACGTTAAGGGTTACAGTTAGCTCTACTTGCACAACATACACTTTTATGTTTCAAAATAGGAGCTGGTTTGCATTGTTGGTGTATTTAATATTGTTTTTTATGTCTGTCTCTCTGTTTGTTTGTCTTGCTGTCTTAGGAATACTCGACAGCGTACCGGAAGAATGCCACGGCTTCCTCCATTCATGATGATGAAGCAGTACTTTCTCAAGACCAGTGTGCTTTTGTCTGTGAATGTCATATACCTGATATCGTCTGCTGAGAAGGGCGTTAATTCTGTATGAATTATAATCGGTTATGATGGGTTATCCCTGCCACGGCACTTATTACAATTAGTTAATGCCCTTCTCAGCAGAGGATATGTTCCCTTTTGGAAGGAAAGTAATATGACCTATCAGCCATTTGTCAGACATTTCAGTGATTATGATGATGATAATTATTCACAGCTTTTATATGTCACCATATTTCTATTAGAAACATTCAAAGGTGCAGAAATAATGAAATTAATATTTTTAAATCTATTTTGAGATTATTGATGAAAGATAAAATAAATACATATATTCTTTTTAATAACATAAGGATTAGATGTTATATTCGTTTAAGTAGACACTAATGCATAGCTGTACTTGTAGTTATATCTTTGTTAGTTTTCATCTGTAGAACAATTTATTTTTTAGTTACTTTAAAGTTGATTTCAATGAACCATTACAATATGATTTTGCCAAGTATTGAAATAATGAGAGAGATTTAGTATGTAAATCCCTTTTTGTACCCTTCTATGGTACAACACTTACGGCTCTTGTCCCATCTTCCTTCTGTGTTGACTTCGTTTAGTTTTGGATTGAATATTGGCTTTCAAATTAGCCTGCTGTGAAGACTGAAACTGGAAAAAAAATACTTATGAATTTGAGGAAATTGAAATGAATTTGTGATTGTCATTATGATCTCTATTTGCTGTTAGAAATTTGATTTCTTTGAAAGGTAACCTTGAGTTCGTGTAGAGAATTAGTGATGGGAAAATAAGGTCTTACAGTATTGGACAAAACATGCACTAAACGTTCCAGACTACGGATAAACGATATCTGCCAAATGCCTTTTAATGAGTGAAGAAAGACAGTATGATTGAGCTTGTAGTCCTAACCCATGTGCATAGTACAGTTTTGAATGAGTTGTGCTTTTGTAAAGGTAATTTTCAGCCAGTTTTGATAGATTTTACATTTTGCTGCATGATAAAACAATTTAAAATTAGTTGATCCAGTTTCTCTTGGAATACAATTCCAATACCAGAAATTAAAATTTGGTTTTGGAACCATCAAAGTATGGAAATTGCAATTACTGGTTCAATCAGAATCAAAGCATAATTTTCATCGGAGAGCTTGGAGGAACTTGAAAAGTGTGTCTATTCACTTGTTTATTCGATTGTTTCATTAAAAAGACAGTAAAAGCAAAAAACCATATATCCATACTGCAAACAATGAGGTAACTTAAAGTATGTTTACCACTGGCAGTGAAAGAAATAATTTTTCAGTCCACAGTTTAAATGAAATGAAATGTGAGAGCTTTTAAAAGGCCTGCAATGGCCTTGTAATACTATGTAATTCCCATTGAAATATATAATTATTATTATTGCCAACATCCCATTTAACTCCTTTACACTCTTTATATTCTATATATTTTTTATACATTTGTATATTTCATGTGTGTAATTTCAAGGTTGTACTTTACAATAAGCATTGAAAAACTGAAATTTTGATATTGGGAAAATTAAAACAAAATTGTTGGTCAATTTGTATGGATTATGGTGACTCTGTAGCATTGTATCTTCATCTTTTGCATGAATTGTCATCCCAAATCAGTGAATGTGCAAATGTTTTTTTCTTGTCTTATACTCCCATCCACTCATAAAATTATATATGGTACATGTATAAGGAATAAGTTTTATTATGCTTTAACCCTTTCGAGACGATTGATCAGATTTTGTGGTTTGGCTCAATAACTTTTGATTTAGAGCTCTAAAAATATACCAGATGCATGAGTAGAAAGAGGGAAAATTTCTGCACACACTATGTCCATTTTTGTTGCATGATCATACTGCTTTTAATGCCAGGAATTTTAAAAACAAGAATAAGCTTTAAAATCCTTCAATTGGCAACACATTGAGTTGTTCAAAATCTTTCTTTTTTTTCTTCTTCTTTTATTGGAAATTTTTCAAATTTTTGACAAAATTCCTAACCATGTATCTTTTTTCAAAGACATTACACCTTATTAGAACCATGTAGAACTAAAAGAAAAATATTATTGTTGCCAATTTGACAAACAAAATGTGATCAATTTAGCTCTTAAATAATTGCTGTCCTGAAAGGGTTAAATTGTATTGGATTATGACATACCTGTAGGAAAGACTCAAATTCATGTCATGTTCAAAATGAATATATTACTTTTATGTTCCAAATGATACACCTCAAGAATTTAAAGAAATCTTTCCTATCTGTATTCAAGTTTTGATATAGGAATAATATTTTGATCTTTTAGCTTTCAAAATTTCCTTATTCAACCAAGATACTGATCTATACTCCGTAGTCTTCGCTTTGGTATCATGACACACTGCCTTTATATTTTACTAGCATCCAAGGAGGCCTTTACAACAGAACTATTTGTATATAGGCCTCTATGTATTCCCCTTATTTTCTATATAGATTAGCCAACTCATTTTCAGGGGGTAGCACTATAGTACTTGTTGCTTTCTTGGGCAAGCTCTCTCCAGTAGAATGTACAGAACATAGTTATCTGCTGCAAGCAAGTTGGTCAACTGATCAAGAAGAAGAAGAAGAAGAGGGAGGGGGAGGAGGTGGAGAAGGAGGATAGAAGAAGAAGCTTTTTAGGCCGATAGGGCTCTAACTCTGTGTGCTGGAGCCCCCTCTCATGTTAAGATTTCTATATTGATTATACAGTTTCTAATCCTATTATTTGCCTTACTTGTGTGTGGTGAAGTTGATGAAATATAATACATTTAATAATAATGTTCTTTCAAACTGTAATTTGGACGTGAAAATAAAATGTTTATAAAATCATTAATTACTTCATAAATCTAAATTTTCACAATGCCATTGATGTGTATTGTAAATTTTAAGAAAAAAAATATAAGTTGAATGCCACTTTAATAATAGAAGTATAGATAGTAGAAATTATGTGTGATGTAACATAGCTATATATAGATGAATTAAATGGAGATATAGCTGTAGTGTGTATAGCACGTCATATTGGCCAATAACATGAATGCCCACATTGTGGGCTGATCTACATTGATTTTTATAATGATTAAGATTTCTATATTGTAATATGAAATATATTTTTGATTGTATATTTGTTGTGACAAATAATAAACAATAAATCTCACATTTTGATTTATATTTACTGCAAATGAAATTTTTTTCTGGTGAATTTTTGTTCAAATGACAATGTGAGATAACGAGGCCTGAACATAAGATTTGCTTGCATATTTGCTACTTGCCTGTAAATATTTTCAGAGGGAGATACATGTATTGGATATGTAGTGGGGAATTCCCACAAATAATATAACACAAAATGTATATCCCTATTTTCATCTGAGAGAGGCATTGCACAATAGCTGTATCCAAATCAACTACATGTAGGAGGGCAATGATAGCCCTGTGTTGTTGGGGGGGGGGGGGTTAGAGATATTTCGGTGGCAACTTTTAGGAATTAGAGAAAGCCTCTACCATCTTTTTGGTAGAATTTAAATATTCTACTGGCCAAAAAGATATATCCTGAACCATCATTCCTATCGTCAAGAGAATTCTCTCTCTCTCTCTCTCTCTCTCTCTCTCTCTCTCTCTCTCTCTCTCTCTCCCACATTATTTTGCTTATGTTTATTTCAATTTTTTAAGCATTTTATTTCATGCCCTTCTGGACATAATTAATGAAATGTATTTTATTGTTTTGTTGTTGTGTGTCGGGTATAGTTTTGTCAATGATTTATTCCTTGAGGCTTCCTTCTTCCTTGTTGCTTTTAATAATAAAGCTATTTCTTGCTAATTACTCTACTCTGTGTCCTCTGTTTAATTTTCATAATGTATAAAACGTGAATATGTAACATTTGCCTGTATAAAGTTTGCCTTTATAATTATCTTGTGAAATACAAATACATTGAAAACCTTATCGTCACCCCTGAATATAGCACCTCCCATCTGTTTATAGAACCACGACAGCAGTATACTTCAAGCAATATTTGTAAGGCCCAGATTATATAGCGGAAAAGGTATCATTGGGCAACGAATTTCGATTGTCGTAACAGTGAGATTATTGCGTAATGCAAAACATTATTTTTGATGTTTATCGTTTCATGTTTCGCAATTGACTGTACGTCAATGAATGTACCTAATAATAATAATAATATTTACAAACGTCACGTGACAAAGTTGACGACGGGGGATTCCCCCAAAACATACAATATATTGGCGTTCGCTCCGGATTGAATTTCAATAAGTGACATGATTTGCCCAAATATCATTTTATCGTTCACTTGTAGAGCAGTGTTTTGACAAGCCAGGACCAATATTCATTGGCAGAACATAAATTGAATGTGAAATTGTTGTGGCAACTTGAAAAGATGACTGGAATCATAAAGTGACAATAATTGTGTTCTTGTTTGTAACTACTTTGTTTGAGACTCGACTCCATTCATCATGATTTTTACAACTCTCTAGAAAGCTATACGGTGCTTAAATTGCCTCAATTAATATACTCTTCTTGAAAATAGTTTGATGGTCACGCCATTCAACTTTTAAGCAAGCAGAACCATCGGGAAATATATTCTGAAGTTGGAAAGCATTTATTACAAACGTCGTCGAGTATAATTGACTTGAAGTCTAGGAAGAAATGGCATTTTGTGAAGCGACGAGTGTGGAGGAATATTTCAAGCGACTCTATTTGACTTTCAAAGATGAGATCGGGATGCGATCGCCTGGCCGAAAGCAATTTGCCGCCTTCTCTCTAGACATGGCTGGACTCTACAGCGAGAGACCTATCTACCGGGGTCCCTCCTTTGGTGATGGAGGATTCCTCAGCTGGGACTTCGCCGTCGCAACCAGCACCCGTGAGCCAAATGGCACCATCCAACATGCTGAAGAACGGGTGCTTTATCACCTGATATCGAATCTACAAGATTTCGCTTACCTGAACGACCACGCCCAACATTCGCTTTACCTCTTCACGTATTTCTCCCCCTGCGATGAGTGCATCGTTTTTATCGATCAGCTTCTGAGTGGGTTGAGCGCGACTTTGCCAAGGATGAAGATTTACCTTGGATACGTCGAGATGTACGTTGAGAAAGAGGACCGGAAATTGGCGAGCTCTGCCGACAGGTCGGTGAAGAATATCGAAGCCGTCTACGAACTGGAGCGACAGTTCCCGAACTTTCAAGTGCTGGAGATCCCGAACGTGGTTAATCATACTTTGTCTTTCTCGAAGCTCCACATTGAGTGCTGAGCAATCAAGATGATAATACCTTTTTCGAGTTAGGATCATCAGGTTCAGTGCCACCATGTTCCGATGGGGACTGCGCCCATCAGCAACATGTGTATGTGTGTGTGTGGGGGGGGGGGGGGGGGTCTCAGCCAGTGCTGCACCTCCCTCCCCCCCCCCCCCCCTCCCGGTGACACGATGGTTCTCGCTGTCATTAACAACCAAACTAGAGTGTGGCTGCAGCAACTGAATGGAATTGTATTTCTTGCCAGATTTTCACAATAAAACATAAAACAAAAACAAAAAGATGGATCAAAAAAATAATATTTTGTACCATCATCCCTGGAGGCTGTAATGCTACTGGCTACTGCCATTGACATCGCCATGGATGCAACTCACTGACAGATAATCTACTATTATACCATGCCTTTGACACGTTTCTTAAAGTTCCATTGGTGGGCGTGGCAGAAATGGGCGTGTTTGCTTTGCGTCATTACCTAACACATATATTTCACATGCAGGAGCATTTCGAATGCACTAATGGACTACCTACATAAACTCTATTGCATAAACTGCTTATGGATAAACATCATCAATAATAACTACATATAGTTATGTAATCGAAATTTTATATTATGCCTGATAACCATACTTGAAATCATGATAATGATCATCACACCCGATTAAAAAAAAAAACAATTTTGACAAAGTCCCATTATTCTTTTCAACTGTTTTTGTAATGTTTATATGTCTGTTTCAGTCAGACTGTATTTTTTTTTCGTATTGCTAGGTCCATTAATCTATCTGTCACGATTATGTAAAGAAAAGAAAAAAAAATGTATAATCTTTTGAAATACTGTGGAATTTATGTCTTCTTCTGTGGCCTATAACTCTTAGCAACGTGGTTAGACATTTATTCCGCCTGAAACGAGTCGCCTGATTTAATAATGTATACACATTTTGTTCTTAAAATGTTTTCTCTCATGTGTGTATAACCTGTGAATGTTTTGTAAAATTATGTTAGTACGATAAGTGTTTTAAGGTATTCATATACAAAAAGTCAGATTTTGTACGCTTTCACAAAATCCGGACAAGAACTTCATATCCCTTTCTTATGCAATATCTATAGCGACAGACACCGTCTGTTTTCTAGAAAGATGGTTCTATACATTTATTATGATATGGATTATGTATATGGTATATTCCAGAAATAGAAGGGCAAAACTACAATGGCACGAACGTAATATCATTTTTTTTCCAAATACAAAGGCTTCAAAACCAGTACGTTTGTTATAGGACACACTTTTCTATGTTGAAGTTCGTCTTTCGATGTATTTTTCTTAAATGATTTCTTAATAAATTATATTTGTAAAGAATTTGTTTTTTCAAAAACTCCAAGAAAAGGCACATTGATTTTTGTTTTATAAAAAAAAAACAACTAATTTCTTTCGTTTACATGACAATACTATTATTTGAGAATACGGCACAAATATTGACTCTTAAATAATTTATTGTCATAGGAATTAATATTATGAAAATTAATGTCAACTTTTCAGCGGCTGCCCTTGAGTAAAAGTTGTGTAATCTGAAGGCTTGAATAATCAACCCTCCACATGCTATTTTCAAAATGAATTAGTCTGCAATGTGCGATTCCGTACAAGCTTTTTGTAAAAGGGGGGGGGGTGCAATTTTACAAGAAAATTTAACAATTAAAAAAAAATGTTATCAGATTTTCAGGTACCTTTTTGGCCTTTGAACATCCATCCCGCATCCAGGAATTATGCCCAACCTTTTTTTTCTTTCTTTCTTTCTTTTTCTTTTTCTTTTTTTTTTTTCTTGGGGGGGGGGGGGTCCCTCGAACCTCCAGAACCAATTTTTACGGACCTGATGTGCAATATCATTTTATGTATGCTGCAAATGTGTGTGCACGAAGATGATAACTTTATAACTATATTCATTTTTAGCGGAAATGGGTTAAATTGAATTTGAATTTGAAAGATGAAAGAAAAACAGATCCTGTAATTATTCATTTTTGTGCTTCCAATAGACAGTAAATGTTCTTTTATTCTTCTTCTTCTCATTCTTCTTGTTTGTTTTGTATTGTTGTTATATTTTAGATTTAGATTTGTTAATTTCTTTTATGTCGCTGTCTCTTTACAAAAGTCCGATGTGCATGCCATATGCCTCTATTTGTATTTTGTATCAAGTAGATATGTATATTTTATCCTACATCATAACATTCTCTTGCAAGGATTGGCCAGGAATGTCTAACGTGACATGAAATACTTTCACCATGAAGAAAAAAAAATGGATATCGCGTGACGTCAGACCTCCGTATATTTTTCGCTATACCGATATTTCGACGTCACTTTTTTTGCTATTCTGGATATTTTGAAGCTATCGATATCCCGACAATGTATCGCGATAATGTTTATACTAACGAGCCTCTCAGTCTTTGCTCTCAGTGTACTTGTCTGTGGGTCTACTCCGCATAATTCTACTTTAAATTTTTTTTTTTTTTTTTAATCTATCTATATAGGCTTACTCTTGTAGGATATAAATCAAATATACCATGCACACTTTTCGAGGCACCAATTGAAATTATGGATTCTTCGTTGACTGCATGGCATAGTTAGTATTTAATATAAACAGTGCTATGCCAGTCACCTCAGAGAATCCATAATTTCAACTGGAGCCTCTCAGTGCAATATATATATATTGGGATTATCAGTATTTGCTTTCACATTTTCACTTAACCACTAAGTTGATTATATTATATAATTTATTTGTTTTACATATTTTTCATACTGTAATACTATTTACTATAATTTAGATTTGGAGCCAAGTTGCAGTTGATAAAAAATATGCGTGCTGTTTGTACATTTATATCCTGAATAAAATTAAAACAATTTTTTTTTGAATAGTTAATTATTTGCAATAGCCATTTTGTAAATTATGCAAAAGACAATAAAATGATTTTGATTTCTGTATCTTTTATCAGCACGCAGACTTATTATGCCTATTTGATGTGAGTGTGTTGGTTTCATTTTATTTTTTTATTTATTTATTTTTTTCTTTTCTTTTTCTTTTTAAAGTGTTGATTATCTTCACTGCCTGTGGTATAAAAGAGTTTTGGTATCTGGAAGTACGGCAAGGTGGTTGGCGAAAGGAATCACTGTATTGGGAAAGCTTTTGGCTGTAGAATATACACCACATAGGTATCCACTGTAACCATGTTGGCCACTCATCAGTGACCAAACACACAACTATCGCAGTTTGGCAAACTTGATCTGTTCTGGATACAACACGATGCATATTTTTTGGACGTATGCTTGCCCAAAAAGGAACATGTGCTGCATTGTTTCCAGTGCAATGCTGTTATCTTCCGACTCTGAAGTACTATTAGCATAAAGAAGGAGGAGGAGGAGGAAGAAGAAGAGGAGAAGAAGAGAAAGAAAGAAGAAAGAAGGAAGAAGAATAAAGAAGAAAGAAGAAAGAAGAAAGAAGAAAGAAGAAAGAAGAAAGAAGAAGAAGAAAGAAGAAGAAGAAAGAAGAAAGAAGAAGAAAGAAGAAGGAAGAAGGAAGAAGAAGAAGAAGAAGAAGAAGAAGAAGAAGAAGAAGAGGAAGAGGAGGAGGAGCCCCTCTCGTGTGTTGAGATTTATTGAATTATATTATTTCCCTTGCTTGTGTGAAGTTGATGAAATGTACAACAATATAGATTCTCTGATCTGCTTTAATACATGTACAATTCATGTATGTAATTGAAAATTTAAGTTCTTTGAAACTATTATTTCGACTTCAAAATGCAATGTATTTAAAATCAGAAATTATTTCATAAATCTAATTTTAACAGTACCATTGATTTTCATTATGGTAATTCGAAGAATGAAAGCTACAAAAAATGGAGAGAAAAAAATAGAACTCAGCTCATTTTATAGCAGTAAATTGTGCACAGGCATGATGTATAACAGCGATGCAGATGAACTGAATTGGGATATCTCTACAACGTGCATAAAAAGTCATGATGACTTATTACACATGAATGCTGACATTATGAGCTGATTTACATTGATCCTGTAATTTCTATATGTAATATGAAATATACACGTATTATATTATGATTGTATATATATTTTGTTGTGGCAACCAGTAAATCATAGATTTCCTATTTTGAATCATATCTACTGCAAATGAAATTTATTTTGTGGGTGTCTGTGTTCACATATAAATCGCGTACATAATGTAAGGTTCAAGGGGTGATAAAGTTGTCTGAGCATAATACTTGCCTTGCTTGTCAGTATTTTCCGATTGAGTTATTGAACGAATAGCCGGGAATTCCCCCCAAATATTATTAAACAAGAATGTGTGACCCTAGTTGCCTCGCGAAGGCATTGCCCAATGACCGCACCATCACCCGCATGCATGCACTGGCATGTTGATAAATAGCCCTGTGAAATTAATGTCATGTTCTTGATTTTGAGAGACACTTATGTGTATATTTTTCTTTTCATAACCAAGGACTGGCATAACTGGGGACATGCCGTAAATTATACAGTCCCCCCAAAAAATGATAGGCTTATCTTGACTGATCATTCTTATCGTCAAGCGAATTTCCTCTTCTCGCATTGTTTTTCTTCTCCCATTTGTTTCTTGGATTTTTTTTTTTATTTTCTTCTGGATGATAGTTAAACGTGATTTTTTTCATTATCATTTTTTTTTTCGTTTTTGGTACATGTATAGTTTTGCTGTATGTATAGTTTTGCTATGAACGTTGAACGCTGTATAAAAACCTGAGAGATTAAGCGCCTATGTTGCTACCCTGTATAAAGAACACTGAATAAATAAATAAATAAGTCAATCTTGCTCATATATTCTACCTTCTATTTCAATTGTCAAATGTATTATACCTGTAAATCAGCCTTTATATCTTGCATAATACGAATACATTGAAAATCTCATTGTCTTCCCAGGGGCGCGGACGCCCCTGGGTATATAGCGCATCACATCTATTTTATAGTTCTACAACGGCAGTGTAATTTAAGCAAAATTTGTAAGACCCAGATTAACTGAAAAAAGGAAGAAAGGTAGAATGTCATTGCTCTATATCAACATATTTCGATTGTAACAATGACATTATTGCGTAATGCAGAAAATAATGTTGATGTTATCACTTCATGTTGCACAATCGACTGTGCGTCAGTGATATCACGTGATAAAAATGGTGATGGGGGATTCCCCAGAAACATTATAATAATGATAATATTGACGTTCGCTATACGAAATGACTTTCATTCAGTCATTGACATGTTTCGCCCGAAATGTGACTTTATCATTTAGTACTGTTATACATGTAGAGCAGTGTTATGACCAACCAGGAGTCAGAGTGTACATAAGTTGAAAGTGAAATAATTGTGGCAAGCCGATACGACTAGAATGGAAACGACAGTCTCACCGTAAAATTGACACTGATCGTTGTTTTGTTGATGTTCGACTTTACTTTGAGAATCCGTTGGTGATGATTTTTACCCCCCAAAAAGTATTCAAATCTGTGTTCAAGCAGTATAATTAGCCGCAAACAATATAGTTCCTGAAAAGGGGGATTGATGGTCAAGCAGCTCAACTTTGAACGAATACAACTATCTTTAAAAACAAAAATTGAAGCAGGAAACCAGTAACATCGGTGAGTATCTTACTTTGGAGTCCAGGGAGGAAAAATAATGGCATTTTACGAAGCAACGACTGTAGAGGAATATTTCAAGCGACTCTATCTGACTTTCAAAAATGAGATCGGGATGCGATCGCCTGGTCGCAAACAGTTCGCCGCTTTCTCTTTGGACATGGCTGGACTCTACACCGAGAGACCGATCTACCGGGGTCCTTCCTTCGGTGGGGGAGGATTCATCAGTTGGGACTTTGCCCTAGCTACTCCTGGTCGAGAGCCCAATGGCACATTCCAACATGCGGAAGAACGGGTGCTTTATCACCTGATATCGAATCTACAAGATTTCACATACCTGAACGACCACGCCCAACATTCGCTTTACCTCTTCACGTATTTCTCCCCCTGCGATGAGTGCATCCTTTTTATCGATCAGCTCCTGAGTGGGTTGCGCGCGACTTTGCCAAGGATGAAAGTTTACCTAGGATACGTCGAGATGTACGTTGAGAAAGGGGACAGGAAATTAACGAGCTCTGCCGACCAGTCGATGAAAAATGTCGAAGCCGTCTACCAACTGGAGCGACAGTTCCCGAACTTTCGAGTGCTGGAGATCCCGAACGTGGTTAATCGTACTTTGTCTTTCTCGAAGCTCCACGTTGAGTACTGAGCAATCAAGATGCTATATACGAATAAATACGATTTACATTTTTCGAGTGGGGATCGGCAGGTTCAGTGCCACCACGTTTCGCTGGGGACTGTGCCCATCAGTAGCATGTGTATAGGCCCTATGTGTGTGTGTGTGTGTTTGTGGGGGGGGGGCATCTCAGCCAGCGCAGCACAATCAATGTACATGTGCTGCACCCCCCTCCCCCCTCCTCCCCCCCCCCCCCCGCCCGTGACACGATGGTCATCGCTGCCATTAACAACCAAACTAGAGTTTTGCTACAGCAATTTGTATATTCTTGCCATATTTTTACAATAACAACACAAAAACAAAACAAAGAAATGGATAGAATTGCCTGAATACGAAAAAATATACCTTTTGTACCATCATCCTCGGAGGCTGTAATGGTACTGGCTACTGCCATTGGCATCGTCATGGATGCAACTCACTGACAGATAATCCACCATATACCACATACGACACGTTTCTTGAAGTTCCATCGGTGGGCGTGGCAGAAGTGGGCGTGTTTGCATTGCGTCATTACCTAACACATATATTTCACATTCAGGAGCATTTCGAATGCACTAATGGACTACCTACATAAACTCTATTGCATAAACTGCTTATGGATGAACATCATCAATGATAACTACATATAGTTATATAATCGAAATTATAATCTATGTATTATGCATGATAACCATACTTGAAATCACGATAATGCTCATCGCACCCGGATATTGTTTTGAAACATCGTCCCATTATATTATTCTCAATTGTTTTTGTGATGTTTATATGTATGTTTCAGTCGGACTGTATTTTTGCCTCGTAATTCCAGGTCCATTAATCTATTGGTCATGATTATGTAATGAAAACAAAATAACGTATATCGTAATCTTTTGAAATACAGTAGAGTGTTTTTGTTTTGTTGTGTGTTCTCAAATCAGCATGAAATATGTAATTGAAAAACAATTCTGGTGTTATTTACAAATACAATCAAATATTCAGTGAAATCAATGAACTGTCAAGTTCAAAATGCAATTTAAGTATGTATGACAACCACTCGGTAAAAAGATTTTTCAACTGAAACTATTTTTTGTTCTTGAAAATTTGCATTGTTTAAAATTCTGGTTTGAAATATACTTTTAATTGTAATAATAGTTTGATATTGATGCTTTGATAATACTGAAATCAGGGATAATCTTATGTATTTTACAATGATATATCATTTTTGTCATTATAATCAGGATAGAGTTAAAGTGCAAGGTTATTTTATACCTGTATAAAATTACCTAAACAATTTATTTCGAGGTGAAAATATTAATCTCTCGCCGGTTTCAGTCAACATTCAGTCCTCTAACCTACTATCCCAAATATTATTGAAATGCCTACACTCACAAAATAAATGTACAATTGTTTCGATTTGGTCGTTACAAAAGGTACATTCCTTCCTTGGGCCCAGTTTTAATTTGAAGAGCAAGTCGTTTGTAAAAAAAAATATACGCTACACAACCTTATGTTGAAACATGACCCCCCCCCCCCCCCCCCCTCCGGTCATTCAGGTCAAATATGTATTTCCATTAAAGAAAATATTTACATTTTGTTTTTCTACGATTCAGTATATAGCTGCATAAATATGCAAGCATCCCTTTAATCGTTTAATCACGAAAAAAATGCATCTGGAATTATAGGTTGAGGAATTTTAGTGAATATATTCTTGAACAATTCCTTAATAGCAACACACAGTGCAATGTAAAAGAGAACGTTTGATTGAACATTATAATTATCCTGAAGATCTTTTAAAGCTTAAGAATAATGTCCGTCTTGGTCCAAATGCCATTTATAAAAACGATTCCCCTTTTGACAGTTATTGACACCATTTTTTTTCTTATATATTGTTTTGTTACCTATTATGATACTGTAGAGTTTATGTCTTCTTATGTGACTTCTTATGTGACTTATAACCTTACGGAACATGGTTAGACATTATTCCCCCTAAAACGAGTTACCTGATTAATGTATACACATTTTGTTCTTAACACATTTCCTCTCAAGTGTGTATGTTTTGTTCGAGTGCGATAAGTGTTTTCAGGTGTTCATACAAAAATCGGATTTTCACAAAATCCTTCCACTTACTTCATATTTCTTGCAATATCTATGTAGCGACAGACACTGCCTATTTTCTCGAAAGGTGATTCTATAGTCATAGTATTAGGATATTGTATACTGGGTATTCCAGAAATGGAATGGCGTGAGAGTAAAATCATTTTTTACAATGAATACAACAGTCGCTTCAAAACTGGTATACATGTTATGGGACACACTTTTCCATGTTGAATTTCGGTATTCGGTGTATTTTGCTTAAATGATTTCATGATGAATTAAACTTATAAAGAAATTTGTTTATAAACTTCAAGAAAAGGCATATATGATTTATAAAAAAAAATAATTTCTTTCGGTTACATGACAATAACATTGTTTGAGAATTAAGACACAAAACAAATTTTGACTCGTAAATTGTCATAGGAATATTATGAAAAGTAATGTCAAATTTTCAGCAAACTGCCCGTTGTGTAAAACTTGTGTAATCTATAAGGACTTGAATAGTCAAATTTCCACTTGCTATTTTCAATATGAATTAGTCTGCAATGTGCAATTCCGTTTTTTTTTTTTTTTTTTGTGTGTGTGTTTTTTTGTGTGTTCCCCCAGAGGCGGATTCAGGATTTTTAAAAGGGGAAAAGCAATTTCCCAAGAAAATCTAACAATCAAAATGAGTCTCTGACAAAAATTTTGTTATCAGATTTTCAGGTGCCTTTTAGGAAGAAAAATTGAATATCCATCCCGCCATCAGGAACTTTTTTTTTTTTTTTTGGGGGGGGGGGGTCCCTCGAACCTCCAAAACCACCTTTTACGGCCCTGATGTGCAATATCATTTTTATGTATGCTGCAAATGTGTGTGCACGAAGATGATGACTTTATAACTATATTCATGTTTAGCGGAACCGGAGTCAAATTTTATATAATTTATTTGTTTTACATATTTTTCATACATTAATATTATTCATTATGATTTACATTTGGAGCCAAGTTGCAGTTGATAAAAAAATGCATGCTGTTTGTAAATTTATACCCTGAATAAAATGCATTTTCAAAACAAAAAAAAAAAAATTTAATAGTTAATTATTTGCAATAGCCTTTTTGTAAATTATGCAACAGACAATAAATTGATTTTGATTTCTGTATCTTTTATATAGTACACAGACTTAGTATGCCTATTTGATATGAGTGTGTTGGTTTCATTTCATTTGTTTCTCTATGGATTATGATTGATAAAGCTCATTTTCCTTATACATATACACACAATTTAACCTGAGCAAATTGGGACAAGTTGTCCCAGTTCACCCCTATATTTAAAAGAAAACATTTTTAAAAGTGCCTAAGGAATATCAGTGTTGGTATTCATCGCAAAAAATAATATTGCAAAGTATACAGGGTCATATAAGACCTATAGGCTGTATGCGGGGAGTTTACTATATAGCCAAGTGGTGTTCTTGTAAAACATTTCACAATGAATGATGAAAAACAGAAAAAAAGTGGTCCAAAAAAAAAAAAAAGAAGAGAAAATTGAACATACAAGCAAAATCGCATTATAGCTGTGGATGTATTTGTGAAGATTGATAGTTAAGAATTTTCCTTTTCCTTTTCTTTTTTCCTTCTCCTTTCTCTATTCTCCTTTTCCCTTTCTCTTTCCTCTTCCCTCTCCATCCCCCCTTTTTTTTTTGCCGACAGCTGCCTGTTCATTTTTTTTCTTCAAGTTCAGAGGCGGCGCCCCCAGGGGGGGGGGGCAGGGGGAGGGGGCACAGTGCCCCCACACTTTTTCAATTAACCAAAAAGTGCCCCTTTTTATCTATGAAAAGTGCCCCTTTTCATAGCTGATAAGTGCCCCTTTTTCTTCGTATAGTGCCCCTTTTTTTCTTCCGAATAAGTGCCCTTTTCACCTTCTGATAAGTGGCCCTTTTAACCTCATACATGAGTGCCCCTTTTGAAATGCGATAAGTGCCCCTGTTTTCGTCTGATTAGTGCCCATTTTCCATTCTAACAGTACAATTTTCCCTTCTGATAAGTGCCCCTTTTCACCCCTATTATAAGTTCACCTTTTTAAGTGCCCCCTTTTACTTCTGATCAGTGCCCCTTTTTCTTTCTAATGGTATCATTTTCCCCTTTGATAAATACGTGCCCCTTTTGTCTTTTGACACCGAGTGCCCCTTTTTATCTATATATCCCGATGTCGCTTACAAACTGTGCCCTAAAGTCCACAAAAGAGCCTAATATATTAGCTCCAAATAATCAGAGAAGCTTCATATTAATACATGTAATAGATTCCCCAACTGATATCAGTACAAAGTGAGGCAGTGGAGTAGGTGGCGAGAGGGGCACTATGCCCTGGATTATACAATATTAATCATTGCCCCTAAATCATAAAAGGAATGAGGAAAAAAAAAAAGAATTTCTAAAATTTTTCCAACTGAGCTCGCTCGCTACGCTCGCTCACATTTACTATACAATCTTCTTATCATATTAGGGAAACCACTGCATATAATTATATACCATAGCCTTCAGCATTAGAAAACAACCTTAAATTTTTTGGTCGCTCGCTTCGCTCGCTCTCAAATGAATAATCCGACCATCACACAAAATGCAAAAGTAGTTTTTATCTGGAACCATGTTAAGATAGAAACAGTAATGTGTCGAAAATGATCATCGATAGTGTATTAATCATATTGTAGCGGTATACTAATGTCTCAAAGTGGTATTTTCCGCCTTGTTTTTACCCTTTGTAGGTAGGTGCCCCTTTTTTCCCCAAAAGTGCCCTTTTTTGTTGGTCCCCCCCCCCCCCCCCCCCACTTTGAAAGACGCCCGGAAAGACGCTCCGCCGCCCCTGTTCAAGTTCAATTCAGATAGTTCGATTATATTTACAGTTGTTGTTTTTTCATTGCCATTTTTCTGTCTGAGATACCATAGTGTTTTCCGAATCTTGTGATGGAAGTGAATATTTGAAGAGGAAAAGCTGTAAAAATAAGCGAAGATCGACCACCAATATTCAGTAAGTAGTTGAGGAGGCTTGATGTTTGTGTAGTAAAGATTCTTACTCATTTTTTTTTATTTCTAAAGTTCATAAACGTACTTGTTAAGGCTTGGGAAGTCGGGATTTCAGTCGTAGTCGCAAAATGATCCCTGCCCGTCTTTTCCTATTGAGTTTTGTACACATTTCATTCTGACACGAGAGTTCTTGCGTGCGTACGTGAGTAATGACATGTCATGTCGGCAAAGTCCAAATAATTAATTGACTTCAATAGGCTTAGCCCCTATCTTAGAGAGTATGTGCCTCTATAAGAAAATAGGTATTGGAAACCACTTATTCAGTGTGCAGTTGTCATGGGAGGTCGGGCTATGGCTAACTCGGCACTACGTGGTAACTGTCTATGTTTCAACTTCAAGAGTTGAAGTCCACGCTATGCCTAGATCTATGCACCTTACGGTTTTTAGCCTTAAATTTCATGTTTTGCATAATTTTACTTCTTGAAATTTTCAACATTACTTCTTTGATAATCATTTCACACATTGATGTTAAATAATTTGAATTAAGTGTTTTTGGAATGTGTAATTAATGCGAAATTCAACACAAGTGTTTGCGATCAATTTAACTCTCTGGGCTCACTCAGCCGCGATTTTCCGCCAAGGCCGAGTTCGCCCTAGTGCCGACTTAGCCCGCATCCTGTCATGGCTGTGCACTCTCACACTTTTTTGCTGAGTGCAAAGTCTTGCCTTTGCCTTTGGAGGGGGACAAGTAGATCTAGCCTGGAAAGGCTCTTTGACATGTTTGAAAAGGAAAAAAAAAATTAAAAGCTGATGTTATTCTTCATAGAGCCTGGTGCTCTCATGTATCTCAGCAATATTGCAGCCATTATTATTTTAGAATCTAAATAACCACTTGAAATAAACCTTAGGCTTTACTGTGAGCCAGCTTCTCTCGTCTCCTCTTCACTATACATGTAGCTTTACTAGATCTACCTTGGCTTTAGAGTACATCAAAACCCCATTTTTAGTCTAGAATTAAAAAAATATCAAAAACAAAATGTGAAATATTATTTTTGATATTAAACGGTAGGTTCAACGCCGTCCGAACTCCCCGAAAGAGCCTTCGCTGCGCTGGTAGACCCAGAAGTTTCCCATAATTTCTGGGATATGTCATCGACTCAACATCCCTCACACGATTTTCTTCTTCTTCTTCTTCGCTATAAGTACAGGCCACTGTCTGGTGTATTCAGATCCACCGTAGGTTAGACATGACAGCATTCTGACCTGGCATCTTAGAGACATACTGTGCTGAAGACGCCCGGTCCGAATACATGTAGGTGCGCAATAAATTGAAAAATGTGTTAAAAATGGGTAGATCTACTTGACATTCAAAAACATGTCAGTGAAATTACATACATTACATCATTGTTGGTATAATTGCTGTTTACACCCACCAAAATTAAAAGACTTGTGAAGACTTTACAATTTCCAATTAACCAATAATCTTAAGATTTATAGCATCAACAGAGCTATTGATTCAATTCTCAGTGTTAGGACTTGATGGAATAAATGTTTATTTTTAATTCCCTTTTCTATATCTTGATCAATTTTCAGGTGTTATGCATTTCAGCTGGAGGAACAGTAACAATGCAAAACTAAGGAGCAGGAACTCATGAAGTTGCAGCAGAAATTAATGTGTAAACACATGTACATAGATCGATTTGCCAAACTACACATAGATGTACATGAATACTTGTATAGCGCTACATGTAGATAGGAGCTTCATTTTGCACATACACTGCACATTGTCACGGAAATGTAACTGTGAAGTTCTTTAGTATGGCAGAGAGGGAAGTGACATTGGTTCCACCTAGTTCAAAACCTGAGACTGATTCCTGCGCAACATGCGGGTCCAGCGACAACCTCAAGCAATGTGCCAAGTGCTTGTCAGTTGCATACTGCTGCAAAGAACATCAGATACAGGACTGGAAGAAGCATAAAAAGGATTGCAAGAAGGTTGTACAAAATGGGAAACAGAACTCTGACACCAAGCCCCAGACCAACTCCATCCCGCAGACCAATTCCATTCCAATTGCGGAAACAGATGGCCGAGATAGCAAATCCGACCAAAGTGCCACACTTAACCTGACATTTGAGTTTGACAAGCGGCCCCACAAGCCCAGGGAATATCCCCAGCCGGCTGGCAGGGACCCACTTTCCCTTGCCCAGCATGTGACCACCCAGTTGAAAAGCAACAATGTCTGTGTCGTGGACAATATCTTCAACCCCACTCTTGCCCATGCGGTTTTGAAAGAGGTCATCGAACTGCATTCTTCAGGCATCTTCATAGATGGGCAGTTAAGCGGCGGGAGGCGGAACAGCGACACAATCGTCACGAAGAAGACTATTCGCGGAGATGAGATTACATGGTTGGAGGGAAACGAGAAGCAGTTCCCGTACATCTGTGTCTTGGTGAAGACCTTAGACTCGTTACTCTCCAAAATGAACATCTATTTGAAAGGGGAATGCGATGTAGGAGGGAGAACAAAGGTAAAAAGACAAAGAAGTACCGTACTTTCATTTCAAATAAATCACTTGTTGATCAGGGCCAACATTTTCATCTGTTCAGTATTGTTCAGTACTTCTGTTTGTTCAGAAAATTCAGATGGTATTTTAGACTCTTTGGATATTGGCTATTGCAGGAATCAGAAAATTAAAATGGGATTCTGAACTCTTTGGATAAGGGCGATTGCAAGAATCTATTCGAGTCTTGTAAAGCTGTATCATGTTTGATTGATCATCACTTCAGTACTTCATGACTTTGTTATTTTTTATCAGATTTTCCTCAAGCTTTCATTGATCTGTTTCTCTCATTCTTCTGCTTTTTGTTAAAACCAACTTAGTATCATGATAGACTTCCCCTATTGAAGGTTGATCCTCCCGTATCGTAATATTTCCTTTTCTATTAGGCCATGGTTGCTTGCTACCCAGGCAATGGAACAGGTTATGCTTGCCATGTTGACAACCCTAACAGAGATGGACGTTGTATTACATGTCTCTTTTATCTTAATGAAGGCTGGGATGTAAAGGTAAGTATTGGTAGGAATGGCATAGCTAGAGGCAGAGGCAGCATGGGGCACATCTCCCCCCCCCCCCCATTTAATGGAAAATAGAGAAAGAAAAAAAAATTAAAAGAGAGAAAGAAAGGGGGAGGGCAAAATGAAAAGAAGATGATGCATCCCGCTTCCACGCCCTCCCCATGCTTATTGTTTATCTCTTTCAAGGGAAAACCCATAGTTAATATAAACTTGCTATTAATTTAGAAAATAAATACAAATCAGAGAAATATTGTTGTAAATACGTGTATATTGAGCATAAACTTCAAATGAAATGAACAGTGGTATATTTTCACAGGCGTAGACACGCATAATTATCTATTGTTAGTGGGGGGGGATGATCTATTCATCATCCCCCCACTAACAATAGAAAATGTGTTCGTATCTACGCCACTGTATATTTTATATTATAAAATCATTTTTGTAGTCATAAACTTCTAAAAAAATCATTAACCAATGATTTGTCCTACTTTGGATTTGTTATGACAATTAACATTGTTTTACTAACATAAAAGATAACATTTTCAGAATACCACCCCCGATATGTAACTGCCTGTAATTATTTCATAAAAATGTATGTTGAATTTATAAGCAAAGAAATAAGGTATACATTGTCACTGTAAAAAAAAATGTGTAAAAAAGTAGTTGTTTTCTTTGCCAATACTTTTCATATTCATTGAAACTGCATCACCCACTCCACAGGTAAATGGTGGATTGTTGAGACTCTTCAGAGGTACCGATGATTATGTGGATGTGGAACCTATCTTGAACAGAGCCATTTTCTTCTGGTCCGACAGGAGGAATCCCCATGAAGTCCAACCTGCCTTCAAGACAAGGTCTGCTGTTGGTTGTATTACACATGCTTCAGTGACAATTGCCCGCAGTCAATATCCTACTCTAACCAAAGTCTCTCCAGGTGCAGCTTGTCTCATTCTCAGCTCAAGATATATCATGGGAAAATGTATTTGACACAACATATGCTGAGTTCACAAAAAGACAAACAGCATCTTTAGAGATAATGGAGAAAATATGAAATTTTATGTACAAAACAAATTGAGGGTTATACTACTAAACCTGCCATTTTGAAGCAACATTGCCAATTTGAGGATCGCCATAGAAAGTAAATTGAGACTTTTCAAACTTTCATAACTTTTTCATTTCTTAACCAATTTTGATGGAACTTTTCTAAAATTACTTCTCTCTATCCTCTCTTTTCATTAAATGGATATTTCCCCAGGGTTTCATTCTCCTTTAACTTCAACCCCGGACCAAACACCATACCTACCCTAACCCAAACCCTAAACCTAGCCTGAAACCCAAGGCAATTACAGCCCTATTCCTCACCCTACATCTTTGACAAAATAATCCTGGAGCAATTGTTGTCAGAGCATATCTCAGAGAACTCTGCTGTCATATATTCATTTAAAAAAGTGGACTAAATTCAACTTGGCTTAACTTAATCCACTGATATATTAAGCACCAGTTGTTAAGCTTATTATTCGTCACAAATCACTGTATTCTGTTACAGATGAAGAATCTTTCTTTTCAAGTCATAAATGAAGAATGAGAAATTGACTCCTTATCATTTATTCTCTTTGTCTTTATATGTACATATGTATGTATTTATTTAATACAACACAAATTTCCATTTATCATTGGATAATGAAAAGATAAAAATTCAATTGAATTTCTTTCGTTTTCTGAACAGGTATGCTATCACAGTATGGTATTTGGATAAACATGAACGACAGGAGGCAAGAAAGGCAGCCAACTCACAAGCAAGTGAAGGTAATAGAACCATCTCTCTGCATGATTAATAAAAATCAGTTTATCCCATAAAAAGTGCTTCTTGATGCAATCAGCAAAACTCTCTTAAGTGAAAGTTTAAAAAAAAGGGAAGAAGGAACATTACTTTGAATTATTATCAGCCACTTCCAAGTAAAGGGAGCACTATACTTGAGAATTGTCAACATAGTCATTTTTATGCCTCCGTCCACCGAAGGTGGTGCTGGAGGCATTATGTTTTCGGGTTGTCCGTCCGTCCGTCCGTCCGTCCCACTTCCTTGTTCTCGTGATAACTCAAGAACCACATATAAGGTATGAACTTCAAACTTGGTGCTATTATGTAGAAGACGATCTGATTAGATTTTGGGGTACGTAGTTCAAAGGTCAAGGTCACAGAGGCCAATTTTTCTGAAATTTCAGGTGTTAGGCTTGTTCTAGCGATAACTCAAGAACCATTTGAGGTATGAACTTCAAACTTAGTGCTAGTATGTATCACCATAGGAAGATGATCTCATTAGATTTTGGGTTACGTAGGTCAAAGGTCAAGGTCACAGAGGCCAATTTCTGAAATTTCGTGTGTTGGCCTCATTCTAGCTATAACTCAAGAACCATTTGAGGTATGAAGTTCAAACTTAGTGCTAGTATGTGTCACCATAGAAAGATGATCTGATTAGATTTTGGGGTACGTAGGTCAAAGGTCAAGGTCACAAAGGCCAATTTCTGAAATTTCAGGTGTTAGCCTCGTTCTCACGATAACTCAAGAACCATTTCAGGTATGAACTTCAAACTTAGTGCTAGTATGTATCACCATAGGAAGAGGATATGATTAGATTTTGGGGTATGAAGGTCAAAGGTCAAAGGTCACAGGTCAATTTCTGTAATTTCAGGTGTTAGCCTTGTTTAAGCAATATCTCAAGAACCATTTGAGGTATGAACTTCAAACTTGGTACTAGTATGAATCACCACAGTAAGACGATCTGGTTAGATTTTGGGATATAAAGGTCAAAGGTCACAGAAGTCAATTCTGAAATTGCAGGTTTTAGCCTTAACGTGATATCTCAAGAACCACCGTATCTCAACTATTTTGTATTCATGACTAGAAGGAGATAAAGAGATCAGACTTTTAAGGTGTAAGGTCAAATGTCGAAGAGGTCGAGTTAAATGTAATTGGAGGCTTTTTATTCTGGTTATCACAAGATTGCAAGAACAGTTTGAGCCATCACTGAATTTGGGCGGAGGCATATAGGAGACGCAGTCGCATTCATCTTGTTTCTTTTCTTTCTTCAAGGCGTTCAAGCCTGTTATGTCTACTGTTACATTGTTCGACTAGACAACTAAACAATCTTGAAAGTTAATTTCTTATTTGCCAGTCACACCACCAAATCTACTCCAAACTGACAGATAACCAACACAAAACCTTGGCCATGGTGGGTAATGTCATTTTGCATTCAGTCAATTGTCAGTCTCATCAATATGACTGGGGGAGTATAGTTGTTGGAAATCTAGTGGCACAGAAGGGATTAATTCATTGAACCAGTGAATGAAAGAACATTTATTACCAAACTCTAATCATTCATAATACAGTACATATAAAAAGAGAAACTTCTCTGGTAACAAATCACCACTGGATAGCAATATTACTCGTAGGGTGCTGCGCCCTTGTTAATAACATACTTACATTCAAGTGGATTGCATTCCTTGTTGCAAATACAAATAACACACTTACATTACAAATGGATGACATTCCCTAAAACAAAGCACCATGACATGAAATATAGCATAGTCACTAATATTTACACTAGATGGATGAATGTTGAATATATGTAATATATGTTTTATGTTTTACTTGTATCTTTGAATGTTGAAATATATACCATTCTCTGATTTAGTTTCAGTCATTCTCATTAACTGGGGTGGTCCATGAGGGGTTTTAATATGTAAAAGCTACAGGTTTGAATTTTGAAACTACAGGTTTTAAAATCAGCGACAGGTTAAGATTTCTTAAATAATAATTTTCAAACCAAATTATTTATGAAATATTAGTCATGACATTTGTTTCAGAATGCTTCAAAATATGCCTGGTATTGCACCAGAAAGCCCCAGAGAACCACAGAACTTCCAGGGCCCTCAAGCAGGCTCTGGACTCTGGCCGCAAGGGACTTTGCGCTTCACATGTACATCAGTGTATACCTCTTCCCAGTTGCGATTTTACATGTTTGAAATCTTGTTTGTGGACCACCCTGTTAACTGAGTAGGAAGAGTTCATTATATTCCTTTTAACGAAAACTCCACATTAACCTTTAGGTTTTTCCTTGGATCTCTTCTATTAGATGTGAGTAAACTTCAGCAACAGTATTCCATGATGAACCTGAATGTGAAGCAAAGTGAAAGGGAAGAGTCAGACGGACAAAAGAAAGAGGATGCTTCGTGAGACATCATGGACATTCTGACAAGGTATGCCCAATTTTGTTCTAATTCTTTAGTTATGTCCAACATGTGGTTCCACATGTGGAAGAAGTTCTGAAGGAGATGTGGGGACTTGTGGTCAGCTCCTAGCTCACTTCCTAACTACATTCGGATCTATACCTGCCACCCTGAAGCCATAGCAATACTTCATGCCATTACTTTTACTCTCCTGAACCTACAAACCCAATCGCAACTCAAGACCTAACCCTATATATTTGAAAAAATAAAGGCTTCCTTTTTCTCAACGCGTTCAGTTCAACTTTGCCTATATGTTTACAAATTAATCAACAATACTGCCTCCTCTTATCTTGCAGACACAATAGTTCCTTACTTACCCACACGTAATCTTCTTTCAATAAATGACGCCACTAGATTTGTCATTCCCAGATCAAATCTTTCTACTGCTGAAAAATGCTTTAGTGTAACTGCCCCTGGAGCTTGGAACAATGTCCCATGCTCAATTCGAGCAATAGAAAATTTATCAACATTTCAAAGACAACTGAAGACCTACCTTTTCCCACAGAGCCAGTTTTTTGTTTATTTTTTTTTAATGATGTTTAACTTTTGATGTTAACTTTGTAAGCTCTATGGTACTTCTTTGTGTATAGCTCATTATAAATGACCATTATTATTATTATTACTATTATTATTATTATTATTATTATTATTATTATTAGAGCAAATGTTGTTGGAGTAGATATCAGATTATCCAGTTGTATGGTACTTCTTTCAACCGTCTGCGTTTGAACCTGATGTTGATGTGAATTTTCAGTCCCAGACGTATTGTCATCAGATCTGATTTACAAATACCTGTGAAATCCTAGCTCACAGACAACATTAGTGCTTTAAGATATAGTTGATATATATGTATAGTTGCGATTGCATTTTGAACGACACTGTCTCAAAGTAGTTGGAAAAGGTTGCTCATGTCTACATAAAACTTAGTATATATACTGTGAGGTTTTGGAATCATCAAAGTGATAAGAAATCGACCCAACCTCGCTGAAAAAGCACATGCACTGCACACAGAAATGGGTAGGCATATAGCGGCTGCACACTCCTTTGGCACGAATATTTGGTCCAAACACCTCAGCTATTTTGAATATGAGGGCATGTGAAAAGCAATCCTTTTCAGGAGAAATTTCTTCTATAATGTTCTTCCAAACTGACATAAAAAGAACAAGAAAGCTCACAAATTATTTTACACCTTTACCAAAGCTCAACCTTCGCTTTAAGATTTATGGTCCGATGTTTTTATATTTTGTTTTCTTTCTGTATATCAGTTTCTCGAGAAACCACTGTCCTATGTATTCATTTATGGTTGATCTCTCAATTGACCTCTCTTTGACCTCTATATATCTCCATTTGTTTCATCAGGGCGCATGATTCTTGCCGTGGGATGTTTTGGCTTTGATGGAGATACACCCTAAACTTCCACCTGTCCGTTCGATGCTACCCCAACCAACCAGTCTCATTTCCAAGTAAAGACCAAAATTATGCAGTCTGTTCCTGCCTTTCTGTCCAATTTTTTTCTTGTTGATTTTAACCATCTGTATATTATAAAATGCTTCTGAAATATTTTTATAGAAATTATTGTATATTCCACGAAGATGTAAAGATATGTTAGATACATGTATGAGGCAGTGCCAGCCTTAACTGGCAGACTTTGATATAAAGATAGCAGCAAATTGGCAACAATCTGCTCAGTGTGCATGGAAAGTTTACCTGAATGATATAACCTTTAAATCGTTTGTGTCCGTAAATGCCAGATTTGTATTGTTCTGGTTTAATTTTTACTGCAACAAGATGAAATTGTTGCCAACTGCAGTTTTCAGTTTATTCATTTTTTTTTTTTTTTGCTAAGTATTTACCCCAAGTCTTAAAAGTAAAGTAGTTAGTCTTTAGCCATTTATTTGGAAGTCTTGATTTTGCTGGCAGTGTTTCCCACATAAAGCAGGTAAAAGCCGCACTCAAGCAAAATTAGAGTATATAAGCATGCATTTAATGCAGTGCTCTTATTGCGCTAAAGTTTGGATTGGCTATGTGACGTCGCAATCGTTCTCAGTTAGTATTTCGGCTTAAAGTCGGCTTGTTAACGTCAGGACAATACCCTTATGTGATTTAATAGAATAAGACTATAGTAATTTATCTTAGCCATGCTAAATGCTGAGTAAAATACTAACTTATGTCATGTATTGAATTGAATACCGGCCCAGAGTACACAGTGATGCTTTCTATGTGTATAACCCTTTCTTTTTTCTTTTTTCTTTTTTTTAATGATTTCTGGAGATATAACCCACCTTTATTTAGCATTACACTGAACACTTTCTATCTCGTTTCAGGACCAAGTATACATTCAAAAAATTACATTGACCAGATTGGTGCTTTTTATCACCCCTTTTTTTTCAGGATTTTGTAACAACTCGCCAATTAGTTCAGCATTACATCGACAACTCCATATTGACAACTCTGTGTCTCCATTTGCCAGTCAATTTATTGTTTAAAAGTAAAGCTTAAAAACCATTGATCATCCTCCATAATGTAAGATTTTGCTCATATACACTGTACACTGTATATTATTTGTAGAAGAGAAAGTGAAAAGGGATGTGTAGGTCCATAAAATATCCCAGCATTTTCCTTGCTTTCATTTAACATCACATACACATGCAGGATAAGAAAATGATAAATCTTCCACCTTATTTAATTGAATCTACTTTTTTCCTGTCTCTCATTCTCTTTTTCATTTGTCTTTGTATCTCCTTTTAAAATGTTGAAGTACTTTTATTTTCCTCTGTAAATTTTTATATGCTAAATATTAATTGGCAAACATAAATATTTCTTTCAAAGCTTTGTTCAAGAAATCATGCAAAAGTGAATAAGCAGACTGTGTTAAAAAGAATTGTGAAATTAAATTTCATTTTAAATTACTTCACATAATTAACTTTAAATTATCAGAATTTTTGTTAAAACTAATGATTTTATGAGACCAAAGGTACACATACATTCCGGCAGTGAGGACTCTCAGCTTCAAGTCCTATTTAAGGGACTATGTGAATGCATACATGTACTACTCATACTGCTACACACTTTGTTTTGATACTACTTCTCATACTCATACTGCTTCAACCATTGAGCAGTTTCCATAAATGTAATCCAATAATAGACATGTAGATGTCAAGGCAAACCCAACTTGCAAATGTGATATAATACAGGGTGGCCCAGAAAAAGTGCAACACCTGTCTGCAATTTCAGCGACATCATTAACACAATATAAGGTTTTTGTTTTATTGGGTAGAAAAATCTTTTCCAAGTAGTCAGCTTTCTTTACAAATGCATGACTGCTCTTACTTTGATAACGAAGAAAGCATGAATGAAACCGATATTGTAAATGGAAAGCCGTCATGCTCAAATTCCTTGCTGCTTCAAGCAAGACTACGATTGCAAAAGTAGCAAATTATGAAAATGACACTGCCTTACAAAAATAGCTGTGGAATCAAAACACCTTACCCAAAACTGATGATCTTGGTGTCATTTTACTTGGAAAAGATTTTTCTACACAATAAAACAAAAACCTTGTGATTTTGTTAATTATGTTGTTGAAATTGTAGATCTCTGGTGTTGCATTCTTTTTGGGCCACCCTGTATAAGATTCTTCCTGTAAAAAAAAACACTATTAATGCCAGTGTTTATTATTTACTCAATTACTGGTATGTATGTACACATTTGTGCACAAGTTGAATCAGGCTCAATGTCACTGCCATTAAATCACAGACAAAAATTCAAAAAAGAATAACATAATTCCATTGATTTGATAAACATTAATGACTAAACCTCAACACGATCAAACTATCCAATTTATGTGCCGGTTTCAGTTATTAATTCCATGGAAGTAGCGATTATAGATCCGACTAAATATCCCCGTAATTCTCTCGGCCCTGAGACCTCTCCTTGATTGGCCAAATGAGGGCGCCCGAACTCTACCTGGGAATAAAAATACAGTCAAACCTGCGTTAGCGACCACCTGTATAGAAAGACCACATGTCCAGAAAGACCACATTTTTAATATATCTCTTGAACAGTTTCTCATTGAAACATTGATGAAAGGAACCTTTATATAAAGGCCATCTTCTTACAAAGGTTAGGGTGGTCTTTATATGATATAGAGGTCTCACTGTAGGACAAAACAAATTGCAAAAGATGATGATGAGGCAAGATGATCCAGAATTTTCGAAAACAAGATATCTCAGCCAGAAAGCTTTCCATGTAAAGACATTGAGAAAGAAGAGAGAAAAATGTGAGGAAAATTCAAACTAGCATACAGCGAAAGACATCTGGACCAAAGTGCATAGAATGAAAGTAGAAGATGCCGTACAAGAAATGAACAATAAACATAAAAAACAAATCCCCTGTCATATAATAGCGTTAAATCAAAAACAAGTTGTGAAATCTGAAATAGGTTAATCAAATTGTATACATGTAGATCATCATCAGATAAATGTAGATATAAATGAATTTCATTTATATTAGTGTCCTCAACTCTGCTCATGTTACAAATGTATGTCGATCTTAAAAAGGAAGATTTATATTTTGGCTATTGAGTGCACCCTTACTTCCATTATTGCGGAATTATTGCTTCTTGTATTAAACAGTAATAATGATATTCATGCTTTTATATTTTCAATATGTGTTCTAAATGGAGTGCTATTTAGCTATATAGTTAAATTTTGACTTATTTTCTTTCCTGCTTACAAAACCGCTACCAGATTGTGAATATTGACAAAGTATTTATATGAAATATGCCAATGGATACAAAAATGCACATATTTTGCCAACTGATAAGAATGCTTTTGTTACACATGTACATACAGATATGTTGCCTATCATTATACTTGTACATCATATACTACAAATATTATCTATATGGTGCATTTATTAAACCCAATCATGTATGATGAATATGTAGCTTGTAAGCTGTATGATATCGTTCCATTGTTTCCAGGTAGAATTATGTCTACTAAAGCGCGTTGTGCACCTGGCAAAAAAGACACAGCTATAGGATCATTCGTAATAGCTTAATAAAGGGGATTTAAGTTCTGGGAAAGGTGTGATTTGATTTTTTTTTTTTTTATAGCTTTCTCATTTTTTTTTCAATCTCATGTTTAAACACAATCATGGTATCATTGTCCCCAGAAAACGATTGCTCATAAAATACTCTTATTTTGGAAATATGACTGGAAATAACTAAGAACTTTGGACCATATATTGATGCCACCTGTTCGTGTAATCCCATGTACTCACATTTGTGTGCATTGCTCTTCATCTGTTTGCGGTTTTCAGCACAAGTCCATCAGTCTGTTATAATTATGGTGTTTTCCAAAACCTCATGCATAATACATAACTACATATGGTCCGATGAGAGCGAGGAGGAGGTTAGCTCTGTGACAAAATGTATGAGTTAAAGCCCCTCTGGCTCTCAACAGAGGTTATATTTGTATTAAAGTTGCATTAAACTGGTAGAATTTGAACAGTACCACCGAATGTTCATTCCTAAATTGAGATTATAATTAGAGAATAGTTTAGTTGCATTTTATTTTGAGTTTTAACTGTAAACAACTGGCTTGGAAAATAAGCACATTTTTTATTTCAGCCTATTAATGTTGACTTGCAAATTTAGAAAATTGCTTCTTGCAAGTACATTCTAAGCTTCTGCAAGGGAGAATGGTGCATGCTGGAAAAATAAGATGCACAGACATTTTCCAAATCCTGTCAAAGATGGCGCTGTTTAGGATGTTCTGTTTAAGGCAACTTTTACTACATTTCATTTCATTTCATTTCATTTATTTTCCATTTTCAACAGAATATAACAACGTAATTACATCATAATTTCATGAACCATTTTTCAACAGAATATAACGTTATTACATCATATATAATATCATGAACAAAATGCATGTAATAACAATAATTTTCATTCAGTGTAATTTTCAAAGATAATTATAATAAATAAATAATACATAATCAACTATTCATGATAATTTTCAGACATTTTCTTTCACAGTGCATTTCTATTTGGTAACCTCCTTCAGGTGGCAGTGCCAGACACATTATGAACTTCCATTATGATTTGGCAGTCTCTCTCAATTAATTCACAAAATGGGTTTGTGTTTTTTCCAGGTAATTTAAACATATAATTCAGGATACTAAATCAGTTCAGGCCACTATCAATACACACCCTACTTTGTAGCATATGATATCCATAAATCCATGTTGTGTACATTCCAGAATATTAAACAAAACGAAATATGATATATTGAGAATAATTCTCCTTTATTTTTGTGTAGAAATAATTCATGTTGTATTGATTAGGAGTCATACTTTCATTTATGTATAGAAATATCTTCTCCATTTTCTTCTTATATTTTTAAAGTCACTTTTGTTATTATTTGCTGTTCATTAGCAATATTCAGGTAGCTGTGTCCCAAATTGGAAGTCCACCCTGAAATATCAAGTTGGTTTTGATGAAGCAGAAAATTTTGTCATTCCCATTGCCATGTATGTAAATGTAGAAGTACCAAGTATACCATATTGATGAAGTATTGATAACACCCCCCCCCCCCCCTTTCCAACTCTCTTGCATATAAATCTAGACATGGGTACTTCGTGCATGTACAGAAATTGCTGCATTTTTATTGTGTTTACTTTCTCTTCAAAATAATATTTGGATATAATTTTGTAATCTGAAAACATAAAAAATATATGTAATATATTGTTTATGATATACAAAATATACGTTTGTAGGTTGTATAGCACACCACACACTGACTTATCTTATTTGGATTTAATGAACATCAAGCCAATGTATTATTTATGGAATATTTTGGAGCGTGGAATTAAAAATTGCTATATTTCTTACAGCTGTATTTTTTAATGGGACCGAAGTTGCTGCAGCCCCATCCCCACCCCTGAAATGGTAAACAAAACAAACAAACTAACAAAACAACAACAATAACACCAACAACAACAACAACAACAACAACAACAACAACAAAAACGGCCCCCGTCCCCCGTGGGGTCAGCTTCAGTAGACTTGCATGAAATGACAACAGAATTTAGCATCACCTCTGCCCTGTTTCATACAACTTGCTATCAATAACAACTGCCCCATTTCTATGACAAATTTGCTCTCACAGCCCATCAGATTCAAGGATTTCAGTAGCTTATAACAATTATTGTAACTTGTTATTGATAACAAGTTTTATGAAACGGGACCCTGGTCTTGACGTTCTCACCGCCACCAAGGCTGTGCATGACTAAAACAAACGTCGTTGCTTGTCAAGCCTGGAAACGGCAGCATCCGAACATTGTTTTCCGTCTCTAAAGATGCAAAATTGGGCTTCGAGTTCATAGCAATTTCATTTTCTTAAAACAAATTTTCCCTCTTGCGCACAGCACACCCAAATTTACGAGTGATGAGCTAGGTAAAAAAGATTTCGGTGAATCTATATCACACGCATTCATGTAGAAAAGTAACATAATATTATATTATTTAAGTCATTTATCGTGGTTTCGTGCAGTAACAACATTGAAAAGAATTTGTAGCTGTTGAGTTATTAATATGCCGGGGAGCATTAAAAACGACCCCATGTAGTTATTTTTGTTTTAAAGTAGTTATAATCCATTTGTCATTTTGTATATCATTCTTTCATTGTAAAACCCAGGTTTTTAAAGTGTCTATGATTTAGCAAGTCGTCTTGCAAGTAATCTCAGTTTTATGAGAGTGCACAAAAGCTGCATTTCCTTATAATATGACATTCAGTTAAAAGGGGAATAAATCTTCTTAGAAAGTTCGCTTAAGACACAACATATGAGAGAATTCTCCCTTTATGACATCACATATCAAGAGCCACTTGCCATTGGGAGGTTCCTTATAGTATAAGTGATCTCAAGTATTAAAAAAGAAAAATCAAACTTCTCATATTCTTGATTTGATTTTACTCAAACTTTAAATAATCTGTTTCTCTGATTTTTATTTCTACTGAGGCCGACTTTCTACGAAGATTTGATTCCCCTGTTAAGGAATTTCAGTTTTTAATTGTTGGTTGTTGGTCTGTGTTTGTGTTTGTATTTTAAGTAAAGGGTAAGGCCGAGACCAGTCACTGTGTGGTGTACTCCATGGTTCTAGGTGAGAGTCATGGAGGTCTGGTGATACTGGTCTCTGGAGGGCTTGCGGCGTAGCTACGGGGTTGCACTTAGTCACAAGCCCCTACCTGAATCGTAAAAAAAGGGTAGAAAGAATTTTTTTTTTTTTAAAGATGAGAACGAGAAACGTTGAAGAAGCTGTGAACCCCTCCCACACTATCGCTCTAATCGACGGGCTTTTCAATTCGTATTTCATTGACTTAGTAAGACTCCCCCCCCCCCCCCCCCCATGATGCCAGTACCCCCTCAATGGCTGGACCCACGCTACGCCCCTGCTTGTTGCTATGATTGGGTTAATAGCGATCCATTTTCATGAAATGAAACCAAAGAAATTGTTGTTTTTTGTCTTTTCTTATCAAAAGTATAGATCTATCAAACTTTCATTGCGATGGTTATCAAAGCACTTCCATGTTACTGAGCATATTCGCATTATGCAGTGTTAAAACGCATGAATAAATAAGAGTCATTTTATGAGTGCTAACACAGTCGTTCATAGTTTTATTTTGTGTTTTTCTCATATGTTGAAAATATTATTTTTGTCGGAATAATTATGGTGTCGGCTGTAATGATAATGGTGATGCTAATGGAAATGATGATAATGATGACGACGACGAAGATTATAAGAGAAAGAGGATCTTGACTGTGATGGAAGTGGTAGAGATGATGATGATGATGATGATGATAATAATAATGGCAATGAGCCAATGACAACAAACGATGGTGGCGGTATTGATGTTTTCTCCATAAAATGTTTAGCTATCTATAATGGAAAAAATGAAAAATAAAATGGTATCACAACCATCATCACCACCACCACCACCGTCATCATCATAATCATCACTATCACCATCATTATCATCATCAATTAGAACTACTTTCATAATCACATGCATGATTATCAGATTCTGTTCAACAATATTTCCCTATGGTCAATACTTTGAGCCGCCCCTCCCCCAACACGGAAATGCTGGTTGAGAACATGATGTTCATTGTTCACAGACATACTAAGCCAGCTTTTAAAAACATCCTTGATCTACTCCAATAAACAAGCCTAAAACAAAAGAACTCATCGACCAATCCATCCGTGCAATGACCCCATTGTTACGTCACCGACAAGTCATGAATCGGCCCCATTATATCCCTAAAACATTGACCTAACCGTGACCCGATACTCGATCAATATCAAGTTGTCGATCATCCGATTTCTGTCACGTCTGCCCTATTAGTCAGTGAATATAATAATTGAAATTGATTTGTCGTCCTCCTGAGAAAGTGAACGTGGGTTTATCCTTGGTTCGTCTGAAAAGAAGACAAACGCCGAGTGATTTTTATCGACAAATCTTCAAGGTACTCTTTTATAAGAAAAGGAGACGCGCGCTTCTCCGGTTAGAAAGAAAGAAGAAATGCAGCAATAACGGAAGAGAGTCCAATGATATATTCATCTCTTATAATATTCAGCAAAATAGAAAGACCTGAAATATTTCTGCTGATAATGACGATAAATCTAGGTTTGTTTTGTCGAATCTGGTGTAAAATAGTTGCTTTTTTCTGGGATTATCGAACTTCTGATTCGCGGCGGGGAGAGTTTGCGAGTCGGCCCCAAAAGATAATTGGTTTGTGGTTGAGGCGGTTGAATAGAACTTGTACAATTATGAGGTGTTGCTTATGTAAAGCTGAACGTAATGATTGGCAAACAACCAGCAATAATTAAAAACAATAGTCTTTCAAAACAACAACATCAAAAAACTAAATGCATCACATGCATTTACTTTATATCATTTGTTTGTAAACAAACGCTTTGACACTTGCAGAAAACATAATAGTGATTGCAAATAGGTATGTGAGAGGGCGGTGAAAAGTAAGTTTTAGAGGGGTATATCGAAAGAGACGACTGTTTTCCTGAGACAATGGGGACTACTATAACTTTATACATATCCATTGATTTTCATGCACAGTCAGAAGTTTATTATGTAGTTTATGCACAAAATAGACATTTATTTGACACTAAAAAATCATTCTTAGATTAGGATATTAATATCTTCCAAATGAGTTTTCCCTTTTGCTTCTTTTTTTTTTACGGGAAGTATGCTTTTAAATTTTGCCACATAGATTAGGCATACACTATTATGGATTGAAAGAAAATTTAAGAAAATGTGGATTTTAAAAAGGCAGTTGCTTTGTTCTTTTCCATTCACAAAAAATGCCCCTTTGCAGTTAATAAATTCTACTTATCGTCACCTATCCGAAATCTTACAATGGGCTTACTATTTAGGGGCTTAAAATTAAGTTGGGTTTTTTTTTTTTTTTTTTCTTTGTTTTTGTTTTTTGTTTTGTTTTGTTTGTTTTTTTTTTGTTTGTTTGTTTTTTTATCACCGAAAGCGCATTTAAGTATAAAGATAACGAAAGGCAAGAGACTGGTTAAAGATTGTTTGATTTTCATAAAATATAATCAGTTAAATGAGTCATTTAGAAAAACTATTTAGGGACTCAAAAACAAATGACTGCCAAATTAGAGGATGATACTGTACCAGGATAAAATGAACCTTTTTTTTTTTAAATGATAAATCACCTTTATTGCTTAATAAAGTGGGTGCGATAAGCCCAGGCTACCTGATCTTTTCATACAGAATACAAATCGACATACAAAGTGATACAATCAACAATTAATAAAACGCTGAAAACAACGAAAATGCACATATCAAAACGAATAATGTCAAAATGTCATAACTATAGATGAAGAATCATAACATACTGAATTATAAATTAAGTTATCCTCTTGGGGTTTAATATATCGCAGCACGTTTTGTTTTGTACAAAAGAGGGGGGTTTTTTTAAGTGTCTCTTCACCTTTCACCGTCTTGAAAACGTATCTGTTCAAAAAGCATTTTGAATGAGCTATATTGTGCATTTTATAGCATCTGTCTATCCTTATTCTTCCCTTTCTTAAAGCGCATAGAGACGCAATGGCAGTGATAATTATGTGCTATAAAAGCATTGTAGTACACTAAAAAAAATTGCCGTTTTTTCACGGGAATTTCCTGGCAGTCAGGATGCGGGGAATGCCTGTTTTTCCAGTTTTTTTGTGTTTTTTTTTACCGGAAATCAGCTTATATTTACAATAAAATTATGTAAATTTACAATAAAATCATATGCTGATTTCCGGTAAACCAACAAAACTTGCTGTTGTTTTACAGGAAAGGACTGTAAAATTGAAATAACGGCAATAACTTGTAATTTCAAGGGCTAAAAAACCTGTAGTTTTACAGTTATTTTTCACAGTGTATTATTATTATTATTATTCACACTTCTTCCATGTACAAAAATAATAGCCTGGGATAACAACTAGAATTTCTGAAATGTAAAAAAAAAAGCGTTCTATCGCCGCTTCTAAATAATTTTAGTACTTGTTGATGCGTTGAAATGGCACTTGCATATTAAGATTGGAAAGGTTCTTGTGCAGGGAAGCGATGCATGGAAGAGTATCTTTTAGATGCCTCGAGTGGTACTTGCAGTATATGTACCGTTTAAAAGTGGCACTTGGGTTGCTCTCGTCATCTTAGCCGCTAAGTTCAAAGAAATAGAGGGCTGTTATCCTTCTGTACGGAATAGTTTGGAGTGGAAAATGGTTATGTTGGAAACAAGGACAATTTTAGGGCTGAAATTATTCGATATTATGTTGCAGGAATAAGGCACCAAGGACCAGTGGCGGATTTAGAGGGGCCACATCCGGCCCGTGCCCCCCCCCCCCTTGGAAGAAAAGTATGCCTTGTGCCCCCCTTTATTTTTGTTGTTGCTTGTCAGAGAATTATGGAGGGAAACTGGACCCCCATTACCCCCTCCCCCCTCCCCCTCCCCCCACTGAGCGACTTTTCGAGAGCTGGCGAGACCAAAAAAATACGGGTCTCCCTCCTAGCAGTTTCGAAAAGTTGACAAACCTGCATTTGTCTGCATTTGTGTGCCCCCCTACCTTATACATAATCCTGGATCGGCCCCTGCCAGGGGCTCTTTTGTCTACATCTGGGCCATGTCTTTTAAAGAGTTGCGATTGCTCTGCATCAATCCTCAAATCGATCGCAAATTTATGCAGTCTCCTATCTTTTATGTATATAGAGTTGCGATTGATATCACTATCAAATTAATTTTCCATCGATCGCAACTCTCCTTCTAAGACGGGACCCTGGTATGTAAGTGGTATGTAGTAGTATGTGGAAAGAAGAAGAAAGAATATGCCTAATATCTATAAGATATAACCCCCCCCCCCCCTTCCCCATTACTGCTCTGATATGTTTTTTTAATTTTTATCATATACTAGTAACTTGATACTTTCGTCGTGTCATGTAATAAGTATAGATTTGTTTCATATTATTTGGTTGTTTGTTTTCTTTGTATTTTTTTTTAAATGATAATCCGTATCATCACGTCCGGGTTTTATTTCAATTATTCAATTAACAATTTAATTTGATTTGTAGAATACACAATTCATCTCGTACTTATCAATGAGGGGGAGCAACCGTCCCGAATACACCGGTCACCCCAGGCTCGACGCCCCCTAATCATTGCTACAAGTGTAAGATAATGATGATAAGGACGAAGTAATTTTGAAGAATGGTGAGGTATAAAGGGGTGCCTTAGGCTAGTCCCTGGTTCCAAAGCGGTTTGTGGTCAAAGGCAATCGAATAGATTGACTTAGATTATCTGATGAGCAAAGAAATAGAGCACGATGTTTTTCATTAGATACACCGCCGCCCCCCCCCCCCCCCATGTTTAGCCATGATGCTTCACATTCGTGACAATGGGATGCGGTTGCTAGGCAACGCGCGATGGTTATGCGGTTCGGGATGTTGTATGGGTTGCGGGGGCGGAGTGTGAATGCCCGTTTACAGAAGTAAATATCCCGACATGCTGTTAAAACATTAACGAGGGCTCCTTATATACCGCCAATTCAATATATTCCGATTTAATGAGATGTCTCGTCTCTTATCTCATGAAGATAAGCTTTGTTGGTTCTTGCCTCTAACCTTGTCTGCTCGGTTGAGTTTTCTCAGACTGTTTATAGTGAATTAATTATGTTCCTATTAACTTGTGTAAGAAAATAGTCGTTTTTGGTAAATATGGGTATCAGATTTATCTATTGCATTGCAAGCAAGGAAAATTGAAAACCCCATTTTGTACACTGTAAATCTTTTCAGGTCCTCAAATTAGTAAAAAGCTGAAAATAATGAGATAAAAAAATGTCGCAAAAATAATCTTTTTTTTTTTTTTAAATCAGCAGCTTCATACAGCATGTGGGCCACCCAGCTTACTAATGATATATAATTTCTTTTAATTTCAAGGAAATAAAGTACGTCGGGATTATATGTCGCTCCGTAAACGGGGTCTCTGCGTATCAAAAGGGCTAATATTTGAAACTGAATTTACATTATTCTGTAGGCTTATAAGTTTGGGGATGCTGGAGGGCTTGGGAGGCTGCAGCCCCGGATAATTTTGAAATTTACTCATATTTGAGCGACCGTCACCTTATATTCGGACAGCAAGGACTGTAGTCATTTTTAAGGGGTTTTTTTAGTCATCTCCTTATAGTATATTGTGATGGATAACTTACATTATATCAAAAGAGTTAAATTTAGAAAATATTCGAACAAGAGACGACAGAATTGTGCCCATACGCCTATGCGTTATTTTTCAAATTAATGGGCCTTTTTTTGCTCTATACCTCTCACATTATTTTTTTCTCTGCCACACACTATCTCCCCCCCCCCCCCCTCTCTCTCTCTCTCTCTCTCTCTACTTTATTCTCTCTTTATGGCTCATTTGCTTAGTTAAGCCAATTATTGTCAATTCGACACTCATCAAAAACGTATTCATCATATATTATTAAACAGTCATTTGCCGTCACAAAAAGGGCACATAATATGGGATCAATTATTATTAAGGTCTATGTGGGACCAATAAATTGTTATTAAGGTTTGTTAAAATGTCAGTGCCGTCATTTTGTAAGTACATAATAACTGTTCATTATGTTGTATAATAATGAATTTCCTAGTAAAGATGAATTGTATACTAAACATTCATGATATTCACCGTACTGTCATTCTGTTGATGCATTTATTTTGTTCTTTTGAATTTATTCATTCTCTGAACATTGTAGTTCTTTATTGTGTGACATGTAGCATAAGCAGCAAACGCTTATTACGAAGTCAGAAGGAATAGTTCTTGTAACAAAAGAATATTGACGATACTTTTATGAGAATAAGCTTTGCATTTTTTTTTTTTAAAGGACTTAAAATTGGCATATTAGTTACTGCGTGCATGGTCTGTTGTCATTTCAAGATCAGTTATAATCAAAAGAAAAGTAGAATATTCTATGGCGGTTATCACATTTTCAGGTGCCCTTTGGGTAAAAAATTTGAAAGGGTGCGCAACACAATTAGAGCAAATCTTCCTTCGTGCACTTGAGGTATACCGCATTGGGTTTAAAAAAAAGGAACACAGGCCGTTTGTTGTTGTTGTTATAACTTGGGTTTTTACAGACGTTTATCAATCAAACATGATTATTTACGTCTGGGACAGACCTTTAATGTCACCATTCGAACCTGGTTCCGATTAGAGTCAGTTTGCATTTGACCGCGGGCATTACCGCCAGACCAACATCTCCTCTGAGTTTGGTCTGTTTGTGCCCCACCCCCCCCCCCCTCCCTCAGGCCCCGCCTCCCTTAAATCCACCCCTTATTCCGAGTTCCATTGTCTAGAATAATCTCTCTGACCCATGGACCCCTCTTCGCCCTCTCCGTCCTTCAATTCACCCAACATTCTGGAAGACCTCGAACGTATCCATACCAAATTATATATATATATATATATATATATATATATATATATATATATATATATGTATTTTTTTTTTTCCTGATTTGGTTAGTTAGCCCGATTCATGCAGTAGAATTATTGAGAAAGCTCGGAAATATCTGTTGAGAATGAGAGTGATTTTAATTTTTTTTTTTAAAGATAAATAAAAAGCAAATAAAAACACAACGAACGAAACAGTTAATGACGTTTTCCAGGTGTCATTTTGGTAAAAAAAAGAGAAAAGAAATGAAGGGGCATATTTTTTTTTTCTTTTGTGTCAGATTGATCTTGAGACACCGGGCACGAACCGGTTATGTGCGCCCCCTCCCCCATTATCCGCCACTGTAAGAAGGTACATTGATATTTAAAAATTAAAAAATAAAAAGATTGATTAAAGATTTGATACATATGTGCCCTGGACGTTGGGCAAACTGAAACAACATTTCTTTTGTCCGACTCAGAAAGACTATATGTCAAAATTTTAGTTAAAAATGTAATTTGACATTATTACCTATATACTTGGGCATAAGGTTGCCTTTAAATTTGGTAATTCAGACACAAAACTATCCTCAGTGTTTAAGCCCCTATTCACCCCAAGTATCTAAGGGTGTACGCTTGCCTTCCGTGAATGGAACGATACATTATTTTTCCTGTTTCAATAAAGAATTCGTGTTTCAGGAACTATTCGTGCCGTCTCTTTATAACTTTATCAGGGCATTAGAGGTTTTCGCTATACGCGAGAATATTATTTTTTTATTTATTTATTTACTTTTTTTTTTTTTGTCGGACTCATAGGAACCTTAAAGTTCCTGAATTCAATCACCATTTTCATGAATAAATAAGGGAAAATACTTCGCATGGAGGCATTCTAAGTTTTGCATCGCACGAACTGTCATTCAGACTGATCGATATTCCTTTAATCTGTTGATCCAGGCAAGGGGGTAAATGCTCGTACGCTTTATTGAATATTTGATACAAGCTCCGTATCGATTCGCAAGCACTTTTAGGAAAGAAAAATATACAATGACCAAAAGACTGCAGGATATCACTGACAAAGAGTCCATGCACTTTAAAATGAACAGAAGCAATTATATAGACCATTCGAATAGGGGAGGGTCGGAAAAAATTTTTGCCGAGAAACTTGCCAGAAATTTTCAACAAGAAACGAGGCAAAAAAAAAGGTTCAAAGAATTTTCAAATTTTCCAGCATGAAAAGAAATTCAAATTTTCAAATTTTCCAGCAACAGTTACGGAAAAAACTTACCGTGAAAGAAAGAAGGTCCTCGTTTCGTTTCCATTCGCCGACAGAGCTTCAAAATTCATACATGCTGACAATAATTTGAGATTTGCGGAACAGAGATTTTGAGTAGTTTGTCACAACCCATCCCCCCCCCCCCCACCCCCCTTTCTAGCGACGCCCATGTTACATCAGACAGACTGTGTTTTATGTGATTCCAATGTAATATACCAACAACACTTTCATCTTTTGGGGGGTAAATTACAATGTCTATTAAAGTATTTTGATAATACATGTACCGGTAGGTTATACTCTCAATTTAAACGAATTTATTTCTACCGTCAAAAATATCAATAATACTAGGATTAATTGGACAATGATGTATTTGGGGCATTATGTAGGAGAACTCGCTTATTTCATTATTAATATATTGTCAGAACATATTGATAGAAACAGAAGTCTGGTACTATTACGGTCTTTATGAAATCGTTTTATTCCGTATAGGGAAGGGTGCCTTGTTTTAATATATTCGAAAATATGTGAGAGATTGGTATATTGAATATTCGGATGAAGTGTTTTAACTACGTAATAAAGATTTACCTATATATCATTTTAAATGGCTGTCATATTGGTCATAAACTGCGTTGGTAATAACAGCAAAGGATTTCCGGTTGATTGAATTTTATTTTTTGATGCACACGAATGCACTAAACTGTGACCTGCATTTTAACGACGACAGAATAATAGGTCAAAGTCAAATTTACGACAATCAGTAATTCTAATAGCTGTTTCCGTAAATAAAAGAAACTACTGACGAAGTTCACACATTTTGGCAAAATCATGATAATCAAATAGTACAGTGGAATGCCATTTGTATACTGTCGGTGCTGGGCTGCCAAAATGTGAGAGTGTGTGATAAAAATAAACCTCTGTTTAGTTGAGAAATTTCCTGTCGGGGAGCCCGCCGATCTATTTTCACCTGCCGCCCCGACCTACGGGAGGTGGATGACGCCGTTCCCCTGGCAACGGCAGTTACGGGTCAATGTCAGACGTGTCTTTGGAAAGAGAGAGGGAGAGAAAGAGAGTATGAGAGAGTGGGCGATGGAGAAAAAATGTTGCTCATGCCGATCGGTCTAGAAAAAAAATATATAAGAGAAAATGATATCTCATGTTAAATGTTACATGTTTTTGGCAGCGTGACAACTTTGGTTGAAGCCGTATTTCCTGTGACTATTCGAAGGACAATAACGCAGTTGTCAAGGTACCACATGACATTTACTATACGCTTGTCATTAGGAAGAAATATTTAAGCTTCCTGTCGATATCACGTTTAAAGAAATACTGAAATTTAAGTTCAAAATACTAATTAAATTATAATGAAGCAGCTTAACTAGAACAGCTGAAGACAGAGAGTTATGGAGAACCTGTGTCTCAAGATCTATCACATTATAGATAGAAAGAAAGAAAGATAGATAGATAGATAGATAGATAGATAGATAGATAGGTAGGTAGGTAGGTAGATAGGATAATGAAGTGGAACAATTTAATGTTAAAGCGCTTCATCGAATTTTACCTTTCAGACACATGGAAAATTGTAAGTGAAAATCTGTTTGCATTTTGCAAAACAATGAAACCGTGTGTTCGTGTGCTTTTAGAATACCCAAAGGTAATTATTATTCCAGAACGTGTTGTTGCATTTATTTGCCATAGCTTAAAAGCCCACACTGATATTAAATGAAAAAGAAAAATCTTTTTTGTGTGTAGAGTTTTAACTGTCCAAATACTATTAAAAGATCTTACCTTTATCTTTACTTCTTATACGGGATATAAACCATTTCATAGTATGCAATATACAAGATGGAAATGTTAACCCATTGTGTACTGAATTTTCTCATTCCCATAGGCTTAATATACAGGGACTGTCCGGTTCCAATAGGCAATGAGTTAAACTTCTTTCAAAGAAAACACAGTACTCTTGCAATATGGCATGTTTTCAAAATATATTTCGTTTGGATGACATTTCAGATGTCATATCAAATGCTATTCAACATTATACCCCATGATTTTAGCTGGATGTTTGAAGATTTCGAGATTTTGGATGTAAAGTGAATATTTACATGTGTTTTGATATATTCATTGTTCAATGTGTTATATAGCCGAATAATCACATCTGAAGAGGAAAACTGAAAAGAAATATATGTTATAATTAGCTTATCACGTACATAATTATGGAGTAAGTATACTTACTGAATACGGCGGTAAATGATTATAGTTATAATGGTAATTATAGTGGTAAATGACTGGACCTGAGTTTAATAACTGGTTTCACATAATTTGGTTTGATTGATGTCATTGATTTCATCAAAAATTCTGTTTGATTTTCTTTCTTTCTTTTTTTTTTATTGTGCAAGGTTCCACACAAATCATTACATAATTTCTATATGACAACATGGTATAATTATATAATATGGATTGGCCTTGAGGGGGATACAACATTTATTGCCTGAACTAGAATCGTATCGCCCAAGTTGAAAACGAGGGCAATACGTTTCTAGTGAGGGCAATTAATGTTGTATCCCCCGAAAGTAGCCAGTCCATATCATTATTATTAACAGAATCAGACATCTAGAGCGAACTCGAAAATATTGTAAAAAGTACAGTTTATTGCCCGCTATTTAACACGCAAAATCCCCTTGACTTTCGAAATCGGGCAATAAACAATTTATCGGCCCGCAGTTTTGCTGCCTTGTCAAAGCCGGGCAATAAAATGTAAAAATTGCATTGCTCAGATGTCTGATATGGTTAATAATAAAAATTGACTTTAAACAACTATCATGACTATTATCGCTTGGTGAGGCAAGTAGTAATATGACTAGAAACAGGAGGTTAGGTATTTTATTGAGGAACTTCACTGACATTGACATCAATATTTTGTTTTACAATACAAAGCCTTAGTATAAAGAAAATTAACAATCACATGGAAATGAAATCGAAAAAAAGAGAAAAATATAGCAAATCACCATAGGACTACTCAGATTTAACATGTGACAAATTATAAAACATTATCAAATTGGATATCATTATATTATATAAATATTGACAAAAAAATAGGCAGAGTTTGATAGCATGACTCCTCTGATAAAACAACATAGTTACAAGAATATATGGAAAGAAACATAAATAGAAGGGGAAAATATATGATATCCAAATTATTAAATTGGATATCATATATGATATGAATATTGACAAAAAAATAGACAGTTTGGTAGCATGACTCCTTTGAAAAAAACAACAACATAGTTACAAGAATATATGGAAAGAAACATAAATAGAAGGGGAAAATATATGATATCCAAATTATTAAATTGGATATCATATATGATATGAATATTGACAAAAAAATAGGCAGAGTTTGATAGCATGACTCCTCTGAAAAAACAACATAGTTACAAGAATATATCGAAAGAAACATAAATAGAAGGGGAAAATATATGATATCCAAATTATCAAATTGGATATCATATATGATATGAATATTGACAAAAAATAGGCAGAGTTTGATAGCATGACTCCTTTGAAAAAAACAAAAACATCGTTACAAGAATATATAGAAAGAAACAAGAATAGAAGGGGAAAATAGTTCGTGCATAGTAATTAAAGTTGGTGTTTAAATGAAAGATACATATTTCAGTAGTGAGTTACCGATTTTGGATCAACCTGTGTTAACCGACTCGCAACTCTGTGAAGAGGCTTTCTTCACGACCGTGATAATTGAAAGGTGAGAAATGTGTCATTGCATTAAGAGGATCTTAAATAACTCTTGAAGGAGATCATCACCGAAATCAAGGTTAGATACGTTCGAAAATAACTTTGAGCTCTGCCATAAGTCTCCAGGCACAGGGCAAAAGGAAAATGGAAGCAGGAATTTTTTACAAGAATACGCAACTATATAGGCCTATTGCTTGTGTTGACCGTTTGTCATCACTGTGTTTGGAAAACTACATGAAGGGGCCATGGATGTGACATTCCGGTGACATTATCCTTTTTATTCATTGCCTGCAAATTAGATAAACAGTTTGAAAGCTCTTTTGAACTGCATTGTGAACGCTTCGCCCCCCTTTTCTTTAAAACACGGCTTATGAAGGGATGATTTTATGCTAACTACTGCACTGTCCCGACAAAGGAGTCTCCAATAGGGGTATAGATATAGACCCCCCTTTGAGTATTATTCTCTATCTCTCTCAGCCCTCTCGATCGATATGCCCTCTTTGGCTGCTTGTACAATGCTTTGGCATTCTTCCTCATGTAGCCTATGCATATTTGATGCCCACATCAGACTCGCAGTCTCCGCTCTACTGCGCGCGATTCCCGCCAGGGGGTTACAGGGGGATCTCCCCCTCCCCCATATGTTTATACCCCCTTTCAATGACATATACCTCTTATCTTTAAAAATACGTAGAAATTTTAACCTCATTTGCTAGTCATTTCTTCAGTCAATTTTTACAAGTTTCTATCAAGAGCAAAGGGGTAGCCACTTTTTAATATGAAGGGGGCGGCAGCCAAAGGAACTGTGCAAAAAAATTTTTTTTAAATGTAGGGCCTATGTGGGGATGGCCCGTATTGCTGAATGTACCGACAAAATATCTAAATATTGATTTTGAGAGGGTTACGTTGCCTCCCCTGTATCCACATATGGGCTATGCCAGTCATCAAGATCACGTATGTTATCAACTCCCTCCCCCAATAATAGAAAATAACCCAGGAGCCGCCCTTTTGCATGTGACGGGGAGCTGCTCTGTTGGGCCTGAGTATGTAATCGATACAAGCAGCTAGCTCTTCTAACAAGACACCGGTTTTGTGTTTTCCGCTTTATCGATCCGACTTTGCCAGGTGCCCAATGCTTGTGTTCAAACATCCGTAGCGGTGGCCCCCATACCCCCCCCCCCCCCCCCCCCCCCCCCCCCCCCCCCCAGCAGACTCGTTTGACCGGTACCTTTAGTTACATGAACGAACGAACGCAGCGGACTGTTTATTGCTTTGGTTGTGCAGCATTATTGAGCCGCGGCGTCTGTGGAGTGCACGCACACGCAGTGACGGCTCGTGGCGTTGTCAGGCACGCTATCTGACCTCCTTATCTCTCTGCATTAGTGATTTATATAGCAGTCTATTATCTTTTCTAAGGTTTCCACAATCTGATATTACAGCTACTCAGGAGCGTTACATATCAACTTGTGACTGACTTTGAATATTGCCTCATCACACTTAACACGTGGATTATTTCTGAGATTTTTCTTTCCAACACTCGTCAACACTGGAACACTCACTTTATACCCCTTGAGTGGAGACACTTTATCACTTGTGCATTCGTTCTGGACGAACGAATTCATACTTCTTTATGAGGATTTTATATTTCGAAAGGCGACTAGAACCTAGTCCAACCACTAAAACATTTAAATATTTGCTTTGATGTTACATCATTTATTCTGACACGTACGTCATCGATGAACGTTTCTTCCAAATATTTACGTCTGACCAACACACGTTAATAGACACCGTGTAATTCTCGAAGTGCGCAAACAACTGTATCAGGATTCTATAGCTATCTAACTCTATTTGAATTCGCTATCGTCATGTTCATTGCTTGTACGGATTCATGATGGATTGACACGTATATACTGAGGTGTGATCACACCGTGATGGCAGACTAATAAAAAAACCTCGCCATTTTGACAGTATGTTTCCCGGTGTCCATCCCATGGGTAATCAACGAAAGATGCGAGGCGATTCTTCCGAGGATGGTACGATGCCGAAATGCGCGGCCGCCGCCGCCGACAACAACGACGAGAGCTTCCTCCCGCCGATAGACTCCCGATGGAGCGCGACGAGCGAAGACCACGATGACCTGGGTTATGCTGAGAGCACCGAGGGCGGTAACCAGGGGGCCGCTTCCGTGCAGTCGCGGAGACAGTGTGATAAGAAAACCTCGAAGTCCGGCCGCTTCCTGGTCAATAAATCGTCGATGTCGGATAGCTTTGTGTTGCCTAACATCGCTAATTTGTCGCCGTCCGATGGGTTTAGGAAGTCGCGGACGGCAGGGTCGAACTGGAGTCATGGAGACTCACGAACCCGAGAAGGCATGCCTATGTCGAAGAGCTGCCCCATTCTGAAGAACCGCAACGGCTATCAATGGGGAAAGGACAGTTCGGAAGAGGACAACGACGACGAGGATTTCGAGAGAGATTTTCTCTCGATGTCATACAACGTGATGATGCAATCAGATCGCGACGAATACAACCATAATGACATTGAGAAGAAGAACAGACTCGCTAAGATTGAAACGAACTCCAAGAAAGGTTCTTCCAAAGGCACGAACCTGACTTCAAATGCCTCGTCGCTCGGGGAAACTAAATTACCGGATATATTTTCGCATCATCATGATCGTTCTGTCCGTGGTCTTCGGGACGACAACAACAACGGTGCCGCGGAACGACGTCGGACTCGTAAAGAAAACAGTGAGCGCAGGCAGGGGGCCAGAGCCGATGTCGTCAAAGCGGGCCAGCAAATGGAATACGAATTGGACGTGTCGCCGTGGAGAGGAGCTCCAAGCCAGGGGGACAAAAATGATAAGGAGGACGCCATGGTTGTCGACGGCGAAGACGTGGGGAATAGTGAAACGAGCAAACTCAAATCGAAGAGAAAGGCTGGTGGTAGTCAAAAGCTACCTGTAAAGTCTAAGAATCCCGAAAGTAAGTGCATCGAGTGGCTTCAAGAATCTCTGCACTGAGAGTTGGCAGGTTGGACAAAGACGACAACTTGGAAACGATTTAGACCGTCTACAGACAGCCAGGAATATTAAATTAATGTGTGCCTTAGACTTGCTATTAGGTATTGGGTACTAATATTTATACATCCAAATTCTTTACAAATGGTATATGACCATTGTTCAAGGTTGTGAATAGTTAAATTCGTTCTAAATTAAATTTTATTTGACAGTAAACTTACGAATTTAATACTATTTTCCCCGAATCCGTCCTTTCTTAATGGCGATAACTATACTTTGAGAGAAAATATTGTTTGAAGATCCAGGAAATGCCTTACAATACATGTACTTCAGTTTGTCAGAGTTAAATCTAAAAGAGTTCCATCAAAATATGCTGAGCATTTTTAAATATGTACAATGGCAATGTTTGTTTTTATATGATATGCAAAAACTGTAAGAATTATAATTCCTTCTCTCTGAAAATCGAACAAATACGTTAATTTTGTCGTTTTATCTGCATTGTATGATTCTTGTTTGCAGGCAATCAAGTTGTACATATATTTATAGAATATGTTGGTTAAGGAGTAAATCATAGGTTATTCACTTATCATAAATTATTCATAGCTCTATAAATCTTTAAAACAAAATAAGTTATTTTGTAGTTGGAAATCACTTTTTCATCGGCATTGCGTTCGGGGTTATGGCGCCATACATAGAGTGCATGCATTTCACATTCGCTTCTCCCCAGTTATATCTTTCCACGTGATCCGATTTTACTCGTTAGTTTAACAGATCTATTTTCGATTTGGATAATCCCGGATAATGCCCTTTTATGTCGTTGGGGAGAGAAAAATAAACATGCTACAAAAGAGCGCGAGAGGGAACAGATTAATAGCATGTAATAACAGCTGCCATTTTAGAGGAGTAGTTAGTAACTTTATCTTTTTTGTTACAACAAGGTTGTAATCGTTGGATCATGTTTTGTAAGCATGTGGTCGGATTACACCAAATATTTCATGTTCGGAGGCATGCACGTATGTACACGAGGGAGTAATGAGCGAACTGCTTTAAAAGGCGTCATTTTATTTAATACAAAGGTGACTGTATTTATAGGTTTCTGTATTTCTCGGGGAAGGCCTCTTAGGCACCTAGTTTTAATTGTCCTCACTGGCAAATTCATAAAGCCATAATTCCCGTTAAATGAAAAATATCATTGTATTACCAAACTAAGAAAATAGTACGAGGACGTCGGCTTTTGTGTATAATATCTTGTATTACCATTCGACGTTGACATCATAATATGTATTTCCTCTCATCAAATGGTAGATCAACAACCTCTTCAGCTGACGAAGAAATACATTTTAGGAAAATATTTACCTTTCTGAATCTCAGTGGCATTGTGTTATATGGAAACATCTGACGCTGGTCGTTCACAAGGGGGTCTGTTATCATCATTACCGAGTTCAGATAAAGAATAGCGAGACTGGTATAGATGTATAAATTTTTTTTTAGTTTGTTTAGGCTATTATTCCCATAGTTTATATACTTTAAAAAGTTATTTTCCCATCTTTTCCATAACAGAACTCGTGTAATATCACTATTGAGTATTGAACGTGGTGAAATAAACGGCCTCTTAATCCAGGGAAATGTAACTAAGATTCCTGCTTAATCCTTTCGGCAACTCACAATACGATCAAAGAACGACCCATTTCTATACTCTCAAGTTCAATACACATGCACTAAGCATGCTAAGTACCTCACTTTAAAGGGAATTTTGGCAAAGACTGGTCACTTAATCAATATCAGAGCTTTTACAGTCTTCAAGTCTTGCATAAGCTCCTGCATGGAATGCACGAACGACTATTTGAACTCTAATCATGCTAATTGTGTGCAACTGCGTTATTCAGTGGCACTTTTTCTATTGATTGAAATCCAGTATACAATTTTCTTGGGAAAGTTATTCAAACATCCACGTATGCGCAGCATTACAGGGAAATATTGAATAAATAAGCAATGAAGATAATTTAGGAATGCAAAAAATACTTCAAAACTGACATTAAACCAAGTGAAAATGCTCTGGCACAGCGCCATTTCCTTTGGATAAGAATAAGATCCGGGGATTATTTCAAGACTAGTATAATTAACGTTGACTACAATGGGGTATACTGTTGACGCCATTGTTACGTCAAATCATCTTATTCACAGCAATGTGTTTGTACGGTTTCATCAACTTGACAATAATTGTATAATTCACTGATATTTTGGGGTATTTCATGATGATTTTAATCCCTGAAAACAGTCTCGCATATAATTTTATTTTAAAGTACCAGGTTTATCTAATGACCATTCTAAAAAGGCCTCATACAATAGGCACGTCGTTTACATTGTGGTCCAAGATAACGCGATTGTACTCATGGCGTAACATCGCGATGTTAGTAAAATCAGGTTGTTAGTAAATTCGTAATGTAAGTAAATTCGTGATATTGGTAAGTAAATCGCGATGTTAGAAATTTCGTGATTTTAGTAAAATTACGATGTTAGTCCTTTGTGTAAATAGGTCCCCTGTTTTACTTCCAGTACTTGTCTGGCCCAGTATAACATGTTAACTGGCTATGTGCAATATGAAGACACAATGTGTAAGATTTTATGATGGTCAGCTGTTTTCGAGAATGTAGCACAGTAAATGTATTTTGTTGTATTAAAATCGATTATTTGCATTTTCTCGTCTTTTCTCCTCCCATATGACAATGAGCAGGCATAATAATTGCTGATGTATGTCAGGTTAAAAGTTTTAAAAACCCCGATACGTTAATGAGTCGGCATCAAGATTAGCTCTGGGGTAGGAGGGGGCAATTAGGAGTAATTTGCAATTGCTTATTAGCTGTCTGATGTGTTCACCAACCTCGTTAGTATTATTTTCATGAAGGTGAACGCTGGTGTTTGCTAATTAATATGGCTTGCTAATCATTGCCTCATTGACAACCAATTGTGTCCTTCGTTTGTTTTAGCCATTCTTATTAGTCGTTTGTTCGGTAAGGTATAGGCCTACCCAGAAATAGCGACAGAGAAAACCTAGTTTGTTAAATATCGTACCATGAAAATGCAATATCATTCTGGACCGACTCTGTACCAGCATGGACTTGCAATGAATAATTAATAGACGAAGTCTTTTGAACCCCCTCCCTCCCCTCCTCTCTCCCTCTCTCTTCCTCTCTCTTCCTCTCTCTACCCTCTCTCTCTCTCTTCCTCCCTCTCTCTTTCCCTCACTCTCACTCTCTCTCTCTCTCTCTCATTCTCTCTCTTATCCCACCCCTCTCTTCTCTCTATCCATTTTTTCCTATTTTCTCTCTCTCTGTCTGTCTCTCTCTCTCTCTCTCTCTCTCTCTCCATCATTCCGTGACTCTTGCTTCCTATTCATATTCATTTTCGTTAATTCTGTTTCTTCTTTTTTTAAATGATATTATATATGTCCCCATATTTAACCTCCTCATTACTCTCTTGGAATTAAATTCATGTTCTTCGTCAAGGTCATCAATATCCCCCCTCTAGAGTGCAATTAAAACGTCATGTGATAATAGACGAGATTGATTTTTGTCAAATGTCAATTCCAAATGCCACCGTACACCCAACATATGATAACTCAGTGTCCTACCTGTGGCAAATGTAGGGCATCCTTATGGATGTCTATCCGCCTGGTAAGCTATAATTATGAAAATGCATGTTTATAGATAGATAGTCGTGCCTAGGTATAGTCCATGAATAAACGGTACAACAATGTGATCTATCGTTGTATGCATGGATGATTTACATTTAATTTGTGACATCATTTATTCATTTGAGTTATTTTGAGTTTTCCACCAATTGCTATGGAATCGTCCTTTTATCGCTATTCGTTGTAATGAATTGCTGGTGATGAAATGATACTTTATAGAGAGACAATTTATAATATTGTGGTATCATGAAATGTATGTCGTATTATATGTCGAATAAAGAAAGTGAATATTAATTGTTGTAATAGTATGGATTTCATTTTTATTTGTTTGTGGTCGCAATAATAAGGTCATTTGTTGAGGGTGAAAGAATTGATGGATAGCTAGAAGTTTTTTTAAAATAATTTAATGTATGACAAAAGAGTGAAATAAATACATCGAGGTTTTTTGTTGTTGTGTCAAACCAACTTCCTTCCTTTCCCTCAACCGCCCCCCCCCCCTCCCTCTCCCTCTCTCTCTCTCTCTAACCCATTTTCCTATTTCCCCTAAAAACAACTTGTGTTCATTCAAATTACTACGCTGAAAGCGAAGGAGAACTTACGTCAGATAGTAACCCATACAATTAAGTCTGATTTTAACGTTGACACATTTTGCTATATGGCTCCATTTTGGTAATATTTTACTGAGGTATTTGTAGCATGTGAATTCAAAAATATGTCCCCTATTTTCAGAAAAAATCTTTGCCGTCTATTAAATTACTTTCTGATGGATGTATGTTAATTATAATTATATATATTCCCAAGATACAAGAGATACGTGTGTCTGTAACTTATATGAGGACTATTTTGGAAACGACAAGGAATTATTATTCTCATTTCTGTCGTTCAAATTGACATTGTCCCCGAGGAACGGGTCGAATCTTTGCTGACTGTGACAAACTTATCCTTATTTACTCTATTCACATTTTATTGTATTCATTCTGTTTCCAGGCAGGAAATAATACATACAAATTATAATGTGGTAATAAAATATATGCAATATCAACTGAGGTGTGACAAAACAGAGTCATGGTGCAGCACAAAGGAAAATGTGAAAGCCACATCAGCCAAAACCAGGGAATTGCCTAAAAGAAATGGAAAATGATGTCGAGATGTTCTACACATTAGCTGGTGCACACAGAGATATTATACAAAATAACATATAGTGAATTATAGTTAGTTGGAATTCGAGCATAGTGATTTAGATTATTTTGTTTTCATCTTGACTGTTCAAGACAATACACAAAGTATCACGTTAGTTTCAATCAGGCAAGCTTGGTGACGATGACACCGCTTTCATTGACATCGCCTCTTCTCGAAAACAAAACAAGACATGGCGCCCACGCCCTTGAAGGTGAAAGTTGATGTCGTTCACGACAGCAAGGCGATACTTTCTATTATCTAACACCAAGGATAGAGTGTTTGTTTCTAAATTTCATAAACACCCCGATCAATGTGTGGAGCTTACATTGTCGGCAAACAATGAAATGGTTGATTTGTGGTCGTTAATTCTGGTCTGAAGAAGGAACATGGAAGCTGAGCGTGGTGGGGTGCGTGTGAGTGCGTGTATGTGTGTATGAAAATGCCTGTAATTTTTTGTTCTAAGCGAGATGCATGTGAGATTGTGAAATTGTTTACATCCCCCCCCCCCCCCCCTCCCAACTCTCAACCCGGATCGAGAGTCAACTCTATAACAGTTTTTATAACATCAAATTAAATTTAGTGATCAGAAATGAAAAACGAAATAATATTGTGGTGATTAAGGGTATTTCATGCCACAAGTGGACATAGAATTAACAAATGAATTAAAACTTTAAAAATTGTCCGATATAGGCCTGCATGAATAAGTTTGATTTTCAACTTCCATTCCTTTTCTTAATTTTTATTTCTTCTTCTTTATTTTTTATGTTGTTGTTGTTGTTGCGTTCTTGTATTTTGTTTAATCCTGAGTTTCACCACTTGTTGGTTATAGAAGGATATCAAAGGAAAGGTAGTATATTTAAGCAGAGAGGTTACACTATGTACCGATTAGCGGGGAGAGCATTAAAGGAAAAGCTTACATCATCCATCACCGCCGAATAGACAGCTTATATTGATGTGACTCGCGGCGTTACGCAAGTTGAGAAGCGCTGTGGATATAATATAGCGCCCATGATTCAAGATGGAGGTCTCTCTGTTATCTCGTCATTAATATTCAACGCCACCATAGTCGATACTGGACAATGGATGAATAGATAATAAAGCCTTTGTCCAGGGGTACTTAGGCGGATCTGATGCACGCTGGCCCTCATCTTTTGTCCGTCATGGCTCTCTTTTTGAGGTTGGATGTGAAAGGTTGTTGCATTATGATAAAGAAGATTGTGTCTTTGTAAAAAAAAAAAAGCGAAGTTCGATCAAGCTGCTGTTAAGATTCATGTTACGCAAACCGTGTAACGATAATTGTTGTCTGCAAAGGCCAAGTTTAAGTGGGTGGTGAACAATAATTATTGAAGGATAAAAACATCATTCCCCATGCCGACATCGCAAACTGGTCCAGAGAGTAACCATGCAGTGACTTTATAAGATCACTTATACAAAGTGCTGATACAATTGCAAAGGTTTAAAATAAAGTCCATTATTTTCTTATTCTGATACATCTACGAGAGAGAATACAACCCCTATAAAGCCCCTTCCCCTTTCCCACAGGAACACCTGCATTTTCGAACAACCACATACTTCAAGATAATTTTTAGGATCTATCCGCCACCATGGTAACCGACATATATTTCATATCACGGATGATTTTATAATCATGAATATATACCTAATAATTTTTTATACATAAATCTATGAAATAGTTTCTGAACTTTTACATATAATTTTTTATTTCATTTGATGTACATTTTTTTGGAAATAAAAAAGAAGGACCTCGACTAGTAATGTAAAAGAAAAATTCAATTCTGATCAAGTTGATTTGAATAACATGTAAGCGGGAAAAAGCCAGAAATGGATTAGTGAAAGTAAAAAAAAAAATCTCGATTCATACATGTTTTAAGATCACTTACTTCGAACTATACAAATCTATAGGACTACATAGGTGAACAATTTTCTTTTTCAAATTTTTACCCAGAGGATGCATAACTTTCAATTTCTCTCCACAGAAAACTTTTTATTCAAGCCTGTTCACAAAATGTATAGATATATATATATTTTATAGGTCCTCCTGTACGACGATATACTCCTGTTTTGTGGAGAATAGCTCGCAAAGGCTATACATAAAGTTGTCAATTTGGGTTATATAGGGATCTCAGACACTTTCTAATTCTTCATTTAATTTCTCAATAAACTTTCAATGACCTTGTTTTTTTTCTAATTATTGCCCTTTAAGTTATTCAAATCAACTTGATATCATGATGGACTTCCCGTTTAAGTGTTCCCTGATTCTGTCCAAATAAAATGTAACTCTACCTCCTTATGAATTTGTGAATGTACGCCCCCCCCCCCCCCCCCCCCCAAGAAAAGAAAGTAATACTAAAACATACCAAAGGGGAAAAAAACAACATACATACAAAAACCAAAATTGCTTTCTCAAAAATTAAAAAGCTGAGGGAAAAAAGTAGAAAACTTTCCTCATTACGGCGGATCTCAATTTTGGTTACACACACACAAATTCGTAGCTTCTCAGTTTAATCAGCAAAATTAGAGCCACCTGATCAAAAATAGTCAAGATCATTTCGAAACAGAAACTAGGCGCTCTGATTGTGAAAATGTCAGAAAAATAAGCTCATTAGAGTTATTTTATCATTGCATTTTTCCCTTCATTCGACTTGGGATATTATGTTAGATGTTCCTTGGCGTCAGTGCCGTTACCATGGCAATCATTATTATCACTTTCGTTTGTTCCATTATGCATGTAACATAAATCACATTTCATTAGTCATGACCAAAAAGTGCTCCATATAGAGATACATTTTCAACGTGAGAAAACCATGAAACTGCGTTAAGTGTATACTCATTAACAGCGCAAAAAGATTATTTGATATGTAATATTATTAAATTTTCGTACGTGTGTCATCAAACAAAGTTTATCCCGCAAAAAATAGATAGTATCAACCATATCTGATCGTCACAACTGCAGAATAAAGCATGAGCTATCAAAATTATTCAAAGTTTTATTTCTATAAAGTCTAGGGACTGCGGATATCATCCCCACAGTCATTCTGATACACATAACTCTATCCTTACTAAAAAAAAAAACCCCCCAAAATCAGGTAAACACTGACGTGGCTCCCCGATGGAATGAGATATAATATATGAAAATAGACAGAAATTCACTTTTTGTTTTGAAGAGAGTATATTATTCCCCCCCCCCCCCCCCTTCCCCCCCCCCCCCCCTCCCTTCTATCCCTTTTGGAGCAATACATCTAATTGGCCTTCGGCTTCATATAATACATTTTCCCGAAATGAACTAATTCAATTTTCTCCTAAAGGGTTTATGTCCTTTCTATTATTTGCAAATGATTTTAGTTTTTTAGTTTTTTTTTTTTCTTCTTTTTTCGAGTGTATGTATATCTTTAAAAAGAAAAATGAATGTTATGAATCCTGTGATAATGAGGTGCATGTTTGTGATGGTAATCAGTCAATGTATATCACGTTGTTATGTTTCCATGAAAACTTCTGTCAATGAAATGCAATGACAAATTTAATTGAACACGTAATGTTCAACACGGGAATAGTGTTCTAAGTATATAGGGGTCTGTTCTTATAGGGGTATAGCTTTCCGAGGTAGGACATATTTTCAACTTATCAGTAAGGGTTATGCCATGTATGTACGCTACATATTATTGTAATTCCGATAATCATTTACCTCTTCAATGCCCTTTTGATTTACATTTTAATATAGTGTAGAAGAATAAAATTGATACTTCGATGTACAGATAAAAAATCTAAATGCTACTTTATCAAGCTACAAAAACGAAATTAATGTATGAGACGTAAAATTGTTTCATTCTCATTTCTTTTTGTTGCTTTGATGTATAGTTATTATCCTTTCCTTATATTCTGTGTGTTGGATGTATTCAACATTTTGCGTTTCCAAAACGAAATATTGATATACATCGACAATAAACATAATCGAAGTAAAGGCTTCTTTCGGCTATAATCATGATAATTGGGCACAGTCCTAAGAAGAGAACCGGACCGGGTAAAAAAAAAAGAAAGGGAATCGATCGATGCGCCACCACTATCCTGCATCATATTGCTGTATCATGCATTGCTCGTTCCACTATTTTTTTAAAAGACTATTATAAATCTTATTACTCTTTGAAGCCAATATAACTCACAAGCGTAGCTTTCTTTTTAGGCCTCTCCGTAATTATTTCACTTTTATTTTTAGCCCAGTCTTTTCAATTAATACTGCAAGCAGACGTATAAATATGATGTACTCACCTTCTTTTATATTCTCTGACAATAGATTTCATGTTTTCCTGAACCATTTATATTGTTTGTACCATATATATTGTAAAAGTACTCTATATGTGACATATGAAACAATAAACTGAAACTGAAACATGTTGCGTATCTAAATTAATCACTCACTTTTCACTTAAACTGTAATATATAAGAATGAGTAAACATGTAAGCAAGAAATTTCCTCTTTTGTTCTATATGCATTTAAATGTATTTAAGCACTTCAAGCACTTCTAGCTATATCATGCTTACTCTGAAGATACCTTATTGTCATGATTGTGTTCTAAATACTTTATAGTCAGTCGAGTTTCTTGCAATATTTTTATTTTTGAGTGACAAGTGTGTTTTTATATAATATTCATCAATATGAGAATGTATTCCGGATTGATGATGTAGGGATCATTGAATCAAACTAGAATGTGGTCTTCGGAGTTGATGATTTTCCGATTTGCAATTTTGCCATTTTCAGTTTGGAATATAATATACACCAAATCACTACGAGATATGCATTATTAATTTCAAATAACCACTACAATAAATGTATACCTTGGAAAGCAAATTGGTAATTGGTTCAACAAAGAATAAAATGCTCCAAATGGTTTCCATTGCCTTCAGAATTCTCATTTATCAGCCTTCGACAAACACTGAAAAGCCATGAAAGATAATAATGTTCAATATGTGAACATGGTCGTTGGAAGGAGTTGAGTTCTTTTTCAGTTTGGCTTAGAATGAAAGAAAGACAGTATCTCTGATTAAAAGAATCCTGAATATTGTAAGAAAACTGGTTTAGTAAGGAAATATCAATGTTAATTTTCAATATAATAATTCTAAAAGATTATATTCTTATCAAGATATGAATAACTATAAATCGTAGATATCATCTTAACTCGAAGAACTATGTGAATGAAGTTCAATACGATTGCCACAATCCACGTAATATTGCTTCCCATCATTGCTCCAAAATATATTTCCAAAAGTACCTTTAAAATAAGCTATTAAACTTGGTAAGTTCTGAAAATGCTCTACTCAGTCAATCGTCATTATATAGTCAAGAACGCATTGTATAGTTCAAGAAAGATTAATATTTTGTAATGATTTTCCATTTTCTGACCAATCTACCAAATCATTGAAAACGATATTCGGGACGTAAAATCGGGAAGCACGTGTAATAAAGTAAATTATTTTCTGCCTGCATAATGTGGAAATTGTTACGGTAAATTATTTTCAAGGCAAGGACTTGCTACATTATTTTCAAGGCAAGTGACGAAAATAATATGGTGCTTTACAGTGGCGTAGCGTAAGCCCAGCCAATGAGGCGGCACTGGCATCATGGGGGGGGGGGGGGCACCGGCCTTACTCGGACAATTCATTGCGACTTTGGATGGTGCGGGAAGGGTTCACATCATCTTACTTTTCTCGTCCTTTTTCCCTTTTCCCTTTCCTTTTCTTTTCTTTCTTTTTTTTTTTTTTCTTTTTTTTTTCTGGCCATTCGAATGGGGATGGGGATGCCCCCTGTAACTACGCGACTGATCATGCTGATGGTTTAGATCTCAAATTTTCTATAAAGATGTGCGTGAACCACATACAAAACGGATCTGAAAGTGTTGTGGTTTGGGTTTCTTAATCTTATTTAAACTTTTGGACTACAATGAAGCAATGATTTGAAGCCAGATAAAGTAACGTGCAAGTACTTTATACTTTTGGTATTTTTAAATGAACAAATCTCCTATAACTATAAGCTATAATTCTTCCCTAATTTTTTAAAACCAGGTAGTACATTGTTCAGTGCTGTATGATAAATCGTTTTCCGCCAGTCTTAATATGACTGAGCAGCGGCAGAAGGAGCAGTAAATATTAGTAAAAGACAACAGCCTGAATGATTATAGCCTTAAAAACTTTCTAAAGTAATACCATTTATCTTACTGAAATACCTAATCAGATAACTACTCAAATTTATTATAATATGCCTATAATAATTATACTCTATTCAATGACGAGTCTTTAGTTTATCTTGAAAATACAAAATTCAGAACTTTAAATCTTAGATTCTTATAGGTCGGCAGCTTTGAAAGATTAAAATGAAGAAGAAAAATCATATCTTAGACTTTCAAATTCTGTTCTATTTAATCAAATTTAGCCAAATGGATGATATCAATTTTTTAGCTCTTTTAGTTGTAAGAATATTGTGGGTTTTTTTGTTCTGTAGATAGTTCACAGAACACAGGGTCGTCATCTACTTTAGAATCGCCCCTATAAACTTCGAGCTTCATTGTAAATCTTATGTCCCTATAACTCTTCCAAACTGTGATATTTTTTTTTTCATAGGCACAATATTTCATCTATTTCGAACCTGACCATGCTAAATAAACTCAGGTAATGAAAACTTTAATCCATGAAAAGTGTTTACTATTTAGGGCCTATAACTTTGAGCTTTAGATAGTGAAAAATTAATGTCCTTAACTCTTCCAATCTGTGATATTTTTTCATAGGGACAATTCATTTATGTTGAACTAGCCCATGCTTAATAAACTTATGTAATGAAAAAGTTAATCCCTGAAAAGTGTGTTTACTATTTTGGGATTACCTTTGAGCTTGAATGCGTAAAATTAAATGTCCCTATAATAATATACTCTTCTAAAGGCACAATAATATTCATCAATTTTAAACGTGACCATGCTAAACAAACTTATGTAATGAAAACGTTAATCCCTGAAAAGTTTGTATACTATTTGGACCTACTTTTAAGTTTGATTGCGTAAAACTAATGTCCCTACTCTTCTAATATAGCTGACCATGCTAAACACACCAATGTAATAAAGACGTTAATCCCTGAAAAGTGTGTACTATTTTGGGGTCTATATTTGTAGTAACTTTAATCATGCGAGTTGACGCACTCAGCCCCAAAATAAAACGCCTAATTACGTGAGCCTTTCTTTGGACACTATTTCGGGAGCTTGGGTCTAGGACCCGAAGAATGAGGCCTTTGTAATCCATGGATATCACCTATCTAATCAATTGTCTCATGGAATTAGTTCAGGACGACGTGGTCCTGCTTGAAAGCGCATAGCTGCTCTGCTTCGCAGATTTCCTATATAAGATTGCGTCCGTTATCTTCATCAATGAATACTGCAGAGTGTGTGTGTGTGTGTGTGGGGGGGGGGGGGGTGAATAATAATAATACCATATGAAGGACTGACTTCTAAATTATGTTATAAAATCTTTATAGATAATATAAAGGAAACCTTTGCGTTAGACACGCGGAAATAGCACATTTAAATACTACATCTGGAATTGCGAATTCCTTTTTGACCCCGAGATTATGCACTTTAGATGGTAAATTACGTGAATTTCAGTTTAGATTATTACACAGTATCCTATATTGCAATGATAAACTGTATCAATTTGGCTATATATCATCTAACTTATGTTCTTTCTGTGGAAAGGAAATTGAGGTATACAACCACTTATTTATGAATTGTCAATTTGTTTAAAAATTGTGGCAAGAAATAGGGGAACAAATGAAATTGATGCACTTAGATACTTTAAAATGGGAGGAGATTTTGGTTGGGTTAGATGGAAAATCAGAAAAGCACATGTATATTAACCACTTAATTATACTCATAAAATATATGATATACAATGCGAGATCAAAAGGAACGCCCCCAACAAAGAAAGAAATCTATAATGCACTTTTAGAAAGTAAGGATAATGAACATAAAAAGGCAATAGCTCGAAATAAGTTAAGTCTACATCTAAAGAAATGGAATTATTTTGAATGTTGGACGGAAGGAGGACATACACGATAATATCACAAACAGTTTTAAAGAAATTATATTCATTATACAATTGCCCTATATACTTTGAATTTGCACCTATCAGGTTTTAATCTATACCTTGTTCAGTTAAATTGTACTATTGTTGTTTATTTATGGATGGCATGTTATGGAAATATATAATTTGTATTGTGTTTATTGCCATGTTGAATTATATTGTGTAATTAATGCTCAATTTGAAATTATTCGTTTTGAAAAACTGAATCAAGGAATAAAAAAATTATGAAAAGAAAAAAGAATAGCAGGGGCGTCGATCCATTTTCAAGACAGAGGGAGCAAAGTACGATGGGGTGGTGAAGGGGCGGGGGGGGGGTTGTCTGGCTAACACAATATTCTATTAACATTTCTGTTTATTAAATACACAATGGGTGATTTCAAGTTCGGTGTTGGTGTTGGTGTTGGTGTTGGCGTTGAGAGCGTGAATCGGGCTGCTGATTCTAGCCCCAACACCGAATTCGGGTTTATAAAAATAATACCAATCACATCATTGATAGCTTAACACCTAGTGAAGTCAATCCCAGCACCAGCTTCATTTCAGGTTCTGTGTTGTGGCTGGTGCTAGTTTTGCCCCAACACCAACACCAACCATTTCAACACCGAACTTGAAATCACCCACTGTAATTCAACAAGGATTGGGATATGCCATGCAGTGCCCAGGGCCTACTGAACGCAACTTATCGACGTTCTGAAAACGCATAGGCCTATAATTTGTCGAAATTTTGCGTGAAAGCCTATAGGTAATTGACAACATATCCTTCAACTTGAACTGGCTTTTAACAAAATAATCTTCATTACGTCATCTCAATTACACTGCAAAGACCAGGATATTTATTCAACACCATCTCGGTATCAATATTAGGCTACACCAGATATCTAGTGTTAAAACAACACCATCTCGGTATTTATATTGGGCTACACCAGATAAGTGTTAAAACAAAACCAGTTTGATTCGAAACTTGTGCTGTTTTAACACTTATCTGGTGTAGCCCAATATAGATACCGAGATGGTGTTGAATGAACACCCTGGTTTTTGCAGTGTTATAAATATGCATACACATAACAATAGCCAATTTGATCTAGAGATGAATTTAAGTTGTTGACACTGGGAGTATGCTAAAAGCATTCGGGCACGGAAACGAAGCATTAATGCTTGAAGCACCAGATGCGGATGGAGAATGATGGGAAATGACGTCGTAATGATGTAGAATGGACCAAGTAAAATTGATTCCTAGTTTCTCGTCTGGATGGATTTTCTGAAAATGAGGCGGAGGGGCGTCCATGTTACTTGATATTAGTTTATTAGTATATTTGCTTTAGTATGCCTCTGCCCAACGATATTCTACGATTTTGTAGTACCAAACGCCTTTTCAGATATTTGATATTTTGCCTGTAGGCTATACAATGATGCTACTGGATTTTAAAAAAAAATCAAGTTTATTTGTACATGCACTTCAGAGGTTAAAATCAAGTAGAAAATGGATTATACACTAAAACCTGTCTATAAAGGCCGCTCAAGAGAGACAAGAAAAGCAGTCTTTATGCTACACTGTAAATCGTCTGAACACTTTTTATAAACGCTTTTCTGTAACACTTTATAAACATCTAAACACGTTTATCATTATCATTTATCATTATCGCCTGTATGATATATGAGGTCCCTGTTTAATGTTGGAACATTTCATAAACACTTAAACAATGCTTAATAAACACTCAAACACGTTTAATATGAATATTTTGGAACACTTTGACACGTATAGACAAGTTTAATATGAAATCATGTGTTTATAAACATACCATCTCTAAACATCTAAACACACATCTCAACGTGTTTAAGTTTTTATGAAGTGTTCAAGATTCCCAATTAAACATATAGGATAAACGTGTCTAAGTGTTTATGAAGTGTTCCAAAACTAAACAGGGATTTTTAGCATCATACAGGCGATAATGATAAATGATAATGATAAACGTGTTTAGATGTTTATAAAGTGTTACAGAAAAGCGTTTACACAAAGTGTTCAGGCGATTTACAGTGTATATGTGGTCTTTACTTACAGGTTCCTTTTATACATGTTTCAATGAGAAACAGTTTTCAAGGGAAACAAAAATGGTGGTCTTTATAGAAAGGTGGTTTTTCTATACAGGTGGTCGCTAAAGCAGGTTGGACTGTATTAATGATTTTTGTTTCCTCATTATTTCGTTAGTTTCGTCAGATTCTTATTTCATTCCATTTCAGAATAAAAATATCAAATAATTGAAAATTGAGGCGGGTCAAAAAAGGAAGGAGAAAGAGACGAGAAACTAGGAATTAATGATATTTGGCCTTAGATGAAATGAATATACTATCTCGATAATAATGTTAATGGTTTTCACCTTCATCCTCGTAACCTTGTATTGACCCTGCATAGTCACGCAGAAGAGAAAAGAATGAGAGAGAAAAAAAGCTTAGAGAGGGAGAGAGATATATATATTTCATCTTTTTTTTTTTAGTGCAAAGGGAAGAGGAAAGAGGGTGGAAAGGGTGGGGGGGGGGGGGAGAAGGGAGAGGGATGAACGAAGAGAGATGAGGAGGAAGAGGAGGATATACAGGGGGTAGATGCTGGGCAGAGAGACTCGGAAACAGAGAGACAGAGAGAGAGGGGGAGAGGGGGAGGGTAGAGAGGGAGAGGGAGAGAAAGAGCAAAATGGAGGGAAAGAAAGAGACGATGAAATTAAAGAGGAGGAAAGGGGGTGGGGGGGGGGAGACATTCAGTTCAGTTCAGTTCAGTTTTATTTTCATTTCCAACAGAACAGTGATTTTGACAAGAAATCAAATATACATTCAATACTCAATAATATAATACATTTTACATGGTTTAGAGTTATAAAATAGAAAATGTACATAGAGTGGGAGATAGGAGAGAGGAAAAAAGAAAGAGAGAGCGAGAGAGAGAAAAGAGAGAGAGAGAGAGTGTGTGTGTGTGTGTTTGTGTGAGTGAGAGAGAGAGAGGGAGAGAGAGGGAGAGAGAGAGAGAGAGAGAGGTGAGAGAAATTATTAATTATAAAAGCAATTATTACTTTGATGATGAATAATTTGATAATGAATAATTTCTCTCACCTGATGTTTCTCATGAACGCCCACCTGGTCACAAAAGCGATCATTCAAAGGGACTGCTCCTACTACCACGTATATTTATAATTGTATAAAGTATAGCTACGCAAACAATATGAATGTTGCTGCTACAAAACTGTTGTGGATGAAATGTACTGAGAGAACCTATTGTTTATGGGGGGGGGGGGGGTTGAAGGGGCGATTCTTTAAAAAAAAATAGAAAAAAGGTCCTTTATTTATTCAGTTTTCAGGCTCAAAGTGATGGAAATCAAAACAGTCATGATGTGTAATAACGTTTTAATAATATAATAGCAATTGTTGTCAAAGTAAAATGAAGACAACAAGATATGGGAAAGGGTTTTCTTCAATATCTCCGTATCCTCAAAATAGGATCTCACAAAAAGTAAAAATAAAACAAAATGAAACAATATATAGTTATGATCACATTATACAGCCCTTGGAACAATTATTATCAGACCAAGCTCTTATAGCGGTATTATAATACGCATGCAAACTTGTACCTTTCTATCATATTTTATTTCCTTTTAACATTTTCTGGTTTAATAATATTTCTGATAATAATAAAAACTAAAGAAAGGTCCTATGGTACATGTCGTTACTTTTATGCTCATTTAAGAAACTACGGGGGAGAACTAAGGGGGCTTCATTGACTTGTTTTCCGATATCATCAGAACTAGCGTAAAAAGTGACAGTAATCATAGTTGATTTTAATGTTCATTAGACAGACACCATTTTGTTTTCATATCCCTTTAATACCGTGTATGTGTCATGTGGAATACTGGCAGTGTGAACGTTCTCACTTTCTATGTCATTTCATTCATTAATGAGGTGAACGTGATGATAAATGACTATAAACATATATATAGACCTTAGTATTTTTTTTAATAAGATCAGAGGCGTAGGCTGTGTCCATCAACTGGGGAGGCGTCATTAAGGCACCAGGAACGGGCGGATGAAATGCGAGAGAACAAGGTCATACTCACTGGGGGGGGGGGGGGGGTGGTGCGGGTGAGGGCCTTTTCACTCCCTTTCTTTTCAGCTTGTTTACCTTTTTTTGTCTCCCTTTCTTTCTCTGTCTATATCTCCTCTTTCTCTTTTATTTCCCTTTTTTAGGGGGTGCGTGCCCCTTACTCCCTTGAATTGTTATACTTAACCCCCAGTTAGAATACAACTATAGTGTCTTACGTATATCGTGTTGTTGAATGTTTACTACTGATTTCATTTCATCAGTATATAAGGCCAAATATGGCGCAATGTTTGAAATTCGCAGAAATAGCGACGAATAATGATTTTTATAGGGTATCCCTGGAAACACTGAAAATATATAGTGTATGAGTGGAGAAAAAGTTTTGAAAATCGTTGACGTAAAATCTATTACGGCACAATGTTGGAAAGTCAATCCTGAAGAGCTTTGGTCTCTGGGATCAGGGCGATGAAATTAATGAATGAAATATTAGCTTGCATTTGGCTGAGCTGGCGCTATTTTGTTATAAGAAAAATAACACTTGATTCGATTATCGCTCCCCTGTAAAAATTGAATTGTATATATATGACTGAATTGTTGAGTCGCTGTCAAGCCCCAAATTGAGGCTAACACGAATAATTCAGGCCCCATAGACACACGTGTAAAATAGAAGTGCATCAAAATTTCGTATTACGATAACCTTTTGATGAAAAAAGTTTTAATTCACATAGCAACAACATCGAACTACAAAATTAGTGACTTTATTGCATTTGGTTGACTCAAACAAAACTGTGAAGGCTGAAACGAGGCTTTCAGCGAAAAACGACTTCTGAGAGTATAACTATTAACAGAAACAAATGCACCGCATAAGGCTGAAATATGAAAGAATTTGACTTCCAAATACCGTTTTTCTCTTTATAGATTTTAAGCCGATAAGTATTCAATTTTATTCTTGATCAGCACGAGCAGAATTACTCGTGAGTACCATATGTAATTCTTAAAGTGCGCCATCACAAATGACTACATACATGTACATGGACTTTTTTCTTAACAATCCACCACTATTTCCCCCAGACATATTTTTCTTTCTTAAAGGGGGAGGGTTTAAATATATCTTTAACCCTTTTTTTTTTAATAAAGAAAGAAAGAAAGTGGTGAAGAGGTACGCTCGCTTCAGGCCCAAATATCAATATTATCTGTGAACAGTCCATTTCATTGCAGAACGTTCTTTTTAAAAGTTTAGGTATTATTACGAGAAGGAAACATATAAAAGTATATAGCTAGTATGATGTCTTTGCAAGGAGGCATAATTTTAGGAAGCATGAAATACTTTAGGATTACACCCCCTTTATTTTTAAGAAAGAAGGAAAAATCTGTCTGAGAAAACAGTGTTTCTGTCATTTCAGTTTTTTGTCAAAGATTCTGATGAAATAAACTTTACCCCATCTCTCGCCCCCACCCATATCCTAACTTTGCAGTGGCGTAGCATGGGTCCAGAAATTGAGGGGTCACTTGTGTCATGGTGGGGGGGGGGGGGGGGGAGGTGGAGGGCACCGATTTTACTAGGTGCGTGGGATGTGTGAGAGAACAAAGCCATCAAGAGAGGGGAGGGTGTGGGACGGGGTCGTATCATCTTTTTTTTTTTTTTTTTTCACTGTTACAGGCAATTTGAATAAATATCTCACTAATTCAAGATAAATATTATGATCATAAATGCAGTGGTGGATCCGAGGGGTATGCTCGTCGTGCAAAATGCCCCTGACAAAACCCAATCTGGCATATGTGCCCCCCCCCCCCCGTGCAATATAGACATTTAGAGCCCCTTGGAACAAATGTGTACACCCCCTTTTTCTTTAGCTTGTAAGACATTTCTTGGACTTGGACCAGCAAGAGAATCCTATCAATCCGCCGCTCTGAAATATAGCTGTTAATCTCATATCTTAGGCCGAGCAAAATAGATTTCTCGTTTCTCGTCCAGACGTTTTGAAAATGAGGAGGGGGTTCCATGTTATAAATGTTTGATATTTTCATCTACATAAAAATTCTATTGGGTCAAATTCCATACAAATTTTCTTCGTTCAGCTTTATCATGTATCATTGGACTTTCAAAGTTCCAACAAAATAAAATTGCTTTATGTTAATGATTTTTGTTTACTCCTTGTATAGATGTCCTCAGATTATTATTTATTCCAAGGGCGGATCCAGGATTTTGTAAATTGGGGGGGGGGGGGCACAAATGCAGGCGGCTGTCAACTTTGAGGAACTGCTTGGAGGGAGAGTCGTATTTTTTTCTTCTTGCCAGCCCTCGAAAAGTCGCTCGGGGGGGGGGGGGGGGTTAACAGATTTTATGGGCTCCAGTTTTCCTCCATAATTCTCTGACAAGCAAGCAAGTAAAAAAAAAGAAAAAAAGGGTTTTCAGTTCTAAAAGGGGGGGGGGGGCACAATGTATACTTTTCTTACCAAAGGGGAGCACGGGCCGGGATTGCCCCCCCCCCCTAAATCCACCACTGTATTCCATTTTAGAACAAAAATATAAACAAAAATGAGGTGTGGACGAGAAACTAGGAATTAATTTTCCTTCCCTCCCCCTTCCCTTCCCCTGCCTTTCCCCTTCCTCGCCTCCCCTTTCCGAGCCTTCCCTTCCCCTACCTCCCCTCCCTTCCCCTTCCCCTTCCCCTAGCTCCCCATCAAATTTTAGATTGCAAAAGAAAAGGGGGAACGTTTAACAACGCTCACATAATTCCCTAAAAGGCCTAATACAACTCCAATTGGGATTAAGGAAAACTTTTAAGGTTTAACCTGTCCGCTCTGTCTCCCAATTATTCGATTGGTGATAACATGCTCACCTTGACTTCCACATCATCACATATAGCTACATGGCGCTGCTCATATCATGCGCGGGGCCGGGGCAAGCTGATCGGGCATTTGGTCGCAGTCGAGTCTAGCTAGTCGTACTCGTGGCCGTGGATATGATAGCATTATACGTGTAAGCAAAGCGACCGGCCGGTATCGTATGCGTACCGTAGACTCCCGTTTGAAGAGAAGTAGTCGTGGAATTGCAATTGTAATGAAACTCTGATAAAAATTAATTCCTTAGTGATCACACTTGGGCTGTAAGTACTGTTGACACATTTGTTAATATCAGTATTGAGCACCTTTGTATGCTTAGAACTCCGTGAATATGTGTAAGATCGGTTATTCCGGAAGGCGAAGATTGCGTGTGTAGTCCGACCTGTTGACTTCTGTGTTAGTAATGATTGATGTTGTTAGTGTAGTGTAAATTTTTCATTAAAGTTTACACATGGGTTAGCAATATTGAATGGCAATGTCTCTTTGATCATTTTGCTCTTTTTCTTCATTTAGTTTATCACCACCGGTAACAAAATGCGGCGCTAATGCACTTTCGTATCCATGCGCATTGGGTACCCTACCCCTACCCCTACCCCTAACCCTAGGCTAGGGTTAGGGGTAGGGGTAGGGGTAGGGTATGGATACGAAAGTGCATTAGCGCCCAAAATGCTGTACCGTAGATCTATTTGAGGTTAAAATTTCAACTCCAAATTTTTTTGGAAAAGGCTAAGGCAGCTAACTAAACATGGTAAAATCTTTTGAAGAAAATGAAAATATTTTGTGGATTGTAGAGGAGTCTAGTTTAATTTGAAAAGTAAACAACTAAACACCATGTAGATCTACCTATCATTCATCTTATGTACAATTACAGGTCTGATTATATTTATGTTTATTCTTAATTATCTTTATTTCATTTTTCCAAATGTATTTGTTAATTACCCTAGAAGGAGGAGGAGGAGGAGGAGGAGGAGGAGGAGGAGGAGGAGGAGGAGGAGGAGGAGGAGGAGGAGGAGGAGGAGGAGGAGGAGAAGAAGAAGAAGAAGAAGAAGAAGAAGAAGAAGAAGAAGAAGAAGAAGAAGAAGAAGAAGAAGAAGAAGAAGAAGAAGAAGAAGAAGAAGAAGAAGAAGAAGAAGAAGAAGAAGAAGAAGAAGAAGAGAGGAGAAGGAGGAGGAGGAGGAGGAGGAGGAGGAGGAGGAGGAGGAAAAGAAGAAGAGGTGGAAGGAGAAGAAGGAGATGAAGGAGAAGACAATATGGAGACAAAAAAAGTAATTTTGCTTTAATTTCTTGTTCATTCTCTTCAGCTCTTAACACAGAAACTAGAGTCAAGTTTGGTGGCCTAAACAGTGTGTGAGGGGGGTGTCGACCATGAGGACCCCTTACAAGGTGGGGCTGGCTATGGGGCTAGTCTGGTTGGTCAGTCTGATCTACCTTACAACATCCTTCTTCCCTCCCATGGAGTCGGGACAAGAAAGGCGTATCAAGTCAGCAGAGCTGGAGAACCTCGCCAAGGAGCTCATCAATGTTAGGCAACAATATGAGGAACTGAAGAAACATACTCAAGAATTAAAGTATGATATCTACCTATATTACATCCCATTTCTCGTATTCATGCTCCCTTTTTACCATTCTTCTTCATCCCTTTTCTCTGTACATCCCTCATCTCTCTCCCTCTGTCTGTCTGTCTCTCTTTCTAAGTTTCTCTCAATCTCTTCCACCTTGTTACACTTCACATCAGTTCAGACCTCTCCCTTAATAGTCAAACTGAAGACAAATTTCTGAGGTTATGTACATGTAAATACTTCTAAGCACTACCATTAATGGACCCTCTTTTAAAACGGTGATTATAGTGAAAAGCAATGACAGCATAGTTAGACACAGCATGCTGACTTTTGAGTTCTTGGACTGTTTTGCTCCAAACCTTTTTGAAAATGATTGATGCCAATATTACAGGCCAAGACAATTTGACCTGGGGGGGGGGGGGGGGGGGGCTTCAAGTTTTTTTGTTGTAGTGTTTTATATAATAAACCATTCAAAATAACTTCTAGATAGTTTCTTTCTCGATGCAATTGCATGACCTGACCACTGCTCAGCATCATCATTATCCAGAATTTTTCTAAGGTACATTATTTTCTTTACAGTTCCCGTTAAGATAACTATCGTTACTGTTTCCAATTTTGCAGAGATCTCGTAGCTAGTTCATCTAACACTGGTGCTAATGAGGGAGGAGCGGACGGAGATTACTGGAGAAAGAAATTAAAAGATGCTGAAGAAATCATTTCAAGAATGGAAAGGGAAAACCAAGGCAAAATCCAGGATACAAGGCAACAGGAATCAGGTCAGTGTTGGGAAAATTTGATTCTTTTTTTTTTTCTTTCTTCCTTCTGAATGACAATGTTATATATATTTATTACATTTGATGTAATGAATAGTTGAAAATTATTACGATTAAGGGCTGGTCAATTTGTCTGATGACGACGATAACGGGATTTTAAATTAAAGGTACATCCTACTGTATGGCGTTTACGTGTGAGTATGCTCACACTGTTAATAGCTTGGCAGCTCTCGGGTGTACCTTTAATGAAAAATCTCGTTATTGTCATCGTTATCGGACAAATGTGACCTACCCTTTAGTCACAAAATGCTGCATGTTTTCAGGGGTGCGTTTCATCAAGTGTCTTGTCAGTGATTTTTACTGACAAATTTGCTCTCAGCCAATCAGACGCAAGGATTTCAGTAGCTTATAACTGTTCTTGCAACTTGTCATTGATGACAAGTTTTATGAAACAGGGCCCAGGTGGTCAAAAGTTCAAATAATTTGGTTTCAATAGTCATGCATGCCCTGCATATATGCATGAAACATTCCAGAATTTAAAGTATTGATTCAGAGACTTACATTTTAGAAGTTTACTGACAGCACCGATTCAAACTGAGTGTGATAAAAGGTGAATTTTCATTGGATAAGTTTAGAATTGTACTGGTAAATCTCTTTTAATTCTTTCCATTTGTATAATTTGGTACTGATGCAATGTGTGTACTTTTAGTAGTAGTGCAATGTGCTATTTTGTCATGAAGGTCTTCCACACATCACAAAATTGAGCTGAAATTTAGAATTTGAGATAAATTGAGATTGGAGAGTATTGAATATGAAATGAACTACATATTGTACAAGGTGGGTTGGAATGAACAGGAGAAGGAACAAAATGAGAATTAGGATGGAAAGGAAGAAGATACATGTAAAACAGACAGATGGAGAGAGAGAGAGAGAGAGAGAGAATTCAAAGATTATTGAAAATAAGATAACCTTTCATTGCACAAACTTGTAGAGAAAAAGAGATAAAAGAGAGGAAGAGAGATATATACATGGTACTTTACATGTAATAAAAAAAGGACTATAGTAGACCTGTTCACAAATATATTCAAATTTTATGCATACTTTTAAAACAAAAGTTGTTCTTGACAACCTGAAAGCTTGTCAGAGGCTTGTTAGACATAGCAACAAGTAATGTATGCAAACTGGATTCCAAGCATTGTTGCTCATTCATTAATAACAGGTTAATGGAATAACTCGTTACTAGGTCCCCATGAAAGAAACATCCATAAATTTGAATAGCTTTGTGAACAGGTCTATTATATAAGACCAGAAAAATGATAAAGAACAAGAAAGAAGAAAGAAATGAGATAGGGAAGGGTGAAACACAGAGAGGGAACAAGACACAAGAAGAAGGAGAGAAAATAGAAACATAATACAGTGAAACCTGCTTAAATAGCAACCACCTGTATAGAAAGACCACCTGTCTATAAAGACCACATTTTCTGTTTCCCTTGAATATTTGCTTCTCATTGAAATGTGTATTATAGAAACCTGTCTATAAAGACCACCTGCCTATATAGACCATTGTTCTTGTCTCCCTTGAGCGGTCTTTATATACAGGTTTCACTGTATAGTCCCTCAAGGTATTCAAAAAGACAAAGCAGCTGGCTGTAGATGTTGTAATTTGTACACCTTACACCTTACATACTGACTAAAGAAGTAGTTCATTCTTTTCTAATCTCTACATTTTGTCTGTATTTCAAAGATTTCACTGGATAAAATATACATATGTATAGTAGACAGGTTTGTATGATTTTTGTGTGCTGCACAGAGTATGGAGTGTGTCACTTTTAACACTGAAAATTAAATTGTTACCGTAATTATGATCAATGTGCTGTGCAATTTGATCATGGAATAAAACCAAGCTAAGATGCAGGCCTACAGGCTAAGCCCACAGCCCCACAATACATGTAAATGTTCGTTTGTTTGTTGTTGGGTTTTTTTTTTGGGGGGGGGGGGACTAAAAATGGTCATGGTCATTTTACTAGTACATGCTAAGTAGTATGTGCAATGACATGAATGATATTCTTACCTTGAATTCTTGTGTATTTAGTTTTAAAGTATATTAGTTTATTCAATGATATAGGGCAATTTTATTTATTGATTTTTTTTTGGGGGGGGGAGGGAGGGGGCAAATCCCTTTTTGTTTGTTTGTTTGTTTGTTTTTAGCACAAATACACAAACACATATAATATACATGTAATCAGAATATATTGGCGAAGTTTGCTTGAAGACAATTGTAACAATTTAGTTTTTCACCCCGAATTGAAAACAATCAGCAAATATTTGAAGCCATATGTCTTGCGTAAAATTCAAAGCACTATATACCGAGACATTCATAATATGGTATGGAGCTGTTCGTCATTTTTTCAACGTCACATGGAAGTATTTTTGCGGAATTCACGAATTGATTTTTGAAAGTGCAGTTAACTTTGTATTTATAAGTCAAATCTGTTGGGACCACAAAAATAGTTTGACTTATGCGAAATTTGACTTAGGAAATGTAAGTAACACATATTTTCAAAGTTTGGTTAAAAAAAATTGATTCGACTTAGGGTAAGTTCGACTTATGTGACTCAGAGTTTAAATGCAAGGTTAAATGTTATTCATTTATTCATGCACCAACTTACATTCTTTGTGAAGAAAAGAGTGGTTGCAGCAGATGTGATTTGACAGATATATTGTGTGAATTAATATTGTGGATTTCCTCGGGAATAATATTTAATGGTGGAGGTTTGTGTTTTTTCCAGTGGTTGTATGGCACATGATCCAGAGACAATTTCTGTGCAGTCATTTTCCTAATAACCAAAGTCCTGAAGAGAAGGTCGAGTTCTGGGAATGGTAAAAAAATCATTTGTGAGCTTTCTCATTCTCTTTATGTCAGTGTGGAAGATTACCATAGTAGAAATGTCCCCCGAATTGGATTGCTCTTCAAATGCCCTCATGTTCAATATAAAATGAGAAATAGCAAAAATGTTCGGGCGAACATATGTGTGTAGTAACATATACACATTTCTTTGTGCAGTGCATGTGACTCTCAATATGATTGAGTCAATTTCTTCTCATTTTGGTGATTCCAAAACCTTACTGCACACACCAATTCTTGCATTATGTGCTACATAATCAACCTTTCCCAATTGCTTTGAGACAGTTTCTTTCACAATGTAATCTCATGACCAGAACTCAACTTTATCTTTAATTGACTAAACAATGCACCCTACCCCTACCCCTAACCCTAACCCAAAACTTGACCCAAAACTCTATTACCAGTTCGCCTCCCTAAACCATTATCTTTGACAAAATAAAGCCTGCAGCAGTTGTCACCAAATCATATGACAGAACATCATTTCAGTGCTTATGAGATACCAGTTACTCTGTGTATGAAAAGGCCACTGTGCTAAATGTATTCAAACTTTATTAGAAGGGTGCAGAGTTGGCCAGATTTAAATCACCCAGATTATTTTTTTAAATCCCCGATTTGACTTTAAAAAAGAGAAATACGTAAGAAATTTGTTGTTGATTTTGTTGATGCAAACAAAAAAAAAATCACTCAAAAATCATTGGTTGATTTTTTTATTTTTTTATTTTTTGGCAAAAAAATTAATCCAAGTATGGGTTTTCGTATTCCAATTTATGTCTGATATATTAGATCTACCAAAATAATCTGTTTCTTTTCTATGGGAGCACCATTTAGGGCGATAACGACGAGATTTTCAATTGAAGGTACACCCTACTATATTGTATGTCCATGTGGGTCACAAATGTGTCCACCGCTTAAGTGATTGATCAAGTTTACAAGTCACTTCCTGAAATGTTCATTTTTAATCTTTTTTAAACTTTAATTTAAAGAGGTCTGTAAAAATGTACTGCCAAACCAGAAACTCTCATGAATTGGAGCCAACAGATTGCCCACCATGAAAAAAACATTATTGTTAAGACTGCACAATATCACAATAATATCGATATATTGCCATATTAGAATACTAATGAATGAAAGTTCAACATTAAATTTTGCCATTATTCGATGTATCACCTTCAAGCGATATACGCTAGCAAGTTATGCACTAGCGTGACTGGGGCGCGAATACAGGCTGTGGATCACTCGGCTTTAAAACAACAAGAAAATACCACGTGAGCGACAATGACAATGCAAAATTACTGTGAAGCAATTCCTTGCTTTGGCAAATTCTATAGGTACATCACAAACAACTCAGAGAAATAATGATATTTGAGGAGTTTTGACTATGTGACATACTACGGAACAAATTAGCACTATAGATGATTATTCTCTCGTTGAATGCAGAGGGCAAAGTTATCAATATTCATCAAGCAGCCCTGAGTATCTAGGATACAAAGGTATTTATTATTCCTGAGGTCCATGCTTTGATGCTAGATGACACTAGTAACTCCGCAAATATCACAATTTCTGTAATACTTCTTAGACTTACAGTAATTTTTGCCAAAATTAGGTATGTCTTCACGGTAATTTGTCTTGTTGTCTCTTAGGTGGTACCATGGTAACTGTGGTATTTTTTTGTTTTAAAACTTACTTTGATCCAATGGGTGTTGGCTATTACTATTAGTACCCATCTAGATACCATGTACATGTACGCAATGGTACAAGTTGATTTACTTGTATACCAATACGTTGTGTATCCGGACAGGTTGGGTATCCGGACACTCAGATGATTTTAAACAGTAATTTGAACATGTTTGCATTAAATATTTCAGGAATCTTTTAAAACTTAAATGTTGGAAAATATTATGACAAATATTCATGGCAGTTAGTTCTATTTGATGCATATTTCTTTTGTGAAATCCAACAGCAAACAACAGCTTTATTTTTGTCAATTGTTCGGACACACAACCCCCATCGTACAGTGTATGCATACTTACACTAGCATTCAGTGCATAAACCGAAACTCTCACGGCATTTAACTTTCACAAATCTGGATTCCTTGCAAAATTCTTGAAAGTTTCATGCTGTTTCACGTGAGAATTTCTAGTTTTACAGTAGTTTTAGATTGAATGAAGTACGATTTTCACCTAACAACGCACTACTCTTGTTGGATATATACAACGTCCCATTTGTTAAAAAATTATTGCAAGACTAAAACTCTTGTACATATGTATGTAGTACATGTATACAGGTTAGGTACATCAGCCAAGTTGTAGAAAGTTGACTTTTGAGGTTACTTCTTCAGTGCACATGAACAGATTTTGCTATGCTTTATTGTACCAGGATCTGAATATCAAAAGGTGATTTATATGACCCTGGCCTGAAATTTACACCTCAATCAAAATATGGCTGGGTATACAAGTACACAATGGAAAAAAAGAAAAAAAGAGAGAGACGGGTGTGAGGACAATGTGTCCCTGACTGAGTTGTAATAGGGAGGTGCGTGCCAGGCAGCCTTACTTAGCACAGTTGATGAAAAGTTGTGTTATGGTCATGGGAGTTGTAAACAGAAAGATTGAATTAGTCAGATCAAATAATTAAAAGAAGGAAACTGTTGGATGAAATAAAATGGAGAATGGACCAACGTCGTACAGTTTTATTTAAAAAAAGAAATTTCTTCATCACTCCACTGATTTATAATGTGTAGCACTAAGCACTCTGGACAATAACTAACAAATGTATGATTGCCCCAACTTGTCTTCATCAACTTCAACATCAAGTTAGCGGGCTGAAAGTATTGTCATAAAGTTCCCTTTTGTGGAATTGCCCAGTACATAAAGTAACTGAATATGAATGAAAGATCTAGTTTGGCTCTAAAGTAGTCCTTGAAAAAAATTTTAAATCAGAAATTTTTCATGCCATCAGTAATCCTGAAAAAGTGTTTGCAGAGGACATCATTTCTTACCCCCCCCCCTTTCATGGCCCACTCAACGACGTGTGTATCTAGTGTCAGATACATGTGTGACACGTGGCGAAAGCTAATTTGCTAGAGAACATCATCAATCAAGTTGTGCGAACCAAGCTCCCCTGATAAATCTCAGACTGAGCCCTGTCTGTGCCAACACACTATCCTTGCTGACACATTACAGAAAGTGACGATATGATTGTGATTATTGATGCTTTTGAGGTGGGATCAGGCAGATGTCATACGAGCACAATTGTCTGATTAAGTTATCAACGAGTGATTCCGCCGGATTTGATATCAATTGGCGTATATCATGCATACAAATTTAGCCTACACTGGGCGAGGTTTGGAGTGGGTTTGGTAGAGCAAGATCATTGTAAAAAGAGAAAGAAAGAATTACTGATGAATTATTTTTTACGGTCATCTGGTGGAAAGAGTAAAAATACCCCCTTGGACTTGGTATTAACTCATTGACTATGATAAATGAGTGGTTCCTGTAGTAAGCCAAGGGGAATAAGGGAATACAGGATTCAGTGGGTTAAATGTTTTCTGAAATTACATGTAATGATAATAATAATAATAATGGTGGCTTCTTGTATAGCGCTCATCAGGTCCGTCATGCTGTGACGCTCATGGCACTCCAACATTATTACCCCGGTCATAGCCGAGCGGCCAAATATGTAGCCTCTAGCATATTGGGTACCCATTTACACCTGGGTGGAGAGTGTATGTATTTAATATATGCATGCTGAAATATTGGTCCAAATACTGCTCCAAAAGGTTATGAGAAGCGAGAGTACAGGAATAGATACATTTTATTAAAACTTATCTCTAGAGTATATGATTGATGAACTATGATATTTGATATTACATGTATTGTTTTTTTTTAAGAAAAAAATTAATTGTACTCATTACTGGTACAAACTTCTTAAAAATGAATGGGATCTAACAATTTGATAAAGTGGAAGTGAAAAATATCTTGATCAAGTACAATACCCAGTTCACACAAACTTTCCTTGAACAATAAAAATTATCAGCTGCAGATGAAGGAGGGGGTGTGGGAAGTGTGTGTGTGTGTGGGGGGGGGGGGGGGAAGAGATAAGTTACCAGTAGTACCAGTACAATATATATTTAGTGTAATTGAAATATTGGCAAAGGTAATCAATTCATATTGAACATCATGCACTTGAGTAACACATGTAGCAGCAGGCATTACCCTTGACAGACAATATTTTATTAAACTACCGGTAGGTAATATTTTTCTACTGGTACTGTGCAATACGGCTTTTACTATTAACAATCGGGTCAGATTATTATCTTCCCTTCTAACTTTCCTTATGTTACTCGTAATATTTTTGTCTCTATCTTTCTTTAATATTATTCTTTGTTTTTATCCACTCATTTTTTCTTTCCAAATTTCCTCGTGTTGTATGCTTTGTTTCCTTTCATCATCTTCTCTTCCATCTTTTCTACCCTTCTATCCTCACTCTGTCATGTTTTTCTTTGCATTATCCTTCTATTGTTTTCTTTCTTCCCTTATTTTTCGTTTTCAGCCTGAAAATTGGAAAATCATACTGAGATGACACTTTTTCAACTTGTTCCTTTGAAGACACCATACAATTTAATGTTTGAAAATTTCTATCCAGCGAGCCACGCTGCGCCGCCACCTGACTGTTTAGTAAAAGCCGTGCAATATAATATCCATGATCACTACAAGTTACAGGATACCAATCACCCGAAATATGCAGCTAGAATGTATAAAATCAAACTTTAAAAAACTTTACATGTCATCCTATGGGTCAATGGTCAACTCTTTCAGGACAGGAATTATTTTAGGGCAAAATTGATCACATTTTGTTCTTCAAATTGGCAACAATAATATTTTTCTTTTAGTGCTACATGGTTCTAATAAGGTGTAATGTCTTTGAAAACAATATACATGGTTAGGAATTTTGTTGAAAAGTTGAAAAATTGACAATTTTGATAAAAAACATTGATTTTGAACCTCTCAATGTGTTGCCAATTTAAGGATTTTAGAGCTTATTCTCATTTCTAAAATTCCTGGCATCAAACGCAATATGGTCATGCAACAAAAATGGACATAGTGTGTGCAGAAATTTGTTCTCTTTCTACTCGTGCATCTGGTATATTTTTTAGAGTTCTGAATCAAAAGTTATTAAGCCAAACCACAAAATGTGGTCAATTGTCTCAAAAGGGTCAAGGAAAATGAAGAAAATAAAGAATAACACAAACCCTGCACTTGGAACCCCAGTCAGGCTTGGGTTCTGTACGCACCCTATGCTATGTGAGCTTGAACAGGTGCATATAGGCTAGTTTTCCTTTGAACCACCTTTATGTTTAATGAGAATGTCTTTAATTATATAGAGAAGTAATATTTTATTAAAGCTCATATTATAGCCACATTGAACCCCAAACATACAGAGCATTTGTATTTTTTGGTGCTTAATTGGTAAATTTGGTAGCCTTTAACTAATCTAATACAAGCATAAATCATACAAGTTGTACATGTAGGTATATTTATACACATAATTGCAAATGGCTCAATTTCTAAGATAAGTACATTTTCCAGAAGATACATTTATTTCCTCATTGTCTTTGCCTTTATGCAGTTTTTGCTACATGGTTATTAAAGGGTACCAATCACCAAAAATAATTTTGCTCTGTATGTTAGAGGTTTCATGTCGTTAAACTATATTCAAAATATGGGCTTCAAATATTAATTCTATAAAGAGATATTGCAGTTTTAATTACACTCTTTACAAGCGTAAATGCGACTCGTGAGTAGACTACTCGATGCACCCGTACGCGTTCGCCAAGATAAGGGCTCGCGCGGAACTAAACTCGGAGTTCGGTTCCGCGCAAGCATTTTCATGTTATCCTCTATTTCCTTCATACTCATTAACTGTTGACCTATAGAATATCAGACAAAGTTCTTTGAGGTTGATTTTATACTTTCTAGCTGTACACAAATTATTTTTTCACGTGATTGGTACACTTTAAGAAGAACCACAGTAGGCATGCATGAATCTACTTCGCTGGAAGCTTCGTGAAAATGAAACAAAGTACATACAATAGTAGTTTAGTACACTACACACTTAAGTTTGTTGGTGTGTATGAATTAACTGACCCATTTTGCCAGATGTCTCAAGTGTAGCAAGCTTCACTGAAGAGGACACTATGCAAATTACATGAAATTACTAAGTATTAGCATTGACAAAGCCACATTGATCTACAATTTAGGAGGCATACATACATATATCAATGCTAATCAATAGGCCTACACAATTGGATTTTTAAGCTGTTTTTAGTTACAACAAGAGAGCAAATGAAATTATTGATTTATTTAACGAACCAAAAATACAGAATCGGGAAGCATCATTGCCAAGTAGTTTTGTATACTGTGGGATCATTTTTGAATGTGTGAACTTTGACCAAAAGTGTCTATGTGAATGCTGTGCAAATGTACCAGGTTTGTCCTAGAAATTATGCATTTTATGTTAATTTCATGATGGCTATTACAGAAATTAGCCTTCTTATAGACTGAATAGATGAAGATAAAGTGGAATACAAAACACTTGTGAGCACTGGTCTACCAGTATACAGTATCTAAAAAAAAAAATCTTAGAAAGTTAACCAGTGTAAATAATTAAATTTTTATAAAGCAAAAAATTGCTGGGAAGTTTTGAGCCTACAAGACACCAATTTTCATTTTTAGGGTCAAAATGACTAATCCAAAGTGTTATTTTGGAAATTTGGACAGCAAAATAACCAAGGGAAAAGAATAAATTTCTTCAAAAAATTGAATCAGCACATAAAGTTATTGAGGTTTCAGGAAAAGAACAACATTTTTGAATGATGCTAAATGTTTGTAAGCATTATGAAAATGGTTTATGGATAATTGAACTACCTCCCTTTTCACTTGAAATGTTTAATTTTTTATCAGACTAACTGTCATTAATGGGGGGGGGGGGGGGGGGGGGAGGGGGGGGAGGAATTGGAGAACAGACCCAAATTTACTCTCAGAAGTACTATTATTTGATCATGTATATGAAATATTGTTTTCTAAACAGTTTATGAAAGTGTACTTTTTAAGAAGTTTTATTACTGCAATTTATGTTTAAGTCAAAATATCAATGTATAATGCATCCAGTTTTGTTATGAATAATATGTACGATTTTGTTATGAATGATTTGAGAGAAAAAAATTTAAAATGTCATTTAAAAAAATTAACCCACTCCCTGTAGAAACCAGGCAGTCACTGTATTAAGCCTAGAGAATTCAGTAGTCAATTGGTTAACATACATGTATATTTCTCATTCATTTTTACTCCAAGATAATCTTCATCCCCCTTTTTATATTCATTCACTTCTGACCCCGAGAAGATTCAAAATTGAAAAAATAAAAAAATTTGCAAGAAGGTTGACAATGATGTGAAAACAAAGTTATTCATTATGAATATAAGTCAGACTGATTATCAGTAATTATTGCTTATTTATTAATTACTGTAAAATATCTTTCAAATTATCGTTTCCTTTTCAGACTCAAATTCCAATTCACAGTACTGTGGGTCTGAGCCCAGCCTTGCCTATGAAAAGGTTAGAAGAAAAGTTGATAACGGAGTGACGGAGATCTGGTACTACATGAGATCACAACTCAATCAACTCAAGAAGTCCAGTGGAGATCAGAAAACCCAAGTTAAGATTGACCAGATTCTAGAAGATGGTGGAGAACAGCAAAGGTGAGTTGGCCTGTTTTTAGACTATTATATGTTTACCTGCAGTTTTTTCTTTCTTTGAAAGCTCTATAAACTCATGTCACTGCATTCATAGGGTTCCCCTCAATAGCTGTTTTTCTGTCTGATCTTATGGTGCATTGGTCTTATGGAATATTGGTCCTACAGCGCTTTGGAACTACAGCATATTGGTCCTATGGTACATTGGTCATATGCAACATTCTTCTTATTTCCCATTTGTTCGTTGAAATCTGACCCCAACGCTAACCCAAACAAAAATCCAACCTTCAATCTAATCTTAATCCTTATTCCGAATCCTAATCTAGATACTAACCATATCTTGAACCACAATTTAAGGTTCAACACGGGGATCTGGTACAAACTAACCCCCCAAAGTACCACCCCAGACCCCCAAATATTGAGGCATGGAACACTGACCCCTAATATTGTGTTAACTAGTACCCCCAAGAAAATAATAAATATGCAGCCTTGCAGAAACGCGCATACAGCTGTACTTTATAAGTATCAATGAGATTAAAAAATACAATGTCCCATTGGTCCTATAATGTACTGCAATACCTATTCCCTCAAGTAGAACTGTAGAAAAGACCTTATTCATAAAATTCTGAAACTGGACTCCCAGGTGATTTTTCAAAAGCTCTATGAATGGACATGTTGAAAAGACTCAATTATGGGAAATCCCCTAGTAGATGAATAGACTATTGACCATTTTTATGCTGCACTTTATTCGGCTGTACAGTTCCAAAAGCTACTGCACAACTGATTGTATCACCACTTTGCAAGCATTAGTTGCTTTGGTTGGACGAACCTCCCACTAGGCTTTCCATGTTGCCAAGAGCAACTTTTGTCAGGAAAGCACTCATAAATTTCAAATCTATTTTACAAAAATGGTTCCATGTACATTCAATGTATTCGGAATAATACAGACAGAAGGCATTGAATAGAAATGTTGGTTGACTGCTCAAGTGCATTCTGAATGGTGATAGCGTTTGAAAGCATCAACACCTTGAGCCCTCCGCACACTATACGATCCGTCTGCTTTCCAATTTTGGAAGAAAATGTAATAGCATAAGATATAAATATTCAAACATATAAAGTATGTTTGATTGAGGTTCTGAATAGTCACATAGATAGAGAAATCGAAATTACGGCCTATTACGAGCCTTCAAGTCGGAAGAATGGCCAAATCAGCTCCGAATCGTAGTGACGTGAGAGCAGCCCTGCGATTGTCTACGATTTGAAACTGATTTGGTCCTCGTTCTGGATATAAGGCTGACATCGCAGCAAATTTCTATGTAGAGTATTCATGTTATTGTTCAAACCTAAATTACATACTAGATTTCATTTGCTGAAATGCCCATATTTAATTATATTACGATTTATTTCCAAAATCGGATCGTAGTCGATTGTAAAGTGTGCTTGGGCTTTAGTCACACTGAGGAACCGACCGATTTTTGGTCATTTGGGGCAGTGTAATTATTTGTTCTGTCCATTGTTTTCTTGTTGTTGGTCTTTGTTTGTGTGTGACTGGGGTATTATTGTTGACAATCAAGGCATGGGGCAGAAGTGAAGAATAGACTTTCTCAGTTGGATCATACCCCTAAAGCTCAACTCTAAAGCCCCACTCCAGAATTTCAGATAAAGCAAACCATAACTGTGCTTGTAATCAAAGTTCCAATCGTTTCCCAAACCATGTGAGCACAAATCTTATCTTTGGAGTGAGCATTTGGTACCCTAAGGTCATGGACCCCGGGAGCCAGGGTGCGTGGGGTGGTACACGTGCTGCAGGGAATGCTGGGTGTGCACTGCCAGTGAATTTAGAAGTTAAAGTCAGTTGTATGGCACATGCTTCAGCGACAATTGCTCTGCGATCAATTTCATACGCTAACCGAATTTTAAACTTCAACCTTGGATCAAACACTGTACCTAACCTGAACCCTAACCTAACCTAAAACTCAGTTGCAACAGTTATCCTAACTCTATATATTTGATGAAATCAAGCCTGGAGCATTTGTTAATTGCCAAAGCATATTTTGGAGCGCCGAAAGCTCGAAAGAGCACCCTAGGAATGTGACAAACTTCAGGGTTCCTGCCAGTTTCATGTATGAGTTTTGAGGTCCATGGATTCAGGCAACTGCTATATAATGTTCAGTCCTTATGGATGTGGACAGGTTACTGCTTTAACCCTAATGCCTGTTGCACAGGAGGCATCACTTTTTGCTGATGTAGGAATGCGTATGCAACTGGTGTGGAGACTTAAAAGGGTACCAATCACCAAAAATAATTTTGCTCTGTATGTTACAGGTTTCATGTCGTTATATTATATTCAAATTATAGGCTTCAGATATCAAGTCTATAAAGAGATATTGCAATTTTATTCACACTCTCTATAAGCGTAAAAGCGACTCGTGAGTAGACTACTCGACGCACCCGTACGCGCTCGCCAAGACAAAGGCTCGCGCGAGCATTTTCATGTTATCCTCTATTTCCTTCATACTCATTAACTGTTGGCCTATAGAATACCAGACAAAGTTCTTTGAGGTTGATTTTATACTTTCTAGCTGTACACAAATCATTTTTTCAGGTGATTGGTACACTTTAAAGGGAAGGTTGAGTTCTGGGAAAGGTAAAACATACTTTGTGAGCTTTATCATTCTTATTATGTTAGTTTTGAAGATTATCATTATAGATATGTCCCCTGAAAAGGATTGCTTTTCAAGTGCCCTCACATTGAAAATATGACAAGAAACAGCTGAAATGTTTGGGTCAAACATTTTGTCTGTAGTCCCATGTACACATTTCTCTGTTCAGTGCATGTGACTCTCAGCAGGATTGAGTAAACTTTTTCTCATTTTGGGGATTCCAAACCTTACAGCATACACCACTTCTTATGTGCTATATAATCAACCTTTCCCAATTGCTTTGAGACAGTTTCTTTCGCAATTCAATCTCATGACCTGCCGTTGCATACTTGCTATTATAGTAACTTTGCTATATAGTAACTTCATGGAATACTGATTTGATTGCTCTTGAGCAACGTTACCATGGTATTACCATTGATAGCAAAGTTACTATAATAGTAAGTCTTTATGCAATGCACCAGAACTCAACTTTATATTTAAGCTCGCCATGTGAGAGCAACATCATTTAAGAAATGATTGCAAAATGATCAGTGCAAAGTTGCAAACCTTGCATTGAATTAAAATTATATGGGTGAAATACTTTCCATGGCTGGAGTAAGGCAGATGATCATGATATACCAGGTAATGATAATATATGATATATATATATATATATATATATATATATATATGTTACGCATATCACATTATGATACGTGATATGCGCTTCTAAAGGACTTTGGATATTATTACCCGGCTTTAGCTCTGGCAACGGTATTGCTCAGTGCTTTCAAGGAATAAATCCTATCAGGTACCCACTTAGTATACCTGGGTCGAGTGTGGCAAATGTAGAGTAATGTCTTGCCAAAGGACATTAGTGCTGTGGTGGGGATTTGAACCCCATACTTTGTGGTTCACAGTCCAGAGACTTTTCCACGACACCACAACATCTCCATGTAACCATGCAATCGAAAGAATGCCTCTTGTCCAACAGGCATTAGAGACATGTATTAATCGGAAAGTATGCATAGCACTACATCAAATGATATTCCATCTGAATGATATGATGTACTACACTTAAGTAAGTTGGTAATCATATCTAGTCAAAGGTTAAATGAATTAACACTCAGTCATCTTACATGACTTCCCCTTGCCTTGTCCCATGTTAAATGTGCTAGTGCATCCTGCTCCATCACCACATATAGTGTACTTAATATTATTATACTGCATGGTTAACCCTTTCGAGACAATTGACTACATGCTGTGGTTTGGCTCAATAACTTTTGATTCAGAGCTCTAAAAAAATATACCAGATTCATGAGTAGAAAGGACAAAAAATTCTGCACACACTTTGTCCATTTTTGGTGCCTGACCATATTGCATTTGATGCCTGTAATTTTAAAAATGAGAATAAGCTTTAAAATCCTTAAATTGGCAACACATTGAGAGCTTCAAAATCATTGTTTTATGTCAAAATTCACAATTTTTTCAACTTGATGACAAAATTTGTAATCATGTATGTTTCATGTTTGAAAGACATTACACCTTATTAGAACCATGTAGCACTATAAAAGAAAAAAAAAATTATTGAAAAATTTGAATAACAAAATGTGATAAATTTAGCCTTTAAATATTTCCTGTCCTGAAAGGGTTAACTCTCCTTCGAGTGGGAGGACTGTGGTATAATAGTGAAGGCTCTTGGCTGTCATACTAGCTCTAGGTCCTGGGTTCAATCCTTGTTCAGTGCTTACATCCTTGGACAAGGTGTTTTACCCACATTCATCACTCTTGACCCAGGTTTATCAAAGGGGTACCTGGCAGTGCTGGGGGAATGATAATTGAAGGGCCCTCAGGAAGAGAAGTATTACATCAGTAATGGTGATGAGGCTACAGTGGGTAAATATATGACCATGTTATTACAGTCAAACCTGCTTCAGTGACCACCTGTATAGAAAGACCGCCTGTCTATGAATACCATTACTTTTGCTTCCCTTGAAAAGTGTTTCTCATTGAAACGTGTATTACAGAAACGTGATACATAAAGACCACCTGGTCATAAAGGCCACTTTTCTTGTCTCCCTTGAGTGGTCTTTATATCCAGGTTTCACTGTGTATGTATTCATGATATTGACAATATCCCCTTGTACAGTGCTTGCATGAAATGAACAGTGCCAAGATGTTTTGGGATGGTACATGCCACAAGTTTCCTGATCCTGATGTTGGCTTCTGAAGTCATTAAAGGGGAAGTCTACCCTAACATCAACTTGGCTTTAAAAGAATCAGAAAAAATAAAGAAACAGATCAATGAAAGTTTGAGCAAAATCCAATGATGAATAAGAAAGTTATGAATTTTTGAAGTTGCAATCAATCAAACATAGTTCTCCGTGACGTACCTTGCGAGCTCCTCTCCCATTTGCCCGTACTGAAAAAATCATAAATTTCCATTTTGTCTAAAGAAAATATTTGATCATACATACACCCTAGATATAATCATTAAATACTTTTACACAAAACCTGTATGATACAAATCCCTCATGACAAACAAAGAAAATCAAATTGAAATTTATGAATTTTTATGTAGGGAGCAATTAGGAGAGGAGTTCGCATGATACTGTATGTTTGTGTTTGATTACAACTTCAAAAATTAATAACTTTCTTATTTCTTATTAGATTTTGCTCAAATTTTCATTGATCTTTTTCTTTCATGTTTCTGCTCCTTTTAAAACCAACGTAATATCAGGGTGGACTTTCCCTTTCAATTTCTAAATCATTTGAAATAAAGATGACAATATCATTAAAAAAATATGACCATCACTATCATAATTTCAATACATATGCTTACATATAAGTCAGCAGTTGTAAAGATTTCATTCTCAAATACTGCATTTCATAAAGTTTTGATCAGTAGTAAAATATGTTTCTCTGTATGTACACTTTTTATTTATTCATTTCATATGGGATTCATTTCATGATAGGATAATTCATTCAGTAGAATCTTGTCTTACATAAGCCCAGGGGATTTCTGAAGCATTTCTGAAGCATATACATGTATCTGAAGCACAAAATGCATTCCCCCTTCAGTTTTTCACATGATATCTTGAATTCAGTGACGCTTCCTCTACAAATTCAACATTATAGACAGTAGTACATTTTATTGATACTTGAAACCGCTCATAAATCACTATGGGCGGCTCCAGAACACAGCACCCTATGAAGTGTGAACTTCACTGTGATGTGACGTACATAAAATGTAAAAATAGTCTTTCTAGACAATTCCTCAAGTGTGAGTGACTCATGAGTCCATCCACAGACGGCTTTTGACACTGAACTTTGCTGAGACTAGGGTAGATGTGAAGATAACCCCTTTATTTCCTACGTATTTAATGCATCCAAATTTTAAAGGGAATTTCAATTGTTACTTGACATTTAAAAGGGTGGACTAAACAAAAAAACATATATAAACCTTCAGTATAAAGAATTCAGTATGAAATTTGAGGCCATTTTAGAGGGAAACAAATTGAGATTTGTAGATTTAAATTGTGATAAAATGGTACTACTTTCTTGTCATACAGTTCTAAGCCTTCTATTGTAGTGCCTCATGAATCTACAGATGTTTGAATGAAGAATGATAAGACATTGAACTTTCGGAGCCCACAATGGATTGCTGATTGATTTGGAGCACATTTCCATGTCTGATAGGCAGCTGGAAAAGAAAAGATAGTATAGTCAAGAAGATTTATAGGTAGGTTTTACAATCCATACCGGTCATGCAGACATGCCTTTAAATTGGTTCATAAAATTTAAAATGAGTTCATTGAGCTCCAAAATAAAAAGTTGCATTTGATCTGGAATTTGTGGGAGAGTTTCCTAACATAAGAGAAAGTGTGAGTAGTATTCTCTCTAGTTTAATAAAATGGGGAAATGGCTAATAAATTACTGTTTCTCAAAATTCATATTTTGTTCTTCTTTTTTCAAAATTATGACAAACTCTTTGAAAAAGAGTGATAATTTGAAGTGATGAACAGGTATCAAATGAATTGTCTTGAAGAAAAAGGATGCAGAATATTTGGAGAACATAGATCATGTAGAATATTTTTTTAACAAATATAGAATATTTTTTTAACAAATAAGATTAATTGAATTGACAAAGAATGCAGATCTCAGCCTGATCAGTTAGTCACAGACAGCAATTTGACAAATTTTGAAAGTTTGAAGGCCTGTAGAAAATCAGAATTTACTTGAAGAGAGCTATTTTATGTTTCATTTTGAAGGGCATCACGAAAGGAGTTGAAACGTGATAAAATTTGGTTGCCATGGTTGCCTACTAAAATTATAATCCATAAAATATTCAATGTCACGTGCAGACAAAATGCCTGCTCTTAACCGATCAGGCTCACCTATATTTGAAAAAAAAATCTAAATTTTTTATTAAGTGGATAATTTGTATACAGACCACAAAGTTTTGTGTATTACATTAGCTTGCTGAGAATCTTCCACAATCGATATCTTTGATGTACAAAGATATAGCGACTGAGGCAAGTATTATATCCTTTATATATATCTAGTATTTATGGCACTTTAGTTTTAAGAGAAGAATAAAATAGTTTTTATGATTTGAATTACCGCTAAGTGGTACTCAGCTGATGGCTTTTCGCGTGTCAAAGTGTACCATAAGTTTTTTAGTGTCTTGCTAATCTTACTCTTGAGTATTTAAGATTGCTGTATTATTTTGCCTTATGATTTCAAACACTAATCGACCTTTACTACCAAGGTCAGATGAGTCAGATCTTAAATGGTGGGCAGTTTTCAGTTTTTTTTCAAAGAATTATACTTTCAGAAAGAATGTTTTTAACCTTGAGATATTTGTACCAATGTGTTTTGTCTACTAATTTCTGATACTGTGCATCAGTTTCATGTTGCAAACATGAGATTCACACTTGATTGAGTTAGGATTATCCATAGAATGTATTATTAACCTTCAAAACATTTGTGGTCTGTATATCTACTGTCACTGAGTTAGGGTAGAAATGTTTTGATCAATTTGCAGAAACTAACCATTTCATTAGCATGATCGCTTATCACAGCTATCTAGCCTTACATGCATCCAACAACAACAACAACAACATAAATTTATATTTCGGCTTTCCATCCAATTATTTCATCATTAATCTGCCCCACTTTCTTATCCAAAAATACCAAAATTGCAGAATAAGTTTTGATCAACTGACCAGAGAGTTTGTTGAACTTACAAAACTGCATGACCCATTTCCTAAAGTGTCTTGGACTTAAATATTTTCAATGTGTTGTCCCTGGTGGTTTTTAAACCGGCATATCTCCTGTACCTAAGCCGATATGCACTCACATCTGTTAATGAAACCAGCCTCGGAAACGCCTCGGAATACATGATCTAAAGATACAACGTTTGTCAATGATTTAAAGAGAATTGTCCAGATATGTGAGAACAATGGTCGAAAAACCCTTCCTCATAATCTTACTTTCTGGATGGATTGATATCAATCTGTCCAACAGTCTATTTTTGAAATAGACGTGATATTGGAAAGAATCACTAGCTGATACATATCTTACATGTAGTTATTCCAAAAAAGGAGAAAAGTCTGACATGTATATTGGTAAGCCAGTGTTCATTAAGGTATATGAATTTGAGGAAAGTTATTCCTTTTTAGTGTTCTGTAAAGGCCTATACTTCCCTCCTCCACTCCCCCCCCCCCCCTCTCTCTCTCTCTCTTTGTCTATTCTCTCTCTCTCTCTATTTGTCTATCATCTCTCTCTGTCTTTCCCCCTCTCTCCCCCCCCCCCCCCCTCTCTCTCTCTCTCTCAATCCACTCTCTCTGTCTCTCTCTCTCTATCTCTATTTAGCTTTCCCCTCACTCACCCTGTCTTTCTATCCATGCTAAACCTTTTCTAGATAGTAAAAAAAAAGAAAAAGAAACAAAGTGATAAACATACGGAGCGTAGATGGGCATGAAAAATAACTCTAGATCAATATCATGTTTGAATAATAGGGTCAAAAGAGTTCAGTTCATAACTCACTACCGGTATTACTCATTCTGAAGTTCTGTGAAATGTTTGAAGCATATGATAGGATTGTCAGCACTTGTGCTTGTGGATTTAAGGTTTAAATGCCACTTCATAGAAATTTGCATTGTGATTATAGATCTTTTAACATGTCTGTAGTTTCTGTTCAGGCTACTCTCATTAGAGGCCTGTTCCAAAACAAAGGGCGTCTATTAAAAAAACAGTATGCATAATGAATTCTATAGGGACACACTAAAAGATCCAGCCAACCCTGACTCTGCATTATGAATAGATGAATCAATCATATTAGCATAGCAAATCCTATGGGAACTTGGTCGGCTTGTTAGATATCAAGGCTGTTATTGTTAATGATACAGACAAAAAAAAAAATCTATATTTTGAAAGATGGACGTAGCTGCTCTCCCCTGTCTCTCCATGTGTCTCTGCCTTTGTCGTTAAAAGGTTCTGTTTCATTCACTCACTCATGCATTATTCTTCTGTTTCTCAGTGTATTCTTCCCTCGAAAAAATACAAGTTATTCTGGCATTTTATTTACCATATATTCATTTAAATGTGTTTAGAGGCATACCCTTAAGAGCAGTCATAAGATAAAATTTCAGATCGTCTCTTTTCTTGAATTGAAAGGGGGAAAAAATGTACTGTTCATGTCATTTCCAATTTGAGTTTATGAAATGGCATGCCTAGCTCGTTGTTCATATTGCGGCGTGCATTTCTTGGAAGGGAACATGAACGATGAGAAAGACTGTGGTTTAAGTGGTTTGAAATTTATTTTGTTTTATAAAACTTGACAAGTTATAGTGCTAGAAATAATACTCCAATCAGAGTCATGATGAGTTTCGACTTTTCAGCCTTTTATTTCAAATTATGATAATTGATATAAGGTTCTGAAATCGTTGTATTGATTGGCTGTGAGCAGAATTGTCGTAGAAATGTGGCAGTTGTTATTGATAACAAGTTTTGTGAAACAGGGCCCTAGGTAGGAAAAGAACAGTTCAGAAGGTTATCATCAAGCAGAGTGTTGAAAGCTGCTCATGGAAAATTTGCAGATGCCAGCCTTCTCAAAGAAACAAGCTACAAATATATACAAATACTTCAATGTTTGTATTGTGGTTAAACTAGGTCATGAGGCAAAAGATGCATCTTACACCAGATCAAATACTTTTACCATCTCATGAGTCACAGAATGATAAACCTTAAATATTTGTTTGATATAATTAACAACCATAACCATCGTTATTATTATTATGGAAAAAAAGGGAATTTCAGTACAAATTTTGGTGAAAATTTACTCATTGCTCATTAATCCATAGCATAGCCAGTCTTCAAAATTGAAAATGCAAAACTGATCGTCTGTCTTTTAACCTTGCAAACCAGATAGTAACCATGTAAAGTTGCAGTGGTAAGAACAGATGAACAAATTGTGAAATCGATCAGTTTTGATGTAAAACAAAATGTCCTTTAATTTTCACTGGTTTCACTGGCCCACAAATGTATTAAAGGGCAATCCAAACCTTGGTAATGAGATGATTTGTGTGAAGGTCGAAAAATAAGAAAAACAGGATGGCTCAAGTTTGATAGAAATCGGACAAAGAATAAGAAAATTACGAATGTTTGAAAAATGAGATCGCTAAATCTATGCGAATCTCAAAGTGGCACTTTGGTGAGTCGATTGTGACATACTGGCGGTCAACTCTCCTGTTTGTCGTACACTAAAATATCAATAATTTTCAATTTTCTCCTATAAAGCGCCTTGTCCCTCTGGGCAGTACTCAAAATATATATTGTTATAAGTCCTCATAAAATACATCCCACATGTATAGTGATTACAACTTTCCAAGAATGATAACTTTTTTATTGCTTGTCGGATTTCGTTCAAACTTTCACCAATCTGCTTTTCTGAGTTTTCCTCTTTCTTTCAGTACAAATTGCCAGTAAGGTTGGATTTCCCTTTATAAGGTCTGTTGTATCAGAAAGTATTTTTATGCCCATATTCATATTCTTCTATATTTCTTGCAGGTCCATTATGACAGATATCTACAATTTAAGTCGAGCAGATGGATATTCGTCATGGAGACAGAAAGAGTCTAGAGAGCTAACAAAACTTGTTCAGCAGAGACTACGTTATCTACAGGTAGGTGCTAAAAATAGTGTTCCAGTCTTTTAGTGCAATGGATTGCCCTGTAATAGGTAAAGGAGTACCCTCTAAAGAAAATTGAGTGATCACTGATGTGATACTCCTGGGAAGTGAAAATAGAGTGAAAATATTATTAAAAGTCACTCTTTTCTTTTTAGAGAGCTCTCTAAAATAAATCAAAATTCACTCCTAAACAAGTGATCACTGACGTGACTTCAGAGGGAGTGAATTCGTTTTTTTTTTTTTAGTAATGCTATAAGCCTTGTTCATTCATGATGCAGTAAATCACTGGAGCAAAAACTGAGGCAAAATAAAAAACTTTTTTTTTTGTGGGTGTGTGTGTGTGTGTGTGTGTGTATGAATGGCAAGTGGGGTGAAAAGGTAGCCGTGTGCAGCAAAGGTCAGAGTACATTGGAATATAAATGAACAAAAATTGACATCAAAAGTGTGATTTGGGGGGATATTTGGGCATGTCAGCTTCTATTATTGCTGATAACTTTCATGATCAAGTAAATCTCGATTTCAATTACCTATTACATGTGGGGCATTATCTTGGGCCCACAGATATGACGTGTCCATAAATTCATATTGAGTACCTACAGGTAATTCTGCACTATTTCTTGGCTCAGTGTATTTAAGTTTATGCAGGGGCTGTCACCAGCTTGTGGCACATAGTGCCGTCCAAGATATACTGCAAAGTCGCTGAGTAAATGTGGACAGGAGAGTACGGCAGTATCGTAGCATTATTGGTAGTGTGCAAGGAAAAGTTTAACAAATGCAGTATTTCTGTATAGAAGGGCTCTTGAAAGGCAAATCTAATAGACTAGCCGTTCAGTTGGTATAATGAATCCCTCTTGTTCACCTACCATGAGCCACACATTTGAAGGTGACACTAATTTGATGAATTAATCTGATTTGGAACCAAAAGTAATCAAAGTGATAGGATTTCATATCACTGACCTAGCAATTTACAGCCTAGGTGCAAAATGTACATCACCTACATGTATTCCAATTTGTCTCAGCCACAGATTTTCTAGCGTTGCCTGTTTGCATTTAGATCTGAAAGTGACAATAATTGGATGAATTAATCTTGTTTAAAAGCAAAAATAACCATAGGGATAGGATTTCATGTCACGCACCTAGCAATTACAACCGGAGTGAGAAAGGGCATCACCTAAACATAGTCCAATTTGTTTCAACCACGGATCTAGAGTTGCCTGTTTTTGCATGCTGGAGTACATGCTTTGACATTTGCCAAGATAATAATTTCCTATTTATCCTTTTAGCACTGGCATGGGGCCAGATGAGAGATGAGATGTGGGAGGGAAGGGAAACAAAAGTGGGATGCCGTGGGACAGAGGCAAGGAGATGGATAGCATAACAATGGCCACAGCGAGTGTGAAGAGGGGTCTGTTTCCACGAGCGTGAAAAATCTTAGCCAGCTAATTCTGATGAAGGAAATTGGCCTGAATCACCAAGCAGCCTCCCGATTTGCACTGAAGTTGCATCTAACGGGGTACCACTTTTTCACTGATGTATATATGGGATGTGAGCATGAGCTGTTGAAAAAAATCTTAGTCTTGTTCATGAAATTGCATTTCGGTGTCGAATTAGCATCTAACATTGGATTGAAATGCATTAATTGAGACTCTTTTCTTTATCCATTCATGTTTTTTTAGTTCCAGTCCTTTGGAATTGAGCATGCCTAGGGTACTAAAGTTCTTTTTGTGCCCATATATTTGAATACTACTATCTCCTCCAGGCTGTGCTTGCTCTGCATTGGGGTTTATTTCTGTTGGATTGCTTGCACTGAGCCAGTGACAAGTGGTATCAACTTTGGACTTAATATTTTCTTTGGAATCACTGATCGATCTCATTTCTCAAGCCCGAGCTTGCTCGGGAAAGTGAAAACACAGAAAGAGAGACAAGAGATTGGGAGAGAAAGAGAGAGAGGAACAAAAACAGAAGCATAAATCAACCAAGGGGAATGATTATGGTAGGGTAGGAGATATGGGAAAATAAATTGACAGAGATAGATGGAAGAGACAGATACAGGGGAATGAAGAAGCTGACATTTAAAAAGATAGAGAAAGAGTGAGGGAGACAGAAAGCGGGATAGGGTAAAGATGTAAAGAGCGAATAAAACAAAGAGAGAAAGAGAATTAAAGTAGAAGTAAGCAGAGATACATGTACTTTAAGCAATGATTGAGCAGGGATTGAAACTCCCAATAGATAATACACAGATCATGAAAAGTAATGAAATTCATATCTCCAGATATGCTCAGATTGGGTGAGGATTCCATTTTTAGTATTGTGGCTGTTGCTCATCAGAATTCATTGGTTTATCTCAAATGGGCAATTCTGTCCTTGTGTGAAAAGTCACAAAGTACCGCTTGTAAAGTTGATGACATAGTACTTTTTTTAAAATGAGTGCGAGACTAAAAAGCACCAGGGACACTAACATTTTTCTATTTCAACAGTGTATCTGATGCTGTCGTTGGCATCTTAACACATTGAATTTTAAGCCAGAGATAACTTAGGGCATACTTTATAGAAAACAAATGTTATACCAAAACTGAATTATATCCAACAGGTTAAACATTAAGGATATGAAGTAAAGAAAACTTAGGATGGAACCTATTGGAATAGGAATAAAATCAAATTGTCCCCAGCAGGTTTTAAACCTTTCACGACCTCACTCCACATTTTGTCGTTTGGCTCACTAACTTTTGATTCAGAACCCTAAAAAATACACCAGATGCATGAGTAGAAAGAGCGAAAATTTCTGCACACACTGTGTCCATTTTGTTTCATGACCATATTGCATTTGATGCCAGGAATTTTGAAAAAGAGAATAAGCTTTAAAATCCTTAAATTGGCAACACATTGAGTGATTCAAAATCATTGTTTTTTAATCAAAATTGGCAATTTTTTTCAACTTTTCAACAAAATTTCTAACCATGTACATGTATATTGTTTTGAAAGACATTACACCTTATACGAACCATGTACAACTAAAATATATATATATATATTTTTGCCAATTTGAAGAACAAAATGTGATCAATTTAGCTGAAATAATTCCTATCCTGAAAGGGTTAACGCACAATCTGAACGGCATCACATTCAATAGCCCATTGTTCATAATAAGTTCATTTCATTCTCTCCCCACTAGCTAGTGCCTCCAGTATATTGAATTTGTTTTATTGATTGTACCGGCTTCCTGCTTTTTTTTTTTTTTTTTTTTTTTTTTTTTGCAGGGCTCGATAATCCAAGGTTATGAAAATTGAATGGCTGCATATTCATTCAGCTCGCTATTATTTTCCCTTCTCCTGATATTTCTAATTGTGCCAAGCAATTATAGGACTAACAAGATTGGTATGATTGAGAGTCAGGAAGCTAGGTACATTAACCAATGCCTGGAAGGTATTAGATTGGAGCATTAATTGTTCCTCTGCAGTTTATCAGAAATTGCAATTAAAAAGGAACTTTCCCCCTTCATATTAGAATGGGTTGATAGCATGTTTTTTATTTATAGCAACATTATTCTTTCATTAAAGAGAACTGGTAAGTTAATATGGATTAACTGCACCAAAATTCTGTTTTGATAGAAATTACTCTCAATTGTTGATAAGAATGCAGATATATTTAGGGGATGTTTTGGATCAGTAAAATTGCAATGGAAATTGAAATATCATGCAAAAGGTCACATATATATACAGAAATTCACCACAAACACAAGATTAATTATGTGAGATTGCACGTCTGTGTTAAAACTAGTAGGTTACATTTACTGTTAAAAGAGTTCAAATGTTAGTATAAAAATGTGATGTTCAGATTATCTCTTGATTATTGACTTTCAAAGATAAAGTTCTTTCTCAAGGTGGTAAAGAAAAAAATCACATATTTTATGTCTTTGCTTTCTTAGAATTTAGAGCTTAAAGTGAAATATTCTGTTCACCAGTGCTGACAAATTGGGAATTCTAAAGGAGAACAGAACTTTTATATAGAACAATGTCTGGTCGAATAAATAATCGTGACCTATATAATCCTCCTATAGCTTGCTAAACCATTTGAAGAGAATTGATTATCACTTTGCTCTTAGACTAAAGTTAATGCACCAAGAAAACACATTTTCAAAAGTATACAACCTTTAAACAGTACTCTGTATTACCTTAAAAAGAGTTACAGAAAAGCTGAAATTTAATTAAGCAGGCTTGCTATTGATCCTGTTACGAGAGCGCAGGAGAGGCATCTATCTACACTAGGGCTTTGCCATATTACCGATTCCACGTGGTGTTCTAATACTGCGGATTTGCCTTCATAAGAGCAGAAGGATTAAGAAGGATTCATACATGTAGATCAGGATGAGATTCAAAATATGGCTTTATTGTTCATCCACATACAGAAATGAGCAGAATTGGGATTCTAAGAGGCAGTGGTGGTGATGGTATACCGAAGTATGAGGGGGGAAAATTATTTGAAATATCTTTATATTTTTACTAAAAATTTCTTTATGAATTCTTCATATATATAGGGAAATTTATTGTTGCTTTCTTTCTGTATACCAATCTCTTTTGCTCAGCCATGCAGCTTTTAACACATTTATTATTCATGGTATTAAACTCCCCCTGATAAAAAACTAGCCAGGCTGTTATCTCTCTTCCAGCCCTTTCACACGCGAGGATATTTATACCAAACTCAAATAAAGAAACATGGTATAAAAAACCTCTGCATAGCCAAAGGGGTGTACACATGTGGGATAAGAATATTGTATAAAGAAAAGTTGTATTAAGGAAACCAGTTTCTGGGAGATCGTCTTGTACTACCGTAAACGTGGAATATTTCGCGGTGTGGAAATTTTCTAGCATTTTGCGCGGCATGAAATTTGCGCAAAAAATAAAACAGGCGAATATATTTGTTTATGTATTATTTTGCCCATGAGTCTGAGCGCGTCGGCGAAATTAAAAACATGTGAAATTCACCTTACTTGCTGAGCGCGAAAAATTAATCACGTGAAAATTTCCACTTTTACAGTGGGTGATTTCAAGTTCAGTGTTGGTGTTGGTGTTGATGTTGAGAGCGTGAATTGGGCTGCTGATTCTAGCCCCAACAACGAATTTGGGTTTATAAAAATAATACCAGTCACATTATTTATAGCTCAACACCTAGTGAAGTCAATCCCAGCACCAGCTTGATTTCAGGTTCAGTGTTGTGGCTGGTGCTAGTTTTGCCCCAACACCAACACCAGCTTTCAACACTGAACTTGAAATCACCCAATGTGTGTTTAGTGTCAGCTTTCACCATGTGCATTGCGTGAGCTTTAAAAATTTCCCAGTTACACTGTTATCATAAGATGCCATGTTTTTATTTATTCATTTATTTATTTAGTCTTATTTTACCAGGGTGTCTTCATCAGTGATTTCAACACTGGTTTACAAGAAGGCCCTACAAATTAACAAATATAGCATTGACAAGACAATGCAAGATATGAACAGTACAAAAGATCATGATCAAAACAAACAGTCAAGATGAATTTTCAATACAAAAGTGACCAAATATAATTCAGCAAGTTTAAAATGAAAGGCAAAAATAATAAATTAACAATATGAAATGTGGACTATTCTACTGATATAGTAATAGCTGATCTATCATTCGGTTTCAACCTTTGAAACACATAATTATCAATAATATAATAAAATTAATTTGCATTCTCCTCTTAACCTTTTCTTCTTTTTTTTTTTTTTTAAAGAAGATAGACAAAATTATAATGCTTTAAGAAATAGCACATACTACTTACAGATTCACTGAATATTCAAAGCATTGTATTATAAGAGTTTTTATGGGCGATAGACCCTTATTCGCTTTCACCTTTTTGTTTGAAACTATGCTAAAACCTACAAATTGCTTTATGATGCTACTGATTCATGGAATTTCTTTCACAAGTTTTTGTTTGAAACAAATGGAAACCTTCAAATTGCTATATGATGCTACAACAATCAGACAGGGAAAAATTATGTTGTATACCAGTACGGTCCAGTAAAGTTTTTGTACGAAATATATAGTTTTTGCTTGTCTTAATGGGGGGTTATTTAGCTCCATCCATTAGTGCAAGCAGACTGCTGCCAGGTAGAGCAGTAGTGATAGATAGCTTGATTCGTCAGGCATGCATTAAGGTGAACTAGTTTCTTAAAATAGCGGAGAGTGTAACGATAGCCCCTTTCTTGCTGCTCATGCAGAGTGGAAAAACCTCTTCAGAGATCCTTCAGAGGATATGCCGGAATGATTCTCATACCCTCCTCTGGCGAACAACGGAGGAATGCTGAAGAAATTCCTTCATGAAAATGGTGGGTGATGAGAGTATGGATCCTTCGAAAGTTACTTGGAGGAGAGTGCAGGGTTCTCACCGGTACGTAACACCCTTGGTGCTAATACAAAGAGTGGGGATTTCAGATAGAGAATACCAAGGGTAGATGCTCCCTGACAAGGGTACCAACAAGGGTAATAAGAATGTCTGTGTGTCCTTTCAAACTGCAATTGCTCTAGTCCTCCAACCCTCCCTCCTGGAATACTGCAAGCCCATATTTTACTCAGTTTGAACCTAGGGTAAACAATTTCTTGTTGAGAAGCTAGAGAGAGCATACTAAAATTTCCCACTGCGTTCCTCTGGATGGATTCATTGTTGTCATTTTCTTGGCATTAGGCACTTGAGCACGCAAATGAACTCCTCAATTTTTGATGTGTAACTTACGCGGAGAATTGTCCGGAGAGGAGGACCAGTATAACGGTGACATCTCACATCATCCGTTTTTTTTACAAGGGTACAACTTAAGACATTATGTCCGCCAGATGTTCTCTGGAAGTCAGCCAAATATGAAGCTTGAAGGAAGTTTGAAAAGGTCTTGCTTTATTAAACTCCTAAATATACCCCCCCCCCCCCTCACACTGACTCACTCTGGTTGTTTTGCATGTATGTCCTCTGAAATAGTAGCGTATTGCAAGTTTATTATCATGTTGTCTGCTGAGAACCCAAATAGCTTTGTCTAACTGTGTAAAATGATATAAAGCCCTTTTGGATCTCAACAGACAATTTGATGGATATGTGCTGAAGGCTATTTAGTCTGATGTGGCCAAGTTTATTTTACAGGTGTCTTTGTGTAAAAGCACAAGTTCTAATTAGTCACTGTTAGTCTTATGTTGAGACTGTGCTGTAGGAAATTATTTGCACAGTTAAGGTATGACATATAACGTAGTTGACACTGTTAATTGAAATTTGTGTGCAAACATAAGGTAAGGTGTAACTGTATAGAATAGTTGATCCTTCATATTGAAAATGACACTTGTTTATCTCTAATAATCAATTGAAGTGATACATCTCTAGTAGTCCTAATTACTAAAGATACTAAATCAACACATAAAGGATATTTAGTGACATGCAGCTGCCCTTGTCCTTGTATTGATATCAATCTCCCCAGCCCTTCTTATGGGGGGGGGGGTTCTTGTTTTTCCGAAGGTTCATAATTCCACACATTTGATGCATTACCCTGAAGGTTTGTTATTCCGAAGATTCGTCATTCTGAATATGAAAAAGGGTTCGTAATTCCAAAAATGAAAATGGGTTCATAATTCCAAAATTGCACTAGAGCCCTACATAACTTTTAGGAGTTACGAAGTAATGAACCTTCGGAAATGCGAACCTGTGGAAAACAAACCTTCGGTTAAACGACATGTAACCCACCTCTGTTCAGACATGGAATACTATGTATATGTACAATGTTTGATACACTGGCCTGAATTTTACAAAGGAGGTTTGATTCAAGCCATTGTTTAAATCATGGTTTAAACCTCCATCGTGGACTAAAACAAACAGACATAAGCGTTTATTGCCATTTCATTGGACATGAGTCTATGCGTGTAGCACGTATTACTGCACTTTATGGAAGTTTAAAGCATGGGTTAAGTTACACCTCTTTCATGAATTGGGCCATTGACTTTGTATAGCTATATGATAACATCATTCAGTAACTCTTTAAAAAAATTTCTGTAAGAGTATTGTGGAGCAAAAGATGAGGTGAAAAGGCTGTTTTGGGTATCATTTTGTTTGAGAACTCGGTGAAGAATCATAGTCTTTCTGGACATCTAGGAGGAACAGATCCATTAAGCAAATGGCTCTGAATAGAGCTTTCCAGCTGTTATCTTTTGTTAATTGTTGATGTATATATTCTTGCATATTTCTATGTATTATGTATTCAGTGTTTTCTTTTATATGAAAAATGAAACTAAATCAATCAAACCAGTCTAACTCACTTTGTATACATCATATAGTATAAAAATTATTCCCATTAGTCCCAACCGTGATTGGTTTTTATGTATTTGCACAAGTTTCCAGACAGAGCAAATACCCCTAATTAAATGAGAATGTACACAAATTGTCTATTGGCTTGGAGATCCGTTTGCTCAAGGGAAGTTGATCACATGAAATTCTAGTTGGATCTATTTTAAATTAGCAGTGTATGCTTGCTTATTTACCCATAGCTATGCAGCCAACCATAAAATATCATCCAATAAATATGGTATCGATACTTGCAGAGAAGAATAGTTTCCAAGTACAAGTTCAAATAAGTCTTTATTATTTATTTGCTCTTAAAAAGAGAAATTTAAAAATCAAAGTGTGATGTTTTTTCTGGCTTGCATTGTATAGTATAACAATTAGAATTAGACATATCATGATAAGAATTAAAGAGAAGGTTAGTTCTGGTAAAGTCAAAAAATAATTTGTGAGCTTTCTTATTCTTTCTTTGATAGTTTGGAAGAATATCCTAGTAGAAATGCCCTGTGAAAAGGATTGCTCTTCAAATGCTGTCATATTTGAAATATGACAAGAAATAACTGAAGTGTTTGGCCTGAACATTCATGCCAAATGTGTGCGCTGTCCCATATACACTGGTACGAAATTCTTTGTACAGCACATGTAATTTTCATCGAGATCATGTCAATTTCTTATCATTTTGATGCTTCCAAAACTTTACAGCATACACCAGTTCTTATACAGACATGATCCACCTCTCCCAATTACTTCCAGACAGTATCTTTCACTATGTAATCGCATGACCAGAACTCTACTTTATCTTTAATACTAGCAGTACACGTATGCTAAAGTGTCACCACTCAATCACTGATAGATCCATGCTTCAGTGTTTTCACGTTTTCATGTTTAGAGAGAGAGAAAAAAGCTCTTATGGCTGTGCACGGGGAAAAATGTGTTTGTCCTGCATAAACTTCACATTGAAGATGTAATGTGCCTTTGGATTTACACAAACCCCTGCTAGTACATTTCCCTCTGTTTGAATTACATGTATATATTAGAAAGAGAAGAAGGATGTCTGGTAGTTTATACCCAAGCCTTAAAAGAATTTGTGTGCATGGCCAAGCCCATTTATAGATATTGTAAGGCCCCTAAAACTAAAGGTACAAAAATAATGTACATCCCTGGTCAGGATGCAAATTTCCCCTGCACATGTAAAATAAATAGACAGATTTCCTTGTAAGTCCCTGACTTTCAAGGACCTCTGTAAGGTTTCTGCATGGTGAACCCCCACCCCCCCCCCCCCCCCTCCCCGGCAAGCAACCGAGGCACCTTGTCAGAGAATCTTGGAGAGAACTCCCCCCCCCCCCCCCAGTGAAATAAACTAATCAGCAAAAGCCTTTTTAATTTTGCTTGTTAAAAATTTTCAGACTTGTGCTCCATCCCTCCCTCCCCCCCCCCCCCCCCCATCCATCCAAAAATCCTGGATCCTCCACTGCCAGTAACCTTAATTTGATATTTCTTTCTCATATTGTCTGTTTGGAGCCAGAAGGACGTTAACTCTGTATCAAAAGTACATAAGTTAATGCCCTTTTGGCTCCAAATAGACTATATACAATATGTGGCACAAAAACTTTTTGAAACAGGTGGAACATTATGGAGACCTATTCCCTGCTTTTCCCTGCTTACTAGAACTAAAGATTATCTTCTGTGGAATGAGAGGAGAGGAGTTCAGTCAGCCTGGAATCCAGGCTACTGCACAATCAACAAATTGATTCCCAGGTTTGTGCATGGAGCAGAGCCCAGTTACATCAATAAGCAAATTTGATTATTAGGAATGTATTTGATAGGGATGTCGTAAGTTTCAGAGCTTGTGATGGGTAGTGGTGTAACTATACAGAAAGCGCAGCCCCCCCCCCCCCCACCCCTCCACCCGCAACGATCGTCAAAAAAAAGAGAAAAAGATAAGAAAATTAGAAACAGAGAGAGAAAAGAAAGGGAGATGGGGGGGGGGGGGGTGGGGAAGAATGTCAAAAGAAGATGATACATTCCCCTTCCTCATCCTCACCCCCACCCTGAATCTCCCCTCAATCCTCCCTTGTTACAGGGCAATCCAACCTGGGTAATAAGATGATTTGTGTGAAAGCAGAAAAATAAGAAGAACAGGATGGTGAAAGTTTGAAAGAAATCGGACAAGGAATGAGAAAGTAATAGATGTTTGAAAAATGAGATCACTACATCTATGCGAATCTCAAATTGGCAATTTGGTGGATCGATTGTGACATATTTGCGGACAACTCGACCATTTGTCGTACACAAAATTATCATTAATTTGCGGTTTTCTCTAAAGCATCTATACCCTTGGGGCAGTACTCAAAATATATTGGAGATAGCATACTGTTATACGTCCTCATGAAAGAAAAGGATCTTACTGAGTAATACATTTTGAAAAAAATGACATTTTAGTCATTTTGTGTGTTTGAGCAAATGGGGGAGTTGTCACAGTAATAAGTTGTCATCATTAATGTGCGGTTTTCTCCGAAGCGCATATACCCTCTGGGCAGTACCCAAAATATATCGGATATAGCATATTGTTATAGGTCCTCATGAAAGAAAAAGATCCTACTGAGTAATACATTTTGAAAGAAATGACATTTTAGTCATTTTGTGTAATTGAGCAAATGGGGGAGTTGTCACAGTGACATTACCTATTCAGTCAATTTGAAATTCCCATATGATTACAACTTTCAAAACTTCATAACTTTGTTATTGCTAGTCCGATTAGGTTAAAACTTTCACCAATCTGCCTCTCTGATTTTTTTCCTCTTTCTTTCAGAGCAACTTGCCATCAAGGTTGCATTTTCATTTAATAATGAACATTTCATCCACTGAGTAATACCTATACAGCTGCCCCACCCTAACAATTCTAGTGCCCCCCCCCCTTCCTTCAGTGTCTGAACCCACACCAAGCCACTGGTTAGAGGCAATATGGCAACCTCTATCCAGCCTTGATGATAAATACTATGTGATAATCGTTTTTAATTTTGATAATGTGGTTGCTAGCTGTCCCTGAACAATTCATGAATAATTATTAATGTTATGGAGACAGTTCCAATATTCTATGGATCTGTGTGCTTCACCGCTTATGATTAATTTGATCATAGAGTAAGCCTCCAATCCCTAGGGAATATTCTTTTTCTGTCCACATCAACTACTTGAATATGCAGGATATCCTGCGTATTCGTTCACAATTAGAGCTTTGTACACATTCTCCAGAAGGTTCCCAGTATGTCTCCTGGGCATAGGGTGGCAAAATGGACTAGAGTCTTGCCAAAAGGTGGTACAGTGAAACCTGTTTTTATAGGCAACCACCTGTTTGTAAAGACATCATTCCCCTTGACAATGTTTCTCATTTAACCCTATAAATAAATGGTTTTGAAAATTGATGAGGTTTATTAGTGTGCAAACTGCACCACCCCCGGCCTCACTAAATACCCAGCAACAAGGTAAAATAACGGTTACAGGGTACTTTGAAAGCAATCCTTTTTCATGGAATGTTGCTCATGTAGTATTCTTCAGTGGAATAATAAATAAAAAGAATGAGAAAGTTTACTGATTATTCTTCAGCATGACCATAATTCAATCTTCTTTTTCACTCAATATAGAATTATATGCATTAACACTCTTCTGGCTCTTAACATACTATAATATGGAGTTCCTACTGACTTCATATCTAACCAAGATCCTATTCTATAATGATATGAGTTTAATGCCCTTTTGACTCTTAGCAAGCAATATTATAGAGTTCCTACTGACTTCATCTGTAACCAAGATCCTAAGCTATCCAATTAAAAGGATGCAATTTTATTTCCCTCGCTTGCAGAACTGATTTCTTTGTCCTTGTGGAGTGATAAAAATTAATCAGGCATGCATGATGCATCAGAAAAGTATGAATATATTATGCTCAGAAATACAACTGTGGGATAGTAGAAGCGTTTGAATTATACCAGCATCTCTGATGGCTCGTTGACGACACAGTGCTAGACTAGGTATACTGTGAGTGGGAGAGGTGGTATTATTAAAAAATTGATGAAATTAAATTTTATGAGTGTAGAGGGACTTTCATTAAAGCTTTATAGGGAAAGTGCAATAAATTTCATTGTCAAATACTTTTTACTAAAATATTTTTCAATATACATGTATATGATTGGAATTCTCTTCTTGTTTAGAAATATATAAAATTTATAGGGATGTAATGAATATTTCCTTTGCTGTCTTTCCTCTTCTAACACTTGCCAGTGATATCATGTGCATATGTACGAAACATAGTAATGAAAAATTATCATTTCATATTAAGATTTATGTAAATTTGAATAGTCCTCTGATATATGGAGCACCAAATAACGTTCTTCCCCTCTCTCTATTCTATCTTTATTGCAAGTCTTTCTCTCTTTTCATCATTTTGAAACTATATATTATCAGTTTAGTTTAGGTTAGGTTAGTTAGTTTAGTTTAAGTTTAGCTTAGTTTCATTGATGGCTGCAAGCATTTCCTGTAGCCCTCCTATATCATGTTTATACTATGCAAATATTCAATGTCTGTGTATAACAATTTCTTATGAATTGTCGAAGTTCTAAACAGTATCATGTATTGCATTTGAAGTGTATCGAATGCAAAAGAATATAATCACACTGATGGACATGATGTATGTTTGAAATATGATATAGAAATCAATAATTTAATCAAAATCAAATTTAAAAAATCAAATATCAAGCTCTTTACTCGGTACAAATTACTGTAAAAATTACTGTGATTCAGCAACAAACTCAATTTAAACAAAATTAATTACCTGTCATGAAATGAAAGTAAAAACTTCAGTTCTTATTGACATTTTTTTTTTCATTTAGCTACAGAATTATGGTAATTTCACGGGATGAGGAGATTGGCACTTGGCATTTGGCACTCCATAAATCAGTAGAGTATATACACCTACCCACTTAACCCTTTCAGGACAGGAATTATTCAAGGGCTAAATTGATCACATTTCATTCTTCAAATTGGCAACAATAATATTTTTCATTTAGTGCTACATCGTTCTAATAAGGTGTAATGTCTTTGAGAACATTATATATGGTTAGGAATTTTGTCAAAAAGTTGGAAAAAATTGCCAATTTTGATGAAAAATAATGATTTTGAACCTCTCAATGTGTTGCTAATTTAAGGATTTCAAAGCTTATTCTCATTTTTTAAAATTCCTGGTATCAAATGCAATATGGTCATCCAATAAAAATGGACATAGTGTGTGTCTTTCTACTCATGCATCTGGTGTATTTTTTAGAGATCTGAATCAAAAGTTGTTGAGACAAACCACAAAATGTGGTCAATTGTCTCGAAAGGGTTAAACCTGGATTAAAGACATTGTGCTTTTGTGAATACTGGCACGGCCTCTAGGACTAAAAAAAAACAAATTGGTACAGACACACTGGAAAGTCTGAAGCCACAGAATTTATACATATACATAGAGGTATCTTCCATGCTTGTGAACTGACGCATCTGGTATTTGTAACGGTATACATATTATAAGTATACATAGCAAGAAGGCTATAATCTTCCAGTCCATATGTTAAGCCCTGTCCACTCATCACGATGTAAACCATCTTTAAAGAAATTGGCTGTAGCAAATGAAAATCCATATTACATGTTCATGTAAATAAATAAGTGTTTAGGTAAAATAGATGCAGGCAACTAAGGTCCCATCTCCAATTAAAAATCACATCACAAAATTTTGTTTAAATAATGATAAGAATAAGTAAATATGTGTAAATGAATGGCAAGTGAGGGCAGAAAAAAAGAGATACATGCAACAAAGGCCAAAAGGCGTACTCGGACAATTTTCTCATGCAGTTTGAAGTTTTTTTCATGGTCTAAATTAATTAGTTTTCCCTCCTCAACAATTTTTCTTGTTTTCCACTCCTGCATAGTTTGATCAAAATAAAAACATATAAAATGAACCAATTTGAATTATAAAAATTGTGAAATTTAACAGAAAAATGTACAGAGTAGTGATGATATATTTTACACTGTGTTGCTAATGTAGAAACTATAACGATTAGTCTCAATTAAATTGCTCTTACCTGTGAACGGCACAACATACTGCATTAGAAATAGACTCAAAATTTTCAGTGATTTCTCCTTTATCTTATGTGTAATGTGTAATTCCTAGCATTCTGTATTGAAAGATAATGCAAAAACGTCACTAAAAGGAGACACTGTACTGCTATGGTTTTTAAAGTGGTTTTATACTCCATGTCTGAACAGGGCTTTAAATGGAGCATGGAATGGGAAGGGCACAAGGCAGGAAGGGACATGAGGTTCAAGTTTATCCTATTACTCCTTTAGCCCTTTATGAGATCACCCGAGGGAAATTAACACGACTTTAGCCGACATGTGGGATGCTTTCTTTTGAAATGTCAGACATGTATGTAAATGGCCTGGGTTCGCGTGTTGGAAAAATGGACATGTCTTGGATGTTGATTACAGTAATGTAGGAAATGTTTGTCTGAACAATTATGAGGTACATGGATACCCTGGGAGAGAGAGAGTGAGAAGGGGAGAGAGAGAGAGAGAGGTTGAGAAAGATATAGAGAGGATCGAGAGACTGAGATGGAGAGACAGAGAAAATGAGAGACAAAGAGAGACAGAATGAAAGACAGAGGGACATACAGAGAAATAGTAAGAATGAGAGAGAGGGAGACAGACAGACAGACATAAAGAAAAAGAAAGACTGAAAGGAGGGACAGAGAAAATGAGAAAGAGAGAGAGAGAGAGAGAGAGAGAGAGAGAAATGGAGATGGAGGGAAGGGGTCAGCTAGTGATGGAAGGGGGTTGGTTTTGCAGTAGAGAGGGAGGGAAAATGAGTCGGCAAAAACACAAAAGATGAATCACCATGAATAATTCATAGTACAGATCATTCGACAGATGAATAAATGAAAAGACGGAAGCGACACGTGGCAAACTCGTGTAAAAATGTCAACCAAGATGGATTACAATATATAGAAAGAAGATGAACATATCTGAAAACCAGTGATAGAGATGAAGAAAAAAAGTAAACCCCTCAAATTTTTTTTTGGAAACTCAAGTTTGATTGATTTTATCTCTCCTGTCATGGCATAATCATAGCTTTGATTAGTATCATTAGAAAGCGTATTTATTCCTCTTTAAAATGATACCATATCTGTTATGATTTGGCACTCATGGAATGAGTACTCATGGAATGAGCAGTACATCAGTCTAAGGGGCAGGGTCAAAAGTGAAAAGTTGCCTAATATGTTGGTAAGCACTGGTATTGTTATGCAGAGCACTTTTCTTTATATTATTTGACATATTAAAGAGAGTGTGATTTTTGTAAATGACTGTGGGGCTATTGTTCCCAACTGGTCATCCATGAATGCCACCTTCTATAAAGAATCCTGAAAATGAAATTCATGCTGAACGTTAATTCACTGTCTAATTTTCAAGCATGTTGCTCATGAAAGATCATCTGCAAACACAGCAGCCCTTCACTCTTCAAAGAAAGAAGAATGCACAGCCAAACAAGAGCAGTGCATTTTGCAACTTTTTTCTTTTGACTTTGCCCCTGTTTTGATGTACTGCACATTCCATGACTGAAAAATCCTAACAAATAGGGTATCATTTTAAAGAGGAATAAACAAATTTTCTAATAATACTAAACATAGCGATTATTATGCCATTACAAATAATTGATCATACTAGAGTTTCCAAACTATTTTTTGAGGGGTTAAGATATAAACTGTTTTATGAACTTGAACAGGAGAAAATAGAAATAAGGAGTCTGGAGAAAATACAGATGAATAATGTGAATGCTGTTGTACTTATCTTTTAGAGATTTTTAAAAATTGCATCAGAGACTTATCTTAATTTATAAGTCCATTATGTTAATTTTTCTAGTCTATTTGGGGAATATATCATTTGCTGAGAGCCAGAAGGGGCTAACTCAATGTAAAAGTATTTTAGTTAATGCCCCTCTGCCTCTCAAGATCAAGTAAACTTATTATATTATTCCCTATAATCCTGTAATCCTCTTTACATGTAAGGATAATGGCTCTTAATTTTGTTGTACTTGGGGCAAGCTTACAGATTATCTGGCGGAATTTCTGTGAATGAAGAATATCTTATGATTTGAGTCTGTCCAATAAACATGCACTTTCACTTTTCTATCTTTTTCATCTTATCCAGAACCCTAAAGACTGCAGCAAGGCCAAGAAAATCGTATGCAACCTTAACAAGGGGTGCGGCTATGGATGCCAGGTCCACCATGTTGCCTACTGCATGATCGTGGCCTATGCCACCGAGAGGACACTCGTCCTGGAGTCCAAGGGGTGGAGGTACGCCAGGGAGGGGTGGGAGAAGTTCTTCCTACCCCTCAGCGAGACCTGCCTGGACCGGAAGGGAGGGTCGACAGGCAGATGGGGAGGTAGGTACCCCGGATAAACTTAAGGGCCAGTATTCAACCCAGTACATGGTTTAAGTCAGTGATTTACTTAACATTTGGCTTGGCTAATAAAGTGAAATGGCTTGACTCGTATTCAAATCACATCGAGCTACTTAACTTTAGCAAGCCGACTTTAAGGCAAAGTACTTTACTGATAGCCATTGTGATGTCAAATACTAGTCCAAAATAATGCACAATCAGTTGCTTTTAAAAGGTTTTTGAAATTTTCCAGAAATAGAAATGATTGTGCAGATTTTTAGAAAGGAGAGCAATATGCCACTGTTGCTCTTCTGTAATTGCTGTTTGAAAAAAAGTCATTTGGGAGAAAAATAAAAATGCATTCATTTCTTTTTTGTTTGTTTCCATTCGTGCTTGCTTATTTTACTTAACTTTCCTGTCCATAATACTTCACACTAATTTACATATTACATGTAGTTATTCAAAATTAAACTGTTACTTAAATCTTGTTATGCATTTTTTTTGTTGATTTATTTTTTTGTTTTGTTTTGTGGTTTTTTTAAAAGAACTTGCTTCCATTTAAAGAAGTAATTTTTTGCATTTAAGGAGAAAGGGTCTCTATCTATTAAAGCAAAAATCAGGTAATTTTGAACCTGAAAAGTCATGAGTACTCAAATTTCTTTTGTGTCTTTTTTTTTTTTAATCACAAAAATGAATCAAAGTCCCTCTAATTCTCATTTGAATTCACATGTAATATTTTCCTTAAAACCCTATAACCAATATTTTTAAAAGGAAAACATTACTGGAGAGGCTTTAGCAAGAAATTTTTCAAAGTGTTTTCGTCACCAAAGCCAATCTGATGTCAGACATCCATTTTGGTGATCCACACTTGGCGAAAAAACCTCACCTTTAATGACTTTGTGTGCACACCTGTCATGTAGCTATAGTACTTTCAGCAGAGTGCTTGCATATGGGTATTGTTTAAGTTTTTTTAGAGTGTAACTTCTGTATTTAAACTTCCATTTGTGACCCTTCACCACAAAATGACCAATAAGTCGGAAATTTGGGTTTTTTAAATTTCAGCACAATTTGAAAGCTTAGATTCTAAGCTTTAAAATGATATATAACTTGTCTTTTATAGACTAAGCAAACCCTTGTAAATTACAATGAGAATATCAGTGTCAGACAGGCTAATGACCAAAACAATAGGGCTTTAAAGAAGAGTGACCTTTTAAGAGCGCCTAATCTGTGTCCTATTGTTTGTTGCACAATAGGTTGAGTCAAAACTCCCTAGCATACTCTGTGAATTACTAATTGGATTGGGTTGAAACTTTCCATACCTTTAGAATAGATATATTTCTTTGTTTCTTTAGATTTTGAATATCAGACAGTGTATGGTTAGTGTCACTGTGATGTAGTGTCGGACAACTCCCCCATTTGCTCAAACACACAAAATGACTAAAATGTAATATTTTATTTCGAAATGTATTACTCAGTAGGATCTTTTTCTTTTGTGAGGACCTATAACAATATGCTATCTACAGTATATTCTGAGTAGAGCAAATTTGGTGATTGGGTATGGCCTCCTTTAAAACAGACACTGATCATGTAAGTGACCCAGGTAGAAATTTTGTCATCTTCTCCTAATGTGAGCTCGAGTATCAACTCCTGACACATGTATCACACTCATGGTGATGCCAGCTATGTGTAGGTAGATCAACATTAATTACGAGGCCCGATAGAAGACTGATCCATTCGGCAGATGCTGAAAAGAAACGTGACCAAATTTGAATGTGTATCCTACAGAGGCCCAAGAGTCAATTTGCTCTGCTAGATGGGTGGGAGAAAGGCATGTCCAAAGGGGTGATGTGTGCAAACATTTACCTGCCAATTTGCAAATGAAATATTATATTTCCCGGCTTACGGCTAATATTTTCCATCGCTCAGGAAAGGTGCAATTTCATGAAAAACTAAGGAATGATGAAGTTGTATTTTTATTGGCAAGGTATTGATTAAGGATAGCACACAATTCGAATGGCTTTGGTGGGTGCAACATTATTAACCCCTGTTCAGACTACCTAAATGTATTGTATTGCTGTACGAGAATCATATAGCTTTATAATAAATAAATTTATTTTTATAGTCTGAACATCATATAAAGATTCAAACAAAAATTCTAACATCATTATGAATATTTTTTTCTATTGTAATAATAATTCAGAAAATTTTCTTTGTTATTGTTAGAACATACCCATTCATTGCTTAGATGAGAAGTAGCTAGCTCATCACTAATTCATAATGTAATCTTTGAATACGTGTCATAGGCCATGTTTACATTTTCAGCAATATTGTGTTTAATCTATATAGGGTAATGTAATTTTTATCCTCATTAATCTACCTACCATTCCTTGAGAATGTTTGAACACAGCTATTCACTATGTTGATGAGGAGCAGGGCTCTGGCTATCTTATCAATAATCAATGAACATTATTTTGAAGCAGCAGGGGCTTAACTGTGTCTAAATAATGTAATCTTTTAGAACACTACAAGCCATACTCACATTATCAGGATTATCAGTATGTTGTTTTCAAATTTGAATATCATTCTTTGTGAATGATAGAAACAGCCTTCTATTAATTTTATGAGATGCAAGACTGCAGCTACATGTGCATGTATCTTATCAATAATTGGATGGACATGATTATTTTTGAAGCAACCAATGCCAAGCCTTTGTCTTAGTAATACTGTAACATTTTGATATATTACAGGCCTTACTTACATGTGGAATACTACAATTTCAAATATCATTCTTTGTGAATAATAGAATACACTTGTTCATCATTTTTATGAGATGCAGGTCTGTAGCTTACTTATCCAGAATGGATGAACATTATCTTGCAGTGGACATTGTCAAGTTGTGTTTTGATATCATATTCTTTTAATACATGAAGGCAAATATGTTCATGTTCCTAGGAACATTAATTTTGTCCAATCTATTTTATCATACATACAAATGTATATTTTTTTATATTTATGTGCATATATACAAAAAATAATAATAATCCAGGAATCATTCTGTGATTTGTAGAATACTCCTATCTATTTGTCACTTTGTAACCAGTTTTTCAGCCAGCTCATCCACACAGACAGAAATACATCAGGCTTTCCAGGGCTCCTACTATTCCTACTTTTCCCTACTTTTTCCTACTTTTGTGTTGGTGTAATTGAAAGCCTGAATACATTTATTAATCTTGATCAAATGTATGGCAGTTTAAATATGTCTTGATAATGTGTTCTTGTAAAATATTGGCAAATAAAAAAAGGGGAAAAAATAGGCAAGAAGAGAGAAAGAAAGGAAGAGCTTAAAGAGAACGTGGAAACGAGGTGATATGGACTGCTTTGATCCACACTGTCCATTTACTTGATGGCCTTGTTCCCTCGCATGTCTTAGACTGAGTGTGCCCCCCCCCCCCCCAAACACAAGTGCCCCCTCAATTGCTATAGACCAATGCTACGCCACTGTAAAAGCAGCAAAAAGGAGAGAAACAGATCGGTGAAAGTTTGAGCCAAATCCGATAAGAAATAAGAAAGTTGTGAATTTTTGAAGTTGTAATCAGTCAAACACAAAGTAGCATCTCCATGACATATCTTGTGAGCTACTCTCCCTTTTGATCAGTACAGAAAATTTAATAAATTTTAATTTTCTTTCATAGTTGTTTATGAAAGAATAGATCTGTTTCATACAGATTTTTGTGTATAAACATATGTGCAATGATTATATCTAGGTGCATGTATGATGAAAATTCTTCATTAAAAAAAATTTTTTAAAATGGAAATTTATGACTTTTTAGTACAGGGCAAATGAGGGAGGAGCTTGCAGTACACTTCATGGAGTTGCCAATTTGTACTTGATTGATTACAACTTCAAAAATTCATAACCTTCTTATTTTTTATCAGATATTGCTCACATTTTCACTAATCCGTTTCTTTCATTTTTCAGCTTCTTTTAAATCAAGTTAACAACAGGGTAGACTTCCCCTTTAATTATGTCAGAATGTTCTCAGAATGTTCTCAGTTCTGTAAGACACATCATGCTCTAATTATTTCTAAATTATGCTCTAATTCTCTGCAAATCATTAAATTAATTAAATTTTCTCCTAATTTCAGTTTAGTGAGAAATATGTCAACCAGAGTTTTCTTCCATATTAATCTTGCTTCTTATGCCAATTTGCGCTCATCTTGGTTCAATTCTTCTTTTATGTTTTGCAAATGACCTAGAGCCTTGTTACATCATCCCCTTGATGTTATTAGCTGATTTATGGCTCCATGATGCTTTGCACCGAGAAATTCAATTAGCAGCTGACAATGGAGATCTCCGTCCATGTGTCTCTCAAAGCCCTCTATAGTGGTAATGATCTGGTATACAGTCCACACAATAGGAATGAATGATTGTTAATCATATTCTCATTGTTATGCACAATGCCATTTAGTACATGTAAGTGGTTGAATGATAAAAAGAGTACCCGGTACTCAGTGCATGTGATACATATGCTCATTAATGAGGAAGTATTGGATGTTCTCTCTGAATAGCTGTTCACAATGGAACCTATATTTAACCCATATTTATGGATAGATGCCCCAGTTTTTTAAATTCATTCTTTTTTTTTTTGAGGTGGGGGGGGGGGGAGGGAGGTCCTCATATATGCTTTTCAAATCACCTTACTCACCTATGACATGTAGTATCATAACTCCAGTTGCTGAATAATGGGTTGCTATGTAAGGCAAATTCAAAGAGTCATTTAAAGCAGATTTCATTAAAGAAATGATAAGTGCAAAGATTGAAGAAAATTTCAAACTGTTCAACATTTTGTCAATGTTCTATTTTTGATTTATTTTTTTTGTTATGGACATCTATTTCTTTTCGATAATTTTTACACTCAGACATGCCAGTGTATATGTCAAAGTAATGTATCATGAGATGAATTAAGTGCAATTGTTAATCAATGCTACTCCTCCCAACATATTCCCCCCCCCCTTCCTAGTCCCATCCTTACATACTACCCAAAGTCCACATGAATTTTGGTATATTAAATTGTTTTGGTTAATATGGTATTTTGTCTTATGAAGGATTAGGGTGATTTCAGAAGTCTCCTTGATGCTTTTATCTCTGAAACTCCTATTAATAAGCATGTTTCTGCTTTTTGAATATGTTTTTAAAACTACCGTAGTCTTTTATGGTATATTTGTATCCCCGGGGTTTTATCACTTGCATATTTTAATACTTGGATCTTCCTGAAAGGTTGTTGAATCAGGAGTATGATCTGTGATTTGAATCAGAGGACTGTTATTTCTTTTCCCATTATTTGCCTCTTAATGGATAGTAAATAAAGAAGTCTGTCTTTTCCATTTTCTAATCGCAAGTCTGTCTGGTTTATAGACTTGATTAGAAATGCTTTTAGGAATTTATTGCCTGTAAATTTTGTTGCATGTATTTTCTTCTTGGTCGATCTTCAAATACAGGGAGTGATTTCTATTTTGCAGCTTCACCATTGTTTTCCTTCCTTTTTCTGTTTCCTGAATAATTTCCTTTTTCTTTAGATCATATCGTCCTTTCTTTTATTTTCTCTTTTCTATTATTTTCTCATGCTTTCTCCCATGTTTCTCTCTCCTCTCCTCTCCTCTCCTCTCTCTCTCTCTCTCTTTCTCTCCTCTCTCTTTCTCTCCTCTCTCTCTCTTTCTCTCCTCTCTCTCTTTCTCTCCTCTCTCTCTTTCTTTCTTTCTCTCTCTCTCTCTCTCTCTCTCTCTCTCTCTCTCTCTCTCTCTCCTCTGTCCCCATTTATACCTTTGAATACCACAATATTGCAGATATGCATGGAAAAGGCAATATCAAAGTTATACAGTGATATTGCAGTATTACATGCATCAGCAATATTACAATATTCACTTTACCTCTCGATTAAGCAATTCATTGTGGTTACCCAAAATACAATGAATCTCCTAATCCATTATCTTTCTCTCTGCCTCAATCTATATTTCTTTTGCTTCTCTTTTCCTCTCTTCATATATTCTGTAACATGACAATCATTACCCCTTCCCCCAGGATAAGGAAAGATTACTTTTTAATGTTGCTGTAATTTCTACTTTGCTATCAAGTTTGTTGTATAATCAATTAAAATTCATTTTTAACCCAGTGTCAGTCGTCATTGCAGCTTTGAACAGTACTGAAAGCATACAGATGGTGGAATTCTCAACCATAGGTGCCTTCCGTTCCTGGCAATCCCACCTCCTTCTGTCTTTCCTTCTGTTACTAACTATCTGCTTTTGCCTCTTCCCCTATTTTGTCTTCTTTCCTTTCTCCCTCTATTTCTATTTCAGGTTATGTAACATGACACTACCAACAAGATATGTTAAAACAATGCTTCCATTTCCACCTTGCTCTCTGTTTTGATGTTTGGAATCCAATTAAATCCACAATCAATCTCGTGTTATCTCTACAGCTTCTAGCAGCATTGAAGGACTCCAGGTGGTGGAACTCCCCATCGTAGACGGCCTTCATCCTCGCCCAGAGTTCCTGCCTCTAGCCATACCAGAAGATATCTCCCAGAGGATAATGAGGCTACATGGTCACCCCATCGTCTGGTGGATGGGACAGATCATGACCTACATCCAGAGGCCACAGCCGGCCCTGCAGGGGGATATCGACAAGATGACTGAAGCCCTCGGGTTCACCAATCCCATTGTTGGGTAAGTTGAAGGAATGAATTGAAAGAGAATATCCAGAAGTATGAGGAGTGAAAGATAGGTTTATGATTATTTTCAGTATTTCATTCAGTAAGCATCATCTTGCAAGGAGAATCTAATGGCAGAAGAAAGAGGGGTAGACCACATAAGACACAGATTGATTAGTACAGCAAACAGTGGACAGGAATGTCTTTTGAGCAGTTAACTAGAACAGCTGAAGACAGAAAGTTATGGAGAACCTGCAGCTCAAGATCCATCACATTGTCGCCACAATTTCCCCTAAGCAATTGGACATTGTTAGTTGGATAAATAAATAGATACATGTAGTTGGATAGACCGATAGATATTCCATTTGCAATGTGGATAGAGTAGCTTCTGAAAGGTATACTGTATGTGTGAGGAAAGCTACGCTAAAAAGGCTATTTTACTGAGTAATTTGCATGAAAACAATATAAGAAAGGTAATAATATTGTCACATTTAGAACAACCATGCTATTTTAGCCCCTATGTGCCACATCTTTTGATTCAAAATATTACTAATTATGCATCATGCAGGTGCAATTTGTGTCTTGATGTAGTTGCAGCATGAAAACGATTCTTCAAATACAATTTTCATGAGAAAACACATCAACATTAAATCTTTAAATGGTATTATGCAGTAAAATGCAGTCATTTTCCACATTTTGGTAAGTTTTTGCTGCAATATGCACATCCATTCATATATTTTAATATTTCAAGAGAGGAAGTCTTGTTTAAAAGAATATAACTCTCTTTAAAAAAAAAAGGGATCAGGAGTTGGTCTAGCAGTAACGTCTACGGGCAGCTCTTTGTATTTGACTACAAACTTATTCTGATCGGACCCAGGTTCGAATCTCAGTCAGTCACGTCTTTCGGATGGTGACGTTAAAGGTCAGGCCCAGACGTAAATAATCATATTTGATTGATACTTGTCTGTCAAAACTCAATTGCAAGCTCATACACACACAAAATGTCAAAGTTGTCAATTTGAAGAGGATCATCTGTAACGAGTCTTTATAACCTACTTGTCCCCAATGGTTGGTATTCTACAAATTCAGTTAAATCCAATGCTTGGTCAAAAAATGATTTTTACAAAAGGAAAACTTAGACCTCAGTCTAACTTCCTTTGTTAAAAGTTGACTTTAGACCAAGGGTCTGGTTTAGATTTTAGCAGAATATAGGCCCATGAGAATAATGCCATATTGTTAATTCTATTCTGTAAAAATGACAGCCTCCACGTGAGACGGACAGACAAAGTGGGGACCGAAGCGGCCTTTCACGGGATTGAGGAATACATGTTTCACGCCGAAGAGTTCTACCAAAGACTAGAGAGAAGACAAGAAGTGCCTGTCAGGAAGATCTACCTTGCAACGGACGATGCTAGCCTACTCAAGGAAGCACAGAGAAAGTGAGTATGGGATTTATACCCCAGTCACGCTGCCGGACTGACTCCAAACCCACAGAAAGCTGTCCAAACTGTGGTCATTGTGGGGAATGCAATTTTTTTTATTGATCTGTGGTTGGTCTGGGCCCTGTTTCATAAAAATTGTGATCAATAACAACTGCCACATTTCTATGACAAATCTACTCTCAGCCAATCAGATTCAGGGATTTCACCAGCTCATAACAATTATGGTAACTTGTTATTGATAACAAGTTTGAGGAAACGGGGCCCTGGTGTGATTCCCATTAGTGTTTTGGACAAAACAAAAAGTACAAGAAATGAAATTCAGGATATGCATCGGATTATGCAGTGTCTGAACAATTTATTCATCGAACTTCAGAGTAACAACTGTTTCATTTTTTGTGTTCCTTTTCATACAGATACCCTAATTACGTATTTGTGAGTGACAATGCAATATCTAAATCAGCCGGTCTGTCATCAAGATACTCAGAAGATTCTTTACGTGGCGTCATCGTCGACATCTATTTCTTGTCTCGTTCCGATTTTCTTGTTTGCACGTTCTCGTCACAGGTTCGTAACTCTTAATGGCTGGTCAGGCCTCACTGATCATGATAACAATAACAAGATTTTCAGTTAAGGTACACCCTACTATGTGTGATTACATGTGAGAATGTGGAATACTGTAAAAAGTGGAAATTTTTTCGCAATTAATTTTTCACTCTTGGCCGAATAAGGTGAATTTCACATGTTTTTAATTTTGCCGACGCGCTAGGCTCATGGGCGAAAGAATACATAAATAAAAGTATTTGCCTGCTTTTATTTTCGTGCAAATTTCATGACGCGTGAAATGCGCGAAAATTTCCACACCCTGAAATATTCCACGTTTATTGTAGTAGGACAGCTGAAGGGTGTACCTTTAATGAAAGATCTTATTATTGTAATGGATGAGGTCTGACCTGCACTTTGTACTGTCATTGTGCTTGTTTCTTAACAATATAATGAACATATTATTTGTACATTTCTCTATGTCAATAAACATCAACTATTTTCATGACCATGTCAAAATGTACTTAAAAGGTTCTTGATAGTTAAATGACATGACACAGTATCAATGAAACAAAAAATGAATAATTTCCTCAAAGAAATGAAATGTGAATTTTAAAAAGTTCGCAACCCTTTCTCTTCTAACAATCTACGGATATGAATCCTTATTAAGAATAATATAGCTATTAAAGTTTCTTATTCCCTCACTTTGTCCTCTCTGAAAACAGGTTTGTCGGGTAGCTTACGAGATGATGCAGTATCTTCACGCGGATGCCGCGGCCAACTTCCGTTCCCTGGACGACATCTACTACTACGGTGGGCAGAACGCCCATGAGCAGACCGTGCTGTACGCGCACAAACCGCGAGGTTCCGACGAAATAGAGATGCAACCCGGTGACACGATAGGAGTGGCTGGCAACCACTGGGATGGCTATTCGAAAGGCACGAACCTGAGGTTAACGCCAAGACGAGCCGGTCTCTATCCATCATATAAGGTCGAAGATAAAACAAACATTGCCAAGATGCCTACTTACCCTGAGGCTGAGAACTTCCACTTATAACCCAAAGCCGCTTGCCTGTACGTCAGCAAGTTTGTGTGTTTTTCTATTTTTATGTTTAGTCATAGGATAGAAATATAGATCTGTAGTGTAGATAAATTGTAGCTTACACTTCTTTTCATATTGAAAGCAGGCTTATGCGGGTACTACTTAGAGGGAAATATAAACTGATTATGTAATTGAAATATCAAAAATGGTGGCTTTAGATATTTTGTATATCTCTGAACATCTTTACGATTAAGTAACATTCCTGACCATATACCTGTAAAGGGTGATGTTCTCTTACATACCTGCCAACTGTCCCTATTTAACAGGGACAATCCCGATTTTTGGTAAAAGAAAGAGCCACTTCTACCGCTGTGTCCTTATATTTGCAAAAATCTGTCTGTAGTAATGTATAGGAAACTCAGTTTATCTTAATTCCACTATAAAGGCATTGTGGTGTAGTGGATAAGTCCTCGGACTGTGAATGACAAATTACAAGGGGGTTTGAATCCCTGCTGCAGCACCAGCATCCTTTGGCAAGACATTAATCTACATTTGCCACACTTGACCCAGGTGTAGTAAGTGGGTACCTGTTAGGATTTATTCCATGAATGCACTGAGTGCTATGGTTGCTGGAGCTAAAGCTGGATTAATAATATCCAAACCCTTTGGAAGTGCAAAGAGATGTTATATCATAATGTGATTTGCACATACGACTGGTATTATTATTATTATTACACCCTTCAGCAATATTTACTACTACTTCTTCACCTCCTAGTCTAAAAGTTATTGTGACTCATTTCAAAACAAATACATTGAAAGTTTGATAAGAAATAAAAGTATCCCATTTTCAATTATTGCTTTCTGCCATCTTACAAAGATCAGAATTTGATTCTGAGATAATTTGCATTCTATCTCATGCACATTTTTTATGCCAAAAGAGGTTTTTTGTACCAAAAATCTATATAAGCAGAGTTGTTTGCTCTACTTAAACATCTCAAAATACACATCTCATTGATTATTTGGATATCTATTTGTATATTATGATAATTAGACGGAAAGATTGTAGGCTTTTATGCAAGGAATTAGTCTTGCACTTACGAAGCAGTTATTGCCTTTTTTATGTGCAAGCCATTGTCCTCATTTAATGCGTAACACATTGTTTGGAAGATTTCAGTTTCATGAAAAAGTATTATTTAAACAAGCTTGTCTAAGAATTCATTTCCTGAATTCATTTCACAGGAAAACTAGATTTGGTAGTTTTAGAATGTACAGAGAATCAATATTGGGATGAAAATTTCAGTATTATTTATGTTTTGGAATCATGTGTAAATGTAACAGATAGTGCCTAATTTTCTATTGATTATGATCGTGTAAAGTAAGTTTGTAAATTGAATTTCATTGTGGAAAAAGATTTGTGAATATCAAAATTTTGTACTACATTATAGAAGTTTATCGTATAATCTTTAAACAGAATAATATATGTAGATCAGTGTACTATTGCATGTGGTTGGTCTCGATTCCAAAGTTACTAGTTTTTGAACCAGATGTTGCATTTTGCAAGCATTTTAGGAGTTGTCTGCAAGCAGTGTAAATATTTCTAGAGCCAGATATAAAGAATATATTAGCTTTTGAAGGACAGGGATAAAAAAAAAAGAGTGGTTTTCAAACTTTACATGCATTTATTCCAAGTTTTTGTCTTGAACAAATGAATTTCATTTCATTTGGCACAAATAAAAAAATGCGGCCAAGAGTAGTTCTTGAATGAAGTTTATTTTAACCCTTTCAGGACAGGAATTATTTAAGGGCTAAATTTATCACATTTTGTTCTTCAAATTGGCAACCATAATATATTTCTTTTAGTGCTACATGGTTCTTATAAAATGCCATGTCTCTGAAAACAGTACACATGGTTAGGAACTTTGTCGAAAAGTTGAAAAGATTGCCAATTTTGCTAAAAAACAATGATTTTAAACCTCTCAATCTGTTGCCAATATAAGGATTTTAAGACTTATTCTTGTTTTTAAAATTCCTGGCATCAAACGCAATACGGTCATGCAACAGAAATGGACATTTGTATGCAGAAATTTTTGCTCTTTCTACTCATGCATCTGGTGTATTTTTTAGAGCTCTGAATCAAAATTTATTGAGCCAACCACAAACTGTCGTCAATTGTCCTGAAAGGGTTAAGGTCTTTATAGAATTATTTTTGCAGATAATGTGTATCGCACCAGCAGTTCAGGCATGTAGTTTTTGTTCTAAACCAATCGTTCATGTTCATATGAAATATTTTGATACATTTATGAATCCCACCTGTCAAATACATCTCATGTTAACATTTTATAGTTATGCAAATGATTTAATTGATTAAACGCTTCTTTTTTTTTTTTTTACACAGTTGCCAGTAGAGAATATTAGCTGTAGATAGATATGTAATTGTAATTTCACATTAAAATTGTTGCTATGCTAAGAGTGCACTCAATTAAAGTCAACTCAAGATCAACCGGATTTTAAGCAGTGAGTTCCAAAAAAGAAACCATTTTTGTTTCTCACTGTAAAGATAATTATGTATAGATTGTATAAATGATAAGAATGTCTTTGAAAGATCATTGTATATTCAATCATGAATTTTTAATTGTACAACATGAAAGAAGATGAATTTATCAACTCTATATCACTTTCAAATTATTGTGTAATGTATAGTTGTCAAGTAGAAATATAGCTCTATTTTTCTTATCTTTGTACATGCTTATGCTGCTTGATCACGGTTAAAACTGAAACTCATCGTGAAACTTAATCATAAGAAAGCTTTTACTGTAACTTTACTGTCAACATCGTGGTTATGAATTGCAGATATAAATTTTCAATGCTAATTCAAACTCGATTTCATTTATGGTCACAATATGAGTTTGCTATGATTTTTTGCATACAGGTATAGTAATAATATTGTCAATTTCTGGATACATGTATTGCATTCCCTTTCATAAAGATAATAGTAAATACTATTTTCTCCTCATTAGTGGATGGGGACTATTTTCAATTTTGATTAGGTTTATTTAGGCCTTCGATCACCTGCAAGTTTTGTGAGACTGTATCTTTTATGCATCCACATTTCTCTGCAATTTGGAATTAAAAGTGTAAAATTGCATCTTATTTTTTGTTTTTGGGGTAGTTTTTAGTCAAAAGGAATGGGATGATCGATAAATATGATGAAACATATTGAATAATCATAAAAGTATGATATTTCTCTTAATTTTTTTGTAAAAAAAAAAGGTGCATGTGCTGCTTTTATTTCCTCACAAATAGTATGTCTTACCCCATTGCCTGCGGGAAGCAGGTGGTTCCTGTACAAAGCCATGTGGAATAAGAAAATTCAGTAGTCAACGGGTGAAGTCATGAACATGTGAAGTCATGAACATGTGCTTCAGTTGAGTGTCCTCTTGAAGGGTCCTCTTTATATTGGTTATATACAGCTGCATCTGGAAGACTTGACCGTGATATTTGTACAATGTTGTTGTCAGATTTTTGTTTTCATTTCTCAGGATCAGAATAACTACACAATTAATTGCTGCATAGACTCGTATTTGTTGGATTTGTTTGTGAGGTCTCTCCAAAGCACAGATTTGTTTGAGGTAAATTTGGAAATATACTCTGTCAGTTTTGTATTTTTCTTTTATAGGTAACTTTCAAAATGCACTCTGTCAGTTCTGTATAGCTTGACAAATGTTGTTGAAATGAATGTATGGCATGGCTTGTTTACTGATCTTTTTAAAAATTATGGTTTAACTGAAAGGGAACCAGCGAAATTAACAGCAATGACTAAAATAAACTTTGGGTTTGATAAGGCTTTAAAGAAATTATGCAACATCAGTTGATTATGATTATAAAGATGTTTTCACTTCTTCTCATGACCATGCTTTGACGAGCCATCATAACTTTAAGTTTACGTTATGTCTTTCTCCTATAGATATTAGAATTTTTGAAAGTTTACATTAGGACAGCGTAAGTAAAGGTTCAAGGGTTATACATTTATGAAACAACCAGGTCAAAGGTTATTCTGACTTGTATTCTCACATTCTTCTTTATATATGTGTAATGATGCTCTGGGGTGGTATTCTAAGATTCATTTTATCTTGATTTTAGTGAAAAGATTTTATTTGTCATTACAAATTGTAAACTGCAACATTTCATGGGTGTTTGCGCAGATGTCTTTCGCGTACGCAGCCACTTCTGCGCAGTCATTAACCAATGATGCACAGTAAGTGTACATTTTGTTGTGACAGTTAAAATCATTTCACTAAAAGTAAGATAAAATAAATCTCAGAATACCACCCCTGATGTACCAAATGTGTTTGTGTGAAATATAAAATATTAATTATGTATATTGGCCAATATGGGATAATCATGTAATTTTGGAATTATGTTGTGACTCTCTAGTGTAGTGTAAAAGCAGAAAGCAGCAAGTATCACAAAATTTGAGATTGGTCCAGATTCTCTAAAGTTAAATAATTTGATCACAACATTTTTGCAATTTGCTATAGTTACTGGTATTACATTCATTTCTTCCTTGTAACTGTTTGTGTGTACTTACACAGCTACATGGTTCAAACATTTTTGTATAGAGACATTTTTTGGTCTTTAAGTATTTATATCATGTTAGTGTATTAATACCATTCATTATCTTTCTTGTAGAGCAAATGCTTTTGGAGAGATCAAACTTGCAAAATATGTACAACGTGCACTTGAGAACAATGTGGAAAAACCGTGTATTTTCTTGGTTCTAGCTGGAAACAAACCTGGGCCCTGTTTCACAAAACAAGTTACAATATCTGATATAAGCTGCTGAAATCCTTGCATTTGATTGGCTGAGAGCAAATTTGTTGATGGAAATTTGGCACTTGTTATTGATAACACAGTGTTGTGAAAAGGGCCACATTTTGAATGCTTCCATTCATGTCAGAGACTGAGAGTTTCTATAATGAGGACCAATTTTTTTGTTTGTCCTTGGATGTTTTCTCTGTTACTTCTGTAAAACTAAATCATAATTGTTTGCAGATAGAAAGAAGTGGAAGAGGTGACTGACATCTATGTGTGTTTTGTTTAGACTTTGTATTTGGGAGACGGTTTCATTTTTTTTGTGTGTGCGAGTGTTAAGAAAAAGGGGAAAAAAATATCAGTTTCTGTCTCATAAATCTGCTTTTGAATGATACAATGTAAACTGGCAATAATTTGATGAAATATATTGCAGACTGACAAACTTGATCAGTCAAACTAACCATAGTGAATGTGAAATGATGTACGTGTATTCGTCATTTATTTGATAGATAAGGTTATTTGTGGAGGTATAGTGGAACCTCGTTATAAAGAATACTGTTATAACAAACTTGTTATAACAAGGTGATTTTGTCACAGTGACTCCCACTTATTTGTATGTAATTGTTTCTAGCCCTGATATAACAAGGTTTCGATATAAAGAGGTAATTTCCTTGGTCCCAAGGCATTTGTTATATCAAGGTTCCTCTTGTAGTTTGAAGTGGTTATATACCAGCAAAATCATGGCCAGGCTTGGAATGGCTTCTTTATTATAATTTGTTCCAGTTTGGCCCATGATTAAGTGTAGGTGCATGGAACAAAGCAGTCCGAATTCACAAAGGTTAAATTTAAACCAAGGTCTAAACCGTGTTTGAAACCTCGACCATGGACGAAAATGAATGTAGATAAATAAGTGTATATTTAAGCATATCATTGCCACCCACTGGACATGATCGAGGACACATGCATAGTACGTTTATGGTGGTTTGGACCATGGGTTAAATGAAACTTCCTCCTTTGTGGTTCGGGCTACTAGCTTGGGTCTGCAACATTAAAAAAATTCTCATTTTCTTTTTTTTTATGAATCAAATGATAATTTGCAAACTTGAATATTTTCATTTAACATTATACTTGGTATTTTAGATACCTTATTTTATTGCCTATATTCATGAGCCGATTATAGCTAGAGACACTTATTGCACATTTTAGGGTGCAATTCCTTCTATCAACCTGTTTTTAAGTTTTTTCTCACCATATCCTGTTTTGTGCTCATTCCTTTTTATCTTCCTCACACAGTGGCACAAATCCATTTTGAAACATGTCCCCCTGTCCCCCCCCCCCCCTGGATTTGCACCCATGCACACAATCGTACTCACATGGGTGATTCTGTTGGTTGCACATGCATGAGACCTAAATTGTTTTCTTTCTTAACACTTACATTTGGTTCCCTGTTTTCTCATTAGATCTCTTTTTTTTTCTGTTGCTTTATATTCAATCTTCCCCTTTATTTCTTCTCTTTTAAGTGGGCAAGGGCCCGTCTTTTAATTTAATCATAATTTTATGTGTCTCTTGCACGTCATCAACTTTATTGCACACCTTCATAACTTTAAATTGCAGTTTCAGGGGCTACCAAATGTTTAATGATTGGTGGCTTGTATTTTTGTGCTTAAAAAATCATATCGTATGAAGAAATCCTTTGTGTAAAATTTTAATTGTCAATATTTTGATAGTACTTGGAAATCACAGACATATTTTCAGCTGGAAAATGGCAGAAGCAATGAATGGTAGTTGCCGTGGAAAATGTTTTTCTTCATGGAAACCATATTTATATGTATATTCTGTATCATATGTCTAGTGATCCATATTTGTTGAAAGTGTGTTGTAAGATATGATGGAGGGGTAAATATACACACATGAGTATGTGTGTTGATTCTATAATAAAACAAATAAATACAATCAGAAATAAGAGATAATTGTTTCATTGTATCAGTTATTTAAGTAAATATTTCATTAGAGAGTGGTTGGTGATTTTTTTTTTTTTTTAGTATGATGATGACAGTCGATTAAGGAGGAGGAGGAAGAGTGGAAAGGTAACAGTGTGAGTGTTGCAAGACTATGTTATGGGGGAGAAGGGGGTCAAATTTGTCAACAGCAGTGCAGGCAGAACATTTTCAAGAGGGAAAAAAGAAAGGATTAATCCCCCTATGTGTTTAAATATGTATACAAGGATAATCAAATTCCCAGTTTCCAAGGCTTGAAAAAGTCAAGTGTTATCAATTGACCACCACAGACATATGAGGGTGGGTGTCAGTCTCCCCCCCCCCCCCCCCCTCCAAGAATTTTGAAATTATGAATAGCTAGTCTATTCACAATTTGACAATCATCACCTCATAATCCAATTTAGTTAGGTTGTCTTATCTGTGGTTTTCACTCGCTCGTAAAATTACTGACTGGAAAGATGGTAATCAGGCCATTCTTAATCATTCATGAGGTACGGTAGGTTTGTGTAGGTCCTGAAATATCAATCTTCAAATAACCTTTAAAAATTCATGTCATTCCTTGGACAAAGACTATTTCTGATATAACAAAATTATTATAAAGGCAGCCAAAGTAAAGGGTGAAGCGGCGTCAAATCCGTCAATTGCCTGAATATTTCAAGGTGAGAGATATCTTTGTAAATCATCAGAATAATCTTTAGTTAATTAAAGTGTCAGATATTTATTACCGTACCTGAATGTTCGTTGATATTGTGTTTTACAGTTTTTTAATCTTTACCTCAGCCCCATCCGTTCCAATTCATGTTTGTTACAGATTAGAAGCCAGTGTCATCGCCTAAAGTTCAGTTTGGTACATTGGTGTCGGTCACCCATACATGTACAAGATTATCTAGGTGCTGGTACATGTATATGTTATTCCATATATAGTCTAACGTAGGTGTATATTTCTAGATTCAGCAATTCGAGTTTGCAATTTGTGTTTGACATGTTTGATTGATTACAACTTCAAAAATTCATAACTTTCTTATTTCTTAATTCTATCATATTTTGCCCAAATCTTCACTTTACCATGTTCACTGATCTATTTCTTTAATTTTTCATTTTCTTTTAAAACCAACTTGTAATCGAGGTGGACTTCTCCTTTAATGTAGTCATAAGGTAGTCTGTAACATCAGTGAACAGATGTGATTTTTTCAAAGCTTTCTATTTTCCTTGAAAAAGATAAAGTTTGAATAATTTCTTTCCATGCTGTCATCCTCAACAATTTCTAATGCAAAGTGAAATATATAGATCTAATAGTAATATAGCAGAACATTTCTTGTCAGAAATTTGTGAATGCCAATGATTCATACCTTTTTTCTCTTTTCACTTTTTGATCCAGAAATGGTGGGAGATAACGAGAATTTACTTTGATGATGGCCAGACACAGCAAGCTGCAGCTCCAAGTCCTACAGCTGTATAAAGCATTCCTGCGGGTGGCAGAGAACAAACCGGGAGTGAAGCCACAGATCCAGTATGAATTCAGGAAAGGAGCCAAGATGCCCCGCACTGATCTGATGCGGATTGAACATGTGATACGGAGAGCTGAGAGGCAGCTCAAGATGCTACAGACTGGAAGCGTAGATCGGGCTGGAACTTTTACAAATGACAAAGCTGACAGTAGCCTCACAGTGAAGGTTGACTCGAAAACTGGAAGTGCTAAACCAAGAACAGATTCAGATAGATGATGGGTCCATTCAGCTCCTTCAGGAGGCACAAGCACCTGATCTGCTCAGTGAGGAGGCACAAGGATGGGATCTGATGTCTGTCCATATTCATGGCAGTCATGGGGCGTTCTTTTTTCCATTCATTACCAAAGAATGGCATGTGATGTGGAAGGTTAGCTTGTAAGAGTATACCAAGTCAACAATGCAAATACTGTACATCTCTTTGACAATGCAAGATCAGATTGTACTCAAGGGGACAAAGTCAGGGAACATTTGAGAACTTTTTGTTTGTATAATAACTTCTTGATTGCGTTGTCTTCAAACTTGAATGGATTCCAGGGTTGGCTTTTTAAAATTTGAACAAATATTGTTTTAAATCAACAATTGATATATTTTTTTTAAAATCATGATTTGTTCTTTAAAAAGTCTTGATTAATCAAACAGCATTACATGTATTTATTTTATTTATTCATTTTTGTGCTAACTTTGATGGAAACAACAGTCACTTACTATTTGAAAAAAGATTTGTCACTGGCATACAGTACTTGGTTTGGAAATTTAAAATGCACAATCAGTTTGACCAGTAAAATTGTCGGGTAATGAACATAATGTATTAGAACACAAGACGGCTTGAATAGATACCGGTAAAACTCACATGATGCAAGCAGGGTCATCTATGGTACGGTACTTCAAATTAACTTTGTACCATATGATGTTATCATGGTACATGTGTAGCGGTTGGTTATTGTATGAGGTGCTTATTATATATTTTAGCTTGCAGTTTTCCGCTTTCAGATTTACAACTGCCATCATATTTTCGGTTGATTCATATTTCTCTTGTACTCTTCATTTGGTGAAATTGATTATACATGTATTTAAAGTACCTACTGTCATGTTTTACAGTAGGGCATGCTGTTTGTTTCTTTGTCCTCCTTCACCTATCTGTTTTATTACAGTACTTGGGTTGTTGCTGGGGATTTAGAGTAGGTACTTCATGTACATGTATTCCAGGATTTTCAGATCAGTACTCTGATCAGACATCTAGAAAAATAAATGCATGATATTCACCTCCCCCCAATGAGCATCAGCTTTTAATACTATAAAAATAAAAGTAGTGAAAGTCTGTGAAAGAAGTGACCAAATAAATAAGGGTTACAGTGTATATGATCCCATATTTTATATTTAGCATGTAGAAGATCTAGTAATTTAAAGTTTGAATTGACAAATTATGCAAACTGTATAACATACACATAGTAAGCTTTCTCCCCCACTGTACAGCATTGTTGCGTAATTTGTCTTGGAAACTATACATTTAGTACATCTACACATGTACTGATACTTTATTTAATTAAAAAACAGTATTACTATTTATTTTGGCAGGGAAAAGACATATGTTGGTTCATTGAAAACTGTGATATATATCATATTAAAATGACAAAGAACAGACCACATTGTCTTTTATGTTGTAATTGACTCTAATGACAGTCTTTGGAAGTGATAGTTCATTTTATAATTAATCTCAATCAATGCGAATATTTATTTTCATTATTTCTTTTTTATTTGGTTGAAAATAACAGAAAACCAGAGGCAGAGGTACTATGAAGGAGAGAGTCGAGAGATTTGGACAATAAGAGAATGATGAAATTGAAACCCTGATATTTTTGTAATATTATTCATGCTTTATATGAACCTATTAAAGATTATCTATGCACATACTGATGGACGTCTGCATTTCCAAGATGCGTGCTATTCTCACTCATTGTTTAAATTTTTGTATAACCACACTGCATGTAGGTCTCTTGCTGTGGCCTTCCTCTGTCTCTTACTTGCACACTCTCTTTCAATAAATCTCTCCTCTTGTTTTCTTTCCATCTGTAAATCCCTCTAAACTCGCTCTTAATCTTCTTCTCTCACTCTTGTCATTTTTTCCCCTCTTAGTTCTGTAATACAGTGGAAACTCGGTATAAAGAGCTCTGATATAACAAGATTCCTGATATAACAAGGTTATTTTGCTGGTCCCAAGTCTTTATGTTCCTTTGTTTTTTTTACCCTGATATAAGGAGATTCCTGATATAACAAGGTAATTTTCATGGTCCCAAGGTCCTCGTTATAGTGGGTTTCCATTGTACTGATCCTCTCCTTATCTCTCTCTCTCTCTCTCTCTCTCGCTCCATCTCTTTCTCTTTCTACCCCCCAACCCCCTTTCTCTCTCTCCCCTCCAACCCTCTCTCTCTCCCCCTCCCACCCCCTCTCTCTCTCTCTCCCCTCTCCCACCCCCCCCCCTCTCTCTCACCTAATCGTTTCCTGCTTCTTTGCATTTATTCTGCGATTTACTTCAAATAACTGTTCATTTCACATAATATGAAAATACTCATTCTGTAAAAATAAAAATTAAGAGAGTGAAGCTCTCATATGCAAAAAATATAATTTATTGCAATAATCGCACACACACACAGCGCACCTTTTCATTTTCCTGATTTAAAGTGAAATCTTACAATAAATTTGCTGAACACATTTTCCCAATTCACCTTGAACAAGATTGCAAATGCTTTCAACGAAATCAAGTTCAGGGCAATTTTATAGCCTTGTTGAATGTGTATCACCTATCAAAATTTGTGAACATTACAATGATGGATTTCTATTGGCAATCGATCAAGTTATAAAATTGCCCTTATTGATTTCTCGGAAGTCTTTGCAATCGCATTCTTGAAATATTCCATCAATTCACAATACAGATGAAATACGTATTTTTCTATGGGCATCAATGGCATTTCCCTACATTCCATGTCATATTAATTTCTGCCTTGAAAAGCTCAATCATGGACAAAACTGTTCCCTATATTCATAAATCTGCAGAAGTTGCAAACCTCAGATTATATCGCTTGAGTGCCTGTAATAAATTTTCCTTATCAGCCTTTCTTGCTTTCAAAACATCTGCTTGCACCACTTCCTTTCCATTCTATGCCCTTCATCACTGGGCTAAGAAAGTAGAAGAGAAATATGGCTAAACTTTCCTTAAACAAGCATGGGTGCTCATCTTTCACATTCAATAATTTTTCTATCTTCCAAATCACTCGGCTCATACATATACATTTACAAGCTTATTTTAGTTCATGGAGGAGGTTGAACCTATGGTTTATCCCATTCCTTTGTGAATTCGGGCCAATATCTTTGAAATCCCTGACTCATCAAGATGTTCCATGACCACAGAATCCCTCCTTCAAAATGTCTGTAAATGGGGCAAGAACCACTATCATCTCTTTGCTTCTTTCTCTGCATCTTGTGACTTTACTGATTTGCCTTTTGTTTCCTCTGAAGAAAGTCCAGTAAGCTGACAGCTGACGTCCCACAGCTTGGCTGCAGCCTCGTCGTCCTTACCACTGGCGTGGCACTCTGATTTTTTGCAATCTCTGTAAAACAACAAGAAGGGCCAAAGATACTGATCATGAAGGCATGCATTACCGGAGTATTGTGCGGTATATTGGAATATAATCTCTCTCCTACCAAAGCAAAGCATCACAAAGACTAAGTTGGATACATTCAGCCAACTTCACAGTGATGACAATGCCTCAAGGAACAAAAGTTGACCAAAAGGACAATAGTGATCAAGTATTTATCATTTTGTCATTAGATATGCAAGCAAAGCAAACACTGCTAGAGAATTGTAAAAGTGCATTAACTACATCTTGCTTTCATGGTTTATACTAAATTGAGGCTGTAAAATGTTTATTTATTGCTCTCATAATTGGCATGAAGTCTGTTTTTCACATTCCAAGCATTTGAGAATACTTTTTTTTCTCAAAACCTCACTTGAACATCTAGCTTTTTTTTAAATGTTTTGTACTTCTACAAGCCTTGCCGAAAGTGTTTACAATTGTCTTTCCAAATTTTTCTGTTGTTGCATTTTTCTAGCAATTCTAGGACAACACCTTTTCAATAACCTAAAATGACAGACAAAACCATGACAACTCACTGGAAATATTGCCCAGACACTCTCTCTAAATCTGGATCGACAGCACAGTAGATAGATGTTTGGGCCCCATGCTGCGGAGACTTCACAAAGAGCCAGAATATGGGTCCTAGAATAGCCATCGAAAACCCAGACTGGTGCATTCCAGTGTGTCTGCCTATGTTGGTCTTCACTACTCCTGGGTGGACCACATTAGCTGTCACACCCGTACCTGAAAGTTAGGTTCAGCAAATTATCAAAACGATACAATGATTAAAAAACCTAATCGGAAACCCACTTACCAAAAAGAAAGTAGCAGTATTATCACCATCATACTCTTGATACATTGTGAAGTGCTATATAGTTCTTCTGATAGCTAATGGCATCTAGTAACTGGTGTTTAAGGGGGCAGTTACAAGGGATAATGGTACTGATACGAATTGCATTTGGGAGCCGTAACAATAACAAAAATGTAAAAAGTTGTACCGAGACCAAAGGGTTAAAAAACACTGCCACACCCCATTTGACTTGAATTCAACAGCTTTGAATAGAAACCCCAAATATGACAAAAACGGTGTGAATACCTTCTAGACGTTTGCTCAGCTCCCTGGTGAAGAGCACATTGGCAAGTTTGCTGTCTGCATAAGCTTCTGCTGAATTATAGCGCTCATTGCAATTGATATCCTCAAAGTTGATCTTGCCAACTTTATGGGCCACCGACGATATGTTGATGACTCTGCTAGGGGCTGATGATTTCAACTTGTCCAGTAGAAGATTTGTCAAATAAAAATGACCTAAACATATATAAAAAGAAAATTAATTGCATATCTGTATAAAGCTATGTCTGACTTACTATGAGACTGGATTTTGCTTTTGAAGAATATAAATGCAAACAACATGAACCTGCTTTGCTAAACATCATTTTTTAGTTCAAGTTTGGTACTGCAGACTTGGAAAATGGCGTTGAAGAGAGATGAAAAGCTGTAGTATGTCTCTCTTCAATGCCATTTTCCAACATGTATACTTCTTCATTCTGGGCCACATTCAAATCCTTTTCTAACCAAGTTCTTTTCTCATATTTCATCAATATATAACCCAAAACACTAAGGTTGGTTCATTTTGGTACTGAGGTATGTTTGAGGCCGTTTACCGCATCATCATGTCTGGGGGGGGGCTTAATCGTTACCTAGATGATTGACTCCAAACTGCATCTCAAAGCCTTCTTCTGTCTTCCACTTTGGACATCTCATGACTCCAGCATTGTTGATCAGAATATCAACACCAACCTCATCTGAAATTCAAAATAATGACCACATTGTAATCTTAACATCACATACAGAATGTTACATATATCTCTGGACATCACATATTGATTATGTCATAGATTTATTTTGCACATACATTTATTCATTTTTATTGTTTTACCAATCATACAATTCATTTAGATACATTGTCAATGCTTTTGTGCCCCTCCTTTCAAATTTCAAAACCTAAAAGCACTTTTTTTTTTTTTTTTTTGCTTGTCTAATGTCAGCAATTTCTTCAAGAAAAAAATAGTGCCCCCCTCCCCTCTTTACAAAATCCTGGATCCATCCATCCCTGGTTTACCTGAGGTAACCTTGTCAGCAAACTGTCTTACAGAGGTCAAGGAGGCTAGATCCAACTGTAAGACTTTCACATCTGTGTTGCCACTAGCAGCTACAATATCCTCTCTTGCCTTTTCTGCCTTCTTGATATCTCTGCAAGCTAGGATGATTTTACCACCTATCAAATGGAAAATTATCACATACAAGTCATTTAACAAGATAAAATAATAATTTTAAAAATGTGTTAATACGGGGTCTGGATTGAGATTTTTTGAGTCTGTATGCATAAGAGTCCAGGGCCCTCGGAAAGCTGAGAAGAACGTGTGGTGCTAGTCTGTTGATCAGACTCGGAGACAAGTGTCAACCTGAGCGCGCGCAAGGCGGGGGGTTATAAAATAACCAGTGTTCATTCGAAAGTTGTGTATTGACAAGTTTACCAAAAATTAGTTTTAAAGTACTTCCACAAAGAACATAGTCTACATTTAGCAATTCATTTGGCCAATGAATGGTCAGAATTCCTAGGCACCCCCACCGCCCCCTCTCTCTCTCTCAGGGGCACACTTGTACTTGACCCTCTGACCTGATCTTCAATGACTTTATCAACAAAAGATTACAGTGTCCAGACAAAACTTCTGGTAGTTCTCACTTATCAGTCACTGGGAGAGAGAGAGAGGATGGATAAGAGATCAGAAAGAGAGAGAGAGGAAGAAAAAATAACCCTTCACTTGAGGTAGCACACACAATCACATCCATTCATAAATACATGTAGACATACTTTCAGTTGGACACACTATGCAGTGCCTGTCAAGTCTTACAAGTTTGTTTTTTTCCTTCCAAAGACCAAAATAGTGATTTATTACTACATGAAGAGGTTATCTTGGGAGCAGGAAGGCGAGGCGCTATTTGTTGAAAATCAATAAGCAGTGGCGCTCAGAGAGATAAAGTCCCAAAGGGGTGGCGCTACGCCACTTGTAAACTGTGTCAATGAGGCCAATGCATGAGACCCCTGTTAACTCATTGGATACGATTTTATTTTGGTATAACAGGCATTTTCCATACAATCCAGCCTGGGTTATCTTGGACTTAGTATTCAATGGGTTAAAAAAATTTATTTTGGCAGGTACAGACTGAGCTTGTAGACACCTATGTGTCCCGGGCATCTGATATAGCATTGAGCCCTGGATCTGGATAAAGGAAATGATTTTTCCATGACAATCATTTTCCATAACAATTCAAAAATAATTTCCAAAGAGATGAGTAGGAATTAAGGAAGATGTACAGGAGAGATTTAGATTTGATCTCTCTTTGTCCCCCTTCTTTTTACTGTTTGTAGTTTCATACCTCTTTTTGCCAACTCCAATGCTGTCTCTTTCCCAATTCCAGAATTTGCTCCTGTGATGATTACAGTTTTGCCATTAACTCTTGCCTCGCATGGACATTTGTCACCACCATAGTAATCTCTACAGTAGGGAAGATACGTACAACACTAAAAGTTTAAAAAACATTTCAATTAACTTGACAAAATAAAAAATCTCTATTATCTCTATTATCATTGATTTAGCCGTCGTCTGTTTATGACTCGTGATCATGCTTTATGCTTTACTCCATATTTACGATTTTGTTCAAATATCTTCCAAATGGAAGTGTTTCTTAGTAATTATGAACCATGACGTCATTGCACTTTTTTTGCAGCAAGAAGAAAAAAGACCCAACAAAATAAACAAAGAACAAAATGAGCAGCGGACAACTTTGCTCAGAAAGGTCAGGGGCCTGTTTCTCGAAACCGTCATATGTCTAAGTTCTTAACTAAGTCAGTGCTAGTTCTCTAGTTGTCCGCTACGTGTTTCACGAAGCCGTCTTTACCAAGATGCATGACAACTTTCTGACTAAGGACTTATGACGCCTCTAACCCTGTCATATCTTTTTTAGTCGATGTACAGCGCCATCACATGTTATTTATTGGGTAGATTATGGTAGGCAAAAAGTGACACTACATACTTCTATGCAACTCTTTCTACGCATTCACTTTATCTGGAATTTATCCATGTTTATATTATGAAAATTATATAAAATATATAGTGTTTTTGTTCAAGGCTTGTCTCCACTTAACTCTAGTGAATCAACACTCTTTCCACATTCTAATGGATAAAAATAAAAAACAAACAAACAAACAAACAAACAAACAAACAAACAACAGTCTAATTGAGATCATTTCAATATGAAAGGAACTTTTTTTTCAAATGAAAAAGAAAACCATAATAAAAACGATAACAATAATAGACTGACAGGAGATAGGCCTGTATCAAAATGTGGTGGGATTTGAAAAAAAAAAGTTAAACCAAAACTTGTCAAATTAATCCCATCATTGGAAACTGGGGAAAAAAAAAAAAAAAAAAACTATTGACAAATAAACATTGGGCAAGAAAAAAATACAAGCCTTACTGATAAGCAATGGGAACTTGGGAAGTATTATAATCTGGAAAAAATATAAATTCATAACTGTTGCTAGGTATGTTTTATGTCAAAATGAATTTAGTAAGTCTCTTAACTTCTGATTGCAAAGCTATTTTACGATATGAGTCCTTCATATCTGATCAATTAGCATGAAAAATGACGTGCTACCATAATAAACTTGAAAATCACATGTTACGTCTTATATAATAATTACAAGAGTGCTTTTTGTGTGAAAACAAATAATTGGGCGATCTTCGTAAATGATTTCTATAAAGATTTCTTTGGTGAACTAAAATCTGACGAGGGAACTGTAATATGACACGGTAGGCCAGCCATAGTCAACGGCATATTCTCTGGTTTTCAGACCCATATCATTGTAAACATAGATTATATCAACGATTTTTAAAATGAATACTTTTGTATACGTGTTTAAACTTATAATATGAATATTTTTGTAATTTCCATATCATACTCAAGCCCAAAAACATTATGTAAAACATTCAAAGCATATTATTATTACAATGAAAATATATGGGTTTATTTTGATAAGCTATCAAATCACGACATCCGGGGGGTACCTTATCCAACGTAAAACTGGCTCACCGATCATGAAATAAATCACTCATAGTTTTTCATTTTACAAGCGAATCCATCATGTAATTTACATAATTTAAAAATTATTTGGCATATCTATTATACCCTTCTACATTTTCTATTTTCTTTTATTCCCTAATTCATTCAAATATTTGCAGTCGAGTTAAATTTAGCTTTTAAAAATATAGTGTAATTGCAACCAAGGCTACGTGTCGGCTCCTTTTCTCGCCGATAGTATCGATATCACGAGATGTCTAGCTAGTTAGCTCTTCGTGAAACAGTTTAGGAAGATCATGGACATCTCCGTAGTTGGCGGATAAAGTTATGACTGTCTTGTCGTTGGTTTCGAGAAACAGGCCCCAGGTTCTGAAGGATATAGTACATGTATGTGCCCATGTACAATCACATGAATCATGACAATTGAACAAGTAAATAGTTTTTAATTTCATTACAGAAAAACAGAAAAGAAGGAATGGTGAATGACCACCTACTGATTGACTGTTGCAAGCAAATTCTTCACCATAAAATATTACTGCTTCTCGTGCCTTAATTGGGCTGGGCCTCTGGGCTGGGCCTCTGAGCTGGGCTGAGGCACCAGCATGCGCCCTGGCCTACGCCACGACTTTTGCCGCCGACGAGAAGGGCGCGGGGTGATCATGGGTTAACCCGGCCCGGTATAGGTAGGTAACAAACAATATTATAAAACGGGTTCAAGAATGTAGCCATCCTGATTGGTCAAATAACACCACGTGACCGTGCAAAAAAAAAGTGATAACGCACGGCGAGGGGACTAACGCACGGCTAATCCAGATCAAACACTAAGATTGTAAGAAAACACTAAGATTGTAGACCCGTTTTATAAAACTTTTAATACATGGTTGTGAGGTCGTGCATAAGTGCGATCCAGCAACACGCAGGTTTTTATCGTAGTGTCTAACACACTCGGCTACGCCTCGTGCGTTAGTACACCAAGATAAAAACCTTTGTGTTGCCAAATCGCACTAACGCACTCCCAACCATGTATTAATAGTATACTAACTATCACAGCTTCGTCTCTTCTGATCAACTGACCATCCTATACTTACTTAAGTAGCAATGTACCTCCAATGAGAGCTCCGAAAGTTGTGAGGGGCAATACAAATCTTGGATGAAACACTCTGTTCACAACTTCCATTGTTTAAATCAACTTTGAATTCAGCCAGGATCAGTGAAAATTACTGGATACAGCATGTATTGACATCACACTCGTTACGCAATCTCTATAATTCTGTAGCCTGGGTTCCAGGCGGACCTATTAGATTTTTTTTTATCTGAAGAGCTTAAGTTTTCCCATGTTAGTTTTCTCTTTCTCATGTGGGATGTGAAATTTTGTATGATACATGTACTGATTTTTAAAAAATCTATGTCATGTAACCTTGATAAACGAGAAACACAATTAAATAAGGACCGAAAGCCGAGACTAAGCTCGAGTTTGTTTCTGTTTTTTGTAAAAAAAATTTGGATGTTGGGAGCTAGAGCGATGGGCGTGGCATCTTGAAGGTATCCGATAACGTTATTCGTAAGTCTACTAGATATAGAGATTTACTAGATATAGAGATAGGCCTATACTGCCTGTAAATATGATGTTTGTCGATCGTTTGGTATTCACACATTGTAGGCCTATTTAGTAGTTATTTAATTTTTTTATTTTTTTAATGTTTTTTTTTGTTTTAGTGTTTTTATTGATTATTTAGTAGTTATTTGTAGTTGATTAGTCATTTTTTAGTTTCTTTTTTATGGAAAAAAAAGAAAAAAATTCATCGCAATGCTTCAAGCTTTAAGCTTATATTGCCATACCTCTGCATGTTATTAAATTATCCATATATTGTACCTATATTATGATCATATTTGCCTTTCAATTCTGTTATTTTTATGTAATGCCATGAAACATGCAGAAATAGATGAATAAATTCTTTAAAAATTATTTTTTTTTTAGTTAATTGCAGTTTGTGATTTTGCCCTCACGATCTCTGCCTTCGCAATAAGTTAATTAGCTGCTCACCCCTCACCTTGAAGCCTCTAATTTCTTATCATCATCGATGATTCCTCTTCTCATAATGTGGTCCTCCTCCCCCCCCCCCCCCCCCACCACCACAATACAACCACCACCACCTGGAAACCACCAACTGATGCTTAGGCTCCTCCTACTCTTCATCTTGTTCCCCCCCCCCCCCCCCCCTCTTCCTCTTTCTCTTCCTCCCCTCTACCGGGGGGGGGGGGGGCGATGGGGCAGTTGCCCCCCCAAAAAAAACGCCACCAAAAAAAAAAAGCGAGAGCGAAAAAGCGGGAGGAAGTGAGAGAAAAAAGCCGAAAAAGGCGCTACAAGCCGTTATCTTTCTCTCAAAAATTTGCTAGAAGGCTCCTCTTCCTTCCTCCTCTTCCCTTCTTCCTCCTCCTCCTCTTTCTCCTCTTATTCCTCCTCTCCTCCTCTCCTCCTCATCTAGCTCCTTCTCCCTTTTCTCTGGTCCTACTCCATCTCCTCCTTCTTTCTCTTCTTCTTCTTCCTCTTATGAACAAATACTTTACGTTTTAAAGAGTGAATGATAATAAAACTGTAGCTGACACTTTTCTTTCTACTAGTATTTACCTCTTATTTTTCTTTACCCTAAATCTCAAAATTAGTTTCTAGATAGATCTGCATATTTCAAGCCCATCCCATTGCTACTCCAGCAATTTTTTTTTTTTTTTTTTTAATCAGTTACTATAATTTATAAACAACGAAGAGTTTGGAACAGTCTAGTCAATTGATTCAACAATTGATTCAACATGGGATTTTTATCAATCATTTTATCAAAATCTCTCACTGTACTTTTGTATTTTGTATATCTGTGACGTCTTATCATGAATATTCATTTTTAGAAACCATTTTCGCGCGATCGAGGTCATATGGTGCAGGTTAAAGAATTCGTGCAAATTATCAACTTTATCTTTAAAAATTGAGAACTAGCGACTTGTCAGCATGGATAACGATGAACAGGATGTTGTTTCAATGGTTGATGTCTTGCAGCAAGATAATGAACTAGAAGAAGAAGCAGCAGCAGTGCTTGGGGATAGTGATGATAAATGTTGCACGTATCCGATGGTGAGTTGAACGGTACCTCGACAGATCGCCACGCCGACGCGTCGGCGGTCTGACGAGTTAGCAAGTTGTGTGCCAAGGGCAAGGTTTCTGCGTGGCCCGGCCCAGCGCAGGACAGGTGCATTAGTAGATCTAACAATTGAATGCGACTATTAAACTGTTAGAGGTCTACATGCAGATCTACTATTATACCAGTCCAGCTGCATGTTAAATTGTTTAAATTTTTAACCGTTGTATTTTCGGAAGGAGGAGGAAGAGGAGGAAGAGGAGGAGGAGGAAGAAGAAGAACTAGAAGAAGAGGAAGACACTGAGAAGGAGAAGAAGAAGAAGGAGGAGTAGGAGGAGGAGGAGGAATAATAATAATAAAATCACAATTGAAACAACATCAAATTATTGCAATCCGCGACAGTTTCTTGCTGCGAAATTGCCTGTCATTAACAATTAGCGAAAGTTTTTTTTGGCGAAAGTTTCTGGTTTTACAGTACCCAGACAGATTCTTGATGTAACTTCTGTTTGATATTGTTCACACAGAAGAGTCATTAATATTTGAGGCTCATGCAATGAAAACGCTCTGCCTCGCCTCTGAGCATAAAGTGATCATGAGCCAAAGCTGGGTTGGTGCTTTAAAGGAGAATGAAATCCAACACACATTAGCTAATAATCATATTCAGAATTATCAGCCAGTTGAAAAAATCTTTAATCAAAATCAGTGCTGCAGCTCGCATCCCCAAATTCCGATGTTGTCTGGCTCGTTCACTTCTGAAAATCCTTACTGGGTTCTGGACTGATCTGGGAACTCGTTTAAATCTATCATCAAAATTATGAAACCAATAATAAATATCTTTTCTTTTCCTTGGATCGCCTTGTAACACATAATACACTCTGGCAGATGTGTACATATACACAAATATATAAGAAAAGTACACTTTCTGAGTGATAACAGATGACAAAGGGTGAGCTTTTGTCTCCTATGGGAGTCACCATTTTCATTGATAGTTATGTCAGAGTTTGCATATCCATTGACCTGCACAGAATGGATGTTGCATAATTATGACTGGCTATTGTACAACCAGAGCCATCAATGCAAAATGGCAGCTATCTTGTTACCCCTCCATCTCAAATAGGCGATTTCTCTTTTAATTCTGTTAGCAGTTCAATGTGTGTCTTTGTCACTCTTTTGAATGTCTTACCAAACATGGCAAATGTTTGCTCAACTAAAGAAACTGCAAGGGCTCCCACAGTCAAAAAAAAAAAACCCTGGAAAGTCATGGAAAATGAAAAAAAAAAAAATTCTGAATGTAATGGAAAGTGACGGAAATTGATCATGGATGTGGGCGGCATGTGGCTATGGCAGCCTTCCATCACAAACATGAAATAATGTATATCATTGTGTGGTATTCGTATGTTGCTTGGATGCTGCATCTCATACCCAGGGTTCTTGCTAATTTTTCTGATAGCAGGTAATTTATCATTCACAGGCGGTTACTCCAAAAAAGCAACAGGGGTCTGGGGGCAGTGAAGCCCCCAGCGGGGTCCAGGGGCAGCGCCCCTAGCTTTTGCAAGAATTGATAAGGTAAAATCGTCCATTCTTCCAATCTTCCAGACCCTACATGTACAAGGAAATTACTTCTTTTAAATAAAGAACAAGGCAACACTAAACAGGTTTAAAATGCCAGCTCAGATGACATTGGTGTTATTTTATTTAAAATCCATGTTGTTCAGAAAGTGAATGCATGATTTTTTTTTATATCTGCAGCTATTCTTGATATCCTACAGTCATATGATTTGCACAAGTGAATGAACACAATGAACTCTCATGATTATGATCAAATTTACCACACTGCAGCGTTACAAAAAGGCTAGGATTACCGTAAATAACGTATAAACCGCTGTCGTTAAATTAAACGCACCCCCAACTTTCGACCCCCTGAGCAAAAAAAATAAAGAAAAAATCATGATAAATTCAAGTCATGTTCTTATCAAAACGGCAAAATCTAGAGGCAAAAGCATAAAGAAATGATTTAGAAAAGTGTAAAACAAAATTGTACTTTAATTGGTTGTTTCCTGTTTTTTAACTCATTTTCAAAGTCGGGGAACTCTTCGAATCTGAGTCGTTGACCAAAATAAGGCTTGCTCCAAAGACGTGACAAGCCCTTATCAAAGTACAGATACGGTACAGATTCGTGATCGTATCTTAATCACTATCAAAGTGAAAGAAAACATCACAAAACACACATTAACAATACAGATAAAGGCAAACTGATACCTTGCTTAAGAAAATATTTCTAGATAAATCCAAGAACTATCACAGAAGTTTCATGTTTGAAGAGCTATGGCGCAAGGTTTTTCAACAAAATAATCGATCCCAAAACATTTGAAGTTTCCCTCATTTCATACCCATGCAGAGGTAGGTTTGCTCCCCTGCTCCAGCGGCCCAGCAAGTTTGCAAGTTCTGCTAAAATGAGAGAAACGTCTCTGCACATAGCTATTGCATAAATTAATTTGCATACTAGCTCAACCAATGCGCATTGGTTGAGCTAGTATGCAAATTAATTTATGCAGAAGCCATGTGCAGAGACTATTCTCTCATTTTAGCAGAATGTGCAAACTCTCTGGGCCGCTGGAGCAGGGGGAGCGAACCTATGGAGCGAACCTACCTCTGCATGGGTATGAAATGGGGAAACTTCATACGTTTTGGGATCGATTATTTTGTTGAAAAACCTTGCGCCATAATCTCTTCAAACATAAAACTTCTGTGATAGTTCTTGGATTTAGCTAGGAATATTTTCTAAAGCAAGTTATCAGTTTGCCTTTATCTGTATTGTTATTGTGTGTTTTGTGATGTTTTCTTTCATTTTGATGGTGATTAATAATACGATCACAAATCTTTACTTTGACAAGCGTTACGTCTCAAAGCCTTGCTTGGTCCAGTGATAACTCCTTGCTTGGTCAATGGACTTGAATTTTGGGTAGCTCTCATTGAGAGTAAAGCTGCTACCGTGGTTTAATTGTGCCGAGTTTGTGTCACGGCATGAACCTGTTTGTGGGTTGTATGTATACGCAAGTTAGGCTTTTGATTTTAACATCAAAATTAATTTGTAAAAATATGTCGTAGCATTTAGACTTACAAAACAGTAAATGAATTCTCTTTGATCATATAAACAGGACCTTAGCCCCCTAGATTATTGTCAGTTTTGGTGATATATGACTCTTCATTTGTTTTGGGCTTTTTTAAGCCCAGCATCGTGTATTACCCGCAACCCCGACTTATATGCTTATTCCGCACGCGCGCTAGCGCGCTAGCCCTCGTCGAGTCAGTTTAGTTTTGTTTCTTCTTGCTTTCTCGATCTCTCGCTCATTGGCTGTGTTTAGAGCTGTTTCTTCCCGTTTCTTTACGACCGCTTTCACAACACCGCTGTGAAGCTTGTGTAAACTGAAATTTGAGATAGCGACTTGTTGAATTGAATCGAGACTGATTTTATATAATATATATATATATATATATATATTTTTTTTTTTTTTTTTTTTTTGTGAGGCCACAGCCGGTTACGATCGGCGTTACAGCCGGAAAAAATAGCCGGTTACCGGCTATTAACAAGAACCCTGCATACCAAAATGGTACTTAGCTGGTCACGGAAAAGGGGAAGAATGTGTTATGGAAAGTCATCGAAAGTCATGGACTTTAGTTCTCAAAGTAATGTGGGAACCCTAAACTGCTCAACTGTTTGAAACAGCTGAGCCAAATACACTGTCACATCAGTGTAAAAAGGAAATCACAGCCATGTAGTGTCAATGAGCTCTATTCCCTTTTTTACACTGATGCAACAAGATAATATATACATGTATCTTGTGGCAATAGGTTGTGGGAGAATATCCATTCATTTGAATGCATTTACCTAAAGGGAAATGGTCTATTATGAGGATTAGCTATTATTATTATTATTTCAGTAAATGAATTACATGTGTTATTTCAATTTATGCATGTTTTTCTCCAGAGCCCTTAGTTAAAATTAATTCATCTTCTAAGCATAATGGCTCAATGGATGGAATCCACTCTGCATACTTTAGTTGTTGCTGTGTCTGGCAAGCCTCTGAAAAGCTTTGGAGCAACTTTTGTTTGAGAAGTACGCATAAAATTAGTAAACAGGTCTTCATGTATTTCAGTACCATATGTATATTTCATTAAATAAGGAAGTGGACTTCAGTTTCACATTTTTAATGTATACTGATATGTTGATTTTTCCAGGGCTATGTGAACAGGCAGGCTCTCTATGCTTGCCTGACATGCAGGGGCACTCAAGATACATTGGCAGGTATCTGTTTGGCTTGCAGCTATGAGTGCCATGAGGGTCATGAGTTTGTGGAGTTGTATACGAAAAGGTAAGCAATATGAATTTAAAGATGGAGTAAAATTTCAACAGTAAACTATCAAGTAGTCAGTAGGGGGGGATATAGTGGAATGCTTAAAAGAGGTTAGAGAAAAGGGAAAAGCAGTCTGTGTATGATTATTCTGTCCTCTCTTCTTTCTTACGTTAGAAAATAAATTCAAGCTCAACGCATGTATGAAATGTTGATTAAATGAAAGAAGCCAAAACATGGAAGATATATAAATTTGATGTGTGTCTTTTCATTTCTTTTACAGGAACTTTCGTTGCGATTGTGGGAATTCAAAATTTCCCAACTTGACTTGCAAGCTCATCAAAGTAAGTCATATACCTACATGATCATGTACTTGAAATGCTGAATATTATATTACCCCCTTTTCACTCTTTTAAAGTGGTTTATGGGTAGTCAATTGAAGATTTAATATGAATATGTATGCAACACTGGTTTATCTTGGGAGGTATTCTACTCTTTTTTTTTTTTTACTGTGTTGATGGGAATTTGGATTGTTCCCTGTAAAATCTAAATAAATTGACTATTAAAGGAACAAACCTTACAGTGTATCGTCTGTATCCACTTCATGAAAAGATACTAGATTTTAGATTTAATAGTACAGTATGTCATTCTCGTTTTCTTACCGATTGAATGTTTGCTTTAATTATTTTCAGATTAAGCAGCCAGTGAACTCAGAAAACCAGTACAACCACAACTTCACTGGAGTCTACTGCAAGTGCAGCAGGCCCTACCCTGATCCAGAAGATTCGGTGAGAAAAACTATTTCTTCTACAACTGTAAATCCAGAAACTTTAGCAAAAGATTAACATTTATAACGACAGTCTTCTTAATGAAAAGAAATTTACAGAAATCAGGGGGGTGTTTCATAAAGCTGTTCGTAAGTTAAGAACGACTTTACGCACGACTGGCGATATGTTCTTGTGCTAAATGAGATATCCCAGATTTTCCCTGGTGTTTTAACATGTGGGACTGAATTTCCAATAACCGTAATCAATTTTGACAAATAATAAACTTTGCATTCGGATGCTTGTTCAACAGCAAGAATTTTAATCCACAAAGATCGGATTTCAACTTTACCTGATGGGAATCAAAATGATTGAGAATCTGATTAGCACCCAAGAACAGGTACCAGTCGTGCGTAAAGTCGTTCGTAACTTTACGAACAGCTTTATGAAACACCCCCCTGGACCACTTTCAGAATTTGCAGAAGTTTCTGGTCTTACAGTACCTCCCCCCCCCCCCCCCCCCTCTCTCTCTCTCCCTCTCTCCCCTTCCTTTATCTATTCCTGCCTCTATACTAGTCTTTAAAATAGTCTCATCCCTCCTACAACCATACCAGATAAATGCCAAATGCTCTTTGATAAGGCACAGTGTTTTTACTTTTTTTTTACAGAAAAGAACAAATTGAATAATTCTTTTTTTTCTGGGCTCTCCTCTTGTGAGGAGTAAAAATCAGGGTGTGGATAGAACAGGTTTTAAATTTTAACACTCTTTCTATTCCTCGACTAGTGCTAATGCCATAATTTCTGAAGCTTATAGTCATTCCATTATTAAGCATTAACTGCTTTACTGGTTTTTGGTATTCAGTGGAAAATCTTGTCAGTATATATTCTAATATCGGTATATAGTGTATCTATTCCTAGGATGAAAAATTATTCTTTCATGTATATATAGGTCAGTCTAATATCCAATCAATCTTTTGTTTATTCCAACCCAGATTGAGGATGAGATGATCCAGTGTGTTGTTTGTGAAGACTGGTTTCACGGCAGAGTAAGTACATTTTTAATTCACTCCCCCCCCCCCCCCCCCCCCCGGAATTTGCATTTTTTTAAAAAGTTTAAAGGCACACTACAAGTTGTTTCTATGTACCATGCCTCACTGTTGGCGTACACCAGACTTGGTGCAATACTTGTGCCCACTTTTGAGATTGCTTGGAAATTTTTTGCAAGAAATGCAAAGCATAATTCAGTCATGGTTCAGACCAGGCACAAGTTATAAGAGTGTGGAGTTTATGATGATGAGGCAATTCTTTTGAAGTTGGTGAGGGGGTGGGTATTACACAAGACCTTTCCGTCTTAAAAGTGAAGTCCACTCTCTATCTATTATCAGATGAATGCATGATTGGTGTCTGCAACCTTTTAAAACCTTTAGAACATGACAGTTTCAGAAAGTATTTTAATCCTTACACTTGGTTATTTGGAGTTTCTCCTGACCCTGGAGACCCCCCCCCCCCCCCTCCCCACACACACACACACACACACACACACCATCCCTTTAAATATCTTGCTAATGGCTGTAAAATTTGTTTTTTTTCTTATGGTGTTATTGACTGTAATGTTGATTTTGTTATTTTAAATTTTATCTGTACAAACAGCATCTTGGGTTGACCAGTGTACCCGATAGTGTTGGCTACCAGGAGATGATTTGTGAGACATGCATGGACAAGTGTGACTTTCTTTGGAACTATACTCTCCACAGTGTAGGTATGTATAGATTCAATGCTTGATTAAAAGGTTGTATACAATTTATTTTTTAATTTCAGGTCAGGATGGTGTTAATACTTCATCTTTTTTTTTCTTTTCTATTCTTTTTAAAATGATTTTTATTGTCAATTTATGATTTGTTTTATGTTTTGCAAATTTATAGGAAAGAATTTTTTGGACAAAATTACAAAAGATTTTTGTAGTTTTTGTCCCCGCCGAACGAAGTTCGCGAGGGGACTATGAAACGGGCTCCGTACGTGTGTGCGTGTGTGTGTGTGTGTGTGTGTGTGTGCGTGTGTGTGTGTGTGTGTGTGTCCGTCCGTCCGTCTGTCCGTGTGTGCTCAAATGTTAGAAAATGCTACTTCTCCGTCATTTCTTGGCCGATTTTGATTCCGATTGTTTTATCTGATAGGGCTGGGTGGGGGCTTCCAAACTTCTACACAGAATTTTGAAATTCATTAATTATGCAAATTTATGCAAGTTTATTCAAAATCGACGAAAAATGCTACTTCTCCTCTATTTCACATCGGATTTTGATTCCGATTGTTTTATCTGATAGGGCTGGGTGGGGGCTTCCAAACTTCTACACAGAATTTTGAAATTCATTAATTATGCAAATTTATGCAAATTTATTCAAAATTGACGAAAAATGCTACTTCTCCTCTATTTCACATCGGATTTTGATTCCGATTGTTTTATCTGATAGGGCTGGGTGGGGGCTTCCAAACTTCTACACAGAATTTTGAAATTCATTAATTATGCAAATTTATGCAAATTTATTCAAAATTGACGAAAAATGCTACTTCTCCTCTATTTCACATCGGATTTTGATTCCGATTGTTTTATCTGATAGGGCTGGGTGGGGGCTTCCAAATTTCTACACAGAATTTTGAAATTCATTATTCATGCAAATATATGCAAATTTATTCAAAATGGCTGAAGGTTCATAATGTTTTCATGTTTTATATTTCAGTTGTATACATGCATTGTTGGTATTCTCTTCTTTTGCATGCAGTTACTTGCAGTAACATTATTTTATTCACTAAAGTTTTTCACTGAAGTTTTAAGGTTCAGGCTAGTTAATTTCCACAGATCTGCACTTCCGGCGGGGACATTTATTACGCATTGCGTAATTTACTCATTCACTTGTTATAAGTAGATTAGCTATGATGAATTGTTAATTTGAAGGCATTCCTCCAATGCACAAAAACACTGCAATTGGAATTGAGCCGAAAACGCAGCCCACATAGCATTACCAGCGTGCAGATTTATGCCAGCAGAAAATAGCTGGCATAAATGTACTGATAATAACAAAGCCAGTATACAGCATGAATATGGTTAATGGGCTGTTGTAAAGTGTTCTGTTGTAAAGTCTTTGTGGTGTGTGAATGTGATAACATATCACTGGTTAGCATGTAAATGCTGCATACTGGCCCTGTTCGCTCACTGCTCACATCAGACCATATAGCAAGAGGGCCTTATATACCTGCCAAAAAGTATTGCACATCTTTTCCAGTTACCTTTTGAAAGTGTCATGTAGGCAGAAAACGAATTGTTCTGGTAATATAAAAAAATCCATTCAAAATAGCAGCCATGAGGCTGAAACAACGGTATTTACAAAAAATAAATATGCCATTAAAATGTATGAAAAATACAAAAAATACACTAAAAACTAATTCAGTAATATACAGTGTAGTAGCAACTAGGCAAAAGATATGAATAAACATTACATCTATTTCCTGAAGGGAAATTAGCATATATGTAGTAAAACAGGGTGTTCAGACACAAAAAATTTATACCAAAACGGTATAGCTATACCGAAACGGTATAGCTATACGATGAATTTTTGTGGATTTATGTGTCTGAACGCTGACTAACGAAACGTTGTATAACGACACGTCATATAACGAAACTGGGGTCAGAGCATCGTTCCGAACTAGAACTCAAATAACAAATCACCTTTCCGTGTGTATCTGAACGTATGGCGACCATAGAACGGTATAACTGGGCGGGGCTTAACATGAGTGCGCACGAAAGGTGTCCTTACCAGGGGGCGGGGGCTGGCGGTGACCATAACAACATGCGCAGTTTTCCTGCGCATCTATACGATGTTTTTCTAATCGGTCAAGATATGTGTCTGAACGGTCCGTAGGCTATACGATGAAAATATTGTACAACGTTTCTTTATCGAGTTTCGGTATAAACGTTTTGTGTCTGAACAGGGGGATAGTGAAGTAACCCTATTAACCTCTAGACCACCTTTCCAGGGTTGGGATTTTCTCGATCTCCACCCATGCTTGTCTTTGAATAGATCACTTCACAAATGAATTCATGAATGTCTATTATTGATGCTCTACAGCCTGGGTTCTTAATTATTTTGTCAGGTGGGCCAGAAATATTCCTGAAATTACGTGGCGGGCCACTGAGTATTATACATACATACAAAGATGTAATGGGACTGACGTCTCTTGCTCGAATACATTGTGTATTAACTTTCTGTTTTTTCATTCAGCGAGCGAGCGAAGCTAGCGAGAAAAAAAATGACACTTTTAGAATCGTGAAAATGTAATTTCTTCCACAAAATGTGCTAATTTATAGATAAGATATAAAATAACAAAGAAACCATTTCACTGCCCAGAAATGAGATGGCAGGTGCCCGAATGCCGGGTAATTTTGATATTCTCGGGGGAGGGTGGCTGCAGCCCCCATCCCTAAATCTAAGGACGGTTTAGAATATCCCTTCCATTTCATATCATAAACAACTATTATCCTTATTTTTTCTTCGTTCGATGTTTTCTTTTTTTCAAACTGGCATGTTAGGACAGGCCCAGGGAAATGGATAATTACAATATGCTTTTTGCAAGTGAGTGAAGCGAGCGAGCAAAAAATTTGATACCTCTATTCATACCAATAGTTAGGATGATGTATTATGTATTCACATTACATAAAACAAGAAATTATTATTTAAAAAAAAAATTGGTAGATATTTTGGCGGGCCGCATGAAATCGTCTCGCGGGCCGCAAGTGGCCCATGGGCCGCACTTTAAGAACAGGGGCTCTACAGTATTCACCTGTTACTGTTCACAAATGAGTTCCATTTACTGACTGCCTACATTGGAACATTGATAAAGTGCATTATTGACCTGTACCAGGTAGTTTCAATAGCCTGAATGCAGATTGAATACATTATAGGTGTTGCTTCGTTGGACAGGCCAGCCAACTTTCATTCAAGTTGTAGATAGGTATGCATACAATTGTGATAGAGATGTGAACTGGATGTGTAGATTTGTTCACAAATGTATTCAAATTTAGAGTGCTTCTTCTCCAAGAGCCTAGTGACAGAACTATTGCACTTACCTGTTAAAATTTTTTGTATTTCAGTAGTCTTTGCTATTTTACACAAGCCCATGCCTAACCTGGCCAGGCTCGGCAGCTTTACTTATATACATACACAACTAATGTGTATATTTAGCCCATGGCAAGTTTTGGGAGTATCACTTGTAACCATCATTTGAGCATGTATAAATTTTGAATAGATTTGTTAACGGGTCTATAAATGCTATTCCAATTTGACTTTTGAGAGCAACTTTTCAGGGGACTTTGTCCCTTATTAAAGATCTTGCCCATGGAAAGTTTGTGTTGTCAGGTTGTCCATCCTCATGTACGTTCTGCTTTCATCATGAAATCTCAAAAACCGTTTTAGGTATGAAGTTCAAACGTGGTGCTAATATGTATCACCATAGGAGACAAAGTGATTAGATTTTGAGGTATGTCAAACATCAATTTCCATGTAATAATAGGATTTGAATTATTGTTATCGCAATATTTCAAGACCATTTTGAGCCATGAACATAACTGAATTTAGATGGAGGCATATTGGAGATAAAGTTATACGGTATTCGTCTTGTTATTTTTATTTTAAATTTTATGTTTTTTAAAACAGAAACAAAAGTAATGAAAGAGGAAACATCTTCCACCATCGATGTAACCTCTACTGAAGAAAAGAAACCGATTTCAAGCAGAGCTGAAGGAAATATGTCTGCCAACAGAAGTCACCTTTCACCGGAAACTAAGGATACAGCATCAGCATCATGTGATAGTGTAACAATGAACAATGAAGCACAGAGTGAGAGTAATAGTGGCCTAGCTTCTCAGACACCAAGAGATGCAGAGACATTAGATCCAGCTTCTTCCAACAGTGTTTCATCAGCAGTAATGGATAGGAAAGAGAAGGATACTGTATTGGAGGAATCATCAAGCAGTTCAGCTGTTTCAACAGTTGCTGGATCTGATGGTGTGTCATCCTCGACTGACTCAGGCAAGTGCCCTGAAAAGCTTTCAGGTGAAGGAGATGCCCAAAGAACTGATCCCTGCCCAGAAAGCAGTGTTGCAAGCAGTTCTCAAAGCAGCGACACTGCTCAAGCCAAGCCCTCAGCAACAACATCTGCAACTCTATCAGCATCTGTGAAGGATGAATTCTCAACATCTGAGGCTGCTTCCTCATCTTTGAATGCTTCAATATTGCCACCCCCTGATGACAAGCAAGTTTCACCAGCTCCCGCACAGACAAGTACAGAGGAAGACAAGAACTTGACCACTGAAGACTGCCGACTGAAGCAACTCGGCAACAGGACAGTTGGAAGGAAGAAGGGTGCCATCTTCTGGCCTATGGGATGGAGAACCAAGCTGTGTACATGTACAGAATGCAAGGTGAGAGAAGGAATCGAAATGTTCAATTCTAGTCTCCCTTACTACATTCTGAGTAATACAAAGGATTTGTGTTGTAAAATAAATTAAATGATTACTTTATATGACATTGCATCTTGGATCTAACAGAATCCCAGGTGGCCAAGAAAACAATGTTGTAAAGCTTAATGTTTATTTGTGACTTTCAGGGAAGCTGTACATCCGGTATAGAAGAAAAATGATAATAGGTCTCAAATTAGTGGTTACCCATGTCCTATTCACCCACCTGAAATAATGTTGGCTAGTTGAAAGTCCTACCTCTGTGGCTTCTGTTGGAACTAAATATGTATGAAAAATGGATATTTGTTTTATGTACATTTGTGTATTAACTAATGAATAACCTACGGGTGATCAGTTTGGTAACCAAGGTATTCATTCAGTGTGCTTGGATGGCAACCCAAGTAGAAAGTTGAACCCATGTAAACTTTTGGTGTGGCAAGAAAAAAAAATTGTTTTTGCAGAGTCTTTTGATCTTTGATTTTAATAGATAGATAACAAATACCCAACAATTCTCAGCAGAATTTGTTGGCAATCAATCGCTCCATGGCCAAGATATTGGGGGGGGGGGGGGGGGGTCATACCTCCTTCCCCTTTGAAAAACGTAGGAATACTTACAGTTCATCATCCAAAAGCAGTCTGACAAGGAATTCTACATAGGTTTGCATTTCCTGTTCATGCCCATTCGATACAGTACTTGGAATTCATATTTCCTTGTTGCAGGCTATGTATGACAGAGTGAAGGTAGGCTTCTTGCAAGATCCGACAGATTCCGTGGCAGCGTACGAGGAGAGAGGGATGGGCAAGCGTAAGAGGTCTCAGTACGATCAAGGAATGGAGGCCCTTTCTAACATGGACCGGGTGCAGCAGGGCGAGATGTTACATGGTGAGGCACTGAGTCTTTCTCTTTGGTTGTTTAGTTTGGTTGTTTAGATGTGTACCTAAATGCTAAGGAGAAGGTGCTCTAAAGTAAGTTACATGCGGGCGAAGATTGCTTACCCTTGCTCCAATTTGAAAAAAATGTGGCTTTGCCAAACTCCTGAGGGTGATTTGTGAGGTCAAAAGCAATTTTGCAGGTTGTACAATGGAGGTTGTTTGGGAGGACCACAACAAATTTGGAGGCTGAGAGTATGTATTGAACATATGTGTGTGTGTGAATTTTGTTAGTATCCTTGTCAGGGAGAATTTGCCCTTATGTACAGGAGATCTATCTACTGCTTTCATTCCTATCCAAGGGACTGGATACTGTTTTACTCAAGGGCACTAGCATGCTGCCTTAATGTGGATCTGGGTCACCTGACTAACAAGACCATGGCTCTATCTACTGGACCATAATACTTCAAGATAAAATTTCATACTGTTTAAAAAAGACAGATTATTTGACTCAGAGGTTTACTAAACTGCATCATAAAGGTTTCTTGAGGCAACTGTACACACTTCTCCACTATTCTTTCAACTTAGGCTATATGCTTATAACACTCCCCCCTATAGTATGAGAATTGTAATTTATGAAAAGATTAACTTTTAAGCAGTTACGTTCGTCTAAATATTTAACCTTGAAGAATACTTCATGCTGTATGAGTTTTTTTCATGTATTCAAATGTTTCATTGATATGTATAGGTCATGATAAGATTAATGACTATTTGATTGTTTACACATTTTCCTTGCTCTCTTCAGGTTATCATGACATGAAGGCAGCTCTTAGTGATTTCCTGAAGGATTTTGTAGAACAAGGAAAGGTAAGAAAGAGAACTTTGCCTATTATTTGAAAAGGTTTTCATTTCTTTGAATGAAAAGAAGTTGTCCACTGATAAGACAATTCGGGTTGATGTCATTCCTGCCGAGTATCTCCTATGAGTGGCATATATTTCCTGTCACTAGGATGGGTCTAGTTTGATTGATATGGTTTATTCAAGATAATAACATCATCAAAACAATTATCTTCATCAGACATCAAATATCATCATTCATCAAACTCATCATTCATCAAAAAAAATTATCAAGCCAACATTTTCTTCTCTGTCCGACTGCAACTTCATCCTTTAACACACACATGCGGTTCCCTTTTGAAATTCGATCTGTTTATACAAAGCGCCTTTCCGCCCAATGCCGCCGCGGTATATGAAAGGAAAAAAGAAAAAAGAAAAAAAAAGGCGCATACCTTCATTGGCTGGCTGGCATATGACTTGTCATGACTTGTTATTAACGGACCGCTCATGAAATGACGTCACAAGCCCAATTTTATGAATGAAAATGTTAATCGCGCGCACTGTAGACATCCTTTGCTTCTCACAGCCTTGCTTTTCACTTTCGCATGAACAATGAAGGATATTATTTTGGATATATCGTTCATGTACTCTTAATCTGATTTCAGTAATTGGTAACTTCTTTGCTAAAGTTTCAGGATATTGTGACAGTGTCAGATCGTGATCGTCGATGTTAAAAATACCTGTTTAATAGTGTACGAGTTGTGAGATGCCACATGCAAGTGTGGAGCGACTGTTGAATATGCATGAGTTTGTAAACTTTACGCCCGTTAATCGCTCATAGACTTATCGTTCACTGCAAAGAAGGGGGAAGGGCACTAAATGCAAATTGTGTCATGGGTTCAATGAACCAATGAGCAGTCTCCGAATAGCGGCAGTGAGCTTTGCTCTCTGTGTATACAAATGTGTAAGGTTATGTTTCACAGTGAGTTGAACGAATCAAAAGCGCATCACTGCAATGGTGCGCTAGAGCGCTACATGGATTTTTTTTACATGTAAATAGTAAATGGCTGTTCGACGTTCATCTACCGCCTTGTCGTGTACATACATAGGTGATAATTAAATACTCATTTTCGGGTATTGGTTATCTAATATTTTGACCCGGGTCCCGAGGCTCTCGGGCGGGACTCGGGTACCCGGTTTTTAGTCCCAGCCCTAGTTGCAAGCGGCGCATTCGGTCGAATGAAGGCAAGTCGGGACTTGCATTCAACTTTGTACATGAAGTCAATGCATCGGCACGTGCGGGGGTTTTTGATTTTCATTTGTTTTTTGCCGACACCATCATACTCGTAGCTTGCGATAAGAAAAAATATTCGTCACAAACCGCTGATTTCTTGATTTTTAACGCTTTTTTGGCGAACCTGTTTCTTAGCTTTGGACTTAAGCCCAGCGTGCTTTAGAAATATGCCGCCGATTCCGCATTTTTGACGGTGGAATTAGGCTTTTTAGACGGATTTTTGGAGGTGACTATGGGACTTTCTTGTGGTGAGTGACAATGTCTGTGTGTACAATGATGTGATTTGTGTGTGTTGTGGCAATAGAATTTGCTGGCTTGTGGTCATATTGTATGATAATAGATAGAATCATGGCGGCGGAAACTTTCAGCTTTTTTCCGCTCTTTTTGTGAAACCCCATTCACAGGCCTGTTTATTCTAGATGAAAAAATAATTGCAGCTTAAAGCTGAATTAAGATTCTTTTGCACATTTTTGAAGATAAATAATGATAATGATAAATAATCACTGTGATTTTATATTGATATAGAAATTCAACATCACCCATCATGACTGCATTGCCAAATGGAGATATGTCATATCACTAGTGATCTGAACTTTGAAAAATTCTTTGTCAGATTTTTCTGAAAGTTCCACTAATCTGTGTCTCTGATATTTCTGCATCTACTCTAGCTGTCTTTTTTATGAATAGAAGTGCTAAATATTATTATTACCCAGACTTTAGCTGAGCTACCATGAGAAGACACTCAAGCATTCAAGGCATTCTTTCCTACCGGGTACCCATTTAGAGAGTAGCAAATGTAGATCAATGTCTTGCCAAAGGACGCTAATGCCCTGGCAGGTACAGTGGATCCTCATTTTCACAAACTCCTTGGAGCCAAGGATATTACCTTGTTTTATTGAAACCTAGTTATATCAGGGCTAAAACACAATAGAAAATGAGAAAAAAGAAATGGGACTGGCAAATGACTTTGTTATAGTTTGTTTTGACATTGTTCTTTGTAATGAGGTTCCACCTACCATGTGGTTCCTAGTTATCTGAGATATCCTGTCAGCATGAACATGACGGACAGAATGGACAGCATAAACAACCCCTCTACCCTTCAAAATGTTCTAGTAGTCAAAAGAACATCCCTTGACTGCTATTCTGTAAAAATATGTATCATCATTTTGTGTCATCACACTACTGTTTCCCATTGTCTAGCACATGTAAGAGCCACTTCGTTAGCCACTGCCAGTGTTGTGCAACCTGTCACAGCTCAGTAAATATATGTAGAACAGTTGTCATATGCATATTCACCTGTTCTACTTATTTTTAGAGAAAAGCAGTGAAGGGATATACCAGAACCATTATGAAGGGTAGAATGAGGGTTGTTTATTTTGTCTATTCTCTTTGTCCGTCATGTTCATAGTGTCTAGATCATGACAACGCTATTTTGTTCTGTTTTCGTTTTCATATGCAGGTGGTGACGGCCAATGATATCCAGGAATTCTACGACAGTCTGAGGAGAAAGCGGCAAAGAGTGGGATCAGCGGGGAGTATGCAGTACATGTGTCGCTAGATGAAACATAACATGGCTAGAAGATCTGGGCCCAGTAACACAAAGGTTTATCATCGTTGCATCCCCATAAATTGAAAAAAAGGCTGACCAAAATCAGAATCGTTGTTTCAAATTTTCAATTGATTGCAAACTTTGTGTTTTGGGGGCCCAGCAAGTTGATCTGTAGGTGGTGACAGCCAGTGATATCTAGGAGTTCTACGACAGTCTGAGGAGAAAGAGGCTAAGGGTCAGGTCAGCGGGAATCATGTGTTGCTAGATGAAACAAACCTGGCTTAGAGGCCTGTATTAAGCCGTCATTATGAGAAGGAATAGAGTACCAAAGTGTAATGTAATGAATCATGCAGGTTCCAATAGACCTTCAAGATTAGCGTTTCTCTGTAATATGTTACCCCAAATGTATGGATAGGTTGCTCTTTTGGAATAATAAATGTACCAGACTACCAGGTGCTCCATTAAGAGCTTCTGTTAATCCCCCTTCGTTTAAGACTTCCAACTAGGCCTGAGTCATCACGGGTTCTTCCAAACCCGGGTTTGACTCGAAAATTTCGGGCGGGGACGGGGTATCCGAACGGGAATTCCCTACAACAGAAAATGTGAGTGTATGTAGTGACGGGAGTCAACAGTCAAGGTAAAATTGCTAAACTAAAATGCAGCATAGAGGACAGTTACTGAATCCAAATCGATAAAACAATGCTTTTCCCGAGAGAAATAACATTTCGGAATAAAAATAAAACATTAAGAAATACAGCCAAAGGTCTCTTTGTTACCTAAAATTGAGGGCTGAAAGAGGAAATCAAGCTTCGTGGTACCGTGCACGTTCAGAAATGAAGTCCGAATGTGAGTCACCTGTGCCCAGTCCGCACGAATACAGCCCTAGACCGTAATACACACAGACGAGGGTCGAATATAACTGATGTGATCGGATCAAAGTAAGCTTGAAAACAACTAAAAATACCACGTAAGCGACAACAAAAATACAAAATTACCGTAAAATAATTCTTTCCTTTGGCAAAAAACAGTATGGGTATCCATAATATTTCATAGAAAAAAAGATGTTGGAGGATTGCGAGTGCACTTCATATCGAGATTAGGCAGCCATATTTGACATTGTTCTGCTTAGCAAGACCGCAGATGGCAGCAGAGAGGAAAATAAATGTGGGCACTAGATCAGGTGATCGGCCACAACTGTTCCTCTCTGCTGCCATCTGCGGTCTTGCTACGCAGAACAGTGTCAAATATGGCTGCCTAATCTCGATACGAAGTGCACTCGCAATCCTCCACCATCTTTTTTTCTTTGAGATATTGTGGATACCCATACTATTTTCTGCCAAAGAAAAGAATTGTTTTACGGTAATTTTGTATTTTTGTTGTCGCTTACGTGGTATTTTTGGTTGTTTTCAAGCTTACTTTTGGCACGATCACATCAGTTATATTCGACCCTCGTCTGTGTATATTACGGTATAAGGCTGTATTCGAGCGCACTGAGCGCTGGTGACTCCCATTCTGACTTTATTTCTGAACGCGCACGGTACCGCCTAGCTTGATTCTTCCTCGCAGCTCTTATTTTTTTAGACTCATGAAAAGACCTATCGTCGCCTGAAATGATTTCCATTTATTGATGCAGCAAATATAATTGGATTAAATTGAAATTCAGTTTGTGAATTGCATGTTTAAAGTTCGAAATTGCACTATATTAGTGCTAAAATTAGTTTGGAAAAACCCGAAATCCGAAAATGCAAACCCGGGTTTCAGCGTGACGGGCGGGGACCGGTCGGGGAACCGTTTCGACTCAGGCCTACTTCCAACTGTATATTACTGCTTGTGTATAAATGAATAATGATTTCATAACTTTGATCAGTCTATATCCAGTAGTTATCTTGGTTGGTTTAAGATTAGCGTTTCTCTGTAATATGTTACCCCAAATGTATGGATAGGTTGCTCTTTTGGAATAATAAATGTACCAGACTACCAGGTGCTCCATTAAGAGCTTCTGTTAACCCCCCTTCTTTTAAGACTTCCAACTGTATATTACTGATTGTGTATAAATGAATAATGATCTCATAACTTTGATCAGTCTATATCCAGTAGTTATCTTGGTTGGTTTTTATTGCACAAAATGAACTTTATCTGCTTAATATGTGTAGACTACTACATGTATGAACTGGCAAATATTATTCCCAATACAGTGCATCCCAGAAAACAATTAACAGTCCTAAAAAGTCGCCCCACATAAATATTTCAAATTATTTGAAGGAAACTTTCGTACTTGTGGATAGCTTAGAGTCTCTTCTATTAAATGACACCAAAAGATCTGGCGATATTTTACGCTCAAGTGAGCCAAGGCCACTTTTGTGAAAAGGTGCAAATCCAGACTTGACAAGAATAGACCTGTTCACAAATATATTCAAATTTTATATGTACTTTTGAAACAAAGGTTGTTCTTGACAACCTGATAGCTTGTCAGAGGCTTGTCAGACATAGCAATAAGTAATGTATGCAAACTAGATTCCAAGTATTGTAGTTCATTCATAACATGTCAATGGAATACCTTGTTACTAGGTTCCCAGGAAAGAAACATCCATAAAATTTGAATAACTTTGTGAACAGGTCTATTGGTATTTGTTCATATTTTGATCAATCAAAGACAATTTTATGAAAGAAGGGTTTTGTTCTCTGTATGTACATTTCTATGCTTTAGTGAGCAATTAACTACTTTGTTGAGTGTTTTGAATTATTAATATTGGCGAGTTTGTCTTTCTCATTCGCCATAAAGTTTTGATGGGATATGTCAGGACATACAGAACACAAGGCCTGTTCTGTTCATATTGCCTTTTAATAATCAGAATATGACAATTTCTAAGCCTTTTCAAGACTCTCATCTCTGCTGAACCAGAACCAGTAAACTATGAATTTTGTACCATTACACAACAATGGCTATTTATCACTAAAGCATAAAATATCATTAGGTGTTAGGGACTCTAAGCTATCTAAAGGTATGAAAATTTCATTAACAGACTTTTTCCAACTGTCAACGGTTCTCAAATTTGTTTATATCAGCCAGAATAAATAACATTTCTAGTCAAGGATTTCGCACCCTTTCACAAAAGTGGTATTTTTTTAATGTCATTTGATAGACGAGACCCTAAGCTGTCAATTAACAGACTTTTTCCAACTGTCAACAGTTTTTGTTAATACCAGCCAAAATAACACTTCTAGTCAAGTCTGGATTTTGCACCCTTTCACAAAAGTGGTAAAGCCAGATTTTTTGGATGTCATTTGATAGACGAGACCATAAGCTATCCATAGGTATAAAAATTGCCCTATTTATTTAGGGAAACTTCTTTTGGATGCACGCACTTGTGTACACGTGGCAGGCACACTGAAGGTATTTATTGTAGCAGTATGTGATGTCATGATGTTTGTGTTAAAGAGAGGTCTTATATGATAGTGATAGTCTTGTTTACCCAGGCTACCTATTCTCACTGGCTTCATCTTATTCTTATTCATTGTATATCAGTTTAATGTGTTTTCTAAGTGCATTTATGAAATGCAGCAAGACCACTATGGCCACATTTCTTTTGACAAATTTTAACATGGTGCAAATTGTCAAATTCTATACATGTACCGGTATGTCTTATGTTAATATTGTTTTGTCATTTGTTGATTACCTTGCCATTCATTCACACTACTTTCAATTAATTTTGCATAGAAAAAAAGAAAGTCTTTTTGGAGCAACATGTGTATTTAGCTCAAGATGGTTTAAATGCCCTGTATTACTTTTGAAATATACTGATGGTGAAGTCGATTTTCTTTAGTTGTTTATATCAAAAATTTGATTTTTTTATGAACCATACACAACTCATCGTTCTGCTGTGAAGAATATCTGGACAGAATAATGTCTTTGCCGCTTCTAAATCTAGTACCGAAACGTAAAGTACCGAAACGTAAACTATTTTGATATGGTATGCTATATTCAAATATTAGTTTATGAGTATTATCTGCTCATGTGCAGACTATACACCACGCAACCCAAGTCCGACTTGAGTTGCGGAGGGTTTTTGTTGAGCAAGAAACTGTCTCAAAGTAATTGGGAAAGGTTGATTATATAGACTAACATAAGAATTGGTGTTTTGCTGTAAGGTTTTGGAATCACCAAAATAAGAATGATTGCACACAGAAATATGTATTACCTTTGCCAGAACTCAACCTTCCCTTTAACCATAACCCCAAAGAATGCCAGGTATTTTTTCTTTTTGGGGGGTGATGATTTTATACATACATGTACTTGCTGTACACAAATATGTTCTTATATGTTCTTGTATTGTAATAATAGACATTAATCACTCTATTCTGTAAGAAAAATATTAGAATTATTTGTTATGCAGTATTATCATGCACTCCATCCCTCTGGCAACATGTTAATTGCATTGATTTTTCGAAAAGAGTGTAAGTGATGTGTTATTCTTCCTGAAATATCAAGACAATTTCAAAATATGAATTTTCTTCTACAAAATAAAAAGGCATACCAGAATGAGTTTATGTTTCAGTGATTTTTATAATCATCATGTTATTCTCTTCATGAAAAGAATTTATGTGCCACTATGCAGCACAAGACAACTGATCTCTTACTAATTCTATATGAGTGATAATACCCAACTGCAATAGTAAATGCAATCTCCGAAATATTTTACACATTTATCAACTTTAATTCATAATTTCCTTTCAGTTTTTTTGCATTCACAAGATTTATAAAACACTACTGAAGTTGAGTATTATCATGTAGATTAGTTTACATAACAAAGCTGCAATTGTTCAGAGACCACAAGCTATAAAAAAATTTCTAAACACTAATTCAGTATGTCAATACAATGAGGAGACTTTGGAATCATCCAAGAATTTGGTCCAAAATTGTAAACTATAAATTATAACTATTTCTAGCCATACAGTATTTAAAATATGAGAGCATTGCATTGCTTCTATATTTTTCCACATGAGAATGAGAATAAAAAAACAATACTTTTCACAAATTATTTTTTTTCACATTACCGAAACTCAACCAACTCTGTACAAAACATTCCTGAACAAAAATGGTAATGAAGTTCTGATGTCATACATTGTATAAAGTACTAAACAAAAAAACTAATGGTCACAGTGGAAACTAACTATAAAGAGCTCCGATATAACAAGATTCCTTCCTGATATACAAGGTAATTTAAGTATAGTTTCCACTGTATATAGAAATTACATTCACTCATCTCCAGGCAATCAGACACCAATTATAGCAGAGACTATAAATGCATGTACATGTGATATTCACTGGTATTGGAATGATTACAATGGAATAGAGTATAAAATGTGTAATCAAATAAAGAGAAATTATATCATGAAATAAAACAAAGTCACTTATTGTATTTTTTTTTTTTTTTACTTTTAACCCATAGCAGTTCATAGTTTTCTTAAGGTCTAAATTAATCAGCTTTTCCGCCTCAAATTGGCAACAATTGTTCTTTTTTTCCAAATCTTTATGAAAATGTGAATGAAAATAGTGATTGGTACACTGCATATGATGATAAAAATGGACTCAAAATTTTCAGTGAATTTGTCTCTTTCTGCTCATATAATGTGCAATTCCTAGCATTTGGGGTCAAAAGAATACACTGTACTGCTAGGGGTTAAAGATAAGGGAGTTGTGATAAACAATGGTTTAAACCACGATATGGCACTCAGTCCTTTAACTAGCAGTCAGAATTCTTTGGAATGCAAAAGAAAATAAGGGGCGGGGGGGGGGGGGGGCCTGGTGATACCTTGCCCTTACCCCCTTGGATCACTTTAGTTGCACATGCTCTAGTGACAATTTGTACTACACCAACTGAATTTTAAACTTCAATCAACCTTGATCAAACAATATACTTAAACCTAACTCCTTAAATTTGGACATATAGCCTTGAGTATATAATTCAACGCATTTTTTTTTTCCAAGTAAGAATACAGACCCTTAACAGTCTACATCATGATGTGGCCTTTTACCTAACAACCCATGCCTGTCAATGTATGTGTGAAAATGTTGCCTCACGCACAACTCACAGACTTTCAAACAACACCTTACAACAACAATCCATTAACAATATTTATGCCGTATACTGGCTTTGTTATTAGCATATTTACCAGCCAATTTCTGCTGGCATAAATCTGCATGCTGGAAATGCTATGTGGGCTGCGTTTCCGACTCGATTCCAATTTCAGTGTTTTTGTGCATGAGAGGAATGCCTTCAAATTCATATTTCATCATAGCTTTGGGGGAAAAAAAATAAAATAAAAATGTCAAAAATCATAAAAGCAACCACGTCTCCAATATGACCCCTCCCTAAATTCAGTTTATGGATCAAATTGTTCTTAAAACATCACTAATTGGTCATCAGATATTGCGATAATGGGGCTAAAAACCTCACATTTCATGGCAACCGAGCTCTTTAACCTTTGACCTATTACCCCTAAAATCTAATCGGATTGTCTCCCTATGGTGATACCTACTAACACCAAATTCTACTTCAAATGTTCTTAAGATATCGCGTGGAAGCGGGACAGACAATCTGAAAACATAATGCCTCCAGCACCACCTTCGAAGGGGAGAGGTATAAAAAGAACTGCTTGATGGCACATAAAATTGGGAATGTTCATACAGCATGCTTAAAATAATTAACTTCACAAGATTACAGAACAGAGGATACCTTAAGCTTACAAACATAAAAGAAAAACAAAATCACCGATAAGTTCTTAATAAAACATTTCTTATGATTGTACTATTTTCCCATTTTTTCCGATTTCTATCATTCAATAAACATATGATATATACATTTCAAATGTTTTCTTAACCTAGCAGTAAACGTATAAAAAAATCTTACTTACACCTGATCTACGCATATATACATATATATCTATATACACATGTATATATAATATATATAGCTGATCTCTATTCCTCTTTTGATTCATTATCAGAAGCTATTGCGGAATGACCATTTATTGCACCATTGACTGTCTTCATGCCACCCTTGGCTGGAAGTACTTCACTTTCATCATGGGCGTCGCCGTTGCCATTGGATACCACGTGCCCACCGTTCACACTGCCATTGATTTTAGCATTCCCATTGGGTGTGGCCTTTGTGGTAGCATCCAAATTCTGGATTAGTCCTTTGGTGGGAGATGGAATACCACTGTTAATCTTGGTCTCTGTGCTGGCATCCTGTCCGTTTATACTGGACTCGTCATGTCCGTTTCCATTCTCTAAGACAGCATCACCATTGGTCTTGGCGTTCTCTCCATCTCCATCAGCTGATACCTTCTCCCCATTCTCAACCTCTTGTGAATCATCTACCACTACATCCCCATTTTCTCCTTTGACCCCAGTGACACCTTCTGCTGCTATTCCATCCTTCACACCGGTCCCTGCAACCTCCTCCCTGTCCTCCCACTTCTCCACCACGTCTTCATCCCCTTCCCGCTTCAGCTCGAATGAGGTCGCACCCTCCGGCAGGGCCTCGATCCTCTCTCTCCAGAAGGCGCAGTGTTCCAGCACGTTCTCCAGGGTGCGCTTCTCTATCAGGAGGAGTTGTATGGCAGCACGCTCTGGAACGCTGAGCTTCTCGTCCTTCAACTTCTCCTCATCTTCCTGTAAAAAGACAAAGGAAGGTTTAGAAAACCCCTGCGACAAATTTTTTATGACATTGTTTTCAATAACTCTACCTCACCATCAGTTCTATCCATTTCTATCCTCTTTCCTTTCCCAGCATTTTCAGCTATTTTAAAGTCCCATAAGCAGATTTCTTTAAAAAAGAACAAATCAACTGCATATTCATAAAGGCTACCACATGGTGTGTGTGTGTTGAAGCTCTAACTCACAATGGAACCCTACAGAAAAATCTTATGAGTACAGAGTACGGACTTTGATTAAATGCATGGAGATGTCAGGCTTGTTGTCGAGAAACTGCCATCCAAAATTATTTTTTGTGCAAGCAAATATGGCCATTCTGGGTCATAGTCATGAATTTCCCAAACATTACAATTCTGTATCGGCAGGAAACTAATGCTGTAGACACGGATTACAATCATATGCATAAAGATGTAAGCTTGTTCTGAAGAAACTGACACCTTCAAATGGCTTGCTGGGTGCTGACACATTGCATCGCTGCGCAATCCATGCAAAGCACACACATAATGACATGTGAGTGTTAACTGCACACAAACCAGAATGGTTACAATATGCCGCTGCCCAACAATCCTCTTGAGAAGCAACATCTACAGCTTCCCAACAAGCCTCTCGAGAAGTGCCATCTATAGCCCAATGACGCTATCAAAACCTACTTGGATGGTTGTCTTGTACTGGCGTTGGAGCAGCATGACCCTGGTGGCCAGGTAGACGCAGGTACGGAGTTCATTCAGCTTACTGACGATCTGGTTCCTGTCTACCAGATTGAAGAGGGTTTGAGCCCGGTTTTCCCCTAGTAGACGATCTCTTAGCTCCACTGCAAAGGAGATAGGGATATTGGTAAGTTCAAGTGAATCTTGACTACTAGACTGGTGACTACTCATTCTGTTCTTGGCAAGTTATGCATGGATAGTGTGGGGGATTTCTTCTAAAATACAAGACTGATACATTGCCTACTTCTCAAATTTTATAAGAAATCAAATGAAATTCAACAACTTAATTTGAAGCACATTTAGATTATTAGTACAATTGCACAAGTCAAGCATTCGTTGCAAAGGGGCTTATCGCCCACGGGCGTAGACACGCTTGATTATCCATTGTTAGAGGGGGGATGATCTATTCATCATCCCCCCATTAACAATAGAAAGTGTGTTCGTATCTACTGTTAACGACTTTAACTCTCTATGCCAGACACTTTATATTATCCACATCTGAAACAGACAAAATTACACTTTAAACAAAGTTTGAACTTTTAGACAGGGGGAGTGTTATAGACCCAACTTTTACATCAATGACAAAATTGGGGGCAAGAGCATCTTCCAAGATGGTGGAGACCTAAAACTGGAGAGAAGACACTTTCTCTTGTCATTATGTATCAAGAAAAATTCTTATCCTCATTGCACTTACAATCACTCATGCAGAATATCCTTAAGAACGTCAACAGCTCTAAGGAGACTGGTTCCTTACCAGCAGAGATGTGGTAGTTCTGGGAAGGCCTGAAAATGAATCCAGAGTATGATCATGGTTTCAATAACACTCTGCTGATTTTACTTTACAGCAAGTCGGACAAAATCCTATCTTTAACCTCCTGAACTTGTTAACATACAATATTTCTTGAAAGCCTGAATATTTCTTAATTAATCCCATTCACAACATTAATTTTACCTCAAAGGTATAACCTTTTACCTTGACCTTCAAAATCTATTCAGCATATCTTTCCATACATTACTCAAGTTTGGATCTCTCTAGTATTATCTTAGACACCAGTAACCTAATGATGACACTTTAAAAATTTGACCCTCACACATCTTTGAACTTCATTTCTCTGACTAATACTTCTGCCAAGTCTGAATGAAATTATTTATCCTTAACAGATATTTTCCACAGATCATTTACCATTGTCAATTAAAAACTGCAGGCACCTAGATTACAGACAACTATAACCAATTATGTGGACAACCTTGTGTTGCATTCAGTCTGACCCATTAACCATTCTCACCACTAGAAAACCGACCAAACGTCATCAGAGATATTCAAGATCTTGACCTAAGTATTAGTTGTAAACACAGTCCCAAGGGTGATTCCGTTTTGGAAAAAGGGACAGTTTGACATTTTCTAGCCTAAAGACAAAACAAATATTTGATGATAAACAAGACTGAATGATCACATCAAGCGATATTCATAATAGACAAAGAGATGTCACGTACGTATGCCTAATTACCATTTTTTTCACCCCAAAAACATGAATCAATCCAAGTGAGCAATGATTAATATGAAACTCTAATACTACTTTATCATTAACCCCCCCCCCCCCCAAAAAAAAAAAATGTGAATTCATTATTTGTATGAGTAGCAAGCTTGAAACTGTTGTCCAAAATGTCCCTTTTTCAATATGAAATCATCGGTTATCATCTTAAGTCAGAAGAACTTACACTCCTAGCTTCATGACAGAACAGAGCTGTGACTTCATGGCATACAGTCTATCGCTGCTGCTCAGTCCCAGCTGTATGGCCATGCCGTCATAGACATTTCCTGGATAGACAAAGCCACTGTAAAGCAGTAGGTCGGCGCTGGAGCGACGGCCGTAGCAGATGAAGATCTGGTCCCCAGCGCTGAAGTCTCTCAGGGCCATGTTGACACAGGAGTCTTTTTCTTGCAGAAAGTCTGTCTTCATCTGAAAACAAAAAAAAAAATTCTCAAGGAAAGTAAGGTGATGGTTTGTGTTGGCCCTATTCTCTGATTCTCTGAGGAGATGTGATGGCTCAGTGGTAGAGCAGTGGTCTCGTGACTGGGGGGGACCCGGGTTCGAAACCAAGTGGATGCGCTAGTGCTCTTTGGTAAGGCATTAATCCTCATTACCAAGTCCCTCGGAGAGGACTTAAAGCCATCGGTCCCCTGGTTGCTTACTTACAAGCATACAAAATGCTTTCTCAGCAGTCAGGTAAAAAAAACCATCAAACCATCTGAAAAAATCTCAATTTTGTAATAGTCACTGGCATAGCCAGGATTTTTCAAGAGGGGGGCCAAGGCGAGGGAGCGAAGCGACCGAGCGGGGGAGGGTGTGGGAGGGGGTATCCCCCTCCCACGGTAGGAAAATTTTTTAAAACCAGGTCATGAAAATGGCATTTTCTGCACCCTAAAATTCTATTCTGGTGTAACCTACTTGAGAAGTGACAGATGAAATAGGATTTTTTTTTTTCTCTACTCCGCTGGAATGAATTGTAGTGGAAGGATTACCACTCCTTGGGGCTCCAGAATTCCAAGCAATACGCAAAATTACATGTAGTTGGTGTGTATAAATAGCTGTACCAGTGTACATACGAAACGTTGAAACCCGTGTTTTCGGATAGGAAAATATACAGACTAACAACCAAAAACCCACACACAGACACACTGACTATTGACTAACATATGACTAAGAGGACGCCCTTTCTCATGGAGTGGAATTTATATCTCATCTCAAGCTGTAGTCTCATTTGAAAACACATGCAACATCTTTATTAGGTGTATGTAAAAGACTTTAGCAATTTATTTAGCTGCCTTGTTTAGCTCTTTATCTCATTTTCTCGGTTAGAGGTTGTTCATTAGTTGCCTAATTCGTATATACTACACGAATCCAGCTACGTACTCCTTCATTTAAGTACTGAGGAATTATATAGTTTGATTAATTTTTGTAACCAAAATGAACATCAATGTGAGTATTTAGCACGGAAAAATATTAGAATTACATCGTGTAAAGAGTATAGAGATCACAATTTGTAATAAAAACATATGGAAATAATGTAATTACACATAGAGAACGGGCTAAACAAAGTCTTCATACAACCAAGTCAAGCGCACATGATTTGCCACATGTGAAGGCCGTTTTTGTCATTCAATTTAGTGATAATAGATTTGACTCAAAACTGTAAACATCAAAGCAGAAAGCATCTCGTCCGATGACTTACTAGTATATAAAATACGACTTGAACAAAGAATGAAATTGTATCTTTTTTGAATATTCCTCTATAAAATCGAACTCTACCTTGAAAAACAGTGTTTTGCTTCTCCTCAGATGAAGACCATAAAAATGATATAACGGTGACATTGTTTTCGTATAAAAGCAATGTTGGCTACCACAATGATAACTCTTAAACAAACTCAAGATTTACAAAACGAAGAAAATGGTTATTGCCTCCATCGGACATATACCCATTCACAAAGAGAGGTTTATATTCGGCAAGAATAACTGATACGCCTCTTCATCATTCTGAGTACAATTTCTTTCAACTCTCGACAAACTAAAAGAAATATAAATGTTCTGTTACCAATCTACTTAGTCAATGTTGTTAACAAAGTTTCGGGGTTATGATTTGGAAAGGAACAGTTTTTGCTGGAAATGAAAGCAGTGTTTATTTTGTTTAATTTTTTGGTAATATTTCCATTTTATTTTTCCTTATTTCGATTGTAAGGTAGGGGTAGGGTAAGTCCTAGTAAGACCAGCATGTGAAAAGGAAATTAGTTGTTTTTTTTTTTTTTTTTTTTTTTTTTTTTTGCTCTCCGATCAACAGGGGGGGCCATGGCCCCCTTGTGCCCCCCCCTGGCTACGCCAGTGGTAATAGTTTCATGATTCTTTATTGATATATTTTGTAATGTCTATTTCATCTTCATGAAATATACACACACCCTAAACAAACGATCATTAATCAATACAATGATGGATCTCTATTCTCTAATGGTAATCCATAACATTTACACTGTACTCTCCATTCAATCTTCAATTCAAGATACACACAGCCAATTAAGATGATGATAGCATCATTTGCACAAAATCATCAATCTCATATGATTTAAGAATTTATTAAAAAATCCAAAATGACCCATAAACAATCCAGAAGTTTCTATGCCGGAGACATTTCCGTTTCTATACATGGCATTCTGTCAGTGATATCGATGCATTCCAGCAAAGATTTACACCTCTAAGTCTAAGATATATTATGATTCATTTTTTTTCTTAGCTCAAGATGTTTACATCCTTTTGTAAATTGGAGGATGGGTGTATACTACCTTAATAGCTCACTGCACACTGAACGATACAAGTATGACCATATTTAGGAAGAACTTGCATTTCATGGTAATGAAAGAAATGTGAAATATTACTGACTGGAGTTACAAAGTGTCATGTACATGTAAATCTTAAAATAAAAATTGTATGCATTCCAGGCAAAGGAAAGGCTCATTTCACTTCACGTCTAGGATAGATATACGACCAGGCTAATATTATCCCAAATAGGAGTCTACTCGACATTCTCTCTCATCAAAATCAATGAAATGCCATCCTTATGATCATATTAAAATCATATTAAAACAATTGGCATCTCAACATGGAATATCTAATCATTGTTAAAGGTCATGTAAAGTTTTGGTAAGCCCTCAAAAACTGTTCGTCAGATTTCTTCAATTTTTGTTGATAAATAGCAAGATACTAGCAATACTAAGACACTGTGAAGATTTCCCTCCTAAAGTTTAATATTAAACAAATAAGAGGCAAAAACTAATTTATGTGCCGGGACAGGCAAGTAAAATCCCAACAAAGGCAGCTTGTGCTATACGCTGTACACACACGTGTAAAACCAATGATGAGTGGCTACACACAGTGCACACACGCTGTCTCTATGCGAAGCCCCAAGATTGCTGTACGGGGAGCCGTCGGGGTGGAAGGGTCCTAGCATAATGGCAGTGATCAAGCATTCCTTACAGATATTTACACTGAAATTCACCAGAAATCATAGATGGAATACCAAATGGTCTCTTACAGACATCTTTTGATACAAGGAGAACAACATGAGACTATATTTAGCATGTTTCTTTCCAATTTCCTTTTTGCTACCAATACTGTACATGAGCTTTAAGCTCTTCCTAACTTATTCCAATCATTGTTAAGCTCTTCCTAACTTATTCCAATTGCAACTTTCCTGTGAATTTAGTCAGATTTGAATCATATAGTGCGTAGTGTGATTTAGGTTCTGTTTCGCGATTCTTTCAGATCATCATCTCTACATATAAACACATCTCTGAAAATGGCCCCGCAAGGTATGTTTTTTAAAAACAAATGTTATTTACCTCCCCGTTAGCATGGTTACACATGTCCCACAGCGGGATGAGACTCAGAGACAGGCCCTTGCCATCTTTGGCTGGTATCTGGTTCTGTCTAGTCATCACTGTGGAGACTGCCCACCTACAAAAATTATATAATAAATAAATATTTCATAAACATTGCTAGGACCTGTTTGTACATAAAATCAAATTCACAATGCTTTATGATTTACAATAAACCAAAATATTTCTAGAAAGTTTCAACACTAATTCTATAAAAAACAAGATGAATGCGACTGCGTCTCCTACATGCCTCTGCCTAACTTCAGTTGACGGCTCAAACTGTTCTTGAAATCTTGTCATAACCAGATAAAAATCCTCTAATTACATGTTAATTGACCTCTTTGACATTTGACCTTACACCTTATAACCCAAAAGTCTGATCACTTTATCTCCTCCTAGTCATGAATACAAAATACTTGAGATATGGTGATAACAAAGGTAAAAAAAAAACTATTAATTTCACATACACCTGTATAATGACCTCTATGACCTGTCACCTTTGACCTTCGTGAACAGAAATCTAATCAGTTCGTCTCATTATGGTGATGCATACTAGTTCCAAGTTTAAAGTTAATGGATCAAATGGTTCTTGAGATATTACATTAAGGCTAAAACCTGCAAATTCAGAATTGACCTCTATGACCTTTGACCTTTGACCTACATATCCGAAAATCTAACCAGATCGTCTTTCTATGCTGATACATACTAGTACCAAGTTTGAAAGTTCATACCTCAAATGGTTCTTGAGATATCGCATTAACAAGGCTAACACATGAAATTTCAGAAATTGACCTGTGACCTTTGACCTTTGACCTACATACCCCAAATTATAATCAGATCCTCTTCCTATGGTGATATATACTTGCACCAAGTTTGAAGTTCATACCTCTTATGGTTCTTGAGTTATCGCGAGAACGAGGCTAACACCTGAAATTTCAGAAATTGGCCTCTGTGACCTTGACCTTTGACCTACGTACCCCAAAATCTACTCAGATCGTCTTCCTATGGTGATACATACTAGCACTAAGTTTGAAGTTCATACCTCATATGGTTCTTGAGTTATCGCTAGAACGAGCCTAACACCTGAAGTTTCAGAAAAATTGGCCTCTGTGACCTTGACCTTTAAACTACATACCCGAAAATCTAATCAGATCGTCTTCCTATGGTGATACATACTAATACCAAGTTTGAAGTTCATACCTCATGTGGTTCTTGAGTTATCAGTCGAACAAGAAAGTGGGACGGACGGACGGACGGACAACCCGAAAACATAATGCCTCCGGCACCACCTTCGGTGGGCGGAGGCATAAAAAGTTGATGCTCAAAGGAAGGTTTTAGGTTTATAGTACTTTGTGATTTTTTTCTGTTCTCCTAAATGCATTATAGGCGCTGGTATTGTTCTAAATTTTATTCCAATGAACAGCCATTCGTATCAAGTACTAAATCTGTGTAAGGCTTTCATTTGAACAATCTGCGGACTGAAAATCTGATAGTCGGTCTTTGTATTTTCTTAAATTGTACATACTATATTAACAGTATTTGGGCTAATCATCAAGATTAAAAAGAAATATAGAATTAACTTTAAAAATCCACAATGCAGATACAAACCTGTAAAGGTCATATGTGAAGTGCTCCCTTATTTGCAATTTACTGTTCTCAGGTAACTGGAAAAAAGAAGAGGAAGTTTTAGCATCAATATGCTTCATATTACATAGCAGCAATTTGCTGTCATGCCTCAACAGTAGTAGTTGCATACTATGTACAGTGAAACCTGTTTATAAAGACCACTCAGGGGTGACAACAAAAGAAGTCTTTAAGAGTCTTTATGTACAGTTCCAATAATACAATGAGAAACACTTTTCAAGGGAAACAAAAATTATGGTCTTTATAGACAGGTGGTCGCTAAAGCAGGTTTGACTGTACATATTGATTCTTTTTCTTAAATGGCCAAACAATATCACAACAAAATATGTTGGAGTTTCTTATAAAGTAAAGATCATGCCACTCATGCCCTCCCCCTTCCATCACTTTATTCATCTTCATCAAACCTCATTACAACAAACTGTTTTGTTTTTGTTTTTTTTTTCTTTTTAATGTCAATAGTTTTGCCCAAATTAACTGTAACTGCTACATAAATAATGCTAAATCCCCAAATCCCCCATACAAGAAACATATTATAGTATATACATATATATTATAGTATATATATATATATATATATATACAGGTAACTCTGCCTAAGTCGAATCTCTTGGGACCACAGAAATCTGTTCGACTTAGGCGAAATTCGACTTAGAAGAGGTAAAAAACACATGTTTTGCTCATTCTGTTCTGAAAAATTACTTCGACTAAGGCGATTATTCGACTTATGGAAGGTCGACTTATGCAGAGTTAACTGTATATATATAAACCCAAAACCGGTGTAATAGGGAGACACTGTATTTTTTCTTTGTACTAGTGTCTCCTTTACGTAGGTGGCGGTATTATGACGGAATAAACCGCATTGTCGTGTGTCTCCGAAAAGTGGTATCCAGTGAAATATATATATATATATATATATATATATATATATATTATATATATTGTTTTGAAATTTGAATTATCAGCAAATGTTTAAAGACAAAGTTGAGTTCTGGTCATGCGATTACATTGTGAAAGAAACTGTCCGGAAGCAGTTGGGAAAGTTTGATCATGTCTAAATAAGGATTGGTGTATACTGTGAGGTTTTGGAATCATCAAAATGATAAGAAATCAACCTAAACTCGCTCAAAAGCACATGCACCGCACACAGAAATGGGTATATGGGACTGCACACAGATGTGGCATGAATGTTCGGCCCAAACACTTCAGCTATTTTGCGTCCTATTTTGAATATAAGGGTATTTGAAGAGAAATCCTTTTCAGGGGACAATTCTACTATGATGTTCTTCCAAACTGACATAAAAGGAATGAGAAAGCCCACAAAATATTTTTCACTTTTCCTAAAACTCAAGCTTCCCTTTAAATCTACATGAATAAACATATATATATATATATATATAAACATCATTAACATACCTGGTACCTAACGAAAGGTGAATACAAACAGAAATTCCATAATGTGATGTATTTATTTGTATGTATTTGTAGAAATATCACACATCAATGAATAATGATTATCCATACCCAACTTTCCATTCCCTGAGAGGTTCCCACATTTAGTTCTAGGATGTATGGTATTAGTAGGAGGGGGTTGTCTCAAGGAGGATTGGCAACAGACATGAATACATTCTGAATTACCATACACACAACTTTGAGACCAATTCTGTTAAAACATTCTACATCCCCAGACATTAATAATGAGAACTGCTTATGTAGAAAGATATTAATATAAATGAAAGAGAATTAACAAGAGACTTGAAATCGATATAGATTGCTATCCTGGGGGGCCCATAAAGAATGCAACACCTGAGATCTGCAAGTTCAACAACATTATTGACACAATATCACTAGTTTTTGTTTTATTGTGTAGAAAATTCTTTTCCGAGTAAAATGACACTAAGGTCATCTATTTTGGGTAAGGCATATTGATTCTATGGCTAATTTTGTGAGGCAATGTCATCTTCAAAATTTGCTACTTTTGCAACCGCTGTCATGTGTGAAGCAGCGTGAAATGTATGTATGATGGCTTCTCTTACAACCACATTTGTCAACAAATGCATGACTGCTCTCGCTTTAAAAACAAAGACAAAATGAATGAAACAGATATTGTATGGGAAGCCATCATGCATACAATTCTCGCTGCTTCAAGCATGACTACAGGTGCAAAACTAGCAAATTTTGAAAATAATACGGCCTCACAAAAATAGCCGTAGAATCAAAACGCCTCATCCCAAATTGATGATCTCGGTGTCATTTTACTTGGAAAAGAACTTTCTTCCCAATAAAACAAAAAAGTAATGATATTATCAGATGTCATTGAAAGTGCAGATCTCAGGTGTTGCATTCTTTCTGGGCCACCCTGTATGTAAAACTTTATGACCAATTCTGTTCATAAAACATTCTCAATCCCGGATGTAATGATGAGAACTGCTCCTGTAGAAAGAAATACATGTATCAATGATTTCTTAACCAGTTTACTACTCAATTCCTACATTTCCATTGGCTTAAGGACGTTCCACAGTTAAAGTCAAATCCATGTCATTTTCACCAAACTTTGCATACAGTTACTTTGGTCCATGAGAAGCCCAAATACGCATAGAAAATTATAGTTCCATGTGCTTACTTTTTTTCTATGGGACACTGAACTGTGCCATGATTGGGTGTCAGGTAGAATGACGTCATCGCAGGTTTTTGGACATTGATAGGCCTCAGAATTCCCAATGTCATATACAAATCCCCATTATTCTGTCAAAATCCATGTCATATTTGTCAAACTTTCCAGATTTGTAGAGAAAAGTATACTGAAGGACGAGAAAGTTTTAAAAATGGGGGTCAATGCCCTCCTTTTTATGCTAGCAGCGCCCTCAGTTGGCGGAAAAGGTCAAAAACTGGCAAAAATCGTAAGAACTGGCTGAGAACCTGTCTAGGAATGGGATGGGTTCGAAAAAAACTATACTGTACATTCAAAATCCATGTCAGATCCGTAAAATTTTCCATATTTGTAGAGAATTATATACTGCAGAAGGAGAAAGTTTAAAAAATGGGGGTCCATGCACTCGTTTTTGTGCTAGCAGGGCCCACAGGTGGCGAAAAAAGTCAAAAACTCGCAAAACTCGCAAAAACTGTGCATGGCTGGCTGGGAACCTGTCTGGGAATGGGATAGGTGCAAAAAAACTCTACTGTATATTCAAAATCCATGCCAGATCCGTAAATTTTTCCAGATTTGTAGAGAATTATATACTGCAGAAGGAGAAAGTTTAAAAAATGGGGGTCCATGCACTCGTTTTAGTGCTAGCAGCGCCCTCAGGTGGCGGAAAAAGTCAAAAACTCGCAAAACTCGCAAAAACTGCGCATGGCTGGCTGGGAACCTGTCTAGGAATGGGATAGGTGCAAAATAACTCTCCTGTACATTCAAAATCCATGTCATTTTCACCAAAGTTTCCACATTTGTAGAGAAAATTATACCGAAGGAGGAGAGAGTTTGAAAAAAGGGGGTCCTTGTACTGGTTTTTGTGCTAGCAGCGCCCCCCCCCCCCCCCCGCATTTTTATAATAAATAATTTTGCAAGGTTCCCGAAAATCCTCATATTTTGGTAGCGAGTCGCCTGAATATCCTCATATTCGGGCAGCGAGGTGCCGGTATACCAAAAAGTGTTTAAAATTTTGTACACAAAATATAGAAACAAAATAACCCTATTTCAGGTGTAAGGAGGGATATTGAAAAACAATGGATGATTACGGTGCTTCAATTATTCCATTTTTTAAATGAAAAATTCTAAACCTCGCACTTTGAAAATATATCGGAATATGGAAGAAAAGGCGGTGCGGGGATGTGCTTGCATGGTCGGGGGGGGGGGGGGGGTAGGGCTGTAAGCAGGTAGCAAGCGTGCAAAGTGGACCCATATTCTTGTGAGGTGGGGCACCTCAGAGTGTTTGCCCCCTCCCCCCTCCCCAGGAAAAAAAAAAGTAAGACACCCTTACTTTTGCGCACCTGTTCACGACTACTAGTATTTCAAACATAATAATCACGGTAACGACATAAGCTATAGTTGTCTATATTTTACACACACTTTCGAACCAGTGTATAAAAAAGAAGGAAATTGTAAGTCGTTTTGAGTGACATTTTATTAATTATTCTATTTGCTCATGTCTTTGACTGTAGGGATAATGATCATTAGACAATCATATGGCATAGACAAATGATTCTTGGGCATATATTTGACTTTCTTTCTCCAGCTCTCTTTTTGTGCTAAGGAATTGTATTAAAATGGGAGGTAGATGACCATGACTATGAATTCCAAATTACATCTACCATGTCTACCTTTCATTTTTCCTATACGACTAACTTTGCCTATAGAAAGTTCATGAGGGGCATCGAATGTTATCTTTCAGCTCAAGGTAGTTAATATTTGGTATATATATTTTTTACAGGTACGGAATTACTGATTTCATCTATTTTCACCGGGTTCTTGTTACTGCGCACACTTGCGAACCCATTATTAAGCATTGTGTTTAATGTGCGTATCCATTGTCTTAACTGCGCGCAATACTCTCCCGGTGTTGTGATGACGTAACACAACCAGCCAGGATGCGCAGCTGAGGTGCGCACAAACATAACTGATGAACGTCCTTAAAGGAGAATGAAACCCTAGGGAAAAATCAATTTTAATGAAAAAAGAGGACAGAGAGAAGCAATTTTAAAAAAGTTCCATCAAAATCAGTTACGAAATGAGAAGGTTATGAAATGTCTCAATTTACTTTCTATGGCGATCCTCAAATTGGCAATGTTGCTTCAAAGTGACAGGTTTAGTAGTTCAACTCTCCATAAGTTTCGTACACAAAATTTCATATTTTCCCCATTATCTCTCAAGGTGCAGCTTGTCTCCATCTTAGCTCAAGATATATCATGGGAAAATGTGTTTGACACAACAATAGAGATAATGGAGAAAATATGAAATTTTGTGTACAAAATAAATTGAGAGTTGTACTAATAAACCTGCCATTTTGAAGCAACATTGCCAATTTGAGGATCGCCATAGGAAGTAAATTGAGACTTTTCAAACTTTCATAACTTTTTCATTTCGTAACCGATTTTGATGGAACTTTTTAAAAATTGCTTCTCTTTATTCTCTCTTTTCATTAAAATGGATATTTCCCCAGGGTTTCATTCTCCTTTAACCCTTTCAAGACAATTGACCACATTTTTGTGGTTTGGCTCAATAACTTTTTGATTCAGAGCTCTAAAAAATATACCAGATGCTTGAGTAGAAAGAGCAAAAGTTTCTGCACATCCTATGCCCATTTTTGTTGTATGACCATATTGCGTTTGATGCCAGGAATTTTAAAGACGATAGTAACCTTTAAAATCCTTAAATTGGCAACAACTGAGAGGTTCAAAATCATTTTTTTTTTAATCAAATTGGCAATTTTTTCAACTTTTCGATAAAATTCGTAACCATGTATATCAGTTAATTCTTTTTAAAGACATTACACCTTATTACAACCATTAGCACTAAAAGAAAAATATTATTGTTGCCAATTTGAAGAACAAAATGTGATCAAGCTAGCCCTTAAATAATTCCTGTCCTGAAAGGGTTAATACAGTAGCCACTTGGTTCCCACTGTCAATGGATTAACACAACATGCTAGAGATCTCATCTAGCTATAGAACACACCAAATACCTCACAGATATTTAGTACTAAATAAACATTCGAGTGCATGATAGATTACATATCTGTAAATTTCAAACCTGTACTTTACATAAATGATGGATGGATAGTTTTTAACCCTTTCAGGACAGGAATTATTTAAGGGCTAAATTGATCTCATTTTGTTCTTCAAATTGGCAACAATAATATTTTTCTTTTAGTGCTTCATGGTTCTAATAAGGTATAATGTCTTTGAATACAATATACATGGTGAATTATTTTGTCGAAAAGTTAAAAAAATTGCCAATTTTGATGGAAAACAATGATTTTGAACATCTCAATGTGTTGCCAATCTAAGGATTTTAAAGCTTATTCTCGTTTTAAAATTCCTGGCATCAAAACGCAATATGGTCATGCAACAGAAATGGACATAGCGAATACAGATTTTTTTTCTCTTTCTACTGATCCATCTTTTATATTTTTTAGATCTCTGAATCAAAAGCTATTGAACCAAACCACAAAATGTGGTCATTTGTCCCGAAAGGGTTAATACCAAAAGAAGTTCTAATATCTGATCTGGAAGAGAAATGGTCCAAAGTGGGGGAGAGACGTGCAAACATTAAATTCAAGGAAAATGTCCTCTTCAAGATGAAGGTGAGTTCTGGTGATGCTATTACAAAGTGAAAGAAACTGTCTCAAAGCAATCGGAAAAGGCTGATCATGTCACGTTAGAATTTGTGTATACTGTGAGCTTTTGGAATCATCAAAACGATAAGAAATTGACCCAATGTTGCTGAAAAGCATTTGCACTTTACAAAGAAGTGGGTATATGGGACTGCACACATGAATGTGGCATGAATAATTGGCCCGAACATTTCAGCTATTTCGTGTCATATTTTGAATATGAGGGCATATGAGGGCATATGAGGAGCAATCCTTTTCGGGGGACATTTCTACTATGATGTTCTTCCAAACTGACATAAAAGGAATGAGAAAGCTCACCTTTTTTTTTTCTTCACCTTTCCCAGAACTCAACCTTCCCTTTGAAGGAGGGGGGAGGGGGGGGGGGGTTGATACATATAAAAATAATTCAATACAGACTGAAATACACTCTGCTAAAAGGAAAATTAACCAATGAGATCAATGAACTACCCATGGATGAAGAATTATCATCAAATATTTCTTAGAGCACCAAAAAGACCTTATCTGAATATGAACAAAAATCTCAAACATCAAGTACCCCATAAACAGTTAATTTTTTTTTTTAATTAGAGCAGATGAATATAGAATACTTAAATAAATATGGTTATCCATACCCAAATGTATTACTGGTAATTGGGACTGAACTGCCCACATCGGATATCTTAAGTTAAGATATATTTTAAAGAGGGATGGTTAAGTGAATAAGTGTGGGCAGGTTACATTGAAGAGTGACTTACAACAAAGTTGAACATGCTCAGGAGAACTATACATTAACCAAAAGGATCAATGTACATGCTGTTAAAACATTCTCTAATACCGTATTGAAAAGAACTGTCCAAGTAGAAAGAAATATTATCAAGGATTTCTTAAAACAAAATTTTTGATGAAATTTCAAGACTGGAGTGAAACGGAAAGAGCAACATAGGAAGGGAGACTGTTTAGCGATATATCATTCAAATTATAACATGAAATATTATGACTGTGACAGATAGAGGTGACATATCTCAGGAAAGTATGCCATGATCTCAACAGTCCAGTAGCCATCTTCAGGAATAAACTGACTAGGTCAATTTGATAGAAGATGTTAATCTAGACGCCCATGATCGAGGAAGCTCACAAATCCGAGTCATAAGCCAATATTCATAAAAGTGTACTCAAGCTCATTTATGACTCGACTATGACTCGACTCTGGAAGAAATTGTGATAAGATTAAATATGAAAATTCAAAAGTGCACACTTCCTGACTGAGATAATAATTAGTCATACAAACTAGTAGTATTGGACTTGGGTTGAATCTATTTTCCACAATTCAACTGAAAAAAAATCCAGGACTGGCTAAATGCCACATACAAAATATATCATCACAGAAAATAGATTTAATTTATAAACGCAAACAGCAAAAGAATGGAAACTAAGAAAACAAATTCAGTTCCGGCTTTTAGAAATTCAGACATTCAGCAATAAAATTAAAATTAGATTGAAGTGAATCCAAACATACACACTAAAGTAGAAGTTAAGTAGGTCTAATAAAAGGACTTACATTAAGTAGTTTGAACAGATAGGCATACTGCCTTGCAATGTTTTTGTGCTGCTTCAAGCATTCACCTGTACAGAAAAGAGTCAACAGAGGAAAGAAATTCAGTTAAAATCTGGTTTGATATTCACAGCGATAGGGAAGACTGAAAAACGACCTTAACATCCAAATCGCCATTTCTTTTCTTCAATAAGATGTCATCTGAACATGAAAGTACTATCTGGCTTATTTTATTTATCATATGAGTATGGAATGCAATACAAGCGAGAGACAGACAGATGAAATGAACCTGGATCAATATCCCAATGTACATTACAGGACCCTGAAACGACTTTATCTTTTCATGGCTGAGATAGAGGAGGGGGAGGAAGAAATGGCTGAAGGGGGGGGGGGGGAGATGGGGGAGCATGAGAGACAGATAGACAGTCAGCAAGACACAAAGACACAGGGAAAGACAGAGACATAATCATAGGAGCATCAATATCTTACCGTACATTGTAGACCCCTGAAAGAGTTGAATCTCATCGGGTGTGAAATAGAGAGGGAGGCTGTACGACGAAGGAAGGATGTCTGAAGCACAAAGGTCAAGGCTGACAACACTTGAGAGCAGCAACTCTACTACTGACCATGATAGTTCTTTATAGTATAATGCTAATTTGCGGGAGTGGTGCAAAATAATAATCCTGCACAGCTTCTAATTCAGCTTTGGTGAAACACCTTTCAGCCCTTATTCTCTTGAAAGAGTGCCCTTACTGCTATAATTTTAGGATCACTTTGGGGGGGGGGGGGGTTAGAAATTGAAATAAAAATACATTTTATACAAAATTGCATATATTCTTAAATTGTCAAGCTAATGGCACAGTGTAGAATGAATTGGCAATACATGCACTCCATAGTGACACAGTACTTTGGAAGATCTGAACACATCTTAACGTTACATAAACAAAATATATAGCATGATGTCATGCATGTATGAAAGCAGGGTATTCAATATCATTCTCAAAAATTTTTTCCTGCTACTTTTTTTTCCAAAAGGATACCCAGATACGGCTTCCAGAAGGAGTTAGACTTGAACTTCTCAGAGAGAATGAAGACAGCTAGCGATACGTTGGGCATTCCTTTCAAGAGCCGGTCTCCTCGTACCAGGTCTCCTGCAAAGATCACAACATAAGAGGATCAGGTGAAACCTGTATATGAAGACCACTCAAGGTCTTTATACATGTATATAGTCAGGCAGTTTTTATGTACCAGTACCTCAAATACAGGTTTCAATGAGTAATACTTTATTATTAGAGGGAAACAAAAAAATGTTGTCTTCATAGATAGGTGGTCTTTCTTTCTACACAAGCGGTCACTAAAACAGATTAGACTGTATAAGCAACAAGCTGTATATCCATACTCTTCTTCAACCGCTAGGAGCCAGGAAGCCAATATTGTCAAATTTCGGTACATATCTTTTGACAATCTTTTAAACAAATTAAGGCAGTTGAAAACCATTGCAACATCCATATCAGAAGAGAAAGTGCAAAAATCATTGCACTGTGTAACCAGAGCAAATGTCCCACAGTCATTTACCTATCATGGGTGATTCTACAGCATTCTGATCAGTCATCATCACTTTCCTTGGAATCTTCATCAATTCTTCATCCATCTTTCGAAAAACAAATGACAGACATTGCATTCAATATCAAATACATTTTTAAAACAAATAATTGGGATGCTGTTAATGATAAAGAAAAAAAGAAATTGAAAATAAATGAAATCATCATTTGTTTAGTACAAAGAAAGGACCCATACCCAATAATTTTTCTTGAAATTTGGAAAATGGAGTGACATATCGTCGGTTCAGAGCTAAAAGGGCATTGACTCTGGCTCTCAACAAACGATATCTCCAATGGGTGCATACATCATACCCTAAATATAACACTGAGTATTTCTTTGAAGAAAAAAAAAAAATGGAACTTGAGAATATACAACAATTTTGGATTAGTAATGAGCCTATGACAGTTCTACAACACATTTTCCTTCGACAACTTCTCGAGGTCTATTTCCTACTCTAATCGAATTCCTTGACTTCAACCGTTGACCAAACAAAACAAAACCTCCTTAACAACATCCGTAACCCCAGTCCTACATCTTTGACAACAACTGCTCGAGGTCTATTTAATACTCTAATCGAATTCCTTGACTTCAACCGTTGACCAAACAATACCTAACCTCCTTAACCACATCCGTAACCCCAGTCTTACATCTTTGACGACAACTGCTCGAGGTCTATTTCCTACTCTAATTGAATTTCTTGACTTTCACCGTCGACCAAACAATACCTAACCTCCTTAACCACATCCGTAACCCCAGTCTTACATCTTTGACAAGTCAAAGCCCGGAGAAAATGGTGAGGGCATTATAGTCTCATTCCGGAGTTGCCAACATAAGGAGCGATGGTCCTTCTGGTTTGTTAAAGATTCACCAAATCATCCCTGAACGATCGTATACTCACCTTGATATCTTTTGTAGCCTGGAGACCATACCCCTCATCAAACTGGGCGATCTTGACAGAATCCGTTGCAATGCCATTCTCATTGAGCCACTTGAAGAATGCTGCAAAGTACACTTCTCTGTCTGAGTGCTGAACTGGCTCCCCTGCCACTGGGATTACACAAGATTACAAAGTTTTGTTAATACATTGACAAAATACAAATGCAGAAAAATGAATTTTGTCACTTGAACAACCCTTTATAACCACATAAAAATAAACTTCAATCAACATTAAACAAATCCTTTTCATGCAAGCAAAGTCAAGAGGGATAGGGGCGGAAAGATATTATCCTGGGCTAGCCCAAGCCCCCACCCCCACCCCCCCCCCCTCCACACCCCCTCTTGTGTTAATACTTGATTTCACAATTAAGTGGGATAGCACTGTAAATAGTAGAGTACTAAAAGTAGAGTTAGCAAGGCATGTGCAGGGCTAACATCCAAGAAGCTAACCTTGTGCAATTTTCGAGAAAGAAACTCATTGTTTTATCATTTTAAAAAATACAGGCCTACTCTTCAACTGCTTGTCAATATACGTGTAAAATGCCTCGTCAATCAGTCATTCCATGACTGAGATCATAGAGGGCTATTATAGTTCCATGAAAAGTTGCTCTCATAATGTCCAGTCAGAACAGTATTAACAGGCTACAGCAGTTCAAAATTTCTTATGCATGCTCAAATAAATGAGAAACTCCCAAAACTTGCTATGGGCTTGTGTGAGCAACAAATAATGTATGCAAACTGCATTCAGCCTTACTCATAACAGGTGGGTGCAATAGTTCATCGGAAGAAGCATCATAAATTTGAAACATTTTTGTAAAGGTCTACACAACGAGTTCACTTCTGTTAATACCAGGCATACCTCATCTACAAAAAAAGTTGGCTAGCCTGTCCAACAAAGCAACACCTAATATATATATTCAATCTGCGTTCAGGCTCTTGACATAACAATTGCTTGGAACAGGTGAATATTTGAGTGCATCACTTCATGAATTCATTTGCGAACTAATCTATTCCAAGGCAGGCATGCGTGGAGAAGCATACAAACCATTTGTAAATTCTTGAATACATGTACATGCTGAAAACGTGATCTAGAGGTTCATAGGGTTACATCACTATTACTATGCTAATTTCTAATCAGCAAATAAATGTTTAGGCATGAGATTGGGAATGTTTGGTAATGTCTTATTATTCAATGTTATTTTTCAATTGTGTAAATCACTGTATTTTTAATGTATTTCTAATGTATTTTGATGGCAGGTTAAGTTTTTGTAAATTAATATTGTTTCAGCATTATGAAAGCTATTTTGAATGTATTATTTTTATCAATAAATCAGATAAATTTGATTCAGTTCTAGGTGTTCTACCTACTTGATATTTGTAACTGGGAAAAATGTGCAATACTTTTGGGCGGGTATACATAAGGAACTCTTGCTGTATGGTTCAGTGCGAGCAGTGAGCGAACAGGGCCAGTATGCAGCATTTACATGCTAATGAATGAAACATTATCACATTCACACTCCACAAAGACTTTACAACACAACATTTCACAACAACAACCCTTTAACCATATCTCAGCTGTATAATGGCTTTGTTATTATCAGTATATTTATGTCAGCTGTTTTCTGCTGGCATAAATCTGCATGCTGGTAAAGCTATGTGGGCTGCGTTTCGATTCCAGTTTTAGTGTTGGTAAGTTGGTCTAACTTTAGACTGTTAATAACACAAAAGTTATTGGGAATGTATTAAAAATGTTGGAGGATGTCATATTTGGAGTAAGTTTTTTGACATTTCTTTTATATTTTTTTGTTACACTTCTTAAAACAATGCCCTGCATATTCAATAAGATTTTCAATTAAAAAAAAAAAATCAAGACCACAAAGTCAGTATGTAATCAGTAATCAATTAATTCAGAACACAACAATATCATTGTGCATCGCACCTGCCAATCTACTATCCAGTAACTGATGATTCATGACTGTTAAAAGAGATGCGTGGAATTTCGGCTACCATGCACAGTAGCAATTGTTGTGTTCTGAATTAATTGTTGATAAACACAGATATTGTGACTAATTAAATATTCAGAATATTATTTTAAGAATATTAAAAAGTAAAAAAACTTACTCCCAAAAAAATTGACATCCTTCAACTTTATAATGTGAAAATCTCACTTTGATACAAGTTTTAAATTATTGAGTTATTAAAGTCAAGTGTCTTTTTTTTTTTAAGCCTGGTATGAACAAAACAGTGCATGGGAGGAATGCCTTCAAATTGATATGTCATAGCCAAACTACATATCTTTTGTATTTTTTCTTTTACATCTGGAACGAAATCCTGCTAAAAATTTGGTGAGATAAACTTTTGAAAGCATAAAAAAATAATCATTTAAAATAAAAAAATATATGTAAGAATTAAGAAACAACACAACTAAAAAACCTTATAATTTAATGAATACTGACCTCTTTGACCTATGACCTACTTCACCAAAAATCTAGTCAGTTTTTATGGTGATGCATACTAGCAACAAATTCAAGGCTCAAATACTTCATGATATATTGCATAACGAGGCTGCAAACCTGAAATTCATGGTAAATGACCTCCAAGACCTTTGACCTACTTAGCCCCACAATCTAATTGTCTCACTATGTTGATGCATACTTATGTCAAGTTTGAAGCTCATATAATGATGCCCGCCAATAGCTGGACTAGTGATACCCAAGTGCCACTGGGTAGGCCTACCCAATAGTTGGGACATCCTGCTGATTAAAAGGGTGTGTCATATATGTGATGACCCCAATGGTGTCAAATACTAATGTCACTAGTGTGGACAAAATGCCGACAAAGATCGAAAACGTGATTAAGTTTGATACACTACAAGCCGAGATACATGTATGCTTCATCATGGGGGCTGCCAAGCAAAAGTATTCGTGCAGTTATTTCCTCCACTAACGTAATTGTGATATTGGTGATGTTGCCCCTGCTCTCTATTGGGCAAAAATACAATGCTTTACCTAATAGCTGCTTGGACAACAGCACCATAGCGCCTAGAAAAGTGGTATTAGGCACATTAGAAATGTGTCTTAGTATCATTATCATTATTATTAATAATGCGTGCTTACTGTACAATGTAGTTGGGTAGGGTAGTCGCTTACGACACACCGTACATATCTTATTTTCTTGTTACCACTCATCATAACAGGTGTTGCAATCTTCAAGAAAGTGAGTTACATGTTTTTGTTCTTGTTCCCCCCCCCTTTCTTTTCTTTCTTTCTTTTTTTCTCATTACAATTCATTATGTTATCAAGCATCATATTGACAGGTACTCACCATTCTGTCTTTTGCGAATTTTCTCAATCAGGCCACGGATCTGAAGGAATTCTTCCCACTGCTCACCAGGGGTTGGTGGGCTCGGAGTAGCAGCCCCTATACATGATAAAGAGAAAGAGAAAGGGAGAGAGATAGAAAGAGAGAGGGGGAGAGAGGAGGAAGAGGGATGAGGATTGCAGAGAGAGACAGAGAGAGAGAGAGAGAATTCAGAGAAAGAAAAAGCGAGATGGTGGAATGTAATAGAACTCGCAAACCTTGACCCTACACATTTAAATCTTTTTTTTCCTCACTCCTTTTTTTTTTAACTTTTAAATATGTTCCATGGGATCAAACATTACAATTCAAGAGGCCTTTTTTTTTCAAGAAACAAGCTTTAATTAGTCTATTGTTATTAAATATTTAATGTCAGATATAAAATATTTAATGTTTTTTAAAATTCTGAGCGAAAGATGCAGTCATTCTAGCATCCAACCAGGTGGTGGAGAAGTTGAATGGAACAATGTAGCTTTCATCAAAGTAACTAGTGATTCCAACTCATAATTCACAAAAGAAAATCATGAAACATTCCATTATCATCATCGTCACTGATGAATAGGGAATTTCAATTCAATTTTATGTAAGAAATGTTGGGATATATGATACCGTTGCTCACATTTTAAAAATAATATGCATTGACAATCAGTGCACAGGTGGCTCAAAATGCTTAGAGGGATTTAGACCCGGCACTCAAAGAAGGCCCTGTTGGATGGTGTGATACTCGCCGCCATCTTCATTATGAAGACTCACGATGTAAGTCACATGCAGCTGTCAATCAAAGTGGTAGATCCACCCACGGAACAGTACAGTGTGTGCGCTTGCTGTGTATATGTACTGTACTAGTACCGTATACAGCTTATCAATATATTGAGAGAATGAGAATCAGCATTATTTGGGCTTTCGGGACATGGCATCGAATAATGTTTGTGTCAATTGGGCAACTTGCACTGTACGCCAGCGCATGCATTTTGAAAGCGCCCTCTTGAATGCAAGGTCTAAATACGTTTAATCTCCCTGTACATTTTGATTATCAGTATTGGTCATTGAATATCCACTAATGATTTTACACAAAAATAAATGAAGTGAACATAATCCAACATGCAATATCCTGTGATCAAAGAATTAAATCATATTTTCTTTTTCAATATAAAAAATCTCCAATCCTGATGATTATGTCACTACTTACAGTCAATAACTTGTCCACATAGTTTGATCAATTCTTTCCTGTCAGCTTTAGATACCTCATCTGGGCCAGGGTTGGCCTTCCGCTTGCTTTTCCTTCCCATGCCGCTTCTGTATTTCACTGAAAGAACATGAAACATAGCAAAATGATACCAAATGTCACAATGTGACATTATTACGACCACAATGGGACAGACTTTGTTGGAGTTTCTTCTAGTTTAAAAAAAAGAGAAGAAATTCTTGATAAAAAAAAAAAAAAATTCGGAAGGAGATGCAATTCAACATGACTGAATTGGTACAAACCAATTAAACCCACAACTTAGCAACAACAAAATCCCCCCCCCCCCCACCCTTAAACTTTGAAAAAACTAAAACTAAAAGGATTCTCAGATTTTTAAATTTGCTGAAGGGATGAAATGGTCGCCTGATTTTCAAATTTGTTGACAGCAGTTCAAAAATATTTCCAATAAGGAAAAAAACAAACAAAAAAAAGAGAAAAAGGGCAAAAATGTAAAGGAAAATTTGGTAGACTCAAATCTGTCTACTTTTTGTCAAGTTTGTGCCCCCCCCCCCCGCAAAGTGAACATGAATTTGCCAAAATTTAATTTTAAATGGTTGACATCCCCTTATAACTCAATGACACCACTGTCATGTGTAGATGTAGACGGCATTATCGTTGTTGAGGAAACCACCATTCAGTCACTATCCACACAGTCTCCACACAGTCAGAACTCAGAAGCGCTTCGTTGCATTGATTACACGCATTGGTTTCCTCATTCCCCGTCCATAGACTGCACTTTATTTTTGCGTGCTAACAAACGATTGGTTTCCTCAACCACAATAGCCATGTAGACAGTATTTTTAAATAACAAAAATAAGGGTCACACAATACAGTAAAGTCAGTAATATGACGTGTACTCGAGCTGGCCGGTCGAAGATCAAAACAATCAGACAGGGAGGCGTGTCCTCCCCGGGTCTTCCCGGTGATGTAATCAAGACGCTTCGCTAGCAGTAGCAGGTCCACACAAAGCGCAGCCCCAAAAAGATGTAAACTCACACTCGTTTGACACAATATCTGAAGCTTTTCATTCCTAGCAAATAAATAAATAGCATGAGGACAGTTTTGACGTGAACTTCATTGACCTTAAAGTACTTAAATAAAGTGAAATAATTATTAATTCAAACGAAAAAGAGAATAAGTTGGCCATTTACCTTTCAACTTCCGAGTGAGATCCTACGATTTGCAGGTGGTTGACGACGCCCTCTGCGGTATGAGGCTATATCGGTATATGATAGTGCTGTAAAATAAAAAATTACAAGTATATTTGCAACCCTCAACAAAAATCGAAAATGATGAGACTTTACATGTTTACTAGTGTTTTAAATTCGCTGATCTGAATCGCTTCATTCAATAATTCTTTAAATTCGTTGAATGGTTATGCATAAGGCCTCCCTGTGATGAAAAATACTATGGGCAGAATCATAGGCGCCGGAAGTGGGGGGGGGGGGGGCGGTCGCCCCCCCAAACGAAAAAGTGGGGGGGGGGGGGCAAAATGCATTTTCGCCCCCCCCCCAAAAAAAAGCCCCCCCCCCCCCCGTAAAAAAAAAAAATCAGTAGTAAAGGAGTAAAAATCGTGTGTATATTAAAAGCTTGATTGCTTCATTACGTAATTGTAAGCCTTTGTATTCATTTTTCGTATTCATGGAGATCACTGAAGACAGATAAAGCATTCAAACTTTAAACTTTAACGTAGTGGAGGTTTTGTATTAGACGCAAGGTTGCCAGAGTTGGCAGAATTCTGCTTTCTGGCAGAATTTGGACCGCTTTAGCATAATTTGACAAAATTTAGCAGAATTTTAGCATAATTCTGGTGTTTTGTGTTTTTTTGCTTGTCAGAGAATTTTCGAGTAAAAATACACCCCAAAAGTGCTTGTCAGAGGTGGGAAAGCGTGTGTGTTTTTTTAGGGGTGAGAAGACATGAGCCCTTGAAAGGTGAGCCCCCTTGAATGTTTGCCCCCCCCCCCCCCCCCAATCCCAAACTGCTTCCGGCGCGCCTGGGCAGAATATCTCCCTGAGTTCAGTTTCCTTTTCGAAACTTTCTTTTTTACTCGCTCTCGGGTGCATATTCAGATTTATGCCAAATTATGATAACTTTTTTTTATATGTACCGGTAATGCTTGTTGTATACCAATTTTTTTCAGCCTTGACGGTGTAAGATGTTGGCGTAGAGATAAGAGAGAGAGAAGGGATGTGGAAAAAGGGGAGAAAGTAAGAGAGTTGAGAAGGATTGAACGGAGAGACGGGGCAGAACATGAGAAAGCGGTGATTTGGGTGAGACAAATGGAGGAAAGACACTGAGAGAGATGATAAAGAGAGTCGGGGGGGGGGGGGGGGAGCGAAGATAAAAAAAAGATAAAGAATTTAAAGCCGATGACGAATGCGAAGAAGGGGAGAAAGAGTCTGTCTTCTCGCATCGTGGCCATAATGCCTACATGCAATACAGAACAATGCACCTCGAGAAATACCTTTCATCTACCCGTATTAATACAGTGCAAAAGACAGATTTTCTTTTTAAACTCAAATAAGTCATTTTCAATGATTAGCCTCTGATTTCGTGCCTTTATAAAACTCAAATTCTCTTACTGTTCGATTTGATACAAAGGCATGACCTGAAGTAACCGAAATCTTTGTTATTAACTAAAAACAAACCTGGCTTTCTGACAGGGGCTAAATCTCCCGGCCGCTTCCCTTATCCGGCTCCTCAAACTAAACTTGTGAATACAATGCCAAAAAATAATTATAAAGGCATACGTCCACCACTCATAACGTACTAGGTGGGGGAGCCTGGAGGTTACACCCCCAGTAATTATGCGAAATATTCGGGCAGCGATGTGTAATAATGTTTTACCCAGGCATATTTTGATGACGACAAATATTTTCACCGTAATTAAGTGTCAAATTTGTGCTTGCCTGCTTCATTCCCTAGCAGAATTAAGGTATAGAAAAGTTGATATTCTGGCTAGAGGTGTAAGCTCTTCCCCCCCCCCCCCCCCCCACCCCCCTTCAGGCGAAATTGTGCCATGATGCAACCTCTCAAAGGAAATTATGCGCGTCATCACTGTGACGTAATAATACCACGCTCGCGGGGCGGGGAAAGGGGAAAGGCTTAGCTGAATTCTGATTGGCTCAAAGTTTTGGCCTTGCTGCATTCTGATTGGCTCAAAATTTTACTATATGACGACACAATGGTTGGTAAGGATGCGCGTTGAATTGTCTCTTAGAACAACAAGCAATGACGCTGTGTGTTCAGTTTTGATCTAGTTTCAGAGTGTGCATGTGTTGCTTCTTCCAAATTTTTGAAACTTTCTTCATCGAATCAGGGACTGCAATCGCTTTGTTCTTCAAAATGGCATAACTAATGTCTGCTTTGTGAACAGGTAGGTTCGGTCACATTTATCAAATTACGATAACGATAACGTGATGTTTCATTAAAATATAATGAAAAATATAATAAAATGCTATTTCAAATTGACTAATATATATACATGATTATTTTTCAACGGATTTTAGAAAATAATTACCGTCTATACATATGAAATACCAGAAATATGCAACGACATTTTCGTAAAAAAACAAACATTAATTACGAGGATACAAAATACTTTGTATATATGTATTTACGTATGTTCTTATTCATTTTTTGTTATGAGTTTATTTTCATGATTTTGTTGAATATTATAGTTACTTATTACATTTTATTGCTCTCAGTGTCTCATGGAAGACCACCACTATTGGTGATAATGAGTCACTCCGTCTAAATATAAAAAATGGGGGGAAGAAAATGGTAAAAATTAAAGGTAAACCCGCGAGTTTCCCTTGTCGCTGATACATAACCCCCCCCCAAAAAAAAAAAAAAAAAAAAAAATCATACTAGCTGTACGTTCATACAGGACTTGTGGTTTTGAAACTTTAAGTTAACGAAACAACGACTCACTAACCACAACGAGAGTTCACATGGGCCCGAAACAACGATGCTCGTTGTTCTGAAAATACAAGCCGAGCGATCGTCGTTGTTAACACCGGAAGTAGATACCGATTGTGTGTACAGTACACATACAGTTCCTGTGTTCATAATTCGTGCGAATTGTATGACTCTGAAGTTTTAACATGAACAGAGAGGTCATCGTTAGCTACAAGCTTGCGAAACTTAACGTTTATTCCGTTCACTTGGTCTGAAAGTGCGAAGGAGGACTCCCCCTCCCCCGCTCCCCCCTCCCCCTCCCCCCTCCCCCTCCCCCTCCTCCTCCCCCGTCTATAGTCTAGTCATTAGTGTTAGTCTATTCATCATAGATTTTATGGCTCGAATGTTCGCCTCCATCCCTGATGCCGAATAGGACAAAGCCATGTAGAGTAAGAGTTTGGCCAATTCGGTTTTAATTGGACACAATATGGCGCATATTCCTTTTATATATAAATTGATATGCTTCCCCAACAATATCGCAATATCGTAACCTATATACTTGAGCGATGTGGCCTATAACTCTGTGTATATACATGTACATGTACGGTGGCTCTGGATAACGCCATTTTATGTCATGCACTACCAGTTATCAAAGGTCGGCTTATCATTGTCCCTTCTTTATATATCTGTGAGAATATATAGGGGTATACTATATAGGCTCATATAATACTGGTAGGCCTGTGATTATATGAATAACTTTCAGCAATGCGTGAACTGACATGCAGGTTTCGATCGTCTTGCAGTCTGACCAAGTTCTGTGATAACTGTTCGGACACACAAGCTGGGGGAGAAATCCACTGAACAACAACAAAAGAAAAAAAACCCACCAAACATCCACATCGGAGGCGGATCTGTTTGTCCGTTCAAGTTCTCTGACAAGTAAAAAAAACAAACAACAAAAAACAACCTCCAAAACCCTCTAAAAACAAAACAAAACAAAGGTCAGTTCTCCAAGGGAGTGGGCACATTTTTGTAAAAGGAGGATACAATATGTACACTTTAAAAAAGGGGGGTGGGGCACGGACCGGAAGTGCCCCCATAAATCCACCACTGATCCACATAATATCGGCCTAAACGCATAACGTTTCACCGATAGTGCAATAGCAAATAAGTGCTGTATTTTTGTAGGATCTGTAATTCTGTGTACATGGGCCTTGCTCTTAATTGACCAGGATTATATCAGCAGGGCTTCACTTGGATTATTATTAAAACTCAGGGGCGGCGCCAGGGTATTTTGATAGGAGGGGCAAGACGACCTAAAGATGACGTCATATTTTTCTCTTTTTAATACTCCTCTTTCTTCTTTCTTCCCTTTTCTTCCCTTTTCTTCCTCCTTTTCTTCTTTTTTCTTTTTTTTTCTTTTTTCACTACTTGAAAAATCATAGGGAGGGGCGGTCGCCCCCTCTGCCCCCCCCCCCTGAACTCAAAACTCTGGAATTTTCTGACAAATTTTGGCAAAGCCTTTACTCAGTGAGTCAGTGTCTTCCTTGAGTACTGTCTTGTTACGATCGACGATATCAGCAGGATTCCGTCTCGGAAGATCAGATCAACCCTGACAGCTTTCTAACCTTGGATGGACAGATGGATGTGCTGAGTTATAAAAATATAGGCCTATACATTCCTACTGACAACAGAACTTGATTGATGGTATGTAAAGATAGTATATCTTTTGTGTATTGATTGATCGTGATTTCAAGTACAAGAGGCCCTATAACCATGCAATTCATTTCTTCTTTTTCTTTTTCTTTTTTTATAGCGAGAGGGACCTGTTTCATGACACGACATAATTTTGTCAAAGGTTAAATGATATATCTCTTGAGCAAACTCGGGGAGATACCATACCCAAATTACCCACAAATGACTTTTCTTTAGTGAAAATAATTCATCACGAGCTATTTTTTATTGGTTACGTTTTTGAAAAATTGCATTTATTATGAGGATACCAGATAATATGTATATATATTTAATTTTCTTCTGTTTTGGTTTGTAATGAGTTTTTGTTAATTGATATCTTTGTTATCAACAGGGGCGGCGCCAGGGTATTTTGATAGGAGGGGCAAGACGACCTAAAGATGACGTCATATTTTTTCTCCATTAAATAACAGGGGTAATATAGAGTTATATGTTTAAGACCTCTCTTTTTAATACTCCTCTTTCTTCTTTCTTCCCTTTTCTTCCCTTTTCTTCCTCCTTTTCTTCTTTTTTCTTCTTTTTTTTTCCGTTTTCACTACTTGAAAAATCATAGGGGGGGCGGTCGCGCCCCTGCCCCCCCCCCTGTAGCGCCGCCCCTGGTTATCAAACAGGGCCTCATGGAAGCTAGACCACCACTATTGGTGAAAATGTGCTACCGCCCTGTATAAATATCAGAAATAAATGAATGAATACATTTCTCTCTCCAAAACCTTGAATGGATCCTGTCATTGCTAAAACATTATTGAATATAGAACCTTAAATTATGTAGGCCCACTCATAGGCCCTTGCCTATGTGGGACTGTATCCAACATTCACTGTTGCAGTAGTCAGAAACAGACAACAAATTATTGCTCTAAGCAAGATTTAATTTTCTTAAATTTGCTACCTGATTCAGGGACTCCTCAACTCTTATTATGCTACACATTTGAGGTTTCAGAGTTGAAAGCGAAATTTAAAATAATTATTTTCCTCTCATGTATGAATGATCTAGAATGGACCATAGCCTGCTAAAACACACAAAAGCTATTTCAAGCTATTCACCCGTGAAAGCTATTTTGGAGTACTAGTTTATTTTCAGATAAGCTTGTTCATGAATAAGTGTGTAGGCCTCTGTACATATACATTTAGTTCGTTCTCGAATACATAAGGGCAGCATGATGGAACTGTGTCTGCATATATAGGCCGAATCTACTCAATTGTACAGCTTCGATCTGGAGCCGTTGGTTACTTTACGTGAATCCCTATCTTCAGGAGAAAGACGAGTATATTATCGTCAACAACGAATGATCCTGTAAACAAAATGGAAGACGTGAGAAGTTCACGAGATAAATGGGGTTACGTCATAATCCTGAGTAAATTCATCATCCAGTTCGTCGAGGTAGCGATGACGAAATCGTTTGGAGTCTTGATTCTTTCAATGATCTATGTGTTTTCGACCGATGCTTCATCTTTGGGCCTTGTGTGTAGCATGCCCACATCTATGATGTATTGTTCAAGTTAGTCAGTTTTTATGAACATCCAGTTTTGGAGTAGTTTCTTTCTTTTTACCCGCTGTATAACCGTAAACATTTGAATATATAACCTAAACTAGAGTTTATGCATAGGCCATTTTTGTACTCATCCGTATTCACCGAAAGGTTGATTGGGAAAGTATGCATATAAGTAGAATTAACCAGTGGCGGATCTACGGGGGGGGGGGGGGGGTTTAGGGGGTTTAAACCCCCCCCCCCCCTTGGGCTGCCAAGTAAACATTTATTTGGGCAAAAAAGAGAAAAAATAGAGCATGCAAGTATGCTTAAAATCGCAAGCTAGCAACCCTAAAAATGAAAAATCTCCCTACTGTGGGAGGGGGGATACCCCCCTCCCACACCCTCCCCCCTCGCTCGCTTCGCTCGCTTCCAAGTAAACATTTATTTGGGCAAAAAAGAGAAAAAATAGAGCATGCAAGTATGCTTAAAATCGCAAGCTAGCAACCCTAAAAATGAAAAATCTCCCTACTGTGGGAGGGGGGATACCCCCCTCCCACACCCTCCCCCCTCGCTCGCTTCGCTCGCTCGGGCTCGGTCTCTACGCTCCCTCGCAATACCCAGCTCAGCCCCTCAAACCCCCTCCTTGGAAAAAAGCTAGATCCGCCCCTGTTAACATATGAAAAGCGTCATGAACGGTCCGCGGAGCAGATTCAGGTTTGTTAGAAAGGGGAAGGGGCAAAATTAAGGTTTGAAAAACAACGAAAACCATTAATTTTTAGGAAAGCGAATATAGCCAACGTGGAATCTGTGCGAAGCTACTCGCGAGAGTCAGTTCATAGTTGGTGAGCAGGGAGGTATTGTGGCAAGGAGGGGACGTAACCTTGATCCATAGAAGAATAAAAATGTGTCGTGAGATAAACTTCGAATGTGATATTTTTAATTTTCAAGAGCTCACAAGCGCTGGTTTCGATTCTGTCTCATTGATATGCAGTGTTAAATCATCCTTTGAATGATTTATTATGAACGTTTTCTTGCTTTATCACAAGTATAGGCAAAAATAGTGAACCTTATAAAGTCATTGGCCTGCATTTTGAAGTCTATATGGCTGTGATTGCAGAATAATAGGTATTTAATTTGACCATCTGTTGTCATGCGAGACAACAAAGAGAATAATTGCTTTTTAGAAAGTGAGACTGTAAATTGAATTCACTGCTTGTATTGGCACACTTTCGCTTGCAATTCATGAGAATGCTAAATCTCCAAACAAGCTAGGCAAAGTGATAAATGCAGGCTCATGATTCATCAAAACCTAAAAAATCTGAATATTTTCCTAAAATCTGAAAATGTAGTCAAAGAAAGGTTGACAATCTCACAATGTACAAACTTGATAAATTGAAGAAAAAAAAATACGACAGGACTTTTGAGTTATGTTTTTAAAGATATCCTCAGTAATAATAAAAAACGTGTCAAATTTAGTTTGCAACTCCTACAAATTAATGATTCTTCTCAGCTTCAAAGATTTCATGCGGAATATCTTTTAGGGGGGAAATGTGTCTCTCTTCCTCTCTCTCCTGTAGCTCTACCCATGGCCTACATACTGAAGAGCGGCCACCTGTCTCCTCGAATGATGGCGGTATTTGGAGCTGTCATATCAACTTTAGGAATTATTGTTGCTGGTTTTCAAACATCTGTGATTGCTCTTGGAGTCTGCCTTACTCTTACAGGTAGGCTATATAGTACATGTATATACGGAAATATTGCCATTTTTATCAGAGAAAATTCGATATTGTGACATTTTCCTAATGGACCTTTAAAAAAAATTGTTCTGCGAATAACCGTCCTACTGCCAATTACGGCGTCGAACTACAAAAAATGAAAATTTTCGAGCCTTGTCGACAGATATCCTCTCGAATATATGGCCTATTTGTTATCGTTTTGCTTGATAGATATTTTTCACCCTCTGTCGGAAAAATTGAAAATTTAAGGACTAATGTTTAGCCTTTTGTTGGTTTTTTTTTTTTTTTTTTTTTTTTTTTGCTGCTTGTTGGAATATTGTTTGTCTATCCCCCCCCCCCCCCGGGTCTAACCTCCCGGCAAATCGGGTCCAATAGCTTCCAATCTATTTAAAATGGTCGAGCGACTCCCCTGCCAACACGCTTGTGAAGAATGAGTACCCCCCCCCCCAAAAAAAAACAAAAAAAAACAACAACAACAACAAAACAAAACAAAACAAAACAAAACAAAAAAACAACAAACAAAACAAAACAAATAAAAACCAACCAACAAACAAACAAACAAACAAACAAAGGTCTAAAATGTCTACCTTTACTATAACCCTAACCATTGTACAAACTTAGATTTAGCCAACTTATCCTGCTTTTAAAATCACTGTTAATTTTAATTGCCTTTCCTCTCCGACTCCTTGTATTTTTTGAAGGAATTGGATTGTCAATGGGATACTTACCAGCCCATACATTACTCAACGACTACTTCCAAGAGGATTATGTCCTCATGACCTCTTTAAGCAATCTAGGAAGTACTGCCGGTGCGTTGGTTGTTCCAGTGATCATCGAGAGGGCTCTACAAGCTTACGGATTCAGCGGCGCCATGCTGATCTTAGGAGGCATCAGCTTACATGCAATAGCTGCCAGTATAACACTGAGGACCAAAAAGAGTCCTCGAGATTCTACAAGGAAAAGGGGAAAGAAGGGCAGCCAAGGAATGCCAGAAGAAGCACCTTTGATGAATACTGATGATGATTACCAGGGTGTTGGTATGGTCATGGAGGATAATAATGATGCATCTTCCGAAAATATGAGAGAAAAACAAGAAGATAGTGCTGGTAGGGAATCTAAAGATGAAATCATTGCATCAAGGAGGTTGTGGAACTGGATGCAGGGCTGCCTTTTCGTCAAAGAACCCCTACTCCCACTCGCCATTCCTTGTCTTTTTCTCACGCCATTCGCTATACAAGCCTGGATCTTGTTCCTCGTTCCCAGAGCAGAGTGGCACGGGATTCCAAGTTCTAAGGCCGTCCTTTTATCATCCATCGGTGGTGGAGCAGGCATTCTTGGGCGAATTCTGTGCATAGTGTTCCTCTATTTCGGAGTTGACTTTATCGTTGTATTCTTGATCCTGGGAGTGGTATCATCCATCACGTTCTTAGTCGACCCATGGCTGACGACGTTCCCTCTTATGTGCGCCTCGGCCTCCATTCAAGGGTTCTGCATCTTCAGTTCAGGACTGGCTGCTGCTGCCTTCCTCAAGAGCTCCGTGTCCAATGAAAACTTCACGGTTGCTACTGGGATCTGTGGCTTGGTGTATGGCCTTGGAGGTACTGTCGGGAGTCTTTTGTCAGGTATATGCTGAATATACAGTGGCGTAGCTTGGGTTCAGTCATAGAAGGGCTCTGGCATCATTGGCCGCCGATTAGGGGGAGGGTGCGGTTGTCTAATCATTATTCTTTTCATTATTCTTTTCTCGTCCGTTTCCTCTTAATCTTACATGTTTCCTTTCCAGTGGCGTATCTAGGTATTCTGGTGCCCAGGGCAAACTATCAAATCCGCGACTCCCCCCCCCCCCCCCCCCCCCATGCCCAAACTCAGATTAATAAGCGTCTTTAATGATGGCACTATGTGAAAATGAGTTTTGATGCACATAACCGGGGCTGTTAGCCCAAATTTGATGAATTATTGTATAAGCGAGGGAGCAACGCGACCAAGCGGTAGGTTTTTTTTTCACCCCTCAAATTGAAATTTCTTCTGTTTTTACCCTTAGAAAAATATTAAAAACCTAAGGGAATACATCGACCTAACAATAATTTTTTTTTGAAAATTTGAACATTCCTATTTGGGAGGCGCAAAATGAATGAAAATCATGAAGATAAATAATTGAGGAATATAGCAATGCAATAGCAAGGCAAATTTATGATTTATTTCGAATGTTCTATACTTTGTAAGTGCTTTTTTATGCACTTATATTCCATCTGGGGGCGCAAAATTAAACAAACTCCTGCCTTATGCGGGGGTGGGCAAAGCAACTAGAGTCATTTAATGGTTAATACTTTTAAAATGCCATTGGGGGCGCGAAATACATGTAGCTAGATCCTGAACATTATTATGCGAGAGAGCAAAACGACCTAGCTTTAGAAAATTTTCGCATTTCAAACCCTATATATAAAACACCATTTCTTACGCATTTTGTCCTTGACTGGGGCACAAATAACCCTCAAAGACCATACATTTTCTTGTATTTCTCCCCCTTTTCTTTCTCTCTTTTGCGTATTTTGCGCCCCCTTCAAGTGCCGCCCGGGGCACGTGCCCCCTCTGCCCCCCGTAGATACGCCACTGTTTCTATCATTTAATTTCTCTATTTCCTTCCCTTTGCCTCTACATCCAATGATCCATGCAGTTACAGGTCTATAATTATAATGAGATTGAAGCTTCTTAATGCATGTCAGGTCAAAACCAAACGTACATTTAAAAAGGGTTTTTCCCCTTCACTGTGGAATCAGTGAGTTTCTCACCAAGCTAGTCCGCAATTTCTCATATTCATCAGTGATAAAGTGTAACATCCAAAGAAAACTCAAGATATCGAAAGTATGCAAATATCAGTACAATAAATGAATATTGCACAGTTTCCTGTGTCCAGCATGTAATAGTTCTTTTCCATTTCGTCTTTTCGTTAAAAGGTTATTGGATGGGTGGTAAAAAAAACAAAAAAACAACATCATTCTCTTTTCAATTATTCATAGACCATTAAACGGTTTTGCTTCAAAGGTGAACTACGTCTTCCATCATACTTTCGGGTCCCCTTTTTCGTACAATATTTTCCCATTTTCTCCCATTTTCACCTTATTACTCTGATGCAGGTATGGTGAAGGACAAGACTGGGTCCTATACCGCAGTATTCCTATTCCTTGGTGCCATCAACTGCGTTACTGTTCTCATTACTGTTGCCTTTCTGATTGCTAGAAGAAGGTGGAATGTAGTCAAGCAGAAAGGATAAACTGATGAGTCTTCGAAATATTTTCATCTCGAAATCAAAGGAAGAAGATTAATGAGGAGGAGATAGGGTGCTGAAAGAAGACGTGGAGAGTATAAGAAGAAGAAGATGATGGAGAATGGGGAAAAGAAAGTGATGTGCCATGTGAGAGTAGAGAAGAGGAATTAAGCTGACAAAGAAGTTTTTGGATTTCCGGCAAATGAGGAGGAAGAGAAAGGGTTCCGGAAAAGGAGGAGGAAAGGAGAAGTGGGTGCCGAAATCGGAGGAGGAAAAGTAGAGGGAACCAGAAAAGAAAGTTCCATAAAAGGGGGAAGAAGAAAAGAGAAAGAAAAAAAAAAAAAAAGAATGTGGCTGAAAAAGAAAAGAAAGAAGATTCCAGAAAAAAAGTAAGATGAAAAGGGGATGCCCGAAAAGAGGTGCTGGAAATTAGTAGGAGGAAGAGGAGACGAGGATGGCCCGAAGAGAAGGAGGAAGAGGAGGGGAGGTTGCCGGAAGAGAATGTACTACAAAAGGAGTAGGAGTACGAAAAGATGATACCGGAAAAGAAGGTTACTGGAAAGGAGAACGAGGAGAAGGTATCGGAATAGAATGAGCTTGAAGGGGAAGAGGAAAAAGGGTGTCAGAAAAGGAAGATGAGATGAGTGCTGGAAAGGAAGTGCCCGAATAGAGATTCTTAAGAAGAGAACGAGAAGAAGGTGCCGGGAAAAAAGCACATGCAGGAAGAGAAAGAGGAGATGGTTCTGGAAGAGGTGTCGGGGGAAAAAAAAGAGGAGGAAGCCAGTGTCGGAAAAGGAAAATGAGAGGAGGGTGTCGGAAAAAGAGCAAGAGGAGAACAAGGTGCGGAAAAGGAGGATAAAAAAGAGAAGAGGGTGGTAGAAAAGGATGTGCTTGAAAAGAAGAGAGATGAAGAGGGGAAGATTGCGGGGGAGGGGTAGATTTTGCTGGAAGAGGAGGAAAAAGAGGAGAAAGAGAAGAGTGTACCGGAAGAGAAAGAAAAGGATGTGCTGGAAGAGGGAGAAATTGGAAAAGGAGAAGAGAGTACTGGTTAAAAAAAAAGTGCCAGAAAGGGAAGAGGAAATGCAATTTTACAATTACTGACTTGCATTATGATTCCCTAATCTGCCAACTTCTAGTATTAAAATGTGGCTGCATTTTTTTCCCGGTCGGAATCTGTCAGGAGGGGCAAATTGCCCGCCCCACGCCCTCCTTAAAAAAACTAGTGTTTTTCACGATTCCTATTGAAATTTTGTTAATAAATAAGGGGAAATCTATCTCGGTATTCATTGTCATATTTCGTTTTTTGATGATACACATATATACCGTGTTTGTGATGAATTTAGTTTCTTTTTGTCGAGGTAGATAGAAAGAAACGCCTAGAGAGATGGAGAGAGAGAGAGAGAGAGAGAGAGAGAGAGAGAATGAGATATGACTAAAACAGAGATATTCAAAGAAAGAGAGATGTAGAAAAGCAGAGGGGTGGAAGAGAGAGATAGAGAGAATGAGTTACATGTATAAAGACTAAAACAGAGATATATAGAGGAAGAGAGACATAGAAACAGAGAGAGGGGGTGGAAGAAAGAGAGACAGAGAAAGAGACGAAGATTAAGAGAGAGAGAGAGAAAAAGAAATAAAATTTAAAAAATGTTACAAAGACAGATCGACAGTGAGATGTAGAGGCTACAGAGGAACAAAGATATGGGAACAGAGAGAGAGAGGTGTGGGCCTTGAGCTTAGAAATTGTACCTCCCACTAATTCTCACATTTCATACAAAAACTCTGTTGGAACTTCATCACCTCGCTGTGAACTGGGTGCTCTTTGAAATTTCTGTTACAAAACACAACTTTCATTATGTTCAACAATCAACGCACGCTTCAGGGTCATATCATCAGTACACACTAACACATCATGAATAGAATTGGCAAAGCATAAAATGACAGGGTTATTCAATGCTAAATTCTTACTACAAAATCTTTGTTACTCTTTTATTGGAATTGACCTATCAAAGATCACATTGCTACATATACTATATTTTTTATATTTTTCCAAAGATATTATAAGGAACAGAGTTTGTCCATTTATGAATATAGGTGTACCAGCTATTATAAAAAAAAGAAAGCCAACTCATCAAGCAGGGTATCACATAAAACTCAAATAAAATACTTGGAAACACATACAAATCAATCATTTGACAAAATAGTTGTAAATGCTGTAAATGTATTCAAATACCAGAACAACAGATCAATAAAAAAGAAATGCAGATCCTACATGTATGAATATTATTCCTATAATAAAAACAAAAATCACATAAAGTTGTATACTTCCATGTCTTACATGGTACATGTATAAGATTCACATACTTCTGATTTCAGGACTTATGGCATTACATCTTTTCAAATAAAATTTATATTATACACAATAAAATACTTAACATGTTTGTACCAGTATGCAAAAAAAAAAAAAAAAAAAAAAAAAAATGAAACTGATCCAGATTAAAGGACTAAGTCAAGATATATTTACTCATTAAAGTTTTGTTCAAATGACAATTTTGCATCCACTTATGTAAGCATCAATAATACATATAAACATGAACACCGATGGGTGATGTATTTGTATGATGATGAAGTGAATAGGTTAATAGGTTAGAGGTGTCGTGGTCTAGTGGAAACGTCACGGACTGTGGATCTCATGGTTCGCGGTTCGAGTCCCGCCGCGGCACTGATGTCCTTTGGCAAGACATTAATTAACATTTGTCACTTCTCCACCCAGGTGTAGTAAATGGGTACCTGGTAGGAATTTATTCCTTGAATGCTTTCAGCACCTTACAGGGCAGCTGGGCTAAAGCCAGGGTAATAATACTACTTTGGCGCTTAGAAACATTGTATTAAGCGCAATATAAATGTTATGTATTATTATTATTATTATTAATGAAATTCATTTCATATGTCAATTTTGGCCCCACACCAGGAAAACGATACTTTCTTTTAATGTACAATCATGGTATTGAAGGAAAGGATATCATGTCTATGAACATAAGATGCAAACTTATTCTTTACTTTATGAGCTGAAACTATCAAATTTAGGCTTCAACTTTTCAAGGGAGAATTTCATTGACATCTTATATGATAACCAAGCAAACCATTGTGAAGGCAAGGGTACATGTAATTCCTTTTTCATCCACCAACATTTTGGATAACACCATACAATGGGCCCTACAATTCAACCTTTTTTCATCCATTACAAAACTTATTGTTCCAGGATGTAAATATTAATATCATCTGATATGTTTTCATACGAACGTCCTTAGGATGAGATGTTTTTAAGCATTTATAACCCTACTACAGAATATAAGTAAGCAGCATTATGAGTATGACAAACAACAAAGTCAGACTGAATTTATAGAGATATTTCCCAATGAACTCAATAGCTTGAACTCATGATGACAAGCATGCTAGATTTCAATTCCAAGTTTCACTTGCTCTTATCATGTACAGTATCAAGGGCTATAAAGCCAAAACTATTATATCTATGATCAATTAATCTATGATTTCTTGAAGGAGAGCTGATAGAGTGAGTAGCAACTCCACAGAGTCCCTACGGCAGTGAGACCCATGGCGAAGACAAAGGTGATTCGGTCACGTCCCAGCTTAATGTGAACTGGTAACCCGTCAGCAACCTGAGGAAAGACACAAAGTCACCACAAAATAAAATTGATTTGTTATTTTATCAATAGGCTTACCATTTCTTGAGCAGAAGGGGGAGTCCTTGTAAAGGCATCCTTCTCACCAGTACATAAAACCCTTTGTGGTGAAACCAACGGTGAGGAATTTCAGAAAATACAAACCATGTGTAGATTCTTCAAACAAAGGTAGTGACATGCAGGGGTGTTGCTAATTTTTCTTGTAGGAGGTAACTTCTATTTTATAGGAGGTACCATCATTGCGAGGGAGCGGAGCGACCAAGCGCGAGGGAGCGAAGCGACCGAGGGGGGGAGGGTGTGGGAGGGGGGTATCCCCCCTCCCACGGTAGGGAGCTTTTGCATTTTTAAACTTGAAATCATGCAATCTGGTGCATACCTATGAACAAAATTTGAATTAATCTTTTCTTCTACCTTTCCATACATGTATGTATATTAAACATATATATTCATGAACAATCACAACTGTAGACAGCAGAAATGAAAAATACATTACTCTAGACTCCTTCTCTGAGCTTTTTTTTTTTATATTGTGCCCCCCCCCCAAAAAAAACTCTTGTATCTAATCATAATGTTAAGATTTTTCATGGTTTGACATGAAGAGCTAGGGTCTACTTTTATCCGTGCATGATGATTTTTGTATGAAATGGTCATAATTTTGAGGACCTACATGTACTGCCATATGCATCTCAATCATGTTACATGTATTATGAAATTCACACTTTTCACAGTACACCACTCTGTCTCTCACACCACCCTCCACTGTTCTGTCATTCACTTTCAAATGATTACAACAATAAGACTAGATTATTATTTTCTACAATTTGTATGGTTTAAACAGGGACTCAGTTTTATAATTATGAGGGGAGCAATAAAAAGCTCTCCTAGAACTTTTAAGGAGAGCGGTAGGGGAGCACTGCAAAAAGCTCTTCTTCGACATACAAGGGGAGCTTTTTGTCTGATTAGCAAAATTCATGGAGGAAATACACATACTAAGTTACAACCAACAACCAAAGGAGACAAACTTTAACCCCCCCCCCCCCCCAAGCTTTTTTTTATTCCAGGGAAATGTTTTTAGGAGTAAAAAAAATATTAGTTGAATATTTAAATAAAATCAAAATAAATTAAAATGATTTAAAAAGGGCCTTTAATTTTGATTTTTTTTTCAGAGGGCTCTGTTGGCTCAGTGATTGCTTTTAACAGAGTGTATGAGTGTGGGTTTGAGCATGTGTTTTCGTTTCTTTGTTTGTTGTTCTTGTTTGTTTTTTGAGGGGGGTGTTTTGATGAATATCAGAACAAAAATGCCTAAATCAACTTAGATAAATGCAATAAAAAATAGGAATAGCCTACAGTGCAGTTTGTTTAAAAACATCTACATTTATCATAAAAAATAATAAATAATCAGGACTAAATTTGTACGCTATGCCATTCAAAGCGATATATTATAAATCAGTTATCATATACCATAAGTACATCAACACTTGTTTCTCTACCCTAACCCTCAAGATAGAGTCACAGCAGCTTGATCATCACAGTCACACTCACACAATGCCTTGCACTAACGTAAAAATAACGATGTTTTACATTAAATACAGGGGAAATTCAGGCAAATAAACCCCACATAAATAATTTGTATCATTGTTCACTTTGAATAACACTTCTCAAAATCAGTATTAACCTCAAAAATCAGGATTCAGCTCAGAAAATCGCTACACTTTCATTGCTCTGCAAACACCAATTAACACATGTGGGACTTATACTACGGTGAGTCAGTATTATGACGAACTTGATGCTCGTTTGTTTTACATTAAATACAGGGGAAATTCAGGCAAAAAAACCCCACATAAATAATTTGTATCATTGTTCACCGTAAATAAAAATACTCAAAATCAATATTAACCTAAAAAAAAAAAAGGATTCAGCTCGGAAAACCGCTACACTTTCATTGCTCTGCTTACACCAATTAACACATGTGGGACCTACTACGGTGAGTCAAGTATTATGACGAACTTGATGCATGTTTTGGACTTCAATTTCGCCATTTTAATAAATACAGTTTTATGGAGTATTCCCATACCCAATCGAAGTATTATTATTTTCCCACGTTAGCAGTATGTTTTTTTTTTTTGTTTTTTTTTTTTCCTCTGGAATTTTTATTTTTAGATTTTTATTTTTGTTTTGTTGTTTTTTTAACCCTTTCATTCAAGACAATTGACCACATTTTGTGGTTGGGCTCAATAACTTTTGATTCAGAGCCCTGAAAAATATACCAGATACATGAGTAGAAAGAGCAAAAATTTCTGCACACACTGTGTCCATTTTTGTTACATGACAATATTGCGTTTGATCCCAGGAATTTTAAAAAGGAGAATAAAATTTAAAATCCTTAAATTGGCAACACATTGAGAGGTTCAAAATCATTGTTTTTTATCAAAATTGGCAACTTTTTCAACTTTTCGCCAATTCTTTTAACCATGTATATTGTTTTCAAAGACATTACCCCTTATTACAATCTTGTAGTACTAAAAGAAAAATATTATTGTTGCCAATTTGAAGAAAAAAATGTGATCAATTTAGCCCTGAAATAATTCCTGTCCTGAAAGGGTTAAAACAAGACTCGGATAGATCGCGCGCACCTCAGCGATCGCGAGCGATAGCGATAGCCCCGTACCGTACACACTCATTTTCGTCGGAAATCGCGTTCGTCGACGACTATCAAGATAGATCGATGGGCTGTGCATGTGTTGCAGAAGTTATGAACGAAATCGAGGGAATTTCCGATCATCATAAGCTCTCCATGTTTTGGGGGAGGGCTAGTTTTTGCTCAAGCAAAATGCCTATAAATGGGCTTGCATTAAAGGGGGTACCCAATGCTGAAACAATGTTAGTTCATTTAAAAGATCATGATTTTATTAGCAGACAATCATCTGCCTTAAGTTTTTTTTAAATTCGTGTTGCCAGAAAAATCCCCGAAATATGGTAAGACTTCAGGATATTTTGGCCCCTCAGCTGTGTCCCAATTTCAGCTAGGTAACCACAATGACGTCAAAGTGGTTACCCAGGTTCGCGTATTGCAGATGTGTTGCGCGCTAGACTGTACAAAATGCATTACACCTTGCGCGCATTTTGCTATAATTGCGCGACAAGGTAACCACTTTGACGTCATTGTGGTTACCTAGCTGAAATTGGGACACAGCTGAGGGGCCAAAATATCCTGAAATCTTACCATATTTCGGGGATTTTCTGGCAACACGAATTAAAAAAAAAATTTAAGGCAGATGATTTTCTTCTAATAAAATCATGATCTTTTAAATGAACTAACATTGTTTCAGCATTGGGTACCCCCTTTAATACATTTTTTTAATCAGTATATAGGAATTACAGCCGGTAAGAAATGAGTGTAAAGGCGGCAAGTTTTACCGGTTACCGGCTTTTAGCGACACCCCTGTCACATGGATAATAAATCAGTCAATGCCTACTTTCTATCTCCAAAGATGTTTTGGTCCTCCCAAACCACCTCCCTGGGATGTCATTAAGGCCATATTTCACTCAATATGGACTAATAAATGTGCCAATGCATATTTTCAACTAGCAAAATTGCTTTGGTCCTCTCAGATCACCCTCATGGGATTCGGTAAAGCCATATTTCTGTTAATTTGAACCATGACTAAACTAGTTTTTGCCTGCATAAAAGTGACAAATAATTTGTGAGCCAGCTCATTCCTTTGGTCATTTTGGAAGAACATCACAGAAGAAATGTCCCCTGAAAATGATTGCTCTTCAAATGCCCTCATATTTTAAACATGATGAGAAAGGGCGGAAAAGTTTGGACTAAACTTCATGCCAAATGAGAGTGTAGTCACATACAAATTTCTGTGTGCAGTGCATATGACTTTCAGCAAGATTGATCAATTTTGATTATTTTGATGATTCTACCATCTTACAGTATACACCATATACTGACTGCTACTACATAATCAACCTTTCCCTAGATTCAATCCATCCAGTTTCTTTCACAATATGTAATCGCATGACTAAAACTAAGTTGTAATCGCTTTCGAGCACCTCTCCCATTTGCTTTGTACTAAATATTCTATAAATCTCAATTTTTTAATGAGGGGGGGGGGGGGGGGAGGGGGACTTGTGTTTAATAATATGGCAAAGGTAAACTGAAATACATGTATTTTCTTTGGGAAACAAAATGGGAAACAAAAATAAATTTATGAAATTTTTTATATACAATGTAGAACAAATTCGAGAGGTGCTCAAAATGTTGTCAGAGTTGCCAATTTCTGTTTGATTGATTACAACTTTATAAATCATTGACTTTCTTATTCTTGATCCAATTTGCCTCAAACGTTGATAAATAATATATCTGTTTCTCTGATTACAACTTTAAAAATCAGTAATTTTCTTATCCTTTATCCAATTTGCCTCAAACTTTGACAAAAATCCGTTTCTCTCTTTTATATAACTAAAACCAACATCGTATCAGAGTGCACTTTCCCTTCAAAAATTCTATCCCCTCAATTTCTTGACTATTAAATAAACATGAAATCAATTCTTTGATCATCAATACATCAGCATCTCACTTGTGCAAAAAACCCCATTTCATATTCATAAAAAATACAAATTATCATTGTCACCGTCAGCATCATCAGTCATTATCTTCACAAGTTCAAATATTCTCGGTTCTGTCCAACTTCATGTACACTGAACTTTAATTCAATAGTTTGGCATTTACCCATTTACTTTGGTTGCTACATTTTTCAGCTAGGTAAACTAAAGAGATATTTATCTCCAAGCTACATACTTGCTTGTCCTCTTTTTACTACCTAAGTAATTATCTGTAACGAAAGAATGGTCATTTATATAGTTGATACTACATTTATTTTACCCCTTTGTTTATCGGTTCCTTGACATTTGCTCCTGCGACGATTGCTCCGGTCTAACTTTGCCATTTTAATCCTAAACCTAAACCTATCCCTTACCCTAACCCTAACCCTAATCCTATTCTTCATATTGTCCTTAACAAAAAACCAAATCATGAACTTGACCTTAACCTTTGACCTTCCGAGATAAAGACGGAGGAGCAAATGTTGCAGGAGCAAATGTCGTGTCACCTTGTTTATCATAATCTTTTTTGGTTCCACTACAAACACATTCAAATGTTCTAATGTCCAATGTATAAAGTGGGCCCAACTTACCCCAAACCGTGCCTGGTTAAAGGTGATTTTGTTTTTGAAGAATCTCCCCATAGCTCCGGCAGGTGCTGGTTTCTGTGCAAACTCAATTGGAGGAGCCTCTTTGATTTTGGTTTGTGTCAAGCCCTGAAATGTGAAGACAATAGATAGTTGAATGGATTTAAAACTTAAATATACCTTGGGGGTGGGGGGGGGGGGGCACTCAATATATTGGACAATTAGGACAAACGGGTATGTGCTGCTTTGACGACCACCTTTTTCAATGGCCAATCGCCATTCTTAAGATACCCGATTTCTTTTAACTGCCGTTCCGAAGACCCTCGGAAATGCAATGCCCCGTAATACACGCTCTGATGCGTTCCCTAGTCTTAAAATGTAGCTTGCTCTGGATCCCGAGTGTTTCAAAATACACACATACGGACCTAAAATAATGGTTGCCAGATCCCAAGACCTTGTTGCTGCTGTTAGAAATGCAGTTTCCAGGCCAAGACCATATTTTTCACTCGACTGGCGAGTTCCACAGTTCCCAAGACCTTGTATTTTGCCCTTTAAGTCCGATCCTTAGACACCCGTTTTGAGGGCGGCTGCGGCACCCGTCTGAAAAAAATTTGAGGGGGAAATATCGATTTTAATGAAAAGAGAGGATAGAAGCAATTTTTAAAAAGTTCCATTGCAATTGGTTACGAAATGAGAAAGTTATGAAAGTTTGAGGTCTCAATTTACTTTCTATGGTGATCCTCAAATTGGCAATGTTGCTTCAAAATGGCAGGTTTAGTAGTACATCTCTCAATATGTTTTGTACACAAAATTTCATATTTTCCTCATTATCTCTCAAGGTGCAGCTTGTCTCCTTCTTAGCTCAAGATATATCAAGAGAAAATGTATTTGACACAACATATGTTGAGTTCACAAAAAGACAATAATAATAATAATAATAATAATAATAATAATAATAATCTTTTAAAGTCCACTCCAAATTTTATTAAGTTAAACCGAAATGGAAATTCTTTTTGCCCAATTGATCGTGAGCCCGGCAGCCACTGAGCAGCGCCAGATCGACGTTGCTCTATCCCTTATTGTTGAACGCCAAACAAGGTAGCAGCAACTCCCATCTTTTAACGTCTTTTGGTATGACGCGGCCGGGGTTCGAACCCACGACCTCCCGGTTGTGAGGCGGACGCTCTACTGACTGAGCCAACACACCGGTTTAGAGATAATGGGGAAAATATGAAATTTTGTGTACAAATATATGGAGAGTTGTACTACTAAGCCTGTCACTTTGAAGCAACATTGCCAATTTGAGGATCGCCATATAAATAAATTGAGACTTTTCAAACTTTCATAACTTTGTTTCGAAACCGATTTTGATGGACCTTTTTTAAATTGCTTCTCTATCCTCTCTTTTGATTAAAATTGACTCTTCCCCAGGGTTTCATTCTCCTATCTTCTTGCCTGTATTATATACAAGGAGCTTTATATTAAGTCTTTTTGCCTGTATTGTATACAAGGAGCTTTATATCGATGAGCACCCAAGTTCGATTCCTTAGCACTACATCCTCACTTATGGATCCTGCCGAGTATCGTCGTAGAAGTAGAAGTACATGTAGCACCATATGCTTTTGAATTATACCCATGATACTCTGTAATCTGTACGACTGATTTCACTGCTTCATAGACCCAACATGAGAAGGAAAGAAATGACTGAATTTTATTCTTTACGTTGAACTAAAAAAAATTTAAAGATTGAAAATAAAAAAACAAAAATAAAAATGGGTCAATCTGCATCATTTTTTTTCTTCGCTTAAGATTTGCCGAATGCTTGCTGCATGCTAGCCAATAACCTGTAAAAATAGCAGATTTTCAACGAGAAATTTACAAGGAAAATTTAATTTCAGGGCCAAGTGATATGACAATGTAAGTCACAAAAAGAAAAGGATAAGGACAGGTCAGGGAGCAATTAGCAAAACAACTAGCATTTTTAGTAGATTCTAAATCTAATGTCTAAGTACTAGCAAGTCATGATGATATTGATACTGATAAGAGTAAGACTCTAACTTGTTAGTGAATAGCCATAGATTTTTTTAAAAAGGAGGTCAAGTCAGACGTACAACTAGATCTAGTTGGACAAGGTCAAGGCCGCTAGCTAGAGACGGAGACTCCCTTAACCCTTTTCACTATTTCAGCATGCTCTGCATGTTCAGTAGCTTAATCTTTCTCAACTCATACTCAGGTGTCTATAAAAATCTCTAGACCCTAAGTCTAACATTTCTCAGCGTATAGCATCTCTTCTCGAATTTTTGCAGCTCTTTACAGCTGTGCACTACAGCTTGCACTTCAATCTGTGTCAGGGCTGAGGGAGGCTCATGCAAGTCGCGCCCCTGGGGATCACAGTGCAACAGTGCATGCTATGCCAATGGGTATGCGACAATACATGTCATGATGTCGACATCATATAAAAACAATAACAAAAAGAGATTCTGAAGACTTTTAGTTAGTGTAAAATAGCTGGTTTTTACCGCTGGATTATATGCAGATAATGGGTCAGCACTCGATACTTTTCCACTAGCAGGATTATGTTTGTACGCCATTGTTCACAAACTAATTTCGAAGATGGGAAACTCTATTTTCAATACTCACTCGGCTGTATTCGCTCGAGCTCCATGTAAATTAGTCTCTTGACATATCATGGAAAAAGAAAACTTTATTATCAAAGCTGTATTTTGGAAAATGATAATGTTTTAATTAGTTTATTTTTAAATTATATATTTATTAATGCTCCGAATGATTCCATATTTGTTTTAAAATTAAGATTAAAAAATTTCACAACAAAAACACTTGAACGAGTATAACATGGCAGCGCCCATGGGCATTGCAACCATTTAACAACCGCATGCATGGAGAGCACATTGGCGTGTACTTCAGCTAGCTACAGGTAACCGTTAGCCTTTTCCAATTTTCAGATATCGGTATGTCACATAATTGTGATTGTAGGAATGGGGAAATTATTGGTGAATAATGTCTTGGCCATCTCGTGAAATAAGCCACCGGTTATCGAGTGTGTACACACACACTGCCGTGTAAAGTCAATGGAGGATGTGAACCCTCATAGACATTTACACGCAATAAACTGCATGTACAAAGTGAATGCGGGGTGGCTTATTTCACGAGAATGCCAATGTCGGCATCATGAAATATTTAGGCCATCTCGTACACATGGTACAATCAATAATGATCACGGGACCATCACTATAGTCTATACATCACTGGGGTCGGGCACTTATCCAATGAACAAGGGCACTAGGCAGTAGAGGCGCACGGCCGATATTGGAGACTCTCTCCCATTTGGGAGATTGTCTCTGTTATCAGAGACTTTCATAAATATTTTTGGTAGCCGATGTGGGAGACAGTCTCCCATTTGGGAGATCGATTTTCTTTGTTTACATTTGCGGTAAAGGGATTACCTCGGCGCAAAATGAAAATGTGATAAGCAGATTCCTCATGAAAAATTACCCCTTTTGACCTTCTACTTCAAAGATTCACCGTCTACTTTTGTTTTCATAACAATTTTTTTTATGACCCACACACAAAACAAATGGGTTTCTGACCTCAGTCAGGCAAAAATTTGGCTGGGATAAACTGCCTTGTTGTTAGTGTTGTTTCTTTTATCCTTTTGTAAGCTAAGTCTCCGATATGAGAGACAGTCTCCCAAATGGGAGAGAGTCTCCGATGTCGGCCGTGCGCCTCTACTGCTAGGGCGAACTCCGCACTACCGGAAATTCGAGGCCGAGTTAGCCCGGAGGGTTTAAATCGATCATGAAATACCAATGTGTAAAGTTTTGTTGTGATTACTAGATAAGTATACGTTTGTAACCATTCTTTTTTATAGAATTGTATGAAATTCTCAGATGATAATCTTGCAATTTTCTTGATGTAACATGATGTAAAAGTAACATTTTAGACAGTTTAATCACACGACACAGCTCGCAATCGCCGGCCGTGCGTAGCGTGCACTGTGTTTGCATGGACTCGGAGCGATGAGTCGGACACACATATTGCAAAACCTCACAGTGGGTAAAAAAATGTTATCCATCAAATTTTTATGGAAGTAATATTAATATAATCAAATGAACGGTTGTTAGTTTCAGTTTATGTAACAGACATCATTAATATACGGAATTTTGCAGTAATTCATTCACCAAGTCCGAGTACGAAACCCATGGCCAGTCACTGAGTCAGTGAGTGCAACGCATGCACGGCGATTGCGAATACGAATGCGAGCTGTGAATTGTGATTAAACTGCCTAAAATGTCACTTTCATATGATGATATTAATTAGCTTTAGAAAATTGCAAGATGAACTTCAAAATAAGTATTTCATACAATTCTATAAAAAGAACGGTTAAAAACGTATTCTTGGCTAGTATTTAGTAATCAAAATGAAACCTTACGGATTGGTATTTCATGATCGATTCAACCTCTCCGGGCTAACTCGGCCTCGAATTTCCGGTAGGGCCGACTTCGCCCTAGTGCCGAGTTAGCCCGCATTCACATCACTAGACTACATGCTATATGGGGCTGTGTCAATTTCGGCTTGTCACGACCTCTAACTTATACTAGATCTATAGTTGAACTGTTGAAGAGGTTATCTCCAAAGTCAGAGTCCAATAACCTCGCATAATTGTGAGTGGATCTAGATCTAATAATCAAATCCACCGCTCATTCACATGATCACATTCAGTGTTATAACTAATATATTTATAAATATATCTAGACTGATCCGGGCTAACTTGGCACTAGGGCGAACTCGGCCTTGCCGGAAAATCGCGGCCGAGTGAGCCCTGAGAGTTTAATTGATCGCAAATACTTGTATTGAATTTTGCATTAATTACACATTTCAGAACACTCCAATACAAAATTATTTGATATCAATGTGTAAAATGATCATCAATGAAGTAATGGTGAAAATTTCAAGGAGTAAAATTAAACAAAACATGAAATTTAAGGCTGAAAAACGGTACAGTGTGTACTGTGTAGCGGGGACTTCAACTCTTGAAACATAGTCACCGCACAGTGCCGAGTTCGCCCTAGTGCTGAGTTAGCCCGACCCCACTCACACTTATGCGAGGTTATTGGTAATAACCTCGCACTCTGTACCTTCATACCGTGAGCAATTGCCTCCCATAGCAAGTGTGTGATTTCTTGCCCATATGTGTGCAGGAGCGGAGCAAAATCACCAACCAAAAACAGCCTGAAAATTTCACTTGATCAAGATGATAAAGATCCTATTAAAGGATCTGGTATGAAATTAGATATTCTATCATTCTAAAATGTAGAAGGAAGTATTTTCTAAAAATTTTTCCAATTATACTGGTGTTTTTAGCTCTTCAACTTAGAGGTCGTGACAGGCCGAAATTGACACAGCCTCGTATAGTGATGGTCCTGTGAGTGGCCCGACCCCATCTAGACCTATATTGAAAAGTCGGCGCTAATGCACTTTCGTATCCATACCCTACCCCTAACCCTAGCCTAGGGTTAGGGGTAGGGGTAGGGGTAGGGTACCCAATGCGCATGGATACGATAATGTACTTTCGTATCCATACCCTACCCCTACCCCTACCCCTAACCCTAGCCTAGGGTTAGGGTTAGGGGTAGGGGTAGGGTACCCAATGCGCATGGATACGATAATGCACTTTCGTATCCATACCCTACCCCTACCCCTAACCCTAGCCTAGGGTTAGGGGTAGGGGTAGGGGTAGGGTACCCAATGCGCATGGATACGAAAGTGCATTAGCGCCGAAAAGTCTGGCATGAAATCACTTTCTGTTTGGAGGAGTTTTATAACATTTTCTGACTTTTGAGGTTCTCCAAGAAGTTAGACGGAAGCCTCCCATAGGCACTGTAGTCGAGTAGGTATCGCGTGAGCTTCATCACTGTCCCTACCACTCACGGGACCATCATATTATGGGGCTGTGTCAATTTTGGCCTGTCACGACCTCTAAGTTGAAGAGGTAAAAACACCAATATAATCGGCAAAATTTTGAGAAAATACTTCCTTTTACATTTTAGAATGATAGAATATCTAATTTCATGCCAGATCCTTCAATAGGATCTTTATCATCTTGATCAAGTGAAATTTTCAGGCTGTTTTTGGTCGGTGAATTTGCTCCTCTCCTGCACACATATGGGCGAGATATCACATACTTGCTATGGGAGGCAATTGCTCACGGTATGAAGGTACAGAGTACGAGGTTATCTCCAATAACCTCGCATAAGTGTGAGTGGGCCCTTGCCACTCAAAGGCCCTTGCCTATGTGGGACTGTGTCCAACATTCACTGTTGCAGCAGTCAAAAATAGACAACAAAATTGCTCTAAGCAAGATTTAATTTTCTTAAATTTGCTAGATTACCAGATTCAGGGACTCTTCAACTTTTACTGTGCCACAAATTTGGGGATTCAGAATTGAAAGTGAAATTTTAAATAATTATTTTCCTCTCATGTATGAATGATCTAGACTGGAAAAAGGCCTGCCGATACACACTGACACTACTGAAGCCTATTCTCCCGTAAAAGCTAGTCTGGAGTACAAGGTTATCTTCAGATAAGCTTGTACATGTATAAGTGGGCCCTTGCCTATGTGGGACTGTGTCCAACATTCACTGTTGCAGTAGTAAAAAACAGACAACAAAATTGTCCTAAGCAAGATTTAATTTTATTAAATTTGCTAGATCACCTGATTCAGGGACTCTTCAACTCTAAGTTAGAGTCTATATATAGTCTACTAATGCTACAAATTTATTTTCCTCTCATGTATGAATGATCTAGAATGAAAAATAGCTTGTAATACAAGACACACAAAACCTATTGAACAGCATAGGCACACGGCCGATTTGGGAGACTCTCTCCCATTTGGGAGACAGTCTCTGATATTGGAGACTTTGCTAACAAGAGGACAATAGAAACAACACCAACAACAAGACACTTTTTCTCGGCCAAATTTTTTCCCCTCAGAAATCAGAAGCCCGTTTGTTTTGTGTGTGGATCATAACCAAAAATTGTGAAAACAAAAGTAGACGGTGGATTTTTAAAGTAGACGGTCAAAAGGGGTACTTTTTCATGAGGAATCTGCTTATCACATTTTCGTTTTGAGCCAAGGTAATCCCTTTGCCGCAAATGTAAACGAAGAAAATTGGTCTCCTAAATGGGAGACTGTCTCCCAAATAGGCCATCAAATATGTTGACTTAAGTCTCTGATAATAGAGATGGTCTCCCAAATAGGAAACAGTCTCCAATATCGGCCGTGCACCTCTACAGACTACTGTTGAAGATTCACTCGTAAAAGCAATTGTGGAGTACAAGGTTATCTTCAGATAAGCTTGTACATGTGTAAGTGGCATGAAATTAGATATAATCGGCATTCTCGTGAAATAAGCCACCCCACATTCACTTTGTACATGCAGTTTATTGCATGTAATGCCTATGAGAGTTCACATCCTCCATTGACTTTACACGGCAGTGTATGTGTACACACTCGGTGACTGGTTATTTCATGAGAAGGCCGATATTCTTTCATCCTAAAATGTAAATGGAAGTATTTCTCAAAATTGTGCTGATTATATTGGTGTTATTACCTCTTCTTTAGAGGTCGTGAGTCGTGACCACCACCAAAATTAACATAGCCCCACATAGTGATTGTTCCGTGAGTGGGTCAATGCAAATGTGCACGGCATATGTGGGAGACTCTCTCCCACTTGGGAGACAATCTGTGATAGTGGAGACTTTGCTAACAAGTGGACATTAGAAACAACACCAACGACAAGGCAGTTTTTCTCAGCCAATTAATTATTTTTCTCTGACCTCACATATGTGTGAGTGCTCTGAGGTCTCATTCACATTTGTTTTCTGTGTGGAACACAACAAAATATGTTATAAAAACAAAAATAGATGGTGAATTTTACTAATTTTTCATCTGCTTATCACATTTTTATTTTGAGCCAAGGTAATCCCTTTGCAGCAATGGGAGACTGTCTCACAAATAGGCTACCAAATTTGTTGACAAAATTCTCTGACAATCTAGACTGTCTCCCAAATAGGAAACAGTCTCCAATATTGGCCATGGGCCTCTACTGGTTATAGAGATCTAGTCTAAAGTTACACATTGGTCATAGTGACCAGATTTTGAACTATGAAAGGAGGGCAAGGCAAGGCAAAATATTCAAACTAATACTGGTATCATGTGTACTGAACCCATGAGTGTACAAATGGTTTAGCAAAAAAATGTTAGAATTGAATATTTTTAAAAATTGTGCTCACCCAACAAACATAATAAGAAAAGTGTGAGGATATGTGTGAGGGGTCAAGCGATGGATGGTAAACAACAAAAACACATAAATATGCACCAGAAACCGAATTTGCTAAAATCTTGTTTCACAGAATCCCCAAAATGACCCTTGTGACTTTTGAAAAGTGACAATTTTGCATTTAATGTTTGCTCACTCATGCATGACTCAATGGATCAATCTCATTTTCACAGAGAAGTTAGTCATTAAGTGTAGGAACACTCCTGCCAAGTTATTTTGCTCAAAACCTGTTCGTTGAAAAGTTACGCCATTTTGATTAAAGTGTACCAACCACCTGAAAAAATAATTTGTATACCGCTAGAAAGTATAAAATTAACCTCAAAGAACTTTATCTGAAATTCTAGAGGTCAACAGTTTAGGAGTATGAAGGAAATAAGGAATAACATGAAGGTGCTTGCGCGGAACCGAGTTGGGTTCCGCGCGAGCCCTTATCTTGGCAAGCTTGTATGGGTGTGTTGGGTAGTCTACTCACGAGTCGTTTTTATGCTTATAGAGAGCATAATTAAACTTGTAATATCTCTTTATAGAAATGATATTCGAAGCCCATATTTGGAATATAGTAGAATGACATGGAACCTCTAACATAGTACATACAGAGTAAAAATTGTTTTGGTGATTAGTACCCTTTATGAGGAGGGGGGGGGTTACTTTTTTTGCTGTGTTTAGATGATTTACCTGTAAAGTGCACTCACACTAATGCAAGGTTATGATATGGTTTTTATCTTTTCAGGAATTGACATCATGGAGATCTGTCATAGATGTGTATCGAGATTCCACCGACTAATGAACCATCCAACTCTATATTATAATGCAGGATATTCCCCACTTAACATGGTAACTCAACTCAGATACATGGTAAGCATCGTACTCCGTATGACCAAGCAATACATGTATCAGATTATTAAGGGGCATGATTCCCCCCCCCCCCCCCCCCCCCTTGAAACCCAACCTGCTCCTTTGGTTTTAAAAAGATGAGTACAAGTGATCGAAGTAGCAAGACCGGTCTTGACTTTGGGCTTGTCTCAATCTGGGCCTACAAATGAATGTAACCAGAAGGGACCCCAAATCTGGACTGCACGCCAGGGCCCCATTGCATAAAACTTACCATTAATGGTAACTCTGCTATCAATGGTAACTACCATGGTAACATCACTCAACAGCCAATCAAAATCAAGGTTTCCATGGGAGTTACCACTGATAGCAAAGTTACCGTTAATGGTAAGTTTTATGCAACGGGGCCCTGATGAGTACATGTACTTGCATGAGTTCACCGGTTGCAGTTGACTGTTAACAAAACTTGGGGGGGGCGCATGTTTTCTATTTCAGCTACCGGTACATTAATTAAAGAATTCAACAATTACAGTTAATAGTAAGCCAGTTTGTAATTACAATTTGTGCAGGTGCAGATAAAGGTCATTTGTACCAAGTACAATAGACCGCTATATGCTGTCATTTTGTACGCACCACGGTGCGCCCACCCATATGATTTTACATGTTAAACAAGTAGCGCGTCCACCAAAGGAAATGCGCGTGCGCGTTGCAAATTGTGGTTATTTCAGGGTCATTTGTACCATGAAGTAATTATGAACTGGCTCATTGTGATGCTTTCGATACTTTGAAAAAGTTTTGAAATGTTTTGAAAAGTTGATTCCTTTGCTTGATTCTTTCTCATGACATTGTAGAGTTCAAGGTCAAGCCCCGACTCTGACATACCAGTGATCAGGGTTCCCAAAGCCTTGCAGAAGAAGGTCCAAGATATCCAGAAGGGCCAGAGGAGAGGTCCAAGCAAGTGGAAGGGCAGGATCTTTACAGCTAGACCTGGCACTGAGATCATCTCCTCCAAGAGGAAAGAGTTCAACCACTATCTCAATCAGACCTACGAGAAGTTTTCCCCTCCAGAGCTAGTGTCGCAGGGCTGGAAGTCTAACAGAGCCATAGGGGACTACTTCACCATTGTAGCCTACAAAGGAGTGAGTAGTTCTTTATATAAAAGAAATTTAAAAAAGATCCCTTTTGTTTGTGGAAGCTCCTTCTAGATTTGCAACAAGGTATGTCTGTGTGTCTGTGTGTAATTGGGTTTTTTTAAAACCTCTATCTTGATTTGATTATTTACCTTTGGGGATCAACCTTAAACATCATTATTCGAAAAATGAGACTTGGTTTTGGACCTGGGTTCATCAGAGTCAGTTTGTAGGAAAAGACAGCTAACCACTAGACCAACTCATATCTGTAGTAAACTTTGGTAAGGCATTAATCCTTGATTGCTAAGTCCCTCGGATAGGACTTAGAGTCATAGGTCCACTGGTTGCACATTTACAAATGTGTACTACTTCCTTTCTCAGCAGTCAAGTAAAAAGAATATCAGTCAATCAATAAAAAGTGATATATATGCTTACGGCGATTTTCTCTTCGCTTTTACGATAGCTCTTGTCACTTAGTAGGAGGATGAGAGGAGAGGAATATGAAAGTTCCTCAATATTTCTGCTAAAGACAGGTCTACTATTTACAGTTTTGTAAAGAAACTTTTGCTATAAGGATGGATGAATCTCAGTCTGCAAATGCAACCGTTGTTACTCTGTGTATGTCTCTGTCTGTCATTCCCCTTTCCTCTCTTTATCTCTCTTTCTTTTCTTTAATTCTCTATATTGTCGAATCTCTGTCTCTGTCTCTCTGTGATTATCTCCTTGACTGCCTCGCTCTCTCCCTCTCCACCTCTCTTTCTCTTTCCCTCCCTCCCTTCCTCTCTCTCTCTGTCTCTCTCTCTCTCTCTCTCTCCCTCTTTTTCTGTCTCCCTCCTACAGAATCCATCAATTGCCAAGGAGGTAGACAGTGAAACAAAGAGTCAGGATAAGAAAGCCAAAACTTTCCAAGACCTGAAACTCCATCCAGCCCTCACTAGAGGATTGGATTTTATGGATATAGTTGCACCCACCAGTATACAGGTATGTTACTAGGGCCGTTGCGGCACCGATTTGCCCAATGTCAACACTGTGTCATCAAAAATGATTTTCAAACCATTTCTAATAGTTCATACAAGTTGGCCTTCACAAGTCGTCCTTTGATATCCATAAAATTATATATGCTATTAGAAGTTACCTTTCTATGAAAGATTTTTCTTTATCTGTCATTTTTTTATGTAGTCTATTATCACAATGTTCATTGTTTATCAGAACATCACAGAAGAGTCCTGTATCTCTCAAGAGTCCCTGTATCTCTTTCCCCCTACCCCCTTTCCACGTAGTTGTCTGCTATACCAGTCATCCTCCAGGGTAAGAACACACTATGTGCTGCTGAGACTGGTAGCGGGAAGACCTTGGCATACCTGCTTCCATTGATGCAGAGGCTGGTGGAGGAGTCTAAGCTGACGGACACCGCTGCTGCTGAGTTGGGTCTGCCCAGGAGTGTTGTACTTGTCCCAGTTGGGGAGCTCGTCCATCAGGTTTGGGTAAGGATCTAGCCTTGCCTTTCCAGGCTGACTGATATTGTTCTACCTTTTCAAATTTTAACAGTATAACATATGTAGACTGCTCCTTCCTTATTTGTTCATCTTTGTTAAGTTTTATTTAGCAATAAGTCATGATTGACTACTTTAAAACCAGAAATTTTCACATGCATGAAACAGGAGTCTAGATTCGCCAGTACAATACTGTACACTGTACAAGTAAATCGACTCATACTGGCGCACAGACCCACAAACTTTCACTCGCAATGTCTGAAATATAAAAAATATAAACAGAGCCCTGATATTTTGCTCTGGACACCCAGAAAAGGTGGGGAGTGTGCAGTCTTGTAAAATTAATGATTACTGTGCCATTGTGCCATTTGGCACAGACTCTACACACAAATCGCATAGAGGAGTATTTATGACACATAAAGAGTTAAAAGCATAATATTCCATTTTTTTATTGTTCTGCCCCTGTCAACCTTTGCGGAGAGTGCTTTGATAATGAATTTGTTTTTCTCCTTCTTGTATTATCAGGAAGTCACCAAGATTCTTGCCGAATCTGTTGGGCTTTCAGTGCAGTATGTTGATGGAGAGACAAGCTTGGTAGGTATCTCTTCTAGAGTTCTCAATTTATGATAGTAGGAAAGCTGACCCTACTTCCTTTGTTCTCTCCTTGATCTCTTAATTCTTTCATAGCCTATGTCATAGCATAAGCTATTGATATACATGTACCATACAACTGATGATGTGTATGAGTGTATGCATAAACAGTAAATAAGATCAAATGAAATAAATATATCAAGTATGTCATACAAGTAAGTGAGGCACAATTCTTATTAAACATTCCTCTGCAAGTAGTGATTAGAGGTAGGTATGATGGCTTAAGATGTGATCATAAATAATAATTATTAAAAAACTGCATTTTTTTTCAGTAGTAGCCTAAACTGTGTTAGTCATCCTATGAAATCTAGCAGGTATTTTTAAGGGTATAGCTCAATGATTTCTTTTTGTGATTCTCATACTAATCCATTCAGAAAAGCCTGGAGAAGAAATTCAGTTTGCCTACAGACATCATCATATCTACCCCTGGACCCATTATAAATGCTGTAAGACAAGGTGAGTAGGTCTTTATTTTAACCCACTGCCTATGGGAACTGAATGGTCCCTTTATCAAGCCTTTGGGAATGAGATGATCCAGTAATCAACGGGTTAAGACTCGCTAACATGTTGAATACTAAGTTCAGTATAATTAAACCTGGGCTAGAATCTATGGAAAATGTGTGTTGTAATAATATCAGGCATCTCTTTGAATGCAGTTAGGTATGTTTACAGTTCTTGAATTGACAGCCTTTGTTTTCTTAGCACCTCAGAATAGTTTGCTAGATCGATGGCGCATTATAAATGCTGTATTTATTTATTTTTTTTTTTCTGTGTACCAGGTTTTGGCAGCCTGGACTCCGTATCTCACATAGTGATTGACGAATCAGACACCATGCTAGACGATAGCTTCATTCAACAGACCCTCAAGATTTTGAGAAGGGTCAATGTGAGTATCAATTAAGGGGAGGTAGCTGTTTTCTCATGACAGGAGCAAAATTTTGAAGGAACCTTGCGGTATGAGGTTGTGCACTTAGAGAACTGTATTGTTTTGCTTAGAGGTTTCTCCGATAAAGTTGTACAGACTTTGAACGAGACATAGGTAATTTCAGTTTTTGGCGACAGAGGAGGCATTCTGTTGTAGTGCCAGATTTAATCTAAGGGTGTAGCAGTTTACATATGGAGACTTTGGAGCTACATCTTTCAGTCTAGCTGCAATTCTTTGAGTCTTGCCTCTCAGGTTGCTGGCACCATAGTGTCCTTTTGCCAAGGAGTTTCAGGAATGTCAGCACTTTTGTCTATGATTGTTGTAGAATCCTGAGGACTGCTTCCTTGATATTTTTTTGATGTACAGATACCCTAACAACCTTAGAAGTTCTATCTGCATTGCCAGTAATAGCCTAGAAAGGTCTGTCTTCATTCCATGAAAGTATTCCTTCAAGCCATAATTGTTGGCACATCTTAGTCTGAGATTGCTAGACAGATTGCTAGAGTTTCAATGATGAGTTTGAGATGGGAACATTTTCGCAACTTCTCTTTGATAGATTTTGCACAAAACACTAGAGTCCCTGTGATGAATTTGTGATAGGAACGATTTTGTATGATATCATCTTAATGGATCATAGAAAGCTTTTATGCAATGATGAATGATTCAGAAGTTTGTATGAGTGTCCACGGAAGCCATTCGTCACAGCATTTTCGTGGTTTCTACTTTCTGCATGGTTCTTGAACTTCTTTACTCCTTTTTTTCCAGTTGCTAAAACCCTCCTCAACAAAAAAATTCTTTTCCTTGAGAGTCCCCTTGATCCAAGAACATTCTGCATGAAAAGCATTATGCATAATCACTTTTTTTTTTTTTTATTGTGGTCCAGCCTTGGGAATCTGCCAAACCATTTGCATACTGAAATTAGCGCTGAAACTTATCGTTGTTGAATGTACACCCTGATAACTGAATTTCACATTACCAGTGATAATTGTGGAATTGCAGAGACAAAAGAAACCTACCAGATGTCAGTTGGAATGTTTGATTACCCTAGGCTTAGTTGGCAAATATACATGTAAAATGTGCATCATTTGGTTATCAGAAAATGACAGTAATATTGAGGCTGCAGCACCTGACCCCCCCCCCCCCCCCCCCTCTAGTACGCCATTGAAGGAATATGATAGTCAGTGGAGGAGCTAACCTGATACAGAAAAGATACTGCAGTCCTGTTACAGCTTAAAATGGCACGAATTTTTTTTCTCTTCTTTCCACCAGATTGGAGAAGGGAAAGCATGTAAGGTGACGGCCCCAGGAGAGGCTCAGCTGACCATGGTAGGGGCCACCATGCCACGGAAGGCCACCAACATCCTCACTGACATTGTTCCTGTAAGTTCAAGTTTCTTCTTCTTGTGATAAAGTAGTAACATGATATGTCTTTCATCTAGAAATTTTTTATCCAGAAATGAAGAATATCTTGATATGGCCATTGAATAATGTTTCTTTCTGGTATCATTACCATCATTCATGGTCATACTAGGTGTACAAAATTTTTTTTGACACTTTTGATCGTTAAAGGAAAGGTTGAGTTCTGAGAAAGGTAAAAAATAATTTGTGAGCTTTCTCTTTCTTATTATGTTAGTTTGGAAGATTATCATAGTAGATATGTCCCCTGAAAAGGATTGCTCTTCAAATGCCCTCACATTCAAAATATGACAAGAAACAGCTGAAATGTTTGTGTGTAGTCCCATATACACATTTCTGTGTGCAGTGCATGTGACTCTCGGCAAGATTGAGTCAATTTCTTATCATTTTGGTGATTGCAAAACCTTACAGCATACACCAATTCTTATGTGCTATACATAATCAACCTTTCCCAGTTGCTTTGAGACAGTTTCTTTCATGATTCAATCTCATGACCAGAACTCAACTTCATCTGTACTAACTCAAAAGTGAAAACTCGTATCAGACTGAGGTTTTCAAAATTTAAATTAAAATTGAATCTGTAAAATTTATTTGGAATAAGTTTTTTGAAATTTCCTTTATTAATATTCTTAAAATAATGCTGTGAATATTTCATTAGATGTTAACTTTCTGAAAAATTGAGACCGCAAAATCTGTGTGTGTCAACCTTTTGCTATCTGGGGGGTGATTCACTAACGGCTAAAATTAATCCCAAATAAAGCAAGGTTCCCACTTAGCCGAGTTGGAGTCTTGAGTTGTGCCGAGCTGCGCGAGCTTGAACTCGCGTGAACTCGCGCGAAATTTGCCTATTTTATGAGACTTGCATGAGTGATATACGACGCAACATCGAGTTTACTACGATAGCTGTACGAGTGAACCGAGCGCGAAACGAGTCACACCGAGCTTGGTATGAGTTGTGATGACCTGTGTACGACTTATACCGATCTATCAACGAGTTATCAAGATCTTGTTACGAGTGATAAGAGCTTTCTACTAGTTTTGGCGCTCTGCAAAATAAAGATGGATGCCAGAAGCGTTTTCGCTCTGCTTGAGGGAGAAAAGACCTTGATCTTCTGCACAATTTGTGTGACCCTGTCGTCAAGGAGGCGCCGCAGAAAAACGGATGTTCAGGAGGAGACCAAAGTGATGCAAAGGGGCCATTCTTAGTCTCGTGTATGACAAAAACCCCAGGCAACTGGGCTATTGTGAGCTCTATATAATGTTAAAAACCTTCCAAGTGTGTTGGTTTTTCCTCTATATATACAGTAAATACAGACATAGGTACATGGATTAAATAACAAAAAAATTGTCAATGATGATACCTGTTCTACATCAGAGGTCAACACGTTCAGGTCACGTGCGTGACCTCGCACAGAAGCAGGTTTTTGAAAGTTACATTTTATCTTTAAATCTCTCTGAATTTTCAGAAGCTTCAATGTTCATATTAATGGTAGTTATATTTCATGGTACTATTTCTTAGAAAATACCATTAATTTTGTTCGAAGTTGCATACAATTTTTGTTATGTAATATTTTGTATCATGATGTATGGTCACGTGTGTGACATACCATAGGTAATGTGTACAGATTTGGTGAACTATTGAAAAAATCATAATATTTAGTATTTTTAATTCATTTTGCATTTTCTCTATATGAATTATCATCAATACGGTAGAAAGTGATTCTCAGATCTTTTCTTTATGAAAAATACACAGGGAACACACAATTTATTTTCTTTTTCATTTTTATACATTTATGGATATCATTTATTGATATATTTATTGAGATACCGTGGAGGTGTTTTGGTCTAGTAGATAAGTAACTGTGTAACCCTACTGCAGATCACAAGGTATGGAGTTCAATTTAATTGCCATTGCACTAACGTCCTTTGGCAAGACATTTTATCTGCATTTGCCATGCTCGATCCAGGTGTAAAGTGAGTACCTGTAGGATTTATTTCTTGAATGCACTGAGCGCTACGGTTTTCGTGCTAAAACCAGGGTAATAATATGCTTGTAGGGCCCTTAGGATGAGCAATATTTAGTATTGATGAGGCTACCCTGGGTAAAAAAGACATATAATTATTATTATTATTAATTCTTATTATTATTGTTATTGTAATTATTATCATTATTATATATAATTATCATTAATATCTTCTATTACCATTATCATTAATGTTCAGACCAAAGAATCAAAGTAAACAAATCAAAAGTTTTCACGCTGATATACAAGTATATTCATCTTCAGCTTGTTTTCTAAACTTAATTGTATAGGGTTACGCAATCAATTCAGAGGATTAAACAACAGGAATACAAAAAGTGAAAACAGAATTAATAGGTCAAGAAACTCAACAATAATAGATGAAACAGACTGTACACATGACTTGCCCAGTACATATGCACTTGACCATTGCACTCAGATCACGTGTGTGACAAAGTTAGTTGGGCGATATTTAAAGAACGAGAATCATACTTGGAATAATATTTGGTGAGATGGAGGACATATACAAGTTAGCTTATGACAGGAAAATATAGATTATCCAAATTGTATTTTTCAAATAGCATAAACTTTTCATGTTTTGGGGTCACGTGAGTGACATTAGAATGCATAGACAAATTTCCTTTTCCCTTCAACTTAATTACTTGCAAAGGACCTAGGAAGGGTATCATTTCACTATATAGTGACAACTATTAAAGCTCATACTGCGAGATGACTATTATATGGTGAAAAGGGGATTTTTTTTTTAAACTTTAACTTATGCCAATGTAATTGTATGAAAATTAGCATAATTGGGTCTTCAATTAATGAAAAAAAATGTGATCCATTTAACTTTACACATTACTCTTCAAGAATATACTATTCAAAAACAGCAAGAATTAACTTCTTTTTTGTCAAAAAAAAGTTTCACTTTACAAAGAATGGCCCACTACCGCAATGTCCACTACAGCAATGTCCATTATCGCAATGTCCACCACTCTTGGATTTCTTGAGCCGTGGCATTTTTCTTGCCTTGTTTGTTGGTAGTTGTGGAAATGGAATGGCGATGGCCTATTTTTCTGTGCACACGTGCATTTAGGGTTGAATAAATGTGTTCTATCTTGAAAATACTTTTGGGATAGTTATAGGCCAGCTGACATATAACGGTGCGCTTGCAATGCACTCTGAATAAGCTCATACGAAACTCGCTGTAAGTCGCCTTGCTCGATCTAAACTCGCTGTAAGTCGCCGTGCTCGATCTAAACTCGCGCTAATCTCGTGGGCAACTCCGCCTGACTCGTAACACAATCGTAGTGCTCGTATCCCACTCTTGGAAACTCGAATAGCACTCGGGTATACTTGAAGGTGGCGAGTTATGAAGAGTGCATCTCGAGCTTCTTACGAGTAATGCGAGTATGTTGCGAGTATTGCGAGTATATTACGAGTTTAAACGAGTTCAGCACGAGTTACAACGAGTTAGTGAAAATTTTGAACATGTTCAAAAATTTTGGAACTGCTTGCGACTTCAAGGAGAGTTGTGCAGAGTTCCAACGAGTTACCCCGAGCCGTGCCGAGTTGTTGCGAGTTATCCCGAGTTACATGAAGAGCTTTACGCGAGTTATCGCGAGTGCCTCCTTGAGGCAACTCGCCACAACTCTCCATAACTCGCCACTATAACTCGGCTAAGTGGGAACCCTGCTTAAGAAAAAATCAATTTTAGGAACAATATCCATCCTAAGAGCGATATCGCTTTTAGTGACTGATTCACTAAGGTATTTGGGATTGATTCCAGCCTCTGAATTGATTTTAAGGTTGGGAGTGATCCGGATCGCTCCTAACAATCACAAACGGTCACTCCACTGCATGCCCGCCCGCGCCCCAACCTGGGCGGCTACGCTGTGCCTGCCTGCACGCCCATTGCCCTAGCCATATAGGCCCTAGCCCTGTGTATGTCCAGTCGATGCGTGCGCGCAATTAATGCAGTAGCTAGGTAACGCGCACTAGCTACGCGCTAAGTAGAGAATTAGGTCGGGTGACTGAGGGGCGGTGACTGAAATTCTAGTACGTTGATTGGTTGGAATGAGTGCGCTCTTAAATATTCATTTGCGCTCATATATATTCATGATAAAATTGATTCCATCCTAAAAGCGATTTTATGAATCAGTAAGGTGGAATTGATTTTAAGCTGGGAATGAAATCAATGCCGAAAATTGATTTTAGGAATGATATCGATCCCAGTTAGTGAATCACCCCCCTGGTGTCATTAATGATTCTTGACTCTGGTTGAAAAGAGATGCTCTGAATTTTCAGCTGCAATGCACTTTGGCAATTGTTGTACTCTGAATTAATTACTTATACACACAGATTATGTGGCCTTGATTTTTCAGAAAGTGAAAATCTAATTAAATATTTTGAGCACTGTTTTAAGAATAGTATTTACAGAGATGTCATGAAACTTATTCTCCAAATAAATTTGACATCCTTCAATTTTACAGTGTGAAAACCTCTGTCCCTTACGAGTTGTATTAAAAAGCAAAAGTGTCAAATGAATAATGGTAGTGATAAAGAAAGAAACATTATTCAATGCCATATCAAGAGATTTTTCATTTCTGGAGAAAATATATAGATAAAAGACATACATGTATGTTGTACAGTATACATTGCACGGAATCGTCCAAATGACATGTGATTTAAAAAAAATACTCACAGAAAATCTTCTTAACAGAAGTTGCAGCCACAGATTAATCACTTTCTATAGGTTTATGTGTATATTGATTTTTCTATTTTATGTCACACACTTCACTTTTAGGCTGAGAATCTGGAGGTGATCTCTACCCCTCATCTTCATCGCATCATGCCTCATGTTCATCAGAAGTTCCTTAGGTTGCATTCACAGGACAAAGCAGGTATGTCATTGCAACTTATTTTGATTTGATTTTAATTTGAATTTTTATTTCGATCTGATCCGATCTGATTAATTCGATTTGATATCACTTGTTATGATTTGAATGTAATTTAATTGCTATGATTTATTCATATACATCTTCATTTCATAATTCAATTTCGAGGTTTTCACTGAAAGTTTAATGTGGTACGAGAAAGTTATTTAAATACTACCCTAATACGTTATTCTCTGTGATGCTTTTTCTTTCTTGCTTCTCTCTCTTTCTCTCTCTCTCTCTCTCTTTTGTAATTTCTTGCCCTTCTTATAATCACCAGTCTGTTGTTTTATGTCTCTGTTCAGGCACTTTACTTCCAGCATCATTCCATGTTGTACATTTTTGTACATTTTTTTTTTTTCACTTTTATATCTTCTCCACCAAATTCTTGATTTTCTCCAAATCATTTTTCCATCTCTGCAGTCAAGATCCTAGAGCACATGAAGAGGGAGCAGAAGAGACGCGTACCCACCATGGTGTTCTGTAACACGGCGTCTACCTGTGATTGGTTGGCCCACTTCCTCACCGAGAACGGTGTCCCAGCGCTCAGACTGCACTCTAAGATGGGTGGCAAGGTGTGATGATGATAATATATACTGTTATGTCTTCACCCCCTAATGTGATGCCAGGGGCATTATGTTTTCAGGGTGTTCTTTCTTTCATGAATGTGTAGCAAATTGTTTAAAAATAGCTAAAGCCAGGGTAATAATATCCAAACCCTTTGGAAGCGCATAGGGACATTATATCATAGTGTGATATGCGCTATACAAGAACGGTTTATTATTATTATTATTAATAGGAATTTAAAACACCTGAACTTAAAATGAACCAATCACCAAACTATATTATGTTCTCAATGTTTAATAGGTTCCATGCCAGTCTACTATATTCAGAATGTTTGCTTCAATTATTGCTTTTGAAAGATAGATTGCACCTTTTAATACGTGAGTAGACTACTTGACGAACTGGTAGTTGAACTAAACCCCAGTAGGACTTGAATTTTATGCACATTATTTTTACCTATCCTGTATTTTTGTCATGCTCCTTCTCCATTCACCCTAAGAATGTCAGGTAAAGTGTTTTAAAGCGATTTTGTACATACTAGCTGTACACAAATCATTTTTAAGGTGACTGGTCCCTCTACAGTTTACAGTAGTATATATTATGTATTTTTATTGATAGACAAAGGTTTAAAAAGATAAATGAATCAATTTGATGGTATGTAATCTCAGAAATTTAGGGGGGAGCTTTCTGTGTTGAAGATTTGAAAATTCCAGAAAGTAATGACATTAATTTTAATGTATGAACATTGAGGAGTATTTCAAGAGGCCTGAAGTTAGTTAGGCTATCAAGTGAATGTAAACTTTACTTTTCTGTCCACTTTAGGTGACCCTTTTTATAGGTACAAACTGAAGTTAATTATAATACATCATGCACTCTGCAGTTTCAAACTAGCCAAGCTGAAGACTACATTTACATTTATTGGCCCTGTGATTTGCAATATTCAAACTAATTTAGGTTTGGCTGAAGTCACTCTGAATATTGTTGAAGTTTAAAAATAGAGTTTGTCTTTTATAGAGACTACTCAATGATGAGATTGATTGATAACTGACGGTCATGTTTTGTTATAATTTTGCAGTCTCGTAGTGGAATAATGGAGGCATTCAAATCAGGTGAAGCTAACATCCTTGTCTGTTCAGACATTGCTTCCAGAGGAGTAGATACAGTACAGGTATGGTGAAGCAAATGACAAATATCATCACCATGGTCAAAATGAAGTCAGATGATTTCTTAGTTTGGCCATGCAAGATTTAGATGATTATTCTCCTTTGAATCATACTGTTAAAGATGCCAATTAATCCTGGAAGCCTTATGATAAATCCTACACTTTGGATTTACAGCTGACAGGTCTTACATAACAGGCAATATCATTAATTAACTTCAAACAATCTGCCCCTTAGAGGGAAATTTATCATAATAGAATCTTCTCCTGAAACAATACAAATTCCCTGCAATCCCTAACATAGCTCTCAGTATAGAAATAAAAGATGACAAAATTCTCAGAATACCACCCCTGAGATATAATTGATATCCAATTTTTTTCAGAAAGTTTTATTTAGAGACATTTATTTTATCTCATTTACAAGTAAATTTCCCTATTGATTCACAGAAGACGACATTGTTGATGCTGATTTTTTTTTTTTCTTTCAAACAGGTTCAGCATGTGGTCAACTTTGACTTCCCTACCTTTATGTCCGACTACATCCATCGAGCTGGGAGGGTGGGGCGTGTCGGGAGCCAGGGGAGCGGTCATGTGACCAACTTTGTGGTACACAAGTGGGATGTGGAGCTGGTCAATAAAATTGAGGTAAGCTATGAAACTGAAAAAAGGTAGAAATGGATAAGTAGGTAGATAGATAGATAGATAGATAGATAGATAGATAGGTAGATAGAGAGATGAATGAATAGATAGATATATAGATAAATAGATGAATAGAAAGATAGATGAATAGATAGGTAGGTAGATAAATAGACAAATGGAGATGGATATTATACAAATATTCAATGTTTATGAGTGCGATGGTTCCGAATATTACATGAGCGTGCAAGTTGAACCGTTCTATTCAACGACGCGAAGCGGAGTTGAATTGAACGGTTCAACTTGCACCGAATGTAATATTCGAACCGTCGCACGAATGAAAACATTGAATATTTGTTTTATACAACACACGATATACGATAGAAACCGGACTAAATGGACTAAATGAAACCGAGATAGGCCTAGGTCTGGACGAGGTCTTATTTTGCTTACACGGTTCAACTTGCACCGAATGTAATATTCGAACCGACCGCACGAATGAAAACATTGAATATTTGTTACAACACACGATATACGATAGGAATAAGACTAAATCAATGGACTAATGAAACCAAGATAGATCTAACGTTAGGCCTACATGAAGGTCTGGACGAGGTCTTATTTTGCTTACCTTTCGTACGTCAATAGAAGGCTTTCCCGGTGTTCCAATATTTAATAAGGTCTACATGTAAGTTAGTTCCACATTGCAAATTCCAGATGGAAATCCATTAATATCTTAGTCACTAGTCACGAATCAGAAACTTCTAGTTTGTGTAAAAGTTCACTGTTCAAAACTTAGTAATATTCCGAAATTTGTAAAAACTCTTGCAACAATAAAATAGTCCAGGAAAGAGTTCAGATGATACCACGTTAAACTTTGCAAAACACTTAACAGCTGAACGTATTTACATTGTAAAAATACTGTGCGAACATGCAGTGATGCGCATGTGTATAGTATATATGCGCTGGCAGCGCAAAGGGTACGTACGCGCATGCAGTTAAGTACGTATACATGCCCTGGTACGTGCAGTACGCAAGTTCAGTGTGTCCTGGGTTCTATTGCACGGTTGGTTTTGAGCGTGCAATAGATGCACTATTGCACGGCTGGTTTTGTGTCAGCGTGCAACAGCTGTTTCTTCTGAATATCATGTGACCCACATTCATCCAATCAGGTGTCAAGGATCTACGTATGTGTTGTATAAAATTATCTAGATAGATAGAGAGAGAGAGAGAGATCAATAAATAGAAAGATTAATAGGTAGATAGAGATAAAGAGAGGGAGAGAGAGAGAGAGAGAAGGGATGGATGGATATCATTACTTAAGTACATGTAGGTACATATAATAGAGATAGGTAGATAGATATATAGATTGATACATGTAGATGGATGGATGGATGGATGGATGGATATAGATAGATCATTACATGGGTAGGTTGATAGATAGAAGGAGAGATGAATACTAGGTAGATACAGATCGATGGGATGATATACAGATATGTAGATATACTGAGAAAGGGATCAAAAAGAGAGAGAGAAAAAAAGATGGTGGTAGTCATTTATTTAATAAGTGATACATAATTCCCCAGAGTACATCTGTACAATGCCTTTAGCTCTTACTGCCATTGTCTGCAGTACTGCTTTGAGATTTTAATTCACGTCACAAGTATTTTTTATGCCTCTGCCCCAGACAAGGATGTATCATACTGTACATGTACACAACTGTAAGCATGGCACATCGAGATCTAGTTTACATATTTGCTTATAAGTATATTTGCATACCTACATTTGTTTTCATTTTATGAGAGTTTTAACAGTGTTGAGTTCTACGTTATAGCTTTTCAGCCAATAGGATACTCCCCCACAGATACCCTATTTGATATAAAGCGAGTACAGCATGGTTTACTCTTAAAGCGTAGGTCACATTTGTCTGATAACCATAACGATAAGATTTTTTATTTAAAAAAGGAGAATGAAACCCTGGGGAAATATCTATTTCAATGAAAAGAGAGGATAGAGAGAAGCACTTTTTAAAAAGTTCCATCAAAATCGGTTACACAATGAAAAAGTTTTGAGAGTTTGAAAAGTCTCAATTTATTTTCTGTGGCGATCCTCAAATTGGCAATGTTGCTTCAAAGTGACGGGTTTAGGAGTACAACTCTCAATATGTTTTGTACACAAAATTTCATATTTTCTCCATTATCTCTAAAGATCTTGCTTGTCTTTTTGTGAACTCAACATATGTTGTGTCAAATACATTTTCTCATGATATATCTTGAGCTAAGAAGGAGACAAGCTGCACTGTGAGAGATAATGGGGAAAATATGAAATTTTGTGTACAAAACATATGGAGAGTTGTACTACTAAACCTGTCACTTTGAAGCAACATTGCCAATTTGAGAATCGCCATAGAAAGTAAACTGAGACTTTTCAAACTTTCATAACTCTTTCATTTCGTAACCAATTTTGATGGAACTTTTTTTGAATTGCTTCTCTCTGTCCTCTCTTTTCATTAAAATTGATTTTTTTCCCAGGGTTTCATTCTCCTTTAAAGGTACTCTCTACTATTGACAGACACAAGCATACTCACACCATATAGTGGGGAGTATATTTAATTGGAAATCTTGTTATTGGACAAATGTGACCCTTGCTTTAAGCGTGGGTCACCTTTGACCTGTGATGAAAAATCTTGTTTTCGTTATCGTTAATGCTAGTGGTCAAGTGTAACCCATGCTTTTGAATTACATGAGATCTGCCTGCATAGCAATATTTACTTACTAATTATTGTAGACTTAGTAAGATCAACAGACTAGTCTTGAGGTGCCTAGATTAACATGACAACCTATTGCATTCTTCCGCTATGAGTAATTATAATTCAGTAGTCAAATGTGGGTTTGCATACAATAGCTTTGGCTATGTCAGGCAGGCTTTTAGGCTCTTATGAGTGAACATTGTTGAATGGTGTGTAAGAAAAAGATGATTAGAACGATTTTACTGGTTTATTGCTTAGGAAACTTTGAATAATCTAGGTTTAATGGGTCTGGAAGCATGTTAACTGCAAAACTTGATTGAGTAGTGCTCTTTTAACTTCAGTATAATAAACCAGATATTTATATTAAACAAACCTAAAAAAAAAAATAGATTCATTAGCATATCAACATTTAAGTTTTCATGCCAGAACTTAAATTTTGACATATTTTATTAAGAGGATAGTGTGGTGTCAAGCACAATTGTCATTAGATCTCATTGTGGTTTCACTTCTCTTAGTTTAGAATTACACAAACCTAATTGACATGAACTGCATAATCTATACACAGAAAGTAAGGAAACTCAGTTTTGATGTATTATATTTCTGTAAAATGAGAACAACATACATGTAGGTCGTATTGAATATCATTTTAAAGCTATCACTTTAGTATCATTAGTATCATTTTTAATAGAGCTATTAAACCATAACATACTTGATATGATTTGCTGACTGTGGTGTGTGCTGTCGGCGTAAATGAGGGGAAGGGTCAAAAAGGAAATGTTGCAAAATGAGCAATATTTTGGCTTTGGGTAATGGGTATACTTGATGATGTTCGTACAAATTGTTTGAGGATTTGAATTCGGTCGTACATGTATTGTATTAAGTATCATTTTAAAGCTTGGATAATTCCCTATCAAACCATAACATACTTGATATGATTTGCTGAATGGGGCGTGTGCAGGCAGCGTAAATGAGGGGAAGGGTCAAAAATGAAATGTTGCAAAATGAGCGATATTTTGGCTTTGGGTATACTTGATGATGTTTGGGGATTTGAATTCATAATTATTTGCCAAGTAAACCAAGTAAGCCAAGTAAGCCAAGTAAACCTCAATTTCAAAAGACATCTGAACATTGCAAACACAGAAGGGGTTATTTTTATTCTTTTGTTAATTATTGGATGGAGGGGAGGTGGGGAATATCCAACATTCAAAGTCATTCAAGTGAGTGAGTGAGCTTCAGTCTGGCCTATGGCACGAGGCCCTTTTAAGATCTGTCATTCTTGGCATGATGCAGTTGGAAGACAAGTAACCAGTAAGTGGACAATCACTCACTACCAGGCATTGAATGAAATTAATGAAATACAGCAAGGAATTTTAAACAATGAGAATGTCCTTGGAGACCCCACTAATCCAATCATTAACACAAGAAAGAAATGTTTTCCCATTGTGTTATTGTGTTCAGATTACTCTGAATGTTGGATATCCCCCCCCCCCCCCTCTCCATCCAATAATTAACAAAAGAATAAAAATAACCTGTTCTGTGTTTGCGATGTTCAGATGTCTTTTGAAATTTAGGTGTACTTAGTGAATGATTATGAATTCAAATCCACAAACAATTTGTACGAACATCATCAAGTATATACCCAAAGCCAAAATATCGCTCATTTTGCAATATTTCCTTTTTGACCCTTCCCCTCATTTACGCCGCCTGCACACGCCCCATTTAGCAAATCATATCAAGTACATGTATGTTATGGTTTGTTAGGGAATTATCCATGCTTTAAAATGATACAGGCAGTAACTCAATTCGACCTACACTGTTCTCATTTTAAAGAAATATAATCGATCAAAGTGGAGTTTCCTTACTTTTGTGCTGGGTATAGTTTCACTGTTATGCACTGAATATGCATAGCTCTACATTGTCATAATATGTTTCATGTGCTATACGCATATAATGATAGATATATTAGTAAAGATAGAAATATGTTTGACCTAAGGAAGCTTAGCGAAATTTAGTGGCACGTAAAGATGCATCAGGAACACAAAAGACATAATTTTGGGTGATGTTGTTGAATTTGAAAGTGTGATTTAATTTATCTGAATGACCGTTCAACCGTATTCAGCATGATTATGGTTCTAGATGTATCTCTGTGCAGTGAAGTCTTGATTTTCGAGAATTATGCATTTAGCGTTCTGGACGCATCTTTACGTTGACAGCACATGTAACACTTCCTTTCACTAAGCTACATGTACCTAACCATGTCTGATTCTTTAAGGCCACCGCACACCTTACGATCGGTCTGCGATCCGAATTGTGAAATAAATCGCTATGGCATTAAATATTGGCATTTTAACAAATTGAAATTTACCCTATTCAGGTTGTGAAAAGTAATATGAATACTAAATAGGTCTATAGGGTTTTGGTGAGCTGTCGGCTTTCTACAGGGAATAAGGGCAAAATTAGTTTCAAATCGTAGGCAGTGGTACGATTTTTGTGACGTCACTAAGACTCGCAGCCGATTTGGCAATTCCACCGACTAGGAAACTCAGCAAAAGCCGTATTATCGATTATCGGATTTTACTATCTGTATGACTATTCAGACTGTCAATCAAAAATATTTTTTGTTTTTAAATGATTTGTCAAATGATATTACATTTTCTTCTGAAATCGGATCGCAGACCGATCGTAAGGTGTGCGGTGGCCTTTATGAATATATGAATAGATATATACATATATATATATAAATGTTACATAATTTATTTACTGTTATTAATGCATTACGCATAGCTACACCTGATAATGAATGCTACGTTTATAGAGTAAAGATACAAAAATATTCTACATAAACCTATTGCAACTTTCTACATAGTATAGTACTGCAGGGCCACATTTGTGCAGAGGTCAAAGATCATCTAGTAATTGCTAAGATATATTCAATAACATACTGGCTAAAAAGTTCATTTCCTCTATTTTTATATACCTTTTACTATTTTTCACCTTTAACTAGATACAAACATGAATAACAAATCAATGAAAGTAGAAAGATCCCCAAAGCATAGCTTGAAGTGGGTCAGTACATTTAAATTATCAAATAAACTACCATTTAACAAGAAATACACAAGTAAACAAAAGTGGCAAGACTAAATGGTATTGAAGTGTATGAAAAACTTAGATAAGACCACTTAAAGCATGGTATGAAATGTAAAAAACCCATAAAATAATGACCTGATAAACCACAAGATTGCAATATAAAATAAAGGATTGGGCCCTCTGTTCTTAATTGGTTGCAGAATCTTATTTGCAAATGATTGATTCATAAACCAGTTTACAATTAAAGGTTGCTCTCATATTTCACAGGTAAATTGTTCCAGTTCCAGTTCCAAACAATTTACATTGTATTCTTACCGAATCATTGAATTTATTATTTCCTTTCCACACTTTGTAGCAGTTAGCCCCCTCTCCACTGGGGAGCATGCCCGTCAGTCGCCATTTTATAGGTGTGCACTTGCTACATCAACAACAATGATGTTCACATCCTGCTTAGTACACACTTCTATACCTGGTCTAACATGTAGCTGTGAAATATTGCCAATATACAGGACAGTAGAAATACTGATCATTAGAAGTGAGAAGCTAATGACAACATGTTCCCTTATCCCTGAAAAAGTGGAATAGGTCTTGGATGGGAAATAAGATTAGATTTTATTGGGACAGAAAAAAAGATTCTAGGACAACTACCCCCCAGGACAACTACCCCCCCGGACAACTACCCCCCGGAAAACCACCCCCTGGACGACTACCCCCCCTAGGACAACTACCCCCCAGGACAACTACCCCCCACGACAACTACCCCCTAGGACAACTACCCCCCACGACAACTACCCCCCAGGACAACTACCCCCCAGGACAATTACCCCCAGGACAATTTTTCCGGGGGTAGCTGTCCAGGGGGTAGTTGTTCGGGGGGTAGTTGTCCGGGGGTAATTGTCCTGGGGGTAGTTGTCCTGGGGGTAATTGTCCTGGGGGGTAGTTGTCCTGGGGGGTAGTTGTCCTAGGGGGTAGTTGTCCTGGGGGGTAGTTGTCCTAGGGGGGTAGTCGTCCAGGGGGTGGTTTTCCGGGGGTTGATTGTCCGGGGGGTAATTGTCCAGGGGGTAGTTGTCCGGATACGGAAAAAAAATCAGAAATATATCACAATACCAGTGGCTTAGCATAGGTTCATCCATGGAGTTGCCCCGGTGTCATTGGAGAGCACTGGACTTAGTAGGGTTGGATGACTTTCAATTTGAGTGATCAAGTTAGGGAAGGGTGTTGGAGGGGGGGGGGGGGGGTGGGGTTGATATCTTTTCCTCCCCCCGATCTTTGTGGCATTCAATTGGGGGTGCATGCCCCCAAGCTTTGCCACCGATACATTCTGATCAATGATGGATTTGTAAAATGTCATGCCGTATCTTGCTCTTGCTCATTATTTAATCGTTTGGAGAGAGAGCTTCCCAATTTCCTTCCACATGTTCATTCTTTCTAGAGTGTATTCTTGTTTGCCTAATCTTGCAAAGATACAATACACTCAAAGTAATAGTTAACAGAAGTGAGATGCCAAGAACAATGTGTTCCCAGATTTCAAAGTGATTTGGACTGGTCTTTTGAGGCTCTGTTTGAAGCAGACTGGATGTTGGAATAGAGGTTTCACTTTCCTCTGTTTGGTCACGGGGCGGTATTGGTGAAGTAACAAGACAATTAGGTTCAGAGATGTCAACAAGTGGCTTTTGTAGAATGGGGTCCCATCCACAGTCCTTACAATCACATAGGTTTTTGATGTCTTCAGTTGTAGAAGAACAACAGTACACAAGGCCTGCTAACTTAATCAACCTACTCTGGTAGAGGGTTTTAGCCTGTACTGTTGGTGCAGTTAGAGAGGGAACCCTCCCACCATTTTGGTAACATACAATATGCCCTGATAGAGTTCCAACAGGAGCTGTACATTGCAGTGAGACCCAGTCCCCATCATTGTACTCATTACTTGATGCACACGATGCTCTACCAGGAGGGTAGTCAACATGCAGATAAATTCTTGGGTACTTGGGTAACATGTGGCCATTCTTGTATGCAGTGAGAATGTATGTACCTTGGTCAGTGCTTGAGACCGGATTAATCTTGAGGTGAATAGAACAGTTGTCACTTTCACTCTCATTCTGATTTATGAGGACTTGATTCTGAGATAACGACATGGCTTCTGGATTGACTGAAGTATAAAATGGGGCTTTATATCCGTGTTGCAGTGTGACTTTTGTACTGTTACAAGGATATGGGAAATTTAGTTGTGTCTCCTGCCCCTCCATGACTTTCAGAATTCTAGATTCACATGTCACCATTGTGGTCAATGGGACAAGAGCGATGAAAGCACTTATTTTAATTTTGAATAGAACCTCTTGCAACATCTTTCAAAATCCCACAAAATATCTGTACATTCAGAGAAAAGAAAGAGTGTTATCTTTTCAACAATACAGATTTACAAAACAGTATATGTTGCAAGTTGCAACAATGTGATATGTATAATGTACCCAAGCATAAACAAGTTCTGCTTGCAAGGAATCTTGAAATGTTTTTGTCTCAAGTACTAGAGCTCTGTAATGCTTATCCTCAGAGCTTCTGTTGCATCGGTGCCTTCTTTAGACATGCAGTGCCATTTGTTTTCATACAAACAAAAAAGGTGTTGCTTCGGTTATATGGATCTTCTCTCAGATGTTCCAATTCCAATCGATCAAGATGTAGCTTTTAGTTTTGGAAGCAGAGCAGTGCTGCTAGTATGACATGTCAGTCTGGTTTATAACTGATCTTTGATGATGTTGAAAACAGTACTTTTTCGATATTCTAAAGATTACACTCAGAATCAGGTCCTGCAATCCATTATCAGATGAAGTTCTTCACAGCATCTAAATACATCCGAATTTAAGCTGGGAGTGTTTTGTGTTCCAGTAGTTGTGTATTGTAGTTCTTTGGCCAGGGTTAGTTGGTGTCTGCCGTTGGTTAAGGAAACTTTCTTTCACAGAAGAGGATGCCCTGGGAATTTCAAATAGAGGGAGATGATATTTGGTTCCAACTTTTGGATTTCTTCAACACCTCTTTCCAGCTCACAAGCATATATGCTGGGCTGAAAGAATGAGTTGGAAATACTGTTTCAGCCATTTAGGGCATGTGAACAAAATGGACATAATACTGCATGTAGAAATATAAAGCAATAACATTTAATTTAGTTCAATTAGAGTCTTGTTAAAACTGCTCTCTTTCTCTATCACTCTCTGTCTCTCTCTCTCTCTCTCTCTCTCTCTTTCAACTGTGTGTGCCTGTCTTTGACTGTTTCTCTCTCTCTCTCTCTCTCTCTCTCTCTTTAAATTGTATTTTAATATCTTTACACTAAACCAATTCCTATGAAATTTAAAGGGGGTACCCAATGCTGAAACAATGTTAGTTCATTTAAAAGATCATGATTTTATTAGAAGAAAATCATCTGCCTTAAATTTTTTTTAAAATTCGTGTTGCCAGAAAATCCCCGAAATATGGTAAGATTTCAGGATATTTTGGCCCCTCAGCTGTGTCCCAATTTCAGCTAGGTAACCACAATGACGTCAAAGTGGTTACCATGTCGCGCAATTATAGCAAAATGCGCGCAAGGTGTAATGCATTTTGTACAGTCTAGCGCGCAACACATCTGCAATACGCGAACCTGGGTAACCACTTTGACGTCATTGTGGTTACCTAGCTGAAATTGGGACACAGCTGAGGGGCCAAAATATCCTGAAGTCTTACCATATTTCGGGGATTTTTCTGGCAACACGAATTTAAAAAAAAATTAAGGCAGATGATTTTCTGCTACTAGAATCATGATCTTTTAAATGAACTAACATTGTTTCAGCATTGGGTACCCCCTTTAAGACTTGTTGAAAGCTGAGGCTGAGTAATTTTAGAGGTTATTATGGTGCTTTTTAAATACTTCCCTCATCATTAGAGCTCTAGGAACAAATTATGCAATTAGGTATTTAGAACAAAATTCTGTGATACTGAAATTGATTAGAAGTTTAAGGCATTAAAAATTGAACAAAACATCCACCTTACCTTTTACTGGTATTTCTAATTCATTTCAAGTAATGAGCTGTGAGCTGCTGATACAATGAGCCAAGGTATTCTCAGCACAGTGGTACTTGTGTTCTGTTTTTAATATACTGTTTGCCCCTTGAATCAATTCTTGCTGATCAAGTTCATTTTTTTAAAGTGTTTACTCGAAACCACAACTATACTTAATTAGTGATAATATTGACTCTCAAGATTAGCTTTCAGTTTTGGAAGAGGAGCCCAGTAAAAATGTTTAATCCATCTTTCTGCTCTCTCTCTCTCTCTCTCTCTCTCTCTCTCTCCATTCCAAATGTTTGAAGTTTGAAGTTTATTTGTTCCACTTTTACTTAAAAACAATTCAGATTTTACAAGTATAAGTGTCAATTTAAGTATGTACAGGTAAGGGACTCCATTCAAGTACAATGTACGGTAAATAGAAAGTTTCGAGATATATAGGAAAGACTGTCACAAAAAAGAAGTAACATTATAGGCAATTTTTCTTTTCTTCTTCCTTTTTTCTTCTTTCTTTCTTCTTTCTTCTTTCTTCTTTGTTTGTGTTAAACTGTCCTGCCTTTACAACTTTTCTGCTCCTTCTTTCTCCTCCTCCTTCTCCTTCTTCTTCTTCTTCTTCTTCTTCTTCTTCTTCTTCTCTTTCTCCTTCTTCCTCCTCCTCCTCTTCCTCATCCCCTACTTTCTTTTTCTTCTTTCTTCTTTGTTTGTGTTAAACTGTCCTGCCTTTACAACTTTTCTGCTCCTTCTTTCTCCTCCTCCTTCTCCTCCTCCTTCTCCTTCTTCTTCTTCTTCTTCTTCTTCTTCTTCTTCTTCTCTTTCTCCTTCTTCCTCCTCCTCCTCTTCCTCATCCCCTCCTTTCTTTTTCTTCTTTCTTCTTCTTCTTTCTTTTTTTTCTACTTTCTTCTTTTTTCTTTTCTTCTTCCTTTTTTCTTCTTTCTTCTTTCTTCTTCTTTCTTCTTTTTCTTCTTCTTCTTCTTCTTCTTCTCTTCTCTTTTGTCTTTTTTTTTCTTTTCTTTACTCCATATTCTGAACTTTACTCTCCTTGTACGTTTAGTGAATCTGATACTTCTATTTCACTTCACTTTTTATTGCACATTAAATTAAAAAGAAAAAAAACAGTTTTATATCTTATAGTCCCAATATACCTATGAAAATATGAATTGTAAATAGGTTTATATCTTTAAGTATTGCATTTCCAAAGGTAACTGTAACTATTTACATTATTGCTGTACAGCTCTAGTAATAAATGTGTTTTGGTAGTTAATGAAATATTTATTCATCCTAAAGTTGATAAGAATTAAGGAACATGAAAAAGATTGAATTAGATATTCATGTCAATTCACCTTACCTCTGTTACTGGCATTTCAAACTCTCTTGTAAAGCTGCTTCACGACACAAAGGTTGCTGACATAAGGACAGTCATACTTGTGTCCTGCTTATAAAATCTTGCAGGCTTATTTGCTTTCTTAGGTTAATTTTTAAAATATCGTAATTTCTTCAACTGGAACAAGTGTTAATAATTGTTGACTTTAGGAATGCAGGTATTTTTTATTAAAGCTGATTTAAAGGGTAAGCCAAACTTAACAGGAAGTTGCTCTGCAGGATAGGAGAAAAATCAGTGGAACAGAGTGGTGAAGGTTGAACAAAATTAGAAAAACAATAAGAAAGTCATAAGTGTTTGAAATTTGCAATCACTACATGAGTACTGTGAATTTCAAAGTGGCGAGTTATTATTATTATCATTTTATTCGGCAAATCAAAGTACATACATGTATAATTACAAAGAAGAACAAAACACAATACAAGAAGGTTGAAAATAATATGATCGTTGCTAATGTCTCTCTAATGTAATGTCGGACACATTTGTATTACTCCTACATGTACATTATATATATATGACTTAGGTTCATTTTCTCTAAATGTTATTGCCAAGCAGGATATTTTCTTTATTTGAGGACTTACATAACATGCTATCCATAAAATCTCTCATCTTATGATGCATGTCTGCCTCAAATCCCTCAATTGTTTGCTTTTTAGGTTGATCAATATTGAAGCAGTCATAAGTATTTTTAAATTTGAAAATAGAGGTATGTGATGCTGATTAAATAGGGAAATTTCATCTCTCATTTTTGGTGATTTTTCATGTTCTAGTTTGAAGGACAGTAGACTTCGCTCAGAAAGTTGTGTTATACATCATGGAATGCAAACAAAAGTACTTGTTTACAATACACCACTTACATGTCTCAAAAATGTTTTCGGTGCAGAATTTGACAAGAATAGCACATATTTTGAAGTTTTAGCCTTCTTACAGTTGGTGTGGTTTTTACTCAGTTATCAATAATAGTCTGTTGCACTCATTCTGATCTTTATAAAACTGCTGAGCTGATTCTGGAGTTTGTAGTCTATGTTAATTTCCAACTATTTCTGTTTTTCCTTTAATTAGTTTCAATACCTACCCCAGACTCCGTACAACTCCATTTCATTGCCACCACTAAAAATCCACTTCACATGAAATCAGGCTAGATATTCAAAGTTTGTGTTATACTCATACACATAACAATACAAAAGTTGGGCAAGTGGCATTTTGGCATCATAAAACAAAACAAAAGAATAATTGAAGAGTTCAAAATTATTTTACAAATATTGTGTTTCACAAGAGAAACTTCAACCACTGTTTGCAGTAATATGTATGTGACTCTTCTTGCTATTCATACCATAACATTTGTCATCTTGTTGGAGATGGCCCTTTTCAATTTATTTATACAATTATATTTTCAAAAGATAGTGTTTGATAATGACTAGTGCTTTACAAGTTTATGTTCCATAATCTCAGTATTTTATGCCTCAACCAAGGGAGATAAGACACTTCAAAGAACTTCAAAGTGAGATCTAGTTGTATAGTATTTTACGATTATTTTTTTTTAATGTAACAAATGTTACAGTCCATTGTACATGGTCCTATTGACATGAATGTTCTCTGAAATATTAAAGTATGATGTACTAAAAGTGTAATACACTGGTAATATCAAGTTTGAATATTCACAACATGGTTTTCATACTGGTACTGTTAATTTTAAGGAGATTATTTTCATTGAAAATTATGAATGACAAAATTTTATGGTTCTACTAGGCACCCATGTAGTTTGCTGTTTTCAGCATGAGATATTCTGGAACATATTGATATTTTCATCTGGATATTTCTGCTTAACTACAATTGAATACTAATAATTATGCTATTTTTTATTAGACAGAGTTGAATGCTTTCTCCCAATTTTCAAAGCCCACTTGCAATTTGCACATTTATCATGTCTATTACCTAACTACATAATATACCAGTAGAGAAATAATATTTGATAAATAAGACATAGTAAAAAATTATATTGACGGTAAAATAATGCAATAGAAAATATATATTACATCAAACCCATTTGCAAATTTTTTAAAGTATTGCTGTCTGCCATATACAGTTGTATTATCTAGAGTTACTCAGTCATATTGCAGGAAAACATTTTGGCCATTTAATATCACAAATGAATGAAATCAAATATGTATTACCTACAACGCTTTATTCTTTTTTTTTTTACATTGCTTTGCCTTTGCACTCTTTGTCCTACCATACTGCAATCTATTCAACTAACGAACCAACAGTTAAGTCATCTTACCCTCCTCTAAAAAAAATTTCAGTCAAAATAAACTGTTTAAACATATTGCTGTTAAGTGGTCTGTAATGCATTCTACTCATTGTCCCATCTCAAAGTATATGACTGCCACTTTTTACCATTTTGAAATTTCCAAATTAAACCTAATCTGAAACAAGTAAGAATCCATTGACATTTTCTAAGGGCCATGATTGAAAATGACTAGTGTCACAATATGCAGTGATCATATTCATATTTTGGACACAAATGACCTTTTAAGACACGATTTTCTTTATCAGTTGACCAAGCAGAGTTTTCCTGTCTTAATGGAAAGGTAAACCCATGATAGAAATGAACCTGCAAAAAAGTTTTGGCAACACAAGTCTGAGTGAAAAATATCTTTGAGATTTCTAGATTATTACTATATTTACTTGATACCTGGAAAACCTGTTTTATTTTTCATGGCTAATTGGCTAATTCAGTTATTAAGAAATAGAATGATAATAGATACACCAAGCTTGATTATTTCCCAACTCTTTATGGGCAACATTACATCATGATGTATTAAGCATTAAAACATTTCCTTTCTCTTTCTTGTCGTAGTTTACATGTTTCATGACATACTTGTCTGGACTGAGTATGGTTGTATTGTAGCTTTCTCAAGAGGCTTTTATTTTGCCTGGTCCAGCAAATAAGCAGTACACCCAAAATGATGATGAACAAAAGTAAGATGGCATGAAAGACATGGTCCCCGATCCCAGAAGAGTTTGCAAGACAAAGAGCATTTGGTGTTTGAGCTTTTATCAGAGTGGGCATGTGGATAGAAGTTTCACTGTTCTTTGTAGGGTTGTAGAATGGTGTTGAACTCTCCGTGAGTGACACAGTGGGACAAGGTTCTGGGATGTCAACCACTGCTTGATTGAGATCAGGGTCCCACCCACAATCCTTACACGCACACCTGTCTTTAATGTGTTCGGCAAGAGAAGAACAGCAGAACACACTACCTGCCAACTTGACCAACATACTCTGGTGGAGAGCTCCAGCCTGTTCGATGGGTGCAGTCAGCGGGGGAACTCTGCTGCCATTTTGGTAGCATACAATATGCCCTGCTAGAGTTCCACCTGGAGCTGTACATTGTAGTGAGACCCATTCACCATCAATGTGCTCGGAACTTGAGTGGCATAATGCCTTAGCGGGAGGATAGTCAACACGTAGCCCAATTTTGGGGTAGTCAGGTAGCATGTGATCATTCTTATATGCAGTGAGAATGTATGTACCTTGATCGTTTCTTGAGACTGGATTAATAATAAGATGGATAGAACAGTTGTCACTTTCACTCTCATTCTGATTTATGAGGACATGATTCTGAGCTAACAACGTGGCTTGTGGATTTACTGAATTATGAAATGGGGCTTTATATCCGTGTCGCATTGTGACTTCTGTACTGCCACAAGGATATGGGAAATGTAGTTCTGCAACTGCCCCCTCAATAACATTCATTATTGAGGATTCACATGTTGGCGAAGTGATCAGTGTTATAAAAAAGATGAAAGTACTTGGTTTACATTTGTATACAACCTTTTGTAACTTGCATATAAATCTGCACATTTTCAATCTTGCAGATTAAGAGAATGAAAAAAAAATAAATAAATGTAAGGCAAAATGAAATTGATTCCTAGTTTTTTGTGCTGCTTTTTTCTGCCCTCCTTTTTCTTTTATTCAATATTTTTGTTTGGACATTAAATAAAGAATAATCTGAAGAAATGTAGGCAATGAAGTAACAAAAAACAGTTTAGTGCAATTTTAATGTTTTGAGCCTCTGTAATGAATGGACTGATGAAATTTTATCAAGATAAATTTTGTTAAAAATTAACCCCGTAGCATTGTATGTATGACAATACTATCAGATACCATGGAAGCCCTTCCTCATTAAAAAAAAACCTGAACGAGAAACTAGCAATCAGTTTTACTTGGCCTTATATACTAAGTACAAGTTGAAGCAATACTGTTATTCAATGAGCTATAATTCAGCCTTAGCAACAATTTGTAGTTAGGCAAAAACAAAATTTCTTGGTTATCTCTGATCCTCTGCTAAGATGCCTTTGTAGATTTCTTTTGTCATATAGAAAATGGGGTGATTCTCCTGTCTGAAATGTGTTTGTATATTTTTTCTGTAATATATTATTTTGTATCATGCTATTGAATGCAGAATTAAAATCAATCAAACAAACAAAGACTGTTTCTTAATGTCATTCTCTTGGGCATTGTAGAGAAGATTCACTTGCAATTAACGATAACGAGGTTGCTAGCTTTCAACAATAATGTTCATATGCTGTTTCAGAAGGAATTGCTAGAATGGTCCGTTTCCTATCTGCCTGGTCTTTTCTAAGTACTGCACTCCTATTTGCACATGGTCAAAAATCAGGTCCAACATTCTATCATAAGGCAAAGTCTAGATAACAAACTTCAAGCTGAGAATGCATATTTTGTAGATGTTTAGTTCTTTGGCGAAAGGTACTTGATCACTCTGTTAAAGCTGTTTCTCTCAAAGAAGAGTGTGAATGTCTTCAGTTTTATTCTCCCAGAATTTCTCATTGATGAAGATACCTGGTAATTTCTGTGAAATTCTTTCAAGCTCTCTTTCAGATGAAGAAGATGCACGTTTGCCTGAAATAATGAATGAATTTTGTTTAAAGGGCCATCAACTCGTTGTAACAATTTAAATGGTGTGAAAGCAGAAAAAATAGATTAACAGTTGATGAAAGTGTGAATAATGAGAAATTACAAATGTTTGAAAGCTAAGATCACAAATGTATGTGAATCTTAAATTAGCGAATTGGTCAGTCGTTTGTCATGACTTTGGGGAAAACTCTTTCATTTGTTGTACACTAAACTATCTTGAATATCCATTCCTTTCTTGGAAAGAGGATTGAGTTCTAATATTAAAAGATGAAAAATAAGTTGATAGATTTCTCATTCTTTTTGTTAGTTTGGAAGAATATTATAGTAGAAATGTCACCTGAAAAGGATTTCTCTTCAAATGCTCCTGAGAAATAGCTGAAAAGTTTGGATCAAACTTTCATGCCACATGTGTGTGTGTAGTCCCATATACACATTTCTGTGTGCAGTGCATGTGATTGAGTCGAAAACTTCACAGTATACCTTAATTCTTATGTACTACATAATCAACCTATCCCAATAGACCTGTTCAAAAATATATTCAAATTTTATGCATACTCTTTAAAACAAATGATGATCTTGACAACTTGAAAGTTGGCAGAGGCTTGTCAGACATAGCAACAAGTAATGTATGCAAAGTGGATTCCAAGTAGTTCATTCATTAATAACAGGTTAATGGAATACCTCGTTACTAGGTCCCCAGGAAAGAAACATCAATAGATTTGAATAACTTTGTGAACAGGTCTGTAGACCAGTTGTGTATTACAAATTTATGCACATTCTTCTCTGAACACCTAGGGATGAGCTATTCCATTAACCTGATTTTTATAAGTGAGCCTCAATGCTTGGAATGGTTTGCATACATTACTTGTTGCTATGTCCAGCAAGCCTCGGGCAAGCTTTCAGGTTGTCAAGAATGACCTTTGTTTGAAAGGTATGTATAAAATTTGAATACATTACTGAACCGGTCTATTGCTTCCCGACAATGTCATCACATCACCAGTACTCAATTTTTTTTAAAAACTCTTACTGTGCAAGTGGTTTTGTGAGTTTCCCGATTTTACCAAAGCACAAACAATGCTTACTTTTCAATCGTCTAACTGTGCTTCTTTAACTACATCTTATGTTTTAAGATGCTGTTTTATACGAAAGTTGTAGAAAATTTATTACCATTTTTAATAATATATACATTTCTACTTTACTCAGTTTTATGCATGACGAATTTCCTTCGTTGGAGCATTGACTCATTGCCTTTCAGATTGGGGGCCCTAGCCCCCTGGAGATGGTTATCTTTAAGTTAATCCTTCAGTCAACACAAGGCCTTGGGCCAGTAATCTGAGCATCAGCACAGGCCAGGGTGGGCTTGTTCGTCTGGAGCTAGCTCGCGCACATCGTTGTACAGTTTAGTTAGTCTCTACTCATACTTGCACATGTTGCACATGTGCAAGTTAGAAAGAAAGTGATTTCAGTATCGTGTATAAATCTCTTTGAAAATGCTTGAAAATGAATCAAACATTTTAATTACAATTATCATCGTTAATGGGGTGAAATAGAAATGTGCCTAACATGTCTCTACGTCCACTTCTGGCAATATAGGCCTAAAAATGCATGTTAGAATATAAGCCTACTGTACTTTTTTTTCTTGGCTATCTTGCTGTCCATAATTTAAATTTATTCAGTGGGGTCACATAGCCTAATAGCTCTTATTTTTTTTATTATTAGGCCTAGGTAACAGAATGGTTTTCAGAAAAGATCCCCCCCCCCCATTGTACTAAAGGTAGGCCAGCCTTTGTCTCTCGTCTTTTTTGTTTTTCTTCATAAGGCTCTGACAACTCTGCAGTCTAGGGAGCGAGACTACACCTTGTTCTGCGTATGTACTGTCACTGTACGTAAATTGACTCATTGAATTCCGAGTTTAGGCCTATTTCTACAACGAGGCAATACGCGTCCGTCGATCTCTCGTTGTAGCTCTCGCTCAGTTACTCGGATCTCAATGTTTCAATTTTAACGTACTGAATAATACCTATCTTCGCTTCTACGGGGTCATTTTCTACCGTTTGAAGTTGTATTCGGGTTAGCGTTCGCAAACTTGGAGTTAAAAAAAAGGATATACTTTTTGAATGCAGAGATTTTTTTGTTCTCATAATCTTTTCAGTCAAGCTCTGCTGGCGAGTCTTATCAGCGCTAAAGCACGCTCAAGGACGTTCATGGCTTAAGGCACATGATAAGAGCTCAATCGCGCGTGCTGTACGTTCTGAATCTCAATGCGTCAAATCCGAGTTTTGGGGCTCTAACTCGGATGGTCTCTGACGGCAGAAACTCGTAATGTGCATGAAAATCACTGAAAATTAAACATGAATTTCCTTTTAGTCCTACGTGTTTATGTTCTTCATTTGTTTTCAGTGGTTTTTTTTTTTTTGTTTTTTTTTTTTTGTTAAAATGAGAAAAGACTGGACAAAATATGCAATTATCTCAAAAACTAATAGAACATAAAAATTCTTTGATATTTAGAAAGCTTGCCTTGCTTTGAGCTTTGAAGATCAATATAAAATGTTCACCATACTGACATATTTCTTGATGGAGCAATGTCTGATTGAAAATAACTAGTCTACTTGACACCAGCACAGCAAGAGTTGATAAGATTTTTCTTGGGGATGTACTAAGATATACTGTTACTCTGCATCTGTTACGTGTATATTAGCTCTATGACAAAATTAATTCCTCTTATTCGAAGTGGTCAATAGTGATGACCAAAAAATTTAATAAAAAGAATCAACTTACCCCTGGTATTTTGTACTTTTCCCCCGAGATAATAGAGGTAACACACAGGGTGAAGCATTGTATCCGACAGCTTGGTTTGACTTTTCATGCCTCGAAAAACGTCATTTTTCTGTGAGCCATTAACTGTTTTTGTACAAAAGCATGCACTCTAAGTGATTTGTGAAGCTCTGTTTTTGTGCAGTTTTTCCCATAATGTGAAATTTTCTATAACATTAATTTCTAACAAACAATGACTTTGTCATTTACATACATACATTAAAGCTGATTTATTAATGTACGCTCCAGTTTCTCTTCTAGTTCATAATGTGAAATTTTCTATAACATTAATTACTAACAAATATTTTAATTAATGACTTTGTCATTTACACACATACATTAAAGCTGATTTATTAATGTACGCTCCAGTTTCTCTTCTAGTTCACATTAAATTACTATTCAACTGAATTGAGTAATTATCTACCAGACCTTTTCATCTTTAAAACTTAAAACAAAGAATAAGCCAGTTCGCAATTAGTTTGTGGTACAAATGACCCTGAAATCAGGCGCGGATCCAGGGGGGGGGGGGGCCCAGCGGGCCTGGCCCCCCCCCCCCCCCCCCCCCGGCCAAAAAAAAAAAAAAAGGGAAAGAGAGAAAGAGAGAAGGAAAAGAAGGGAAAGGGAGAGAAGAGAGAAAAGGAGAAGAAGAAGAAGAAGGAGAAGGAGAAGTAGAAGGAGAAGGAGAAGGAGAAGGAGAAGAAAGAGGGGAAGGAGAAAAGAAGAAGAAGAAGAAGAAGGAGGAGGAGGAGGAGGAGGAGGAGGAGGAGGAGGAGGAGGAGGAGGAGGAGGAGGAGGAGAAGGAGAAGGAGAAGGAGAAGGAGAAGGAGAAGGAGAAGGAGAAGGAGAAGGAGAAGGAGAAGGAGAAGGAGAAGGAGAAGGAGAAGGAGAAGGAGAAGGAGAAGGAGAAGAAGAAGAGGCCGGGGGCTGAAAGGGCCTTGCCCCCCCCCCCCCCCCCCCGCCCAAAAAGTGGAAGGAGTCCGGGGCCGAAAGGGCCTTACCTCCCAGGGTGTAGTGTTGCCTGTTGCCTCCCCCCCCCCCCCCCCATAAAAAGAGAGAGCAGGAAGGAAAGTAGAAAGAAGAAAAAAGAGGGAAAGAGAGAAGGGAAAGGGAGGAGGAGAGAAAAGTGTAAAAGGAAGAAAAAATTAAAAGAGGAAGAAGCGCGGAGGCCGGGGGGGGGGGGGGGGGGGACTGAAAGGACCTTGCCTCTCCGTTCTCCCTCCCCCTCCCCCTCCCTGGCCAAAAAGAGGGAAGGAAGGGGAAGGGAAAGAGGAGAGAATGGGAAAAGGAAAATAAAATGAAATGAAAGAGGAAGAAAAAGGGGGGAGAGTCCAGGGACCGAAAGGGCCTTGCCTCCCAGGCCCCCTTGCAAAGGGGGCCTGTTGCTTCCCCTCCCCCCCCCCCCCCCCCCCCCCGCAAAGAGAGAGAGAGAGGAAGAGAGGGAGCAGAAAGGAAATTAGAAAGAACAAAGAGGGAAAGAGAGAAGGAAAAGAAGGGAAAGGGGGAAAGGAGAGAAAAGGAAAAAATAGGAAGACAAAATGATAATGGGAAGAAGGATGCCAGGCGCCAAAAGGGCCTTCCACACCCCCCCCCCCCCCTCTCATAAAAAAAGGGAGAAGGAAGGAAAAGGGGTAGATGAGAGAAAGGGGAAAAAAGAGGGAGAAGAAAAAGGAAAAGGGGGAAGGAGGCCGGAGGCCGGAGGCCGAAAGGGCCTTGCTCCCACGTTGTCTGATCTCCCCATCTCCAAGAAAAAAAAAGAAAAAAACAGAGCAGGGTGAAAGGAAAAGAAAAAAGAGGATATAAAGGGAAGGAAAACGCAGAGGAATAAGAAAAGAAAAGAACAGAAGGGATGTAAGTTTCCTGGAAATGAAAAAAAAAAATAATGAAATTTTCAATCCTGCCGAGACAACTTGGCCCTGGGGCAGAGTTGTTCCTGGGTCCGAGTTAGCCGCTTGCATGACATTAACCTTAACGTCTACCTGCAGTGCGTCCCAGATAAAGTGTACAGTTGCCATCTGAGCATTTTGAAATGTTTTTAGGAAATTTTCATACTGGTGGATTATAGCCCAAAGACTCTTCTATCAAAGATTTCAAAAGAATTAAAAGGGTACAAAGCAGGGAGTCAGGGACAAAAATAATATTTTCTGTATCAGGGCTATTTTTCGTACTTCTTTTCATTCCAAATTCCATTTTGTATTGAACCTAATAGCAATTTATGGGGGCTCTTTTGCAACTTGTGAGGGCTATTTCTTTGTTTACATTTGGGGGGGGGGGGTGAATTGCCTTTAGCCCTCGTGTAATTTTTTCCCTGGTACAATGTCCTCCGAGTTGAATCGGTTTATAACCTTCACTATTTGCTGGATTACTGGCGCACGCCACAACGCCTAGTTCTTTGTATCTATATATCAACAAGATAAATGCGACTGCCTATTATGCCTCCGCCCTTTTTTTTTTTTTTTAAAGATATCGCGATGTAATTTCATAATAACTTGGCCTCTGTGACCCTTCAGTTTTGACCTACTTCAAAATTTAATCACATTGTCTTTCTAGTCGTTTGATGCAGTTGAATGACCTCACATTGTTTATTTATCTATTTTGAAATGTTGAATTGGTTTTTTTACAGACGTGTATCAATCAGATATGATTATTTACGTCTGGGACCGACCTTTAATATCACCATCTAAAAGACGTGACTCAGACTCGATCTAGGGTTCTCTGAGTCTGCCTCAGTTTATAACTCCCACTTTTGGCTGGATTGTCCTATGTATATTTGAATTATGCTTTTATAATTCATCATGTATCAGCTATTAGCTGTCATCTTGAACATCGTTCAATAAAAGCGTATCAAATCAAGTGTGAACGTCATATCTCTTATGAAATAGTATGCATACAGCATACTAGCCAGTGGAACTTTTTTTGTACTTGTATGAAGGAAAGTGTTTGGAACTTATAGTGCACATGATGCAATTTCAGGTGCGATTTTTCTTAGTGAAACGCCTTGCCATTCTTGTGGACTACTGGAATACTCTCTTCTTTTTTTTAACATTTGTTTAACCTTTTATACAGTAATACAAATACAAGCCAACCACTTTTGGTTTTAATCATGTCAACGGTTATCCTTAAGACGTTTAGATACTGTTGATGATATTTCCACCTATTTTCAACAATATAGTGGAAAATCAAATTTTAACATTTCTTCAAAATATTCATGTTAACAGTAAAATTTTGCATGGATATTATATTAGTATTATTCTTTTACAGGCACAAAGAAACGCAATAATGATCATGCTTTGGCATGTAAGTGTATCATTATAATTGCACTTATTGTTTTATTACATCTTGTGTAATAGTATGCATACCAGCTTGTGGAACTTTTTCGTACTTTTACTGTATGAAAGAAAGCGTTTGGAACTTATAGTGCACATGATGCAATTTCAGGTGCAATTTCCTTAATAGATATCATGCATATAGAGCATATCAATAAAGTCTATTTTTTTAATCATAATACCATTACCGTGTCTTTATTATCTCGTACGACAATTAATGACTGGTTTGCACAAAAAATATTAGTGCTGTTCCTTTTGAAATTTGATTTACAGTATATGCCATTTCAGTCTTTTCAGATACATAACTGTTTGATATCTTCGCCGACTGTCGCCGAGGAGTAATGATTTGCCACAGTAATGAGCCCTTAGTACGGCTCCTGGCTTTCTGCAAGAGCCGACGCATGCTAATAAGGATTCACGAAACTCAGTGTTTAGGGCGGATTTCGAGGAAGTTAGCGTACATGACCATAATGACACCATCAGAAACAGACGTTAGTTATTACTGAACAAAAGATGAATAAGTAGCCCCTCAAAATCATAGGTGTCAAATTGTAAATATTTTCTTTCGGAATTTAGAAACTTTAGTCATTATAATATGATCTGTATGGACTTTAAAAATTTCAGAATGTTCTTCCGGCGGGAGTGAAAGCCCTTTATATGCTTTTGCACCCCCCCCCCCCCCCCCGAGATACGCCATTTGTCACCATTATTGTAGCAATATGTAGCTCACATGATTTGAAATTTGGGCCCCCCCCTAAGAAATCCTGGATCCGCGCCTGCCTGAAATTACCCAAATTTCTACACGCATTTGTTTTGGTGGATGTGCTACTTGTTTAATATGTAAAATCATACTGGTGCACGCATCGTTGTGCGTGCATCGTGGTGCATACAAAATGGCAGTGTATAAAGGTTATTTGTACTTGGTACAAATGACCTTTATCTGCATATGTGGAAATTGTCATTACGAACTGGCTTGTATGCAGATAACGGTAAACCACACAGCTTTAACATGATAAAATCAGAAAATTAAAGTTAGGTTGCAACTGTGGATGTCCAAGTATGGATATGATAGACAGGAACTAGTGGGAACTGCAAATAACTGCAAGTAATCACCTTATACGTAAACAGCGAAATTAGCTGCTAAATGATGCGAGCAAAAGTTCATATTTTTAGGACAATATCCCCATAACAGCAAAAAATAACTTCTTTAATTGATCATTGCACATTCCAAACATACAGTGGCATAATGAAGAAAAAAAATTTTAGGGGGTGAGCCAGTAAGAACGCAATGATAATACTAGGGTATCAGTAAGCCCTTACCCCCATCCCCATCAAGGCTTTGCATCATTTTACCAATGCTCTTGGTGAATTAGATTTTTTTATTTTGCGAGGTCACATAGTAACAAGAAAATTTTACGTTTTTTTTTTTTTTTAATTTGTTTTTTAATAGAGTACTTTTGATTGCAAAGGCTAAGCTATAAAACCTACAAAAATATTGGCTTTTTGATATTTTTATAGGCCTAGACAACACTTGATGGAACCAAAATCATCATTGCAAAAAAGCTATAGAGTGAAAAAAAAAGTTGGAAAGAAAGCCTTTTCTTTTTGTCCGACTATTTCTTTCCTTTTCTTCTTTCCTTTTCTTCTTTCCTTTTCTTTTCTCTTTTCTTCTTTCCTTTTCTTTTCTGTTTTCTCTCCCCCCCCCTTTCGGTCATGGACATTTTTTTTTGGGGGGGGGGGGGGTTGTAAGATTTCAAAATTATAGTTCCAAGTTTTATTCTTGCAAAAATGATCCGATAATGTTGCTTGGTCATTTATAAACTCTTCAAGTTTGACCATTTCCTCTTTGTCTTGCATGTTGTATTGTGGACCAAGGCCCTATTTCATAAAACTTTATATCAGTAACAAATTTCAGTACTTGATAAAAGGCAGCTACAGAAATCTTTTCATTTCATTGGCTGTGAGCAGATTTTTAAATATAATTTTGGCCTTTGTTATTGATTTAAAAAAATTATGAAATGGGACCCTGATCTACATTTACAATGCAATAATAATGATGTATTCTGTTGATTACCGTACATAATGGGTGATTTCAAGTTCGGTGTTGGTGTTGGTGTTGGTGTTGGTGTTGAGAGCGTGAATTGAGCTGCTGATTCTAGCCCCAACACCGAATTCGGCTTTATAAAAATAATACCAATCACATTATTGATAGCTCAACACCTAGTGAAGTCAATCCCAGCACCAGCTTCATTTCAGGTTCGGTGTTGTGGCTGGTGCTAGTTTTGCCCTAACACCAACACCAGCTTTCAACACCGAACTTGAATTCACCCAATGTTCCCTATTGTGTTCAGTTTTTTTGTCACAAGATAAGCCATCCATGCGGTCTCATGGGTGCTTTGTTTACTCGTCAGCTCAGTACTCAGGGCTCGACACTGACAAGAGCCCGGGACACATTGGCGCCCAAAATTTATGTCCGGACCCCCAAAATTTAAAAAATATTAACACAGGGCTCAATGCATACAGACATTAAAATTTCAATCAATCTGGTCCCCAATGAAAAGAGTTAGTGGAACCCTGCATTACTAGATGGCTTTAAAGGAAAGGAGTTATTGCGGTTTAAAAAAAATTAAGTATGGATTGATGAATTTTGTTGCCATATTTGAAATGCTAAATAGCTGGGTGTTTGATCACAGACCTATCCAGATGAATCAGTTCAATTCTAAGTTTCAGTGGGCACTGGTCAAAGGTCATTTCTAATAGGCCAGGCCTTGGAAGTATATTAGAAACATTGTTCTGTTCTTTTTTATAAGCTATATTCGTTTCTTTTTTTCGAACAAATGTACATTATTTGAGAGCTAGAAGGAAGTTAAAGAGAATGTATAGTTTTGAAAAGCCTTTTTCTCAGATTTCTTGGATATTAGGTGATAAATAGAAAGGCATTAAGCCCAAAGAAATGCTTCAAGGACAGCCTAATGCTCTCTCTTTAATGGCTTTTCGCATCCCAACTTGCAACTGGAAACACTTTGCCCAAGACAGGACTAAGTGACATTCTTGTCTCCATCTTGGGGCTCACACCTACAAAAGGAATCTTACTGAAGCTGCACAGCATAAAAGGCAGGAAAAGGAAGGTGAAAGCTTTACACCTGCATCCATCCCCTGCCCCTCCTGCCAGCTTAAATTCAGGGCTCAGATTGGCCTTTACAGCCATCTTTGGAGCCACTTACCTAACTAGGCAATATTCTTTATTGAGGATTATCTAGAGTGGTCATCATTTCTATGCAATGGATGATATATGTTATATACAGTTTGAATAAAAAGGAAACCCATATTCAACCCTAAATATTGTTACAATCAGTGCACGTAGATTTAAAATCGAAGGTGCTCACACTGAAGCCTATCATTTTTCCTTTAATTTGACACCTTGATGACTAAAATCCGAATATGGACAGCTGAACAGGAACATGTTTCCTGATTCATGTCACATTTGCCTCTGCCCAAGTTTAGAATGAAATGGATGGTCAACCCACCAAGTTCAGTTGAATGGTCTCTATTCCAGTTGAATTCACTCACAATAATGAAAGTAACTCCTGAACCACATTCAGCCCAAACTTGGGCAAAGATGATTTTGACATGTTTTTTTTAAATTGGGAAGTGCTCAGTCATTCATGATCAGATTTTATTGAGCAGCCTATCAAATTAAAGAAGATATTATCAACTATTATACCATGATAATACATTTCAGCGATTTCACTTAGTTTTAAAGATAATGGGGCTTGAATGGGTTTCCTCCTCCAGAGAGCATACACGCTATCTTCAAGCGAACCACAGAGATATTTTTGCAGGGAGCGGTCAGGGTCGAAATGACCAATTGTTGGGCACAGTTCAGCCGTGATCTTTCAAATATTTACACTAAAATTTATCGGAAATCATGGATGGAATATGAAAACATTTCACACATGGATCCACTGAAGCTAGGAGAACAGTGTGAGACCTTATTTAACTTGTTTCATTCCAATATCCCTTTTGCTACCAAAAGCTTTAACTCTACATAAATAAGATCTTCTAGGTCTCAGCAGACAATATGCTCTTTTCTTACTGTGTGAAGATAAGACATTCATTGAAAGACCAATGATTTGTTGTTGTTTTTTCAAAACAGAAAGTTCTGATGGAGAAAAATTGATTGGTTAATTTTGTCTTATTTTTCATTGTAGAGAGCAGTAAGGACCAGAGAGGACCTTCCAAGGGTGGATGCAAACATCAAACAGAAGCATGCCAGGAGACTGATAGACCAAGACCTGCAAGATGTGGAACAAGCTCTGAAAGGCTGAAGATGGTCCACCAGGGATCCTGTTGGATCTAGTATAGTACGGGCCTCTGGATCATGATACACGTAGTCAAAAGTTTGTGTCAGCTGGAGACTCTCATCGCTCTAGCAGATATTAATCTAATTGACATTTCCCAGGCTAGATGGCATTATGTGAAATGTCAACAAAACTTGTGACTTGGGCTAGGAATAGTTTGCCTTGACAGAGGTTGTGTCTGATAGGGAGGACGGGAAGAACAACAAGGAAGGGCCCAATGCTATCCTTTGGTCTGGAATGTAATAGAACTGTATTTCTAGAGAATGTGGCTAAAAGTCAGTGAATTCTTTATCATGCAGTAAATAGAGTGCTTGGACCTGCAAACTGACAAAAGTTTGCTGAAACTTATATACACTGAAAAGTGGCAACACATGTATTTGCATGTATTGGACTATTAATGTTCTGCAGCTGGGAACCACTTGTTTAATATACCCGTCTCTCTTCCATTACTCAGCAATTATAGAATTTACTACAATAAATCAATGTATCTACCTATTATGCTAGTCTCCGACTACGCAAGCCATTCGAGTACAAAAAGTCACAAATTGTGCATATCCCACCCCTAGGACATCGCCTTCCTCCATGCACGTCGCAAGACGCGCGCGCACACTCGTCCTCTTTCTTACTCGCAGCCTATGAGTCTGCAGCTAAGTGTTTTTGCGCTTCTAAAAACTAGAGTTTTTTACTCTAATTGGCGCGTTTTGGACGCATTTTGTGTTCCTATTTCCCGTTCTTTTGTTTTTCAGTAACATTTGAACGGCTCCTATAAGTCACGTTATTTTTGTTGGAAGAAATTTTAGATTCATTTCTTCGAGCAATTTTCCTCTTTACGTAGCCTTGCCCCACATACTTACTTCGATGTATTGTTTGGGTGGCTCCGCCCGCGTGCCTTAGGCATTTTGGGGTGTGTTGTTTGTTAGTGCATATCTCTTGTTAAACGTTGTTTGTGGTTTGGACAATCATTGATTCCCAGTCACACTGTGACCTAATTTGCCTTACCACTTCCCCCGTTTCTTCGTTCGCCTGGTGTGACCGTTTCCGGGGTTTTTATGGCGTGCAGGCGGTTCCTACATCCCAGTACTCGCCCTCTTCTGGTGGTAATTTGGCTAGCTCACCTTCCACTTCTGTGGATGGAGTGAGTGTGACCGAGTCCGCACCCCTTTTAGTGTGGGGTGTCCGCGTCGGCTCTGTTGGGTTTGCCTGATTTTTCAAATCAGCCCATCCCCTCTCGTGCTAAGAAGCGTGGCTCTGTTGCTGTGGCTTTGTTACCCAGCAAGAAGCCTATTCGAAGAGGATGTAATCGATGAAGGACAAGCCTTCTATGGATCCCTCTTCTCAAGCTGAGCTTCTGTTTGACTGAGGTTTATCAACGGAGTCAGCCTCAGATATGCCCCTTACAGCCCTCGCCATTTTGGTCAGGTTGGGCTTAAGGCTGTCAGCTTTCTTGGGCTCTCTGTTTCGCCTTTAGGCCATATCAGAAGAGCTGAGCTTGCCCGATGGGAATCCAGTTTGTTTGATGAACTCTCACTCACTGGACTCCAGTGGCTCAGTTTTCATCCGCGGCTATTGTTTTTATGCATCATTGCCGTAAGATGGCGCTTTCCACACTTGGAGTGCTTGGAGAGGGATTTCCGTCCTTTGTACAGGACAGAAAGTCCTCTGAGCCTTTTTCTCTTTAGCGGTCTTTTTGTCCGCGTGTTTCTGAAAGATATGTCTCCTACTCGCGTCCCGGTTTTCCTGGGTGCAGAGATAGACATTCTGAATCTGTTGACTCGTCCCAGTCGGGACAGAATCCAGACGTTTTCCTCGTTGGCCCGGGAGTCACGAGTAGCCCTCAGAGTTCAGTTTCTGGGCTATCTAGCCAGTCTGGTCGATATCCTCCCAGACTGCAGACTTCTGATGAGGCCCTTTCATAGGCATCTCCTCAGGGTTTTTCGTCCGGGCAAAGTCTTTTTAGCGGCTTGGTTTCCGCTTCTGAGAGACATCAAACTCCTGCTTGTCCGTTGGACGGACAGTTCCTTCTTGCTCAAGGCAAGCTGTTACGCACTCCGCTATCATCGATTTCTCTATCGACAGACACCTCCCTGTTGGGTTGAAGCGGTCTTTGTGCGGGCAGGATGGTGTCGGGGGTCTGGTCTCATTTGAGTACCATCCCCCATATCAATGTCCTCGAAATGATGGCAGTCCTTCTGTCGCTTCATCATTTCAGGTGTCGTCTTGTTGGGCGCTCAGTGCTCGTTCTTACAGACAATGTCACTGTAGCTGCTTACATCTTTTGTCAAGGCGGCACCCGGTCCTCCATGCTGAACGCCTTGGTGGCTCATCGGTGGAGATGGTGTCACTCATTGACCTTTGTTCCTGTCGCCTCTTATTTCCTGGCCAGGACAATTTAATTGCGGATTTCCTGTCTCGAGGCAGGTGTCTTCCATGCGAGGGTATGCCTTCCCTCCTTTTCAGTTAATTCCTCTTGTCCTGAGGAAGGTCAGAGAGGATCATGCTTGGGTATTACTCATAGCTCCTCACTGGCCCAGGGGATTTTGGTTTCCAGACCTTCTGAATCTCCTGGTCGACCAACCCTTTCCTCTTCTGTTGAGATCGGTCTTGGTGATGCAACCCCTCTCAGGGATCCTCCACCGTTGTCCGGCGGCTCTTCATTTGACCGTCTGGCCTTTATCGGGGAGGATGCGGGAAGCTCGGGAATCTCGGAGTGAGCAGCCGAGTTTGTATTGCAGAGTTGTAGAGAATCCACGAGAGACCTCTACAATTCTCGGTTAGGCGGTGTAAAGACCTTGGTGCCTCACCCGTCAGGTCCCGGTTGGCCTCATAGCGGATTTTCTGATCTCCCCTTTTTGATAAGGGTAGATCGATTTCTGCTATTCGTGGTTATCGTTTAGCTATTGCCGCTATTTTTGCTGGTTTGCTAATGGTTTCGGGAGTCTCCAACTCCCCTCTCCTGGCTGAGTTGACGCGGTCCTTCTTCTTGAAGTGTCCCTCAACGCCTAAGTTAACTCCGTCTTGGAGTCTACCCAAGGTTTTGGACTGTCTGGCTAAGCCACCCTTTGTTCCTTTGGGTAACGCGTCTCTACATCACTTGATGGTGAAGACACTTTTTCTGGTCGCTATTGCCTCTGGGCAAAGCAGAATTATTCTCCATGCCTTTTGCCTTACCCCTGGACACATCCGGTGGGAGAATGGAGGCGTTCGACTCCTTCCTAGTCCTCGTTTGTTGCGAAGAACCAGTCGGCTTCTTCGGATCCGGCTGAGTTTTTTTTTCTTCGCCCTTTTTACAGATCTTTCCTCGGTTCCCGAGGATAGAGTCTGGTGCCCCGTGAGGGCCTTGAAATGGTACGTGGATAGGACTAAGACTTGCCGTTAAGATAGATCAACTCTTCGTCATTACCCATGAGCCTTTCTCCCCTGCCTCTCGTGAGTCTATCTCGAGATGGTTTGTTGGAGCTTTTCATGCCTCTGGCCCTGAGGCTTTATTTTCGGGAGATAAGCCATGCCCATGTCACTAGGGGCATTAGTTCTTCCTGGGCTCCTTTTCAGGATGTGTCTCTTGTAGACATCCTGAAGGCTGTCTACTGGCGCTCCCCTGTTTCTTTCATCTCCTTCTCTCTGAGAGATTTTTTGGCTGGTGAAGGATCTTCTCTACTGTGACGTTGAGAACGGCAACGTCTTCCCTGGGACCTCTTTAGCCTTCCTCTTGGGACATGCCACCCGATTTGAGTGGGTGTTAGTCTAGCATAATAGGTAGATACATTGATTTATTGTAGTAAATCATTAAAATCAGAACTGATTTTATTATTTGCTAGATAAATCTATGTATCTACCTATGTCCCTCCCTCCTCCCCTCTCCTTGCCTAGCAACATGTCCGAGGTTGTGTCTGGGGCTGCTCGTTAAGAGGACGAGTGTGCGCGCGCGTCTTGCGACGTGCATGGAGGAAGGCGATGTCCTAGGGGTGGGATATGCACAATTTGTGACTTTTTGTACTCGAATGGCTTGCGTAGTCGGAGACTAGCATAATAGGTAGATACATAGATTTATCTAGCAAATAATAAAATCAGTTCTGATTTTAATGTTTTATAACAAATTTCTGTGGCATACATCTTATTTTTCTATTCTTGAATTGAACGTTCTGTGTAAGTTTTGCTTGATTTTGTGAGAATTTCATTTTCAATATTACCAGAACTCAAGATTATCTTATGTGATCAATATCAATATGATCTATAGGAGAAGCTATGGTACGGGGCCTATGTTATATTTTATCGTCAGTCCAGACAGTTAAACAGTGCAAAAAATACACTGCAAACAAGCACTCCACTGTCAAAATATTCTCCAGTGCCCCCCTCTGCAGAAAAGAGTGGCCCCCCTGTACCCCCCCCTGAAAATATCCTGAAGACACAAATGCTAATAACGCTAAAATAGGACAAATAATGGTGCATGATCGAGGTAGATTGTTATCAAATTGCTTCAACAAAAAGATCAAGTTGGAATGATAACTTGAGACATATAATTTTTTATGTAAGCTTCTTTTTTTTTAAAATGCTAGTATAAGACTCAGGCTAATATTGAAAAGGATTTGGTTAAAACCAAGGCTACAGACTGTTAAGTCTTAAAATCATTATGCTTCCATTCCTTCCACAATGAAAAGTGAAATATATCTCATTATTATTAGACATTTGACATAAAAGGAGAATTAAACCCAGAATATTATTGTACTTATGTTCAAAGGTGTAATATATTCTTAATCATTGGCCTATATCACTTTAGAAATGAATTATCGGAAAAGAGTTTTATATCAAGACATTCTAGCACACGGTATCATCTGCTAAAACTTTACATGGGGGATGCCATTTTCTTGATGATATGGAGTTGTACATGAACCACTGGAAACCGTCCAGTCAAGAAGATATTTTTAATCCTAGAGCTAAATTGCTTCTCTTCATTACAAAAAATCCCCATATATGATGGAAAATGTATAACTGGTGTATTCATGTACATATATTCTAAAATTTGAAACTCACAGACTTCTTTTTTAAATTCTCTGGTTTGCTAAATAGAAATCAATTTCTAGGACTTGCCTTGCAAAGCAGAACATAATTTAAACAACGCACATTCTGACTATTGAAGTCCATTATCTCAAAGCAGTTGAATGCATACAGTAGTTTGTCACTGTTGATGCTTGGGAAAGTTATCATCCATAAATTTGAATTAATTTGCCCCGTCGTGTACGTCATAGTATTAAGAAAATAGATTTCTATTTATCAAAGTGAATTTTCATCATTTCACAATCAATTTGGTTATTACCTTGTTAGCTACTAGTTTCTACAGGCTTCTTCAGACTGGCACTAACTCGCCGTAGATGGGATATTGGCAGTTGGGCGGTCCGAGAGAATGCCCGACTGCTGATACCCCATCTACAAGGTAATAACCAAATTGATTGTGAAATGATGAAAATTCACTTTGATAACTCTTCACCAATAGGATGAATCTCTATAGAGATTTCTATTTAGTAAAAAAGTAATTTTCAAAGAAATATAAAACACATTTTCATTTTTTGAATATATGTACATGTATATATCTGTTTAATATTTTAAATCTCAAATGGGATTTTGTATCAGAAAGAAAGACAATTTTGCATTCGAATTAAAAATATCTTTATGTACACATCAAGAAAATGGCAGCCCCCAGGTATCGCTAGCAGACGATAAATTTTGCTGAGAAAATCTTGATTTATACCCATCTCGTATATTTTAATGCAAAACTACGTAGGACAAGAAGAAGGAATAGATTACATATTTGAATATAAGCACATTTATATTTTGAGGTTAATTCCCCTTTAATATAATCTGCTGCATGTGAATTCAAACATTTAATAAAATCGATCTCAATATGTCTTGGTGTTCTGCTTGAACTTATTGTTTATTTTATTTAATATCTCCTTGAAAGAGGCCATCATGGAACAATAATGCATGTGTGTGCTAGACTAGTTTGCTGTGAATTTATGAATGCCAGGATTGTCAAGTGTGACAGACATGAGCACTATGTATAAGAACCCACTATTAGTGTTGTTGTTGCTGTCATCATTGTTATTATGCGAGTTTGGATACCGAAATTGTACTCTAAATAATTTTAAAGGTAAAAGGAAATTGCCAACAATCAGCTTGCAAAAAAAAATTGGGGCAATGATTATAATCCAAGTCTGTTTTAAGTTCCTTGCAGGCCTTAATATACACTGATTCGGAAAGCTGAACGTGAAATGTTCAGCCACCAATACTGGGGGCCATCAAGTATGCTAAATAATAGTTATATAGTTGTATTCCTGCTCTAGTTCAGGGATGGCCATGCACCTGTCTGATTACATAATATAATATGATAATATACTCTTGAACGGCCCCCAAGCTTCGGTTGACGAAGTACTACAGTGCTCCCAGAAACCATAGAAACCAAATCGGTCTATAAAATACCTTTTCCTTCTTTATTTCTGTTTGAACTTTTGAATATCTTATATTATTATTTAGATGTAGGGTTTTAGAGGCAACATTATTTTTGCAGGTCCATCGCCATCGTCTAAGAAAGCAAGGATATTGAATCTGAATTTTTACGTGTAAGTGTATGGAGATTACGTCATCAAAAAAATATTGGACGGTTTTACAAAAAATATTGGACGATATGAATATTTTGCCCCACCCATAAAATTATAATTGGCCAATAAATGATTGTGCGCATGCAGCTAGCGTGACGTCACAATGAAATTGCGCTGCGTTTGTGACCGTACATGGTTAGGTTGCCCCTGTAAGCCACACCTATATGACCTGGATATGCAGACGATACGCGCTAGCACTAACTGCTTATCATTTGTGTGTACAAATAAATCGCCTTCGTAGTAAACAAAAATGGCGACAATAAACAAAGCACCGGCAAAAACTTCACGTTTTGCTGATTTATCAACAGCGGATTACGAGGAATTACTTAACAAGAAGGACAGTAGGAATACCCCCAAATCAACAAAGATAGCAGTGAACTTATTTCGCGAGTACCTGTTGGAAAAACATCTAGACATCAAATTTAGAACCCAGGCTAGATTAAATCTCATTTTACATTTTCTTGTGGAGTAGGTCTAGATCTAATCTAGATATAGATCTAGACTCTAGTCTATCTGAATAATAGTTATAATATTGGATGACCATTTTTCGTGGAATATGGGAAAATATTGGTACTCGCTGTGGAAAAATATTGGACGAGTCGTAGACGAGTCCAATATTTTTCCACAGCTCATCCAATATTTTCCCGTATCCCACTCTAGGCCATCCAATATTATCTAATTATTTGGGGGTAACTGCATGTCTTTGAACAATATACAAATCAATTCTCTTGGCGATTGGTTCACTTACTAGAAAACTAGGAATGCTGCATGAGTACTATCAAATTAGAACATAAAACAAAAAGTATAATTTCACTTGGCAATCGATATCTTTTTATTTTTCACAATAAAGTACTATGAGACATTACAATTTTCATGAATGACTATATTACATCCACAACATATGGGTTCCAGATGTTGATAATTCTTCTCTTAAACTCTCAATATTTTGATTGCATTTTTAATAAAGTGCAGATAAAAACATGTATAATACTACTTATATGTACACAATAGAATAATATCAATTATACTTCATGGCTATGGCACAATAAATGGGAGAGCAATATCTGAATATGGTGAGCAAGAAGATTAAAGGAAGTGTTCAAAATTAAAACATGCCAAATCGTTCAGTTGTTACTAGCAACGAAAATAGCAATACCAGCAAATCCATATTATTTTCCAATATGCAAACAAATAAATTTTATGCTATTTTTATGATGAGTCAGCGTTTGACACTTTCCTGTATCATTTGGGCAACACCAGCAATTTTCTGGCGGAAAAAAAGACAGTAAAATTTTCTTTTATTAATAAATAATGATAATCATCTAGTGGGAAACTTCATACACATTTCAAACATATGCAAAGGCTATGAAGAATCTTGAATGGTACCTTTAAACAAAGAAATGATAAAAATAACATGCAAAGTAGAGATGGAAGATTGACAATTTTAAACATATCATACAATTAAATGTGCTTTACCTTCTTTACGTCTATAAATGCCTCAAAATATATGAATTCATAATAAATACATCTTGGTTACAATAAAAAAATAGTTTATATGGCAAAGGAAAGAAGGTCTACAGAGGGCAGCAGGTAAAAAATAACGATTTGGGACAAAAGATATTGATTATTCATGCACAGAGATATCCTCCTGTTTGCCAGAGTAGTCCTCAGATGGAGCGACACCTGATTGCAAAGGATAATGTAAAACCAGAAACGAACGCAACATGAAACTTTGCCGAATTGTAAACGACCGCCATTTTCACAGCAAGAATCTGGTGTTATGTCAATTATGATTCAATGATATCACGGCATGAAACTTTCGTGAAAGTGAACCACTCGCGGAATTCGTGAACATTAAATGCGTGAAGTTTCTGGTTCTCAGTGATTCAATCATGACATTTAACATCAATTATAATCATGGCAATAATATGACGGATGGGCCAGCTAATGGGCTAAACTTATCTCAATATTTGTATATTTTGTGCTTTCAAAGGTACCGTATCAATATGCAAGTATATAAAATTGCTACACTGTATCCTCGATTCTACCGTTTGAATTATAAAGGTGACAGATTCAGAGTTTTGTTACAAAATACTTGGGTCTTTTTCAGATCTTCACAATCATATAATACTAATTTTTGTAAGTGCAAAAACAAACAAATACACAGGTACAATGAAGCATTTATCATAAAGCATACATGTACTAATAGTTCCATGCATTACAGATTCATTGTGTCTCATATTGCCATTCATATTTCTGTTTTTACACAGTGTACTTGATTTGAACACGAACTTACTAGGAAATTGTAAACGAAAAGACCTCTTATAACTATTAATCTGTGCTTTAATCTATGAAATAATATAAATTATATAATCTATAATCTATAAATTTGAAAGAAAGTGACTCTGTACATACATGTACATAGATGATATATATATATATATATATGACATTGTCTTTACTACATAATGCAAATGAAATTACTCCAGGAATATAAAAACCAATGCATAGCGGCTAAAATAAAAATTCAGCAGTTCATCGATGTTACATGGATCAGTGAATACAAAAGAAAACTAGAAACTGAATGATACAATCAAAATACTACTTCACAGATTCCTATAAAGGCACACAGAAACATTGCCACAAGTAAACAAAATTAAACTGAAAAATAAGGCATTATTGTGCACCATCTTCCTTCCATTTCTGTGATAAAGCATGCTCTATTTGTCGAAACATTACCAAAATAATGAAAATTCGAAAGCATCCAAAATAGCATATATATCATAAATTGTATTTACAGGTATTTCATAAGTCATATTTAGCCAATAGTGACGATCAAGAAAACATTTCTAAACTCGTTACACGTACAAGGTATCTAACAAAGTATCATGAGAAAGGAAAGAAGCCATAGTATTTCTCACTCTCAATAGTTTCATGAAAATATTGTTTCAAGTGCTTGGGAATCTCTAGATGTACAAAGGGTTATTGGCAGTTTATAACACACTTGGTGAATTTCATGCCAAGCTTGGGATACTTCAGAAAGAGAAATACCAAAAGAAGAACTCTTCGACAAGGGAAATAAATACGTCGATGCATACGTTCACCCAGCAGAATACTTTGATTGTACAAAACTTTTCCTACTGGGGAGCTCTGAGGGAGCAAGTCCAAAATGAAAATGTGTTTACGTCCCGTACATATCAGTGTTTACCAGAATGGTACCCTGAAATTGATGTAAAGAGTATCATTTTAAGCCCACCGCACACTATACGATCGACTGCAATCCGATTTTGGAAATAAATCACAATAGCATTAAAGGGAGCCACCGCTCGATATCCATGTACGTTCAATTTCATTCGCTTGCCCCTGTTACAAGGCTGTGCATAACAACAATCTTGGAGCAGCGAACAAAATTGCCGTAGAGGGTGGGGTAGTTTGAAAGTTGGGTTTTTCAGTTCGTCTTTCTCCGGTCGAATGCGTGCTGCATACACACAATTCATGCGTTTACCGAAGATATACAGAGATTCCTGAATATTACCCGAGCCGGGCCAAGCTCCAAAACACCACGATTGGCGACTTTTCGGTCCCTTTAATATGGGCGTTATAACAAATAAAAATCTACCTGATTCAGATACTGAATAACAATATGAATACTTAAAGAGGATTCTGGAGCATTGTTGGCCTTATACCCAGAATAAGGGTCAAATCAGTTTCAAATCGTAGACAATCGTAGGACTGCTCTGACATCACTAGGAGCCGATTTGGCCTTTCCTCCGACTAGAAAGCTCACAATAGGCCGTATATTCGATTTTATTTATTTGAAAATGTTAATATCAAATGCTATTACATTTTATTTCAAAATCGGATCGCGGACAGATCGTATAGTGTGCGATGGGCTTTACTTGATGTCCCTTTAGTCAAAACAGTCCATGACAATGTTCAAGTTATATCTACCATTCCAGCAAACTGTTATATATGAGACATAACAAGCATTCATCTTTCACCATGGCCACTTCACACAATGGGTGAATGCAAGTTCGGTGTTGGTGTTGGTGTTGGTGTTGGTGTTGAGAGTGTGAATTGGGCTGCTGATTCTAGCTCCAACACCGAATTCGGGTTTATAAAGTTAATACCAATCACATTATTGATAGCTCAACACCTAGTGAAGTCAATCCCAGCACCAGCTTCATTTCAGGTTCGGTGTTGTGGCTGGTGCTAGTTTTGCCCCAACACCAACACCAGCTTTCAACACCAAACTTGAATTCACCCAATGTGCATCAAGCATACATTGGTCCAGGTAGGTCCTTGAATCATTAGGAAGTGATCGTTATGGCTTCACCACAGGATAAAAGTGAAGAGGTCTATCCTATTGCAATACATTATTTGTACTTTCTTTGCAAGTAGCATGACACATTTTACAATTTAAACGCAATTGGTAACTACATGTGTACTCTGTTCTGAGCAATACTACAATAAATTTCTTATTTACAACATCAGGGCCCTCTTGCATAAAAAGTTGCGATTAAACGCAACTCAAAAAATTAAATCAAAAGTCCCAAATACGCGATCCTGATTGGTTGAAATTTGAGTTGAGTTTAATTTTTTTTTTAGTTGCGTTTAATCGCAACTTTTTATGCAAGAGGGCCCATATCTTCTTGATAATACTTCTTTTAATGTAAATGATCTGGGCCCCGTTTCATCAAACTTGTTATCAATAACAACTTACAATAATTGTTATAAGCTACTGAAATCCTTGAATCTGATTGGCTGAGAGCAAATTTGTCATAGATATTGGGCGGTTGTTATAGAAAACAAGTTTTATGAAACAGGGCCCTGAATATGAAAAAGAATTCAATTCCATGATCATCTACCCTAATGACATCCAGAATTGCCCTTGAGCTTCACATTGCTTTCATACAAAGAATGTATGACTGAATTTCTATGTATTTTTAATACTAAGAGTGGCAGTAGCAAAGGGTAAATGACATAGTATAGGTCTTTTAAACTAGTTTTTTTTTTGTTTTTTTTACTGACACATGGACATACACATCTAGCAACATGAAAAAAAAAAAAAAAAAAAAAAGAAATCCTCACTACCAACAGACAAAACTTGGGACCATTTTACATATAAATTTTCCCAAACTGAGAGGGGAAATGTTATGGAATTTATCACCAAGCTTCAGACGTTAAAGCCACTTTCGCTTTTAAAGCCAATTGCATGGCAGTCGATCCAGCCTCTCTTCATACAGTGGCAACTCATTACATAAATTTGGATAACGAGGATCTTGGGACCATGAAAATTACCTTGTTATATCAGGAATTTCCTAATATCAGGGTAAAAAAAACAAAGAATATAAATACCTAGGACCAGCAAAACTACCTTGATATATCGGAGCTCATTGTAACGAGTTTCCACTGTACTTCCATGCAGCTCTTGTTCACATAATTCATTGTATACCAAATGAACATTTATACTTTTTCTTTTTCGGTGGCTAACCATGTCAAGACTGACAGCGGCTTTCAAGACAGCAATAGAAAATACTGTCGGACCAACTCACCACAAAGCTTTACACTGAATCACATTTTAAGTCTTTTCCACAAAACAAGAATATTGAAAGCTGATTTGCAAAAGGATAAAACCTACATATTTATTTACACGAGGGGCTTCACATGAACAGATATGGCAAGAAAGTAATTTCTTTGATTATGCACTCTTTGTCTTTGTTCACCGAAACAACAACAACAACAACAACAACAAAAAAAAACCCACTAGACAGTCGGAACTGGCTTTCTGCATTCCTAAAGTACTCTGATGAATCTTAAACATCATACTGGTTCCTCCCTTTATTCAAATACTGGGAATCTATTGCATGAAATGCACAAAGTACTGCGCAAAGTCTTAAATGAAATGTAAAAAAAAAAGTGCATTCTGACTGTTTTATCAACTCTATAAAGACCTGGATCAGTGAGCATAATATTCAATCTCTCCTCAACAACAATTCACATCTATGTATTGTTACATCTGGCCGTAACAATTATGTCATAAAACATGGAAGGTGACCATTATCAACGGGTTACATTAGTCCAGTCTTGACAGTTAATCATATAAGATTATATAATACAAATATCTACTGAGTTGTCTCTAACTTTTTTTCCCTCCAAAGTTTGACCTAAATACTAGTACACATTTTCTTCATTCCAGGCATTGGTCAGGGTAATAACTGGAAGTTCTATATCGTGAGCAAAGAATCGATCGGAACCCAAAAGAGTTCTGAAACACTGAGATGTCTTTCTTTGAAAAAATTGTATTGTGTTGGTGAGCTGGCATTTTCTCTCTGCAAGAGCATTTACAAAATGCACCAATAAATTAAGGGTTAAATAACATCGAATAATGTCTTGATACATTCTTTCTGCATGGGATGTCTCTAGAGAGGGAGAATGATATGTGCCGTAATAACATACAATGTCTACATGTACTTTACACTAGACACAAGCCTTCTTCACAAACACGAGGGTATGATGCTAGACAAGAATGGAATGGTGTCCAATCACTTCTCTATCATCATCATAGTACAGCTCTATGAAATATCTTGCACCAAGGTAGGTTCACCATTCAGGACACAGTTTCCACTGACTTTTCATTAGATCTCTGTCTCTCAAAATGGCTGGGACAAGGTCCACAAAATAAACATTGTCTCTCTGTTCCACGCCTCCATTGCCATACTCTGCAAAAAAAACTAATGATAGAGTTTTTTCTATTTACAATAGATATTCCTGGGAGAGGATGAGTTGCACAAATGTCACTGTGCTCGGTGGCAATGGTCGTTGTTCTCCTATGGGCTTGGGAGCTCCTGCTGGTCCTTGGCTTCATTCAGAAGTTTGTAAGCCTGTTGATCAAACAATTTACAAGTGTAAACTTTAGTCAAATAATTTTTTTTTTTTTCTGAGACAAGTATTCAGGAAATCATTTTCACATAATTATGTGAAAATGTTTAAAGGTATACAGGAAAGACAGACCCTGGGGAAGAGGCACGTATGCGCACCGCTCCAAAAACGCATGTACTTAGTGGAAATAGCAGCACGCAGCCATTTTGTGGAATATCCGTAGAGATCAGTGCCTAAATTTCACTTTTTTGTGTGTGGGTACATTCTTCCCGTTTTCTCATCTTATACATATTCATTTTCTTCCTGTCCAGCTGTCGAATGAAAAATTGAGGTTTCAATCGTACTTCTAGATTCAGTAAATCAAGCTCGTTCCAAACAAATATAATTTTCCATTATTTACTGTCATTAAAATACAACAAAATTGACTTCAAAATATCCTTGTTTGTCATATAATTGATTCATAAAATCATGGTTTTATTTTGGTTTCCATGGTGATTTTTCTACGGGTTTCCAGCTATCAACATACATTTATTTTGATTGTTTATCATCCATTCTTCAAATTGTTCATTTGGTGTTACAAGTCTCATTCGCTAGTTTTTTTTTATTAGCCCCCAAAGTCGAGGTAGTTTCATCAACTTTCCTCTTTATTTTGACCTTCATCCGGAAATTTGTCGGAAATTATGCAATACGGATCCAAATTGCAGTGTGTGAAGTGATATTTCATGTTTTGGGATATTGCTAACGATTTAAAAACAATTTTATGTCGATTTGACAGTATTTTGGTGGATTTAGAAGAGTTTTGAATCACAGCAAAAGCAGCAATGTTGATACCTGAAAACCGTAGAAAAATCACCATGGAAACCAAAATAAAACCATGATTTTATGAATCGATTATATGACAAACAAGGTTATTTTGAAGCAAATTTTGTTGTATTTTAATGACATTAAATAATGGAAAATTATATGTGTTTGGAACGAGCTTGATTTACTGAATCTAGAGGTCTGACTGAAAACCACTATTTTTGATTCGACAGCTGGACATGGGGAAATGAATATGCATAAAGTAAGAAGACGTGGAAGAACTACCCATGCGCGAAAAAGTGAAATTTAGGTCACAAAATGGCGGCGCCCTGCTAATGACAGCGGCGCCCTACGTGAGGACCCATGGAACTCCATTATACTTTGTACAGTGTGTATAGAGTATCAAATACCTGACAAAGTGAAAAACATATTTTCTGATGTATGGTATCAAAGTTTTACAGTGGAACCACATTATAAAGAACAATGTTAAAACAACCTCTCATTCTAACAAGGTAATTTTCCCGGTCCCACTTCTTTATATTGTATTGTTTTTTAGCCCTGATATAACAAGGTTTGGATATGAAGAGGTAATTTCCTTGGTCCCAAGGAGTTTGTTATAACGAGGTTCCACTGTATTGTGAAATTCTATCAATCTGAAATTGTTTGTGACACTTTTCCACTTGACTGCATCCTAAAATTGGAAAAATTTTCACATTTGCACTTTATATTACAGTGCTGTCTTATCTCAGTTTTCTTTCAATAGGAAAGGTACTGTTGTTGTTATTGTTCTAACTAATGGTATAGTATACCTTCTGTAATGCAACAATCCAAGCGATGGACTGTTTCCTGCTAGAATCCTCCGGCACTGTCATAGTAACCTCTCTTGTCTCATCGATGTACTTGTACAGAATGGTCACAGCTTTAGGAATAACATGACCTGCAAAAAAAACCACATCAAATCATTCCAATCAGTAATCTTGAATTCAAGTAATGAAATATTTTGAGAAGAATTTGTCCAAAAGTCATACTGAATCATTCATTGATCATGCAGTAAGAGGGTCATTATGGGGTGTGTGGGCAAACAAAATGCAAGAATAATAAAAAAAGAAAATCACTGAAAATCACATGCACTGGAAAACACCAACACAGATATGCAAATATGGGACAGAGCATCATATTATTATCCTAAAAGACAATGATGTGCCCATCTTCCTTGTTCCTTAGCTGCTCAGCTATTGCACATTTCCGATTAAATCTATTTAGAAGATACAGTTAACCTTGCATAACTCGAAGTCGCATAAGTCGAACTTTCCCTATTAAAGTCGAATCAATTTTTTTGACCGAACTATGCAAAACATGTGTTATTTACATTTCCTAAGTCAAATTTTGCACAAGTCAAACTATTTCTTGTGGTCCCAACAGATTCGACTTAAGCAAAGTTAACTGTATATCATTTAGTAGCTATTACGACGTGTAAAATACAAAGAATTTTGTAGGAATCTCTTTTTCATCACTACTGGAACTCCAAGACTACATTTAACCCTTTTCCTGCCAGAAGGGGGAAACTGGTGAAGCACAGTTACCAAAATTTATAATGTGTAGGCAGAGCAACAAGAAATACCTGTCTAGATCAATGACGTCCCCCCCCCCCCCCAAAAAAAAAAAAGAAAAAAAAAGAAAAGAACTAGAAGAATTTTCGACCGCGCACGGTCGGAATTTATGCCTCCGCCAACAACAGATTGGAAATGTATGGCATATATGTACACTTTGGTTACTTGGTTAGTGTTGAAAGTATTAATGACCAAACATCGTTGGTTAAATAATGACAAAGAAACATTATTTGTTTGGGAAGCTGTTTTTAACCATCACATTGGTTTGATCGACCACCTGGAGATTGGTTGTGTTTTTAACGGGATAGAAGGCATACAGACGTACAGACAAACGACCCAAAAACATAATGCCTCCGGCTACGTAGGCAGAAACATAAAAATGATGTATCTATGGATAATAGAACATGCTTTAAATAGTGCGATTAAAAAAAAAAGAGTACCAAAGAGGCATAATTCTTGTAGGAAATTTAATCCCTGTTCTGAGAGTTGTAACTCAGTTATCAGAAGGTAAAAGGCAGTGAAAAATCAGATTTACCCCTTTTCATTTTTTTAAAAATTGAACTCTGTGACCTTGAACTTTAACCTCATGATCCCAAAATCTAATCAGATCACTGCCCCTCCCATATGCATAAAGCCAAGTCAATTTAATCCCTATTCTGGGAGTTGTAACTCAGTTATTAGAAGGTGAAAGCAGTGGAAAATCAGATTTACACTTTAAAAAAAAAAAAAAAAAAAAAATTATTGAACTCCATAACCTTGAACTTTAAACTCATGACCCCAAAATCTAAGCAGATCATTGCCCCTCCCATATGCATGCATGAGCCAAGTCTGAAGATGATCCGTCAAATGGTTCTTAAGTTATCACAAGAACAAGCCATTTTTATGTATTCTATTGAACTCTGTGACCTTGAACTTTAACCTCCTGACCCCAAAATCTACTCAGACCATTGCCCCTCCCATATGCACACTCCAGCCAAGTCTGAAGTTGATCCGTCAAATGGTTCTTAAGTTATTGCAAGAACAAGCCATTTTAATGTATTTTATTGAACCCTGTGACCTTCAGCTTTAACCTCATGACCCCAAAATCTAATCAGCGCATTGCCCCTCCCATATGCACACTCCAGCCAAGTCTGAAGTTGATCAGTCAATCGGTTTTTAAGTTATCGCAAGAACGAACCATTTTTATGTATTCTATTGAACTATATGACCTTGAACTTTAACCTCATGACCCCAAAATCTAATCAGCGCATCGCCCCTCCCATGTGCACACTCAAGCCAAGTCTGAAGTTGATTCGTCAATCGGTTTTTAAGTTATCGCGAGAACAAAACCCGTACGGACGTACGGACGGATGGACGACCCGAAAACATAATGCCTCCGGCTACCACCAACGGTAGGCGGAGGCATAAAAAGAGAGATGGGTGAAATTCTTGATACATACAGACTAGGGAAAACAGTGGAAAGCTGGAAAATTACATTTGAAAAACCAAAACAAAACAAAAGAACCTGTACTGAACTGCAGATGATATAAAATATAGAGGCAACTAATTGAGGGCTTAACGATGCACTATGACCCAAAAGACGAGTAGGTCACAAAAATTCAAATCATGAAAAAATTCAATTAAAGCATGCTCTTGGTCCACTATCAAGAGTTCAGTGTTAGCAAACATTTTGAAGGTATGATAAAATCCATTACAACATTTCACATTAATAGAATAAAATTATAAATTAACTATTTCAAATATTAGCACATTCATGACAAATTTCTTTGATTCTGTCTAAATGAGAACACATTTTCCATTTGTGGGGGAAAATATACATCTGAACTAATATGAATCTTGTTACTTGGGGTAGCTAATATTTTTATCAATAAAAAAGAAAGAAGACAGTATTTCAATGACTTCAATGGAAACAATTTTGAAAACTTGGAAGAACTATTTTTTGCAAGTTGAAACACAAAATATACCTAATTCTTGATGCCTTTGATGTAAAAAAAAATTGTGAATTTCAAATTCTCATGATAACAGCCGTAAAAAGTGACCCACAAATGGACATATTATTCAGCAAATAAAAATAAAAGGGCCACATAATGTCCATTCATGTCGAAATGTCAATTGGAAAAAGGGTGACAAAAAATATGACATAAAATGCGAAGTAATTACTTCAATGATATCACTGGCAGCAATTTTGAAAACTTGAAGAATTATGAATTTCAAATTCTCGTGATAGCAGTTGTATAATTGGTCATGTTGTTCAGCAAATAAAAAAAGGGGGCCATGTAATTTTATTACCATTCAAGTGGAATCGCCAATTGGAAAAGGGTGACAAAAAATATGACATAAAATGCAAAGCATTCGAAAGGAAGACATATCTAAGCAACGGGTGGCATAACAGATCACAATGCAGCACACACTTAGAAAAAGATGCACTCTTACATCAACTCATACAGTCACTCACCACATATCCAGTGAAGTCATAAACAATGAGTGCAGAGGAAAATAATGTGAAGGCGTTAGTTGTGTGGCACTCTACAATACCAATAAATACATGTACATATACGTACTTCTCTAAATTGCTTTAAAGGGATTGATTAACTTTGCCCAGGATTGAAAAAAAAAATCACTGTTCCAGCTAATGCTGTAATCATAATTGCAAACCTTTAGGTCAGACACGAATCACCTGAGTTTTATAAGCTGATCGGTCGTTTATATACCAGGATATTTACGATTGAACACTGATGTCGGGATAGAGTACCACCGAACCCTAAAGAACTCTTACAGTTCTATCACAGAATACTGTACAATGAACGAATCCCTATTTCTTCATGGGCTGGAAACCCGCTCTGAAATCGCCAAGCACTGGTGCTTGGTTTTTGTGACTGCAGCGCACTGCAGCGCAGCGAAGAAGCCGCGTGTCTTGTGCCATAGCGATCGATCACTTTTTTCTTTTTTTTAAGGATAGTAAACGGGTTCCATTTTCTCTCATACTTTCACATATCCTTAACTATATATGTAGTTAGAGGATTGCACACAATTCACTAGCATTTGAGCTGATTTTTGAATTTTTCACAAAGTTGATCAATCCCTTTAATAGCTGCCAACCTTCTGATGCAAAAATGAAAAATCTCTCCATACAAAATTAGGAATACAGTGCATTTTGTACGCTTTCAACATAATTTTTGTCAGAGTAGAGTAGAATCTAGGGTTCATGACATCAGTTTGAAGGCCATAAAATATAAATCATTCCTCCAACATATGAATGGTCGGCAGCTATGAAATTGACTAAACTATTTATAAATGCTAAAAAATAATACTAGACAAAAATAATAGATGACAATGTAATCAATATGCCTCTGGCAACATCTAACCAATAACCCAAACTATTTGATTACTGATTAATGACACAACTTCTTATTGAAAACATTTCATAATTTCCTGGTAAGTTACAAAAAACTGAAATGATTTCTTGGATTTTAAAGATTAAATAACATGGTTCAAAAACTGTAAAGTTGTGAAGTTTCTCTCTCTCTCTCTCTTTCTTTCGCTCTCTCTCTCTCTCTCGCTCTCTCTCCCTTTCTCTTTCTTTCTCTCTCCCCTCTTTCTCTCTTTCTCTTAAACTTAAAGTGGAATATTAAATGCTTCAAAATGTATTTCTGTGGGCTTCCAGTATGCACTGCTACAGTATCAACTGTGTACCTTCAAATATACTGCCTTTGGACAGATAGCACATTGTTTTTAATGATGAACAGATGCGCATATTTAGAATTCTTACCATTGACATTTGTTTCAGATGTCATTATCTGTAGGTTCTGGATGCTGAGCAGTGCGACAGGGTCATGAACCCACATGGTCGTTTTGGTGTTCTCTTTGTCTGGCTTCTCATCGTTGAATAAGATATTCCTAGAAAACGGGAATAAGATCATGAGCGAGACTTTGCTAGTAACATTCATATAATACAACATACAAATTTATGCTATTATTTCACTATTATCATTCCATGTATTATAAGCATCATATAATCATCATGATCATTACCATCTCTGTTATTTTCACAGTGCTTGTTGTTATACGTAATATTAGAATCATTATTACTCCGTGCTAGAGGATTTTTTTTTAAACAACAAAACAAAACAATTAAGGGCTTTTATGATGACCGTACACACTGTACTAGCCTGGGTGATATTAATATAGTCAACAAAATAAAAAGCCACATGTACTTTCCAGTTATAATATTAGGACTGGCAAATCAAAATTTAGTGCTCTCATCCACTTTGGAAAGCAATAAATCTTTCTGTACAAATTCATACAAGAAATTGGGAGGATGAAATCGGGGTGTGGGCAAATGCTGGAAGTAAACAGTTGCCCAGTTGAGACAAGTGTGAAATGAATTATTTTGAATCATTTTGCTCTATAGGATATACCTATGGTTTGATGTCAGCTTGCAGTAACTGTTGGTCTGTCCCTCCTCCAGGGTCTCAACTGAGAAATTACAACCTGGCATGAAAGAAAAAAGATAAATAGTAAATGATAAAAGATAAATTCAAAAGATTTAAAAGACAGAAATCACATAAAATCACCTACAATCTGTGACAGATATTCATTTCAATGCATGATGTTCAATACTAAAATCCTATCCCTAATACAATAAAAATATGGTTTTCGTTTCAAGTCAATGTTCACTGGGGAGATGGATCCTCACTCCTTATCAAATATTTATTCAGAGCAATGCTCAAACATCTGTTTCTCTATTGAATGTTTCAATGAACAATTTCACTGAAAGTAGTCTGCAAGCACAGACCCCAATTTGACACTTTATCAGAAAATCATTGTGTCTGGAGAGAAGCCTAATTCAGCTACCTTCTGGTCGTGTCAGAGCAGCTATAGTACATGGCCTATGGTAGTCTTACAGTGCAGACACTCTTTTACGACTGACCAGGGTTTGTGCCTGCAAACTAGTCTGAAGGGGGAGATGAATAACTGATGACCTTCAACTTACCATTCATCAGTGCTTTTAAGTGCTTGTTGAAGAACTCGTTCTCCTTCCTCGTGAAGGTTGCACACTCTTCACACAGTCTGACAGGATCTACAAAGTTCATTCTGGGAAGGAGAACCTTGGTCGAGCAGCACGGCCCGCAAAAACATTTTCCACATCGTCGACAGTGATGCTAGGGGGAGGAGATAAGAAGAGAAAAGAACTTAGAAGTCATATTTCCTGTCTGAGAAATAGGATCTTGGACACTTTGCAAGCAGGAAATATTTCAAAATAAAAGGGGAAATGACTATGACATGCAAGCCTATGTACATACATAAATCTATCATTATTACCAGTATTTCTAAAATCAATGTATCTGTACTTGAGAAAGACAGTAAATTTGTTCAAACATTAAAAAAATAGAGCATCCTCTCCACTTTCCTCTTGCACTTATAATGCTTACCCATCCTCCCTCTCTCTGTATATTAAAAAGAATAGAAAAATGCACATTTCTGACATCTCTGACCTTGAAATGATACCAAGATAATTTTCATTTTTCAATTGTAATTGAAAACGGTGACTTCAATCAAAATAATAAATTAGATTTTTGTGTTAATTATAATTAAAATCAATGATTTAAATGAAAAAAAAAATGATTACTTTTGTCATGCCTACCTACATGTACATGCATACGTGTACATTGTACATATATATATACAGTATTAATTTTTAAAGTCTTCTGAGTATATCTTTTCATACAATATCACGTCTATCTGCAAACTTGTTAAGCAGGTCTTCAGTAAATTTAACTAGAGTCAATATCATCTTCTTTTTTTTTCATTGAAAAGAAAAACAATAAAGAACAGGACAAGTTTTCCTCAGTCATCTAACACTGGTCAAAATAGTTTAATTTTAATGATTCAAGCCAACCAGAAATCAGCTTATATTTTGTGCAAACAGATGTAACTCCTTGACCTACATGCACAATAAATCAAGTGTGTGAGTGGCTTTTGTTCATTTCTTCATAAACACAGCAAGAAAGATTGGGCAGCCTGCAGATTTGGGGTCCAAAGTTCAACAATGAGGATGCATGTAGCGCATCATGCCATATCAAGTTGCTTCAGTGATATGAATTATTATATATCCTAATTTTTTTTCTTCCCTCAAGAAAAGCAAATCTAGCCAAATATTAACCCATTGTCACATGGTGGAAAAAACATGCAGGTTCAATGTGTAACATAAGTCATACATGTAAATACATTTACATGTAAATATATATGTAAAGACAATTCAGTACATATATGCATCTGCGCAGCTCTATATTAATACTACAGCTCAGCGCATAACACTTCAATCCACTAATCTACAGAAAACATGTAAGTTAAATGTGTAGCATGTGTTCATGGAATGAATTTGTGTGGATATTGTGACATCCCCCCCTCCACCCCACATCCCCCCCCCCCCCTTCCTCAACCTGAAGTTCCTCACATGTAACAAAAACACATATCTGCAGTCAAATTTAAAGTTGATTAGTAATTCCGACTTGCTTGTTTCACTCATTCATTCATTTCATTTTCAGTTAAGTACAGTTAAATACACATATACATGTATCCTTACAGAAAAACAATGAAGTAACTTATGGTACATCATATCATTAGTAATGTATACAAGAATGTTTCCGTTAATAATTGGGTCATTCCATAGGGTTGGGGCAATTTTTGTGACATGGAAGCTCAAAAATAAAAGTGTTTCAATTGAGATAAAATACTCATTGAAAGTTACCTACATTACCACTTCAATAAATTCCATTTGCATTTTGTAAATAGACCTCTTCATTGTAGAGTAATCAGAGTTACCAGATGTGATAAAATACCACCGTTACAGTGGACATTTTTTTCATCCTTTGCTTCATTTCTCTCTCCCAGCATCAATTTCAAGTCCCAAGTCTTCATCATCTCACACAAGCATAATTCATACAATATTTCTACTAACTTTAATGGTTATTTTTGATAATTCAAAGATGATTATGAAAGCAAAGTGTATGTTAATGGATACCAAAATTGTTTCTATCCCTCCATGTTATGACCTCCCATTTTTACTTTTTCCCTGAATTCTTGAAAATGAGTTTACTGAAATGATTGCAACTGGGAAAGGAAGGGAAAGGATGTCTTTTCATATTAAAATTGATTTTAGTTGGAATCTTCAACCATTTCTGTTGAAGGGAGCCCCTTCTTAAAAGAGTACCTCCGTTACAGGGACATGATGTACCTGTAACGGAGGTACAGTATGATCTAATATACCATTTAACTCAGAAACCATTATAATTTGTTGAAAATATTATATAAGTTTGTGAAAACCTGTCTTCTTTAATAAATTGTATGAAAGCAGATACATGTTTCCCAAGTGTATATTGCTTTTTGCAGGTAAAAGGTGTATGTAAATGGTTCAAGAATTGTTTGTTTCCTCTTATTGCGATTTATCCTATTGTTATAATTTCCCTGAATTCTTCACAGTAAGTTTACTGAGCTGATTGCAACAGAAAAAGGAAGAGGTCTTTTTTTTTTTCAAGTGGAAGCTGATTTCAATTGTAATCTTCAACAATACCTGTTGGACATAGCCCCCTTCTTAAAATAATACCTCCGTTACTAGGACATCATGTCCCTGTAACAAACAACAAATTCAGGATAATATAAGATACGTGGGATGTACACAAAAATATGCTGTTGCCCCAACCCTGTGGAATGACCCAATTACATAAAATGAAATAGGAGAACTTTGAAAAAAAGCCTGTTTATTCTGACTTGTCAATTCAAATGATTGCCTTCTGTTTTGCATTTTGCAACGGATGAAACATACAAGTCATGTACAAATACATCATGTATGTACACAATCTACATTATAACACCGCTGATTACAAGTACGGTACTGATAACTATACCTGCACAAGAACAGACTTGTTCTAACAAAACTGATTGATTGATTGGCTTATGTGGCCTTTTATTTGCATCCAAGATAAAAACATATGACGGGGTACAAGAAAATCATAAATAAGAAGTGGATACAAAATAATACAAAGGCAACATGACAAGAAAAATTACAAAGAACAATGTACAACAAAGACTGTAAGACTGTAAGACAGCTACATGTACAGTATATCAGCAAAGGCCAAAGGCCTGGCCTATCAAGGCCAATCCCCTATTTAGTGTGAAGAATTAAAACAAATTAACATGACAAACAGAACAAACAAGCAGGCATATTACGATCAGAATCATACATGATGAATGATAAAAAACTTATACATCCTCTTAAAAACAGACACTGATGGGCAAGATTTCTTTTCTTTTCCCAACATGTTCCATATTAAAGGTCCTCTGTAGCTTATGACAGAACGAGAAAAATTATATGGGTAATTTGGCAAGTACAAATTATGAGAACATCTTGTTGCATATCTGTTTTAGCATTCTGATAAATAAATTCAAAATAAAAAGGTAGAGGTAAATTTTGTAGACAATAAAATACGGTTCACACCAAGTTATTCATAAGACCGAGATGCTTCAACAAAAAAAAAATTATTTTTCAGAAAGGTTTTTTACTTACCCTTCTCTTCACCAGGTCGTATTTGGCTTGGCATTTCATGCAATAATGACACTGTAAAAACAAAAACAAAAATCAAAGAATAAAGGTACAGTGATCTTATTTTTCACTGATTAGTTCAAAATTTTAAGACATAGCAATACAATCATTCAAATACAAAATGGCTTAAACACAAAAAAATGAGAATTTACAGTACTACTTTTGAAAAAAAAAATTGAAAACACAATGATTTTCTAAATGCTGTGTGCAGTGCTCAAATCTCAAAGAAGTTTAGCAGTACCCAGATGACTCTATACCTGACTACCCCCAAAGAAATTTCTCCTCTAGAGGACACGACAAATCCCTACAAAGTTACAATCACTTCTCAAACAACTACTGGAGAGGCATATGTCCAAGGGAAATTGTTCTTTTGTCCTCAGTGGCAGGCTTTTTAAAGGTTCCCTTTTATGGAATTACAAAGGAACTTCAATTAGTAGACTTTTCTACTGTGAATCCAGATCTGTCAACCATTTTACCTGAATTCCATTCATTAATCTGTAAACTTGAAAATAAAAAATTAATTGGGAACGCCCCTAAAAATTTTGGAAAATCGGTCCAGCGATCGATGACGTCATGTGACGTCACACTCAGAATGCTTGACTCCACGCAAGCTGAAAGTGTGTGTAGGCTATTGAACTTCGTGTAGATCCTAGCTTCGACTTCGTGTAGATCCTAGCTTCGACTTCGTGCCATTACAGCCCTTCATTTTAGTTTTTTTTAAATCCTATATCAACGAACGATAACATCTTCTTCAGACAGAAGAAATAAAAGAGGAATTAGGGGCACGGCCGTATTTGTTTGAACCAGACATGTCGGATTCTGATTATATGACAGAGACGTCCCTGATTTCAATAACGGAGAAGATATCGACGGGAGACTTGGGAATTATAACTAGTAATTCCTTTTGATAATTAGATTGCCGATTAAATTTTAATTTACGCATATCCACCAATTATGAATCTTGTTTGCGCTTGCAAAATGCCCCAGTCCTGATGAGGCTGAGCTGATAGCTGATCGAGGCAGTGAGCTCGACGTGCGCAGGTGTACACGCCGTGCCGTTCGGTCGTTCGCCTGCTGACCCTGCCTGGCCTGGGCTTGGGTAGGGTTTTACTGGTGCATGGGGTGGTAGCGTTTTGTTTCTAGTAAATTCTAACATTGATATCCAGAAAACCCTTAGCTCTCCTGTTACCTTGCATGTTTTCATTGTGCTGCTATGAATAATAAGTACCGGTAGACTAAGTTAGTGTAGGTACAGTGATAGTTGATCAATAGATATATGATCAATAGATACCGTAGATCAAGTTTGATTTTGGGGATGGCATCTTGCTTCAGAGACGGCCTCTTCTTGATGCCAAACGCCGCATGCAGCCCCGTACTATCGAGGAAGTCCTCCGCACAAATGTGCTCGGAACACACGGACACTGCGGTCACTCGGCCCCTTCCAATTGACGCGAGTTAGTTTCACTTTTGAGGTCCATTTTCTTCTAATATTTGGGTCTTTGAGGAATAAATGTAGACTTACACCCTCCTTTGTGATGTTGCTGCAACCTGCAAAGACACAGCGTTGCGGCATACTTCGATTTAGAGGTGGTTTTCGAGGTGGTATGTAACTGCAAGTTAGTTTGCAAGATATTGTAAACAAGCACCGGCGATGTCGGTTTGTGACGTCACACGTCAATCATGCTCGAAGAACGAGAATTCGGGGTTTAAAAGGGGGCGGAGCTTAGCAGACTCGTTTAGGCCTGAATACGTGGGGAAAATATTATTTTAAAAATATTCAGATACGTATTCATTGCAAACGGATGTCATTTTTCAATTTAGATGAGTATCATGTACAAAATAACAAGAATTAGAATTTCATAGAAGGGAACCTTTAAAGCCAGGATTTCAGATTGGGATTCCACATAAGGGTGTTCAAAAAAAGGACATCCATAAAATAATGTGGAATGAAAAAAAATATTCTAGGGCATCTCTTAATTTTGGGGGTTCCACATTTTTACACGGTTTATGACAGTAGTCAAATTACAGTAATTAAGTAATTTTTCTTAAAATGTTGGGGGGGGGAGGGGAGGAGGTAATTTTGTCTTTATGAACATCCAGGTTTCATTTTTTTTTTTTTTTACAAATCATTGTGTTGGAGATCTCGGTGTGGATTACTCAACTCATTTATTTATTAATTTTTTATTTGGCATTTCGAAAACAATACAGAAAACAATACAGAAAACAATAACAGGAATAAACATTGTAAAGAAAGGACCTGGATCAGAGTTGATGGGGCTGCCTGGGTTTAGAAAAGGTTAACTCAATTACCATGACCCACAGGTCTTCCTTCCCGCACCCCCTCAACTCCATCCAGGTCAGGATAAGAAAAGTAAAAGTATTATAAATTAAAAGTGTATCACAGGAAAATGGCAGCACATTAGGTGCAATAAATGTGACATGGATATCTCAAGCAATATCTCATTTCAAACAGATCATTTTAACATGTATTTACATGTACATTCAAGTATGATTGATTATAATATTGATGATCATAACATACCACTAACCATCAAATTTTAATATGATATACATGTAACTACATTTCATATTTTAACTAATGAGTCATCATAATTTCACATTAAAACGATTTTTCGTTTAAACAACATATATTCATTTTTGGGTCAATAAATATGTAGATAGATCTATATAATATAGATCACGTTCTTCTCATCCTGCAATCCTGCATATTTTTAAGGTTTAAGATTCAGATCAATATAAAAAATCTGAGAGATCAACTATGGTGAAAAAGTGGCTTCATTGTGAAATATGAGAGAAGGAAACCATTATTTACTCCGCGAATCTTACTCTTAGTTTTCCCCCCTGTCATGTCCGTCTTTTTTACACAAATGACAAGTTCCTGCAATGGCGGTTTCCAACGGCCACCGCCATTTTAGCGCAGTGAAAACATTCGCTAGCTACATGTAGGTGATCATGTGAATGCTGTGGTATATACACACATGTCCACACGCTGATTATCTTTTCCAATATTACTTCGATATTGCTGAGTTTTGGAGCTCTAAATGTCGTTTGACTACATGGAAAAGCTGTGTCACAACAGAACATATCATTATAAAGTAAAATTGGATGCTGGTGGGCTGGAAGTGCCCTTACAAGCATCAAGCAGATGTTTGGATAGACAATCCAAAGTGTGAATATCGAGTGTTAACATCTCGAGTGTAAAAAAAAGTCTCAAAAGAATGAGCCCTTGATTGCGAGTGAGTAAAAAAGTATCAAATAAATTCGGGATGTGAGTGTTAAATGAAAGGATCAAGAGTAACTGAAGTTTAAGCAAAGGTATCTAAAGAGAGATGGATACAAAGAGAAGATGGATGAGAGCAATATTATGCGACAGTGAGATATCTACTGTTGGGGATTAATCGCTGGGGGGGGGGGGTGTTGGAAGGTGCGCCCAAAGTCAAATTTTCACTAGTATTGTTTCACTACTTTTCTATTCCTCTGTCTTATCATTTTAATCATTGAAAAAAAATCTTTCACCCTATTTAAAAAATTTATTGAATTTCTTATCACTCTTACTTCTTACTGCACACTGCAACTCGATTCTTCTCTATTTTCTCTCCTCTTTTATCCTTTTCATTTTTCACTTTCTCAAAGATCAAAATAGTTAAATAGAACCTATCATACAAGAGCACTGATTGAAAAGTTTAGAAGGAATAAATAAGAGTAGTTTATATGGAACATAAAAACAAATGACTCGATCGCACTGTGTGATTGAGTCATTTGAATCAACGGTATTACACAATGACTGTGCAATCGAGTCATTTGAATCGATAGTACAGTACCTGCTGGATAGTTAACAGTAATTCTCTTGAAATTAAGTAGAAATTTCGGCGCTAATGCACTTTCGTATCCATGCGCATTGGGTACCCTACCCCTACCCCTACCTCTAACCCTAGGCTAGGGTTAGGGGTAGGGTTAGGGGTAGGGTATGGATACGAAAGTGCATTAGCGCCGAAATTTCCATCTTACCTGCCGAAATTAAGCGATGCGACCGACCAAACTAATGGGCGAGGAAGACTAACTTACATGTAGTTATTTGTACCTGGAGCTCCAACACGCAACGCTGTGCGTTGGAGCTCCCTGGAGTCAAGGCAGGGATAGTGTGTGGAATGAATGAGGTGGTTGGGGGGGGGGGGACCTATTTCATGATCGATAACGCCTGACCTTCATTTGTCTTATGATGTTTGGTATAGTTGGTAAGTTTGACTTCGAGTTTGAGTGCTTTTGGACTTTACCATGCCCATCGCCATTTTCTTTGCCATTTTGCCATTGAAATTGATTGCACACTCGCACTGCAAATATGCAACTGCAGCATTCTCGTGAAATAAGCCACCCCGCATTCACTTTGTACATGCAGTTTATTGCGTGTAAATGTCTAGATCTATGAGGGTTCACATCCTCCATTGACTTTACACGGCAGTGTGTGTGTACACACTCGATGACCGGTGGCTTATTTCACGACATGGCGCAACTGCACCACTCACTGACTTAAGCCTTAAGGCCACCGCACACCTTACGATCGGTCTGCGATCCGATTTGTGAAATAGATCTCTAGATCTCTAGATTCTAGAGGTCTATGGCATTAAATATTGGCATTTTAACAAATGAAATCTGCCCTATTCACGTTCTGAAAAGTAATATGAATACTAAATATAGGGTTTTGGTGAGCTGTCAGCTTTCTACAGGGAATAAGGGCAAAGTAAGTTTCAAATCGTTGGCAATCGTACGATTTTTGTGACGTCACTACGACTCGGAGCCGATTTGGCCATTCCACCGACTAGAAAACTCGGCGAAGGCCGTATTATCAATTTTTACTATCTGTATGACTATTCAGACCCTCATTAAACAGTACTTTTCGTTTTTAAATGATTCGTCAAATGATATTACATTTTCTTCTGAAATCGGATAGCAGACCGATCGTAAGGTGTGCGGTGGCCTTTATGCGAGGTTATTGGAGATAACTGCACTGGCACTGAGAAAGTTAGTCGTCATGGTCGTCTTGACTTGACTTTTGCCTTTGCTTACCTGATCGTCTGGAATCCAAGGAGGTTCTTGTAACTGAAAAGGACTCGTATCTTTCTCCTCCACACTGACCATACGAAGCCCACTTTTACTCCTAACTAACTGTTTCCCCGACGTCGCCATCATTTTAGAGGCATTTGAGTGTACAGGTTGATAGCTAAATAGAATCATAAACAATCTCGATCTGTATGATTTTTTTCTGCACCTCCTACTTTTCTATTTGTCGCCCTCTCCCGTCGATCGATCGAGCGCTCCAGCTCCTCCCATACTATCAAGATGTATTTAGATTAAAATTTTATTTTCCATTTCCATTTTAATCTTTTTTTCTCATATTTTATCAATTTTTGCTGTTGTTGTTGTTATTAACCTGAGTATTTTGATGTTGAAATATGTTATGCTGTCTGCATATATTGTGTAATTACTGATGAGTTCATGTACCTTTGTTTTTTGAAGGTTTTGAATAAAATAAACTTGAAACTTGAAACATAATAATTAAAAAAAAAAAAAAAAAAAAAAAAAATGTTGATGTTGAATTTAACTATAGGTGTATGAGCTCTTAGAATAATGCATCAAAATTAATATACACGAAAAAAATTGTATTTTGAAAAAAAAAAGTAAGATTCTTGATAGATTATTTGATTTAATTAGGAATACATATATGTCATCATGGTAGACCTATCTATACAAATGAAGAATGGATTACTTGTATATCTAAAATACTATAATTCTCCTCATCTTAGCAAAACAACTCCATTTCCGAAGAAGGCCTTCCATTTTTAATGACTGAATCTTGTGAACATTTTCATACTATCTCTCTCCCTCTTTCCTCTCTCCATCTCTCTGCCTTAGCTTTCTCTCCCCCAGGCCACTCCCCCCCCCCCCCCCTCTCTCCAACACGCGCGCGCAAACCCACACACACACACACACACACACACACACACACACACACACACACACACACATATGCCAAAACTCTCTCCCATCTGTCCTTCTCTCATTCTCTTTCCCTATTTCTCTTGATTTCTCTATTATCCACAGTCTATTTTATTCCTTAATATTCTCTCCTTCAGTAATTGGAGAGCTGCATAAGAAATGATCGAATCATGGATCGATAAATAGCTCAAGATAATGGGGAAAATAAAAAAAATTAAGTGCAGATGTTGCTGAAATAATACAGAAAAAATGTTTTTGACTATAGATCAATGAACTATTCACTTCAGACATGTGAGGATGGAAAGACAGTTTTTGTTCGTCCCAATGAAAAAAATTTAATCAAGATTTTTATATAGCACAATTCTTCACAGAAGTAACAATTATGAATGAGAAAGTAAAATCAGCTGACATGTTCAAATATATAAATACACAAATAACTTTCTTGATTCGTGCATGAAAGTGATATAATAATAATAATAATACCTGGTTCTTGTCATAGCGTATAACTAATATTTTTATCAATGTCTCTATGCGCTTTTACAGAGCTTAGGATTATTACCCTGGCTCAGCCTAGTTGCCCTAAATGAAGGCCCTGAAGCTTCAAGGAATAAATTCCTACCCGTACCCATTTACTTCACCTGGGTCGAGAGTGGCAAATGTAGATTAATGTCTTGCCAAAGGATGTTAGTGCCAGGTTAGGATACCAATCACTGCATTCTATTCAATTTAAACTGATATCAATTTTCTCTTTTTAATTACTCTCCCCAAAAATGCCTAATTTGGAAACTAAATATTTGTGCGGGATGAACTTTAGTACATGTTTTAATTCCATTTTTCTTGTACTATAGATGTGAATACCATATCCTTTGAAATATACATTAATTGAAATTCAATCTTTTAAATTATTTCATAACACGACCTTGTATACTTCCTAGGTATACACGATATTTGATGTATCATTCCCATCTCATGGCATAAAAGATGCCTAAACTTTATGATACATACATGTTTATTATACTGGTACATGCAAAACTCCTGATGAGAAATGAATGCCAATCCATGGAAATAATATTTGAGTTTATACACGTCTCATATCACAGTCTTGAATTCTTCACCATTTAACAATTTATGAGAACAAAGGACACATGAATATCGTATCTATCAAAATCTCATTTTGTAGTTTCGTGGTCATGCTTCCAGTGTGCTATTCAGCTTTACAAATTAAAACTGCATAATTCAGTATAATCATACAATTCAATCAAATCTCAATTTTTAGAATAATCTATTTCAGTACAAAAAGGTCAATCATACAATACAATTTGCTTCAGCATATATATTTCTTAAGGCTTTGAAGACAGAGATAAACAATAGTCCAACAGAAAGGTCCACTAATAAATTAACCACATGTATCATATAACAACTCTGAATTCAATTCTCAGAAATGCATACATGTTATAGGCTTATTCTGAATGAGCAGATAACAGATTATTATAAAGACCTCTGTAGAAATATTCAATTACATTGATTTTTTTTAAAAAATGGGGGGGGGGGGGGGAATGCAGAAAGTTAAATCATATTGCAAAGAAAAAAAGTATATATGTATTTTGAAAACACAGTTAAGTTACATTATAATCATGACACTCTTCATCATGATAAAAAATTATTATAAAAAGATACAAGTCATCTTGTATCTAAAGAATTTGTAAAAATAAAACAGGTATCTTTGATCCCAAATTGCAAGGCACTATGTGCATAGTGATCTTGTGATGATAAAAAATCATTCCATTTTGGAATGTTTGCATAATACTGTGCTCTTGTTATGTGTCAAAAATTATATTGAAATGACACTTTCCCTAAACTTGGTTCTATGCTACAACTCAACTACATATTCTCACATCATAACATGACCTAACAGTATTTCAAAACATTAAAATATCTCTTTTGCCATTTACAAATAAATGATACATTCACATAAGGCTAACAACAGAAATGATTGTGCTCTGGCACTATTTACAAATATTTTTGTCTTCCTCATTTTTCAAAGAAAATAATCAACTACATTCAAAATGTACTGAAAATTACACACACACAAATTCAAATCACACAATGTAACATACCGTAAAACATGGTCAATATGAATGCTGGGGAGAATTGGAACAAGCCTTGTAAAAGTGTTTTGACATAATTTTTTTTTCTACCTCCAGGAATGATGCAGACCCTTTTCATTTCCTTTCACCTTGATGAGTAGAACATGAAAAGGATCTGCATCAATACTGCAAAGATGTTTTAAAAAAAAACTTTCAAAGTAGTGTTCCTATTCACCAGTGTTCCCATCAATCCCATTTTATGTAAGCCATTCGAAATATAGTTTCGATAGTTCTCTTACAAATTTAGTGAACTGTATATATTGAGATGTTGTTGTTTTAAGAGGGTTAATCTTACTACAGAAAAATATACAAATTTTGCACAGTAATATCTTTTGGGAATCTAAATTGTTGATAGAAAATAGATTTTCACAGACAAAGGTAAACTCATGAAATTTAAATTGTAAAATATAACAGTACATGTATATTCATATTGCCACCAACTCATTTGGAATTGTGCATTAGATTGCAGATGCCAATGATACAGAATGAATTTAAGTGAAGAGGACAGAAAGAGAGAGAGAGAGGGGGGGGGGGGGGAGAGAAAGGTAAAGTGAAGGAGAGAAAAACAGAGCAATTGCATTTATTTTCAGGACAAAGCACTTTGTTTCCACTAAAAAGAATATATTATGCATCTTAAAGTGAAACAAATCATTACAAAATCCTGAAGATGTATCCTTGACTGTCAAAATCAAGCATGAAAACAAGCATTGATCAATTTACTTTTTGTTCTTTTGGAGGTTGGCATGATCACATGATGTTTGAAAATGAAAGTGAAGGAAAGAAAAACAGAGCAATGCATTTATTTTCAGGACAAATCACGTTTCCACTAAAAACAATATATTATGCATCTTAAAGTGAAGCAAATCATTACAAAATCCTGAAGATGTTTCCTTGACTGCCAAAATCAAGCATGAAAACAAGCATTGCTCAATTTCACTTTTTATTCTTTTGGAGGTTGGCATGATGACATGAGGTCTGAAAATGACAGTGAAGGAGAGAAAAACAGAGCAATTGCACTATTTTCAGGACAAATCACTTTGTTTCCACTAAAAAGAATAGTTTACATTATGTACCTTAAAGTGAAACAAATCATTACAAAATCCTGAGATGTATCCTTGACTGCCAAAATCAAGCATGAAAACAAGCATTGCTCAATCTACTCTTTCTTCTTTTGGAGGTTGGCATGACCACATGACGTTTGAATACGAAAGTGAAGGAGAGAAAAACAGAGCAACTGCACTATTTTCACGACAAATTATTATTACATTATACATCTTAAAGTGAAACAAATCATCACAAAATCCTGAAGATGTACCCTTGACCAGTAAAAATCAAGCACAAAAACAATCACTGATCAATTTACTTTTCATTCTTTTGGAGGTTGGGATGATCACGTGAGGTGTGGAAATGAGCAGGTAGCATGCTAAAGTTTGAATTTCAAGTACAGTGGAAACTGGTTATAAAGAACTAAACTCTCGTCACAACAAGGTGCCAGTCCAAACTCTTTATATTCTATTTTTTTAGCCCTGATATATCAAGGTTTCTATACAGTGGAACCTCATTATAAAGCACACTGTTATAACAAGGTAATTTTACTAGTCCCACTTCTTTGTATGCTATTGGGTTTTTTTGCCCTAATATAACAAGGTTTCGATATAATGAGGTAATTTCACTGGTCCCAAGGATTTTGTCATAATGAGCAGGGGCGGATCCAGGGTTTTGTAAAAGAGGGGGCACAGAGCTGGAAAAGTACACAATTAAGGAGGCAATCTTTTTTACTGTGTACTTAAGGTATGCCAGTTAGTTAGGTTTCAAATGGGGGGGGGGGGGGGCATGGCCAATTCGGCCTCCCCTTGGACATGCCCCTGACGAGGTTCCACTTACCATGAAGTAATTTCTTTGGTCTCAAGGAGTTTGTTGGAATGAGGTTCCGTTTTAACTGGTATTTGAGTAAAGATGAAAGAGGATATACTCAGTAGCTAGCTGGAGATATCATTTCAAAGAGGGTTATGGAAGCGGAGGAGCTGTTGTGGTAGTGACTGATATTGTTGCACCATGCATCAAGTTTACAAACCAGATCCAAATCTTTGAGAACTGATGAAAGAGGATGCGAGCTGGAGTATCATCTCCAAGTGGGTTATGGAAATGGAGGAGCCCATGTGGTGCTGATATTGCTGCACCATGCATCGGGTTTACAGAACGGATCCAGACAGAAGGCCGGGAAGGAGCAGCAGGTACAGATGGCATCGTGGACGAGACACACCTCTGTTGCTAGGAAGCAACATCCTCTGTAGTCCCCACAGCATCCCCAGTCAGCTCCGTAGATGAACCACCCATCTGTGTACTGCAATAAGAATTTTTAAAAAAGAGAAAATAATTGTTCTTGTAAAGTGCATATTACATAAGTATGTAACGTCCTTCTGCGCTTCCAAAGTGGTGTTTGGATGTTATTACCCTAGCTTCAGCTTCGACAGCTGTCATGAACACACAGTGCATTTTCAATAAATAAATCCTGCCAGGTACCCATTTAACACCTTGGTGGAGAGAGACAACTTTACATAAAATCCCTTGTGAAAGGACATATGCACCTGGCAGAGATCAGAACCCTTTTGATGGAGAGCGAAGGGAATGAACCACTATACAGTGGAAACTCAGTATAACGAGGTCCTTGGGACCATACATTGTTATATCTGGGGAGCGTTTCATCAAGCATTTTGTCAGTGATTTTTACTGACAAATTTGCTCTCAGCCAATCAGATGCAAGGATTTCAGTAGCTTATAACACTTGTCAGAAAAAATATCCGACAAATCCTTTCATGAAACGCTCCCCAGACCTCTGCATACTGAGTTTCCACTGCACCACAATGCTCTAACTGCAATGTGGGAGGGGGGGGGGGGGGGGACATCAGTATGAGATCAAGTTCAAAGAAGCACCTTAAATTTGTTCTGAGAAATTGAGAATCAAAAGTGAGCATCACCCTGCCTTTCAAAATGTGTGATTCTTTTACATGCTTGTTATCCAACCAATCTAGTCCAGTTCTTTTACATTTACTTTTCCTTTCTATAATTATATTTATTTCCTTCATTTGTTTTTAAAGGGCAATCCAACCTTGGTAATAAGATGATTTGTATGAAAGCAGAAAAATAAGAAAAACAGGATGGTGAAAGTTTGAAAGAAATCGGACAAGGACTAAGACAGTTATGGATGTTTGAAAAATGAGATCACTACATCTATGCGAATCTCAAATTGGCAATTTGGTGAGTCAATTGTGACATTTTTGTGGACAACTCTCCCATTTGTCGTACACAAAAATATCATTAATTTGCGGTTTTCTTCGAGGCGCTTTTACCCTCGGGGCTGTACTCAAAATATATTGGAGAATATTGTTATAGGTCTTCATGAACGAAAAGATCCTACTGAGTAATGCATTTTGAAAAAAAGTGACATTTTAGTCATTTTGTGTGTTAGAGCAGTGACATTACCTATTCGGCCAATTTGAAATTTCCATAAGCATAGTGATTACAACTTTCAAAAATTCATAACTTTCTTATTGCTTGTCCGATTTCGTTCAAACTTTCACCAATCTGTTTCTCTGATTTTTCCTCTTTCTTTCAAAGCAACTTGCTATTAAGGTTGGATTTCCCTTTAATCATATTCATTCCAACAACTTTTCTGTCTATACAGTGCGTCCCAGAAAAAATCTAACAGTCAGAAAAAGTCTCCCCAAATAAATATTTCAAAATATTTGAAGCAAAATTTCATACCTGTGGATAGCTTAGGGTCTCCTCTATTACATAACACTTAAAGATCTGGCGATATTTTACGCTTCAGTGAGCAAAACCACTTTTGTGAAAAGGAGCAAAATCCAGACTTGACAAGAATTGGTATATCTTCTGACTCGTATCAGCAAAGTTGAGTGTCATGAAAAGGCTTATAAATATTCATATTTGATCAAAAATAGACTATTTATTAAAGAAGAAGTTCTGTTCTCTGTATGTCCTTACATATCTCATCAATATTTTCATGCTTTCAGTGAGCAATTAACTGCTTTAATGAGTGTTTTGAAATATTAGTTTCAGCAAGGTTTTAATTCAAGCTGGTTTCTCGGTCAGCCATAGTTTCGATGGGATGTGTCAAGACATACAGAAAACAAAGCCTATTCTTTCATAAACTGCCTTTTAATGATCAGAGTATGAAAGTTTCTTAGCCTTTTCAAGACTCTTAACCTTGCTGATACCAAACAGAACCAATACAAAGTTTTGTTAACCATGGATTTTGCACCATTTCACAATAATGGCTTTTGCTCACTCAAGCGTAACATATCGTTAGATGTTTTGGTGTCATTTGATAGGAGAGACCCTAAGCTCTTCATAGGTATAAAAATTTCATGAACATATTTTGTAATGTTCATTTGGGGAGACTTTTTACAGTTCTCAAATTTGTTAACACTAGCCGGCACAAAATACCAATTCTTGTCAAGTCTGGATTTTGCACCCTTTCGCAAAAGTTGCTTTTGCTCACTCGAGCTCAAAATATTGCCAGATATTTTGGTGTCACTTGATAGAAGAGACCCTAATCTATCCACAGGTATGAAAATTTCCTACAAATATTTTGAAATATTTATTTTGGGAGACTTTTTCCAACTATTAACTTTTTGGGGGGATGCACTGTACATATCTTTATACATGTATATCTGCATATTATTTCACTCACAATCCATGAGTTGCACCCTGGTTCCTCACAGCTAATGTTACCACATGCGATAAGTCTTGCGATATCCTCAGCTAACTTAGAGTTGTTTCCGACTCCAAGACCTAGAACATCTTCTACAAGCTCTGTTGTTTCCTTTATGTCAAGACCAGCAGTATCTTTACCCAGCAAGTGTGCTAAGATGATGTAACGATATAACAGACGAACATTTAAAAAAAAAAAAATATTCGACGAAATGATATTACGATGAGGTTACTTTTGACAGTAATTCAAATAATCTTCCCTCACACCATGATTCATTGGGCAAAAGTGCAATCCCACCTGCCTGATGCAATATAAAGATAACTATGATCATATGTGATATGTACTATTTAACATTATTATTGATGTTGTTATTATTTGTTTGGTATCACCTACATGAAGGAGTGGAAAAGCACACTTTACACCTCAGTGGGGCGTTTCATCAAGTGTCTTGTCAGTGATTTTTACCGACAAATTTGCTCTCACCCAATCAGATGCAAGGATTTCAATAGCTTATAACAGTTATTGCAACTTGTCATTGTTGACAAGTTTAATGAAACAGTGCCCAGGTCTCTCCTCCTGGTATAACTTAATGGTGTCATGGGGGAAAATAGCCAATTGTGACTATTTTCATACATTTTTAAATAACATTGTTGAAAAAGGCAGTATGATGAATCTTCTATATAGTATACATGTAGATCTAATCTATATAATCTGATGTTTTTTTAATATACATGTATATCATAACATAATAACTACAATATGAAATATGATGACTATCAATACAAACTCTATGGAGGCAAACACAACAGTTGTTATAAAGTGTAATTTACCTAGATATCTCTGGAAATTCTTTATACATTCCACATCCTTGCAATCAAAGATTTGTGACGAAAGGACCTTCTTTGCATGATGGCTGTATTCTTGCTGACATGCAAACAGCCCCTGGAAGTCGTAAGCCTGGTGAGCCGGACATGCGCCCTCTGGGGAAACTCCCTTCGCGAGACGCAGGGCTGTCCTAGCAATAGAGTCATGGTAGATAAATGCTGCCCGGCCCTGGTTGAATTTGCGCTGCACATCAGAGATTGGAACCAGATACGCGATCATGGCATCATAAAGGTTGACAAGGTCAGAAAGGCTTAGTACTGTTGTTAACTTCTGTGATGCCTTTAACATGTCCTTTGAAGCGATTAGTATCCTCTCTTCCATATCTTAAATAAACAAAATCAAAACAAATTTGTTGATGATACAAATCTACCATATCACTACTGGGCAAAGTCCTAGATAATTTTCTTGTGTTTGCCAAGTTAAAATAAAAGGCCACAAAAAAAAAAAAAAACCCAGAAAAATATATCTAACTGATTTCTTGTTCACAGGAGCCCTTTTGGAAAAAAGTGGGATTTCCACACAGCAATCCCCCCCCCCCCAACCCCCAGAGTTCTGTAATAATTTTCCAAAGCTCCAAAATCATTCTCTTCTTACATTTTTCCACTGGTTTAAAGATGAAAACAGGTCTTCCTGAAATATAATGAAGTTAATAGTTGTATTCATGGTTGGGCACCTGGCCTACAGACAAGCATAACACTTTTTTCCCAATTTTTACGATTATACAGATTTCTCTGAAAAAAAGAGCTGGGATGGGAATATGGGTGAGGAAGGGAGGCAGAGAGGGATAAGCCCAACTTTTATTATTTTCAATATGTTTAGCAAGTTACATAGTAGCAAAATACTTTTAAAAGGCTATTTCTAAAAGTCCCCTCAATAGTATGAGCTTGTAGGTTGTACATATGCTATCTGAAAAAAAACATGGCTTTTTCTTGAATGATAATACAGTTAAAATAATCACCAGGAATTTTCCGCTGATAAAGGTACTTCTTTGGAATCACAAGCTTGGAAAGAACCAAAGGTTGCTCATTCGTTCCAATTCCGTTTTCAAAATCGACCACAGATATTATCGATGCAATGCTCCCTGCATCTCCACCTCTCGCCTTCCATGATGCCGAGGGTGCTTCATCTTGGACGTAAGAACTGATATTGAAGAGCAAGCCTTCAGACTTTAGGATTGCACTGATGCTTTCCGGAGATTTGGTAGTGAATGATTGAAATTCAATGTTCTTTCCTTGATCCTTAGAGATTTGCTCTGTTGCTGATGTCATTGCCAGCAGCAGCATGGCAATTTGAAGAGGGCTGATGTATTGTAACATGTCTGCAAGAAAGAACGAGAGGGAAAAAAATACAAGGTACAATAGAATGAAATATGAAGTGTCATATTTGTCAAGGAACTACAAGTATAAATCATGAAAATAGTCGAAGCTGACTTAAACAGTATGACCCAACATTACAAAATTGACGATTGAGGTCCGAACTAGAGAGAGAATTAAAAACCTCCTGCCCAGGTTTAATCCTCGCATAAGTGTGAGTGGCTCAGGTGTAAAAGCTCTTTCATGAAAAATATTTTATAACCCCTGATATAAAACTTGAACTGTATGTGAAATAAGAGTAAGACATTTCATATCCGATTTAGTTTTAGCATTTCACCAACTTAATTATGATTATAAACTAAAGGGTAAAGTTAAAGTTATTCAATTATTGATTAATTTTTACTTTGGCAGTACAATGAGTACTACATTATTAAGACAGTTAGAACTTAATAGAATAGAAGTCAATCTAGATCTAGATACTTGTTTAATTCCCTTTTTATTTTTTAAATCTAACTTTAAGTTACTTCTAAGTTCTAAGTTCTACAGATATCTAGATCCTATATACTTACCTTTTTTTGCTTGATTAACCTGACACAAATCCCCCAGGTCGGATAGCTTGCTCACTGATTATGATTTTGGCCTAGGCTTTGCCTTTGACGCCGACAACAACACCGACCGCAAAGGAAAATTTTTAGTTTTGTGGACTCTTAGTCTTAGCTCTTAGCTCTTATGGCTATGCATAAAGTTACACAAAGGCACATCTACAGTTAGTGAGCTGAGGCAATCAGGGCCCAGATTTGTTGTAAAAAGTATTATTTGAAGTATCAAACTAACAACTGTTCATAACATTAGCTTCCAAGTGAATGAATGAGAAACCAAATCCGGCCGGGAGCTAGGCCATAGGCGTGGCGTTTCGTCTTTCGAAATGTTGATGTCCCAGTGATGAGTCATGTGATCATAGTTACTATATCACGTGATCACACATGTGTTCCTCGCATATTCAATTCATAACAGTGTGCACTGACTGGAAGTTGAAAGTGAACAGATTAAAGTTAAACTAACCGTGGTGAGTGATTCTCATGCAGTAATAACACCTGGTCAAAAACGCTACTGTGCGGAGTGAAACGAATGAGATGGGACTTACAATATGTTATGTTTATGTTTATGACTATGTCGATCGATGTCTATGCATGACTGACTGAGTATGATACACATCTGCACGTATCTATCGGTCGTGCGTATGCTGATGAAACCGACGAGTCTGGCATGGCATGGCCTGGGCCGGGGCCAGTTTCTCGAAGCTGTCATAAGCTTAAGTTCGTGGACATCCCATTGAAACGCGTGTTAATTCTTCAACACATATTTCTATGGGGATGTCCATGAACTTAGACTTATGACGGTTTCCAGAAACTGGCCCCAGGTTATGTCTATGAGTATGAGTATGTATGACTGAATATGAGACTAGTCACTACGTATAATTGAAATGAAACTGAAAAATGAAAGTGCATTTTATTTTGTAATTTTGGCATGCTCATGATGCTTGCTTGAATTTTGAAAATTGAATGTTACATGTTAAAATTGCGGAGCAACTATAGATCTCTCACAATACATACTGAATTTTACTTTTAAAAAAAAATTAAATATATTTAATTACCAGCAGCATTTTAACACATCTCTCTCTCTTCATTTTTCTTTCACAATACCTACTGAATTTTACTAGAAAATGAAGAAATATATTTATTTAATTACCAGCGGCATTTCAATACATCTCTCTCTTCATTTATCTTTCACAATACCTACTGAATTTTACTTTAAAAAAAATAAGAATAGAACCTACTCTACATTGTACACTCAATATTAAAATGACGATTCCCCTTTTTTTTTGGTTTTTTTTTTTAGCATTTTACACCACCTTAGTTTAGCAGTGGAGAGTAGAGCGAAACGAGTACGTCGAGCAATGCTTTTGATACTATAGGGTTAGGGTTAGGGTTAGGGTTAGGTTCATTTCGTCAGCAAGAAAAGGGCATTTAATAATGTGGCAAATTTATTCAATTTTCAAGAAAACAGAAATATATATGTGTTTGAAAATACATTAAAACATTTGTTGTAAACTTGTTCCAGATAAATGAATCAGAAATAAAGGAGAATCGTAAGTAGAAATTATTTCCATCAATTCAGTTTTCTCCGTTTCATGCGTTGGCAATCTCCAAAACAACACGAAGAAAGTAATGGACGGGACAACGAAAATGACTCTGTAGGTCCGTTGGTCGACCAACGGATATATAGCGTTTTGGTAGGGTATTCTATAGTTAAGCCAAAACTGCTACTAGATCAAACTATTTGTTTTTTGCTATATAGTCCAGAATGTAAAGAATTTTTCTCCTCTACTGTCCCACCATGCTCACCTTCTGAGATAACTTGTGATAAATCTATACTATTGCCAGTTACCGTTACAGAAGAGCCATCTAAATAAAAAGCCTTAAGCTATTAAAAGTCCCCCCCCCCCCTCTCGCTCATTCCCATGAAACAAAGTAAAAATATTTGAATTAAGAAATTCAAAGAAACAAAATGGTAGATAGAGTTCAACAAACTGGAAATGATCATATAGGTAAAGTGATGCTAAAAAATGAGGTGCAAAATATTAGTTGCTAATTCTGTGAAACGTTAAATCAATTTAGGATATTACTATGCATCGTTTCACAAAACCCTCATAAGTACAAGTTCACTGACATCCCACTGAAATGCGTGTTAATCTTAATACACATACAATGGGATGACTGCGAACTCGTACTTTATGATTGTTTCATTAAAAAGGTTGCCCCGGTTACCTTATTTGACATGTACGATATCTTTTTGGTAGTTGAATAAAACGCTATAAATGCATCATTTGAAAGTTTCAGGTCTGATGAAATACTTGTACTGCAAAACCTGTGTATATGTATATAGTTATACTGCAACTAAATACTAAACACATCTACTTTGAAAGATAAGGGAGAAGACCATTGATACAGGAACCAGGGAGCAATTTTTTTTTCAATGGGGTGCTCTTGCCATTCCATTACCTATTTATTAGCTGAGTGATAGTGTATAAACCGTAGAAAATTGGATTTAAGTTACTGCTGTAGAGACAACGGACAAGTCTTTAAAAAAAAAAACATTTATGTTAACAGATAAACTGCAAATACTTGTACAGGTAAATTGCTTAAATGGTAGATATGAGGTGAGAGGAATTTGTAGAAAATCAGTTATCCATACCATCTTTGTATTTCTCTCACATAAACTAGGTTTGCAGAGATGCAGTCCAGAAATCTTTTGAGGTGTCTCCTAACTTTGTCTCTCCATCATGGACAAATTCAAAGGACGTACTCCAGAGGACATGCATTTGCAAGACTTTGCATTTGTGTCCATGGAAACCATCACACAAATCAAGCAATAGATTTGAGTAAGAGAACAAGAGATTTCCATGGCACTGATTGTGGACGAACTTCCGATGGTTCTGCAAGTGATGCAGATGATGCTGATGCAACGAGAGAGAGTTATCTGGAAGCAAGGAGGAAGGGCGTCCTGAAGGGCAGGCGAAGACTGTCTCCCTTAGAAAGGGTAGGTGGTATGATGATGCAAGACGATGAATCCACGAAGGAAAATGGAGACCAAGTCCTTCCGAGGGACTTCAGAACTGCTGGTATCAGAGATGCCAAGCATGTAGAAGATGGAGCTGATGAAAGAGATGCATCATGGCTGAGTGGCTCAAACTGCGTGCAAACGTCCATAGATGGTGAAAGTTCTGTAGAAGAAGGGAACCACTTTGACAAAACCCAGCATCGGGGGCCACCACTGGTGGATGGAGAATACATTATCATCACCAGAGAGAACTTAAAGAGACAGGAGAAACTGGTTCGTCTCATTAAGCTTGATGCGAGTCAGGAGTTCAAGTGCAAGTTTGGTAACCTCCACCATGCGGACATCATAGGGCATCAAGGTGGCAGCATCTTTGTCACAGATATGGACATTGAACTGCTGATTAGGAGACCAAGTCTGGATGAGTTTGTGCTCTACATGAAGAGACATCCAGTTATTGCTTATCCAAAGGTAATTGTATACTTTGTCTAGTTAATTGTTGATGAATATTAAAGACAGTCTTACAGAATTTCGTATAGGGAAAAATTACATCATCTGCCTATTTTCCCTCAAAGTAGGTTTACTATAATAAATCACCATCCCTATGGTTTGAGTTCACAACTGAGTGAACGGACTGGTCTAACATAATGTGAACACTGTTCAAACACAAAAGATCTGAGCCTGGTAGGGAAATTTCTCAAAATACAATGTTTTCGCAAACCAACCTGAGCACTCTCCGATTTCTAAAAGGCCATGGTCTGACCAGTCCCAAATGGGATTGTGTTTCAAGAGTTTGTTTTCTTTCTGCGTGAGAAATTTGTGCAAGTATTCAATCAAGAATATCTTGTGTAAGCAACCTGTGGCAGATTGCACTCAGAAACTCCTGATCGACCATCTTACTGCTAAGTATACCTGCACAACAGGCTATAACATGTTTCACTTTGCTTTGATTTCTTATGTTCTGCATCATCATTGCATGCTCTTGTTTCTATATTTCAACCAGAATTTTGATTCTCCCTCCTTGCATACTTGTAGGATTGCTGTACAATGCTTATGATGATAGATGCTTCCCCTGGTGACGTGGTCTTAGAAGCTGGATCAGGATCAGGATCCATGACATTGTTTTTGTCAAGAGCAGGTAGGCCCATTTCCATTTATAATGCTCGGTAATGAAAGGTAATCCAGGATTATCTAACAGGGACCTTATTCTGAAAACTATGCTATCCTTTATGTTCAGGAAAACAGCGTTAATCGTCATAGCAAACTGAAATTGCGCAGAATAAACGCTTATCGTTGGTGCTTGGGCAGATGTCTCTTTAATATTTTTGCCTACGCAGCCAGCTTTGCACAAAAATTAACCGATGACATGTCCTAATTTTGATTTGTTATGACAATTAACATCGTTTTCAGAATAACACCCTTGGATAATATAAATCCAAATAAATGCATAGAATTAGAATGTAGAGTTGTAAAAAAATATATTTGTCAATGCGTTCATGATGATGGCAGTGATTTTTTTCAGCTCCATATCATTACAGCTGATTCTTAAATCAATGATTTCAAGGATTTAAAATCAACACTTTTTGTTCTAAAGAAATTTCTAAGTAGATATGTGAATTTGTGAATTGTGCATAATTATGTAGATATAATTAAACTGGGCATGAAAAGTATGTAGAAGATTACTTTGAAACAGAAAGCATCAGTTATCTCTTTTTCATTTATATCCACTGTGTTTGTACCTTTGCACCAATTTTCAATCATCATAGCATTTGTCCTCACTACACCCCCCCCTGTAATAAAGGGGAAACTTATAAATAAATTTGAATTGAGCTATTGAAATGGACTTTTCTAAATGTCAATAGTAGAATGTCCTTTAATTATTTTTTGCTAAATTTTTGACAAATGTCATATTATTATTTCTTTTTATTATAGAGTTGGACACTATGGCAAGGTTCTTTCTTTTGAGAAAGTGCAGACTCATCAGATGAGAGACGAGAAGAACTTCAAACTATGGCAGAAATAATATGACATCAGTATTTATTTATATTGTTTATATATAATCATCATAATTTTTTTCCTTTAATTTCAAAGTTGGACACCATGGCAAGGTTCTTTCTTTTGAGAAAGTGCCGACTCATCAGGTAAGAGCCGAGAAGAACTTCAAACTTTGGCAGAAATCGTACGACATCAGTAATCAAGTCGAGTGGCCTCAGAATGTGTCGTTTTACCCCTGTAGATTAGAGGAGTGTGGACAGTACATCAAAGATGCTCAAGTGGATGGGGTAAGAGGATTTACTCTTTTACATCTCATGTAGATAAAAAAGGAATTTCTTGCTTATTAATAAGGCCTACAATGTATATATTGAACTAGGCCTGAGTCATAACGGTTTTTTTTTTTGACCGGTGCCCGCCGGTGATTTTTCGGCGAGACCGGCAGACCGTTGAAATAAAGAAATACCGGTACATAAAGAAATTCAGTGTTAATGAAAGACTTTGAAAATCAACCAGTTTAAGAACTAAATTCCCTTATCTATATTAGAACTTTCTCATGATATTAAATTTCAAACCATTAATCAACCAAGTGGGACTATGGAAATAAGATTACCGAGCAGGATTTCTCAATTTTCTTGCTTGAATTTATTGGCCCATAACATGATGATATTGTTGCATTCTGTATACGTGTATGGGCGCTGCCATCTTTTATCTGTTTGTTTGCAACTCGTAATTACTCCAGTAGAGCTAGCCTGGAGTTAGCGCCATCTCGGGCAAGGTGCGCAGAATCGTACCAGCAGCGCTCACACAGAATTCAACAATAATATACGGGCCGATAAATTCAAGCAAGAAAATTGAGAAATCTTGCTCGGTGATCTTATTTCCATAGTCCCACTTGGTTGATTAAAGGATTGAAATTTGATATCATGTGAAAGTTTTAATATAAATAAGGAAATTTAGTTCTTAAAACTGGTTAATTTTCAAAGTCTTTGACACTGTGAATTTCTTATGTATTTCTTTATTTCATCGGTCCGCCGGTGTGCATGAAATTGCACCGGTGACCGGCTGCATCGGTCGGGTGCTGGTGGACCGACCGACTCGACTCAGGCCTATATTGAACCATGCCAAAAGTTTTTTTTTATGGAAATAGAAATTGTAGTTGACTGCTGAAAGTAATTTAGATTTGAAAGTTTGTATATATTGAGGCAGCTGGTTAAGATTTATCAAGTGTACCTGATCTAGGTTAATATAGAAAAATGAAAAGAGCTTTGCTCTTCAAATGCCCTCATATTAAAAATATGACCAGAAATAGCTGAACTATTTTGGCCAAACATTTATGCCACATGTGGGTACAGTCCCATGTGCCCTTTTCTGTGTGCAGTGCATGTGCTGTTTAGCGATATTTGGTCAATTTCTTATCATTTTGATGATTCTAAAACTACACAGTATACACCAACTCTTTATGTAGACATGATCAACCTTCCCTAATTGCAAGTAAAATGTGAATATGCTTTTTTACCATTATCAAATATCAACTATAGAAACTCAAGAAATATTCTCTTTTGTTGTATGTGATTGTGCCATAAAATTCAAATATAAATTGACTTTGTAAATGATTTGCTGCATGTCCCTTTTCAATCCAGGCAATCATTGATATGGAGGAACCTTCCAGAGTGATGGCCACCATGTCTCAAAGGCTCAAGTCAGGCAAGGCAATGGCTGTATATGTTGCAAAGTAAGTGCTCATAGTTGATATCGCTACCACGTCTTCAAATCCTCGAAAATATCTGTTTAAATTTGTTCTACGACACATGCTCTAGTGACACAGTTCTGCAGGTGACATTTGCTCTGCAGTCAATTTTCTACACTATCCAATTGCTAACCTCAACTGTGGATCCAACCCTTTACCTCACCTTAACCCTTAATCTAACGTAAAACCCAACCACAACCCTAATCCTAGCCCTATATATTTGATGCAATAGAGCTTGAACAAATGTTGCCAGAGCACATATGTGACCCGGCACCACAAAACCACCAAAAAGTCGCAACCCGTGATTTTGTGTAAACAGCTGAAATGGAAATTTGGGTTGGAAAATTTCATTTTGGGATTTTTGGTTTTTCTGAAAGATCGTCCTTTTCTGTACCTTATATCAAAATCTGGAAGCTTAAAACACAGTAGAAGATGAATTTTTAACAGTTTTTCTAAACCAGTTTTTTTCGCACAGCTTCGGTTTCTTCCTAATTCTTCGCCTTCCCGTATGATATTTTTTTAATCGGTACCGCTCACCCTCGTAAAATCACTGCAATCTCACAGGCCTTAAATTACACTTTCCCTAATAATTTTTATACTGATAGAAGGAATAAACTCTCAGCAATCTCATCATACTGATATTACAGTTCACCAATAGTCGCGAGAGCAAATTACAGAGCAGTTTTAAGTTCCATTTCGATGACGAAACAGAGTCTGAAAAAGGATGAACGATCAAGTTTATTCATGTGAGCAAGGAAAAAGTATGTATGTTCAATGTAAAACAAATTGCATAGGTTAATCAATGTGAACAAGAAAAAGAGTAGGTCCTATTCAAGTTAATTATAGGCTAAATTACAAGTTCAATGTATGATAACAGAATGACTACACAGGTAACAAACCAGTATTATGTAACAGGTAACCAAAAAAGACACCCCAAAGGAGTGAATAGGCATTGTCTAGTGCAGGTGTCAGGCCACCGAGGTGCGCTTAATCTCCCATTAGAATACTCTCATTTGCATCATAATAACTTTCGAACAACTAAAGTTCACAATTTGAAGTATTGGCAATAGAATAAATAAACTAAGTTTAACACTCCTACCAAATATCAACCTAATCCGACAATTCATTCATAGTGGGTGCTATGGCCTTTTTCTTAACTCTCCATTGATTTCTCTCTTGTTTTCTTACTCTGCACACTTCAATAGGCCTCAACTTTAGAGCTCATTTCCTCCCTATTTAATACCAGCAAACCTCTCTTACAAGCTCCTTTCATTCGCTGAAGTAAAAGGGTTAGAAAGTTTCAATTGTAACGAGTCATATATCATTGTAAAGCTGAGACTTTGTTCTATCCAAATATGATAAAATCAGAAAAATCATTTTTTGCGACTTTTTGGTGGTTTTGTGGTGCCGGGTCACATATTGGATCACACTTTAAATCAAAGTCTTTTTTTGTTTGTCTGTTTTTTCGCCCTGTGATCACATCTGATAACTGTATTTTATGATGCTGTGACCCTCAGTATGAAATATTTGGTCATTGTCATCATCTAGTGTAATATTCTGGGCTTTGTTATGGAGAGCCCGAATAAGATCTTATGATCGAAGAAGATGGAAGTGCATAGCCGCCAACCCCGGTCTTGGGTTGGCACCTGATAAATGAATGAATGGTGATTGTGATTGTTACCCTATATCATTTGATATTGTATTTTACAACTGTCAATTCATTCAGTCTAACCCAGGTGATCGACATAGCTGAAGTCCTTCGAAAAGAGAGACTGCCCCTCGTCATGGAGACGACTCTGGAGGTCACCCACAAGGAATGGGTCGTCAACCCCGCCAGGAGGTATGCTGGGATAGTTCTTCAAGAACCCAAGGCAGCAGAAGGAGAGGAGTTCAACAATGAGGGGGTAGTTGGTAAAAGCAAAGGTAAAGAACGTGTGTAAGTCATGATGGAAAAGATAAAAGTGGTTTTGTAGGGTTTCTACAATGCATGCCCCAGCGACAATTGAGCCGCTGTCAATTTCCGGTACTAACCAAAGTCCTAAATTTATCACTGGACCAAACACAGTACCTAACCCTAACACTAAACCTATCCTAAAACCTGATTGCAACCCCAGCCCTGATGCTACATCTGTGACAGAATAAAGCCCAAAGCAAAATTGTCACTGGAGCATGAGTCGGACCACCCCAAAATGAATTAGATCTCTGATGCAGCTGTCATATAATGATGATGAAATGATTTATCTGCCTGGAAGGATAGACAAATTTTGACTATTCTTTTTTTTACAATCATATTTTTCTAGAGAAAAGTTCTAAAAACAACACCGTGCAAATAATGCAGTTTGATTGCATTCTAGATAAGAGTTATAGTTTATAATGTAGTGCAAATAGCTGTTCAGGAGGTCAGAAAAATGTCAGTACTTATGAATATATCTCTGAAACAAGTTTTCTGTAGAATTGTAATTGTCACATTGTCTTTTTAGCAATATTGTGTAATTTAACCCCATGGCCAGCATTCAGAAAAGCTGTCTTTTTGCAGATATTGAAAACATTTTGCAGATATTGATAACATAGTGTAATTCAACCCCATAGCCTCTGTTCATAAAAGCAAAAAGAATAAGCTGAATATTTCATTTTATGACCAAGTTCATTTTGATTGATCATTTTGTGACAGAAATACAGTAATTTGTATGGAGTGAAGTGGTCAACACCTGGTGCTCCATTAATCAGTGGACTTCTTTTGACTTTACAGTCGGCTGTTATGAATACAGGCCTTTTTTTCAGTTGACTATTAAACTCCAGTTAAATTTAGCCTTGGACTGTATACATTGTATTCTTCCTTCTACCCTTACAGGTGTGCAGTACATTGCAGATGAAGTACCCAAATACCTTGCCAGGCCTCACCATATACAACCATCCCACACTGGTAAGAAAGATAGTTGTGGTGAAATCTTTGTACAAAGACTGTTCTAGGGAGACAAGAAAGGCTGTCTTTTTGGCATTTGGTAACTCGACATTGTACAATATCGTACACTGAAGTTGCGATTTTCTCATGGTACCCAAGTGCAATGTACTTCTGACATGAAACTATGATTTTAAATCATTGTTCCAAAGTCACAGCCTATAATTTCTGTCTGTAATCGTTTTTCTGGAATCATAATGTTGGATTGGCCTGCTAAGTTGCCAGTTATAGTTCAGTAAACATGAAACACTTGCGCCCATTTACGTCAATCAGATTCACTGTCCCTACAAAAGTATTTCAGCAGAGACTAAAAATGAGAATCTGAAAAGAAGGAGCTTTTTAAAATAATTTTTTTTCTTTACCTCCGCAAGTAGCTCAGTACCAGATGGAGAATTTTTGGAACCGAAGTTTTTGTTTGTGAAAGGGTTGAATAGTACAAATTTAAATGAATTTTTAATCAAAATCGTATTGTACTACCTGTTCATTGGTCTTTCTCTCACCCCATCCTCCACCCCCCCCCCAAAAAAAAAGAAAATGATAAGTGATCATGAAGCCCTTTAATTAAAATCAAACCCAAATCATTTCATTTTCTCTTTTTATAACTGTTTTCCCCATTGCAGCATTCTTGGTGAAAATAAGGAAAACCCGGACATCGTCATCAACATTCAAGGTTTGATGTTAACAAAGAATAAATATCACCTGTCAGCTTGTAGTTAATTTCATAATTAAGATATAATCTATTTTAATCTTTGATATAAATAAACATAGAAATATAATAATTTTTGAAAAATTTGATAAATTATTGTAGCACATTCTGGAAAAAAAGAAGATATATACAGAAACAATCTAAAAATTTCTTTCCAAAGAGCATAAACAAAAATTCTGAGAACAATAATTAAAGTTGATGCAAATTTGAGCATCCTTGTAGAGGCATGAAAGTAACAAATATTTCAGTATTTACAGTTATTTTTACATTGGAAAAAAACATTCTAGTGTTTCATTTTTATCTACGGAAGGATCTCGGAGTCTCATTTCTGTAAATTGCAGCAATCTTGTATACTTACTGATTCAAAGATGATTGTGAATTTCTCAGAAAATAAAACTGATTAATACACTCCTCAGGTGTTCCATTCTAGTTTCTTACTTGTCACAGTTTAATGCATACATGGAATTATAGCTTTGGAGGGAAAGACTTAAGAGTCATTGATATTAGGAAAGCTTGAAAGATAATCTTTGTTATTATGCAAAGTCACTAATCTAGTACATTTCCATTACAAATTTAGGATTTTAGAAGAAAGTTAAGCCATAATATGTACAATTACACTGTAAACATATTTTAACAATGTATTTCTTTACAGACAAAACAAAATGTTTTCTCATTGAAACTAGTGACTTATGTTATTCAATAAAAACCACTTTATGCACTTCATCAAATATATAATGAATACAACACAATTTCAAATATTTTAAATAGTTTCCTGAAAAAAGATTCTATAAATATACATATGTAAATATATATATTACTCCACATGTCATAAATACTACATAAATATAATTTAAATAATTTTGTACAATTACAGTTCTCTTCTTACAGCAGCAGAATAAATAGGAAAGAAAGGAAACAGAATTTAATCTAATTCCCATTCTGTTAAACAAAATTTTTAATCCAGCTTTTCTTCATGCAGGTATTTTGCTTTTAATGTTGGCCATTAATATAGAAGTACCTCATAATTCCTTGTAACATCAATCATGTTGTTGTTTAAAGTTGGACTTATCACTTACTTAAACTCCAGACACAAAACATCTAAAAAGAATGGGAGTGAAGCTTTTAGTAACCAGAGATCATCTATGAATAAATAAAAATGCATTTGTTTTCTTCTATACATATTCCTGCATGCACATTGTACATATGAGTTGTAACAGGCAATGACTAGCAGCAAAGTGATCTGGGACCATACTTCAGATTAATTTTGAGCTCGTGCAAAAGTTACTGTAAATCAGTTTGTTGATACACTCTTTCAATAGATTAAATACTCTCTACCTATGACATGAAATCACTTTTCTTATAACAATCATTAGAGATGCTGGAGCCATCAATACACATAGCTGGACACAATATGGCACATGTTACTTGCTGGGAAAGCACACAAAAGAATATGGCCCGTATTCTCGAAAGGCGCCTAACTTAAGCCTCCGCCAAAGTATGTAGATTTAGGCCACCGCATTATGGAAAGCCAAATGTCTTTCAATCCTACAAAATCACCATAGTTCTGGGATTAAATACAAATACAAAAACAGACACAATAGAACTGATTACTGGTGCTCATGTTCATGCAAGAAATTTTTTTTTCTTTATTTTGTTACATAAATATAGTAATTTATACAGGACTTAGGGGTTGACGAATGGCCTTCCATAAATCAGTGGCTCAAGTTTAGCCAGGCATAAGTTAGGCCACTTTTGAGAATACAGGCCTTTGTGTCTGTGTCTTGTAGTGTCCACTGGAAACCAAGTTGGCCAAACTGTGTATTGATGGCTCTAGCCACCATACAGGAGAGATTATAGTTGCGACACATATACATGCACAAGCATACTCACAGGTTAATTCTCATTCATGGAGCTCCAAACAGCTCCCTCCCACATAAAATCTCTCCGTGGGAGGCAACTATGAACTGACCAATGAACGACCGTGCATGTGTGTGTTGCAGTGGTCTCTGCTCTAACATCTATGACCATAATGCAACTAGTTAGCTGCCCCATCTACAGCCCAGAAGTTTCACAGCTTGTACACAGAAGCAAATCACCCTATCTAGTTAGGTTTTGTAAATTGTGTCTCATTGCAGAGACTACATGTATAAGAATGGATACTTCACATAGAGAAACCTCTTGTACTTCTTCTAAACGTAAAATAGGCATATAGCCATATATGCAGTCCCTTTTTTTTTTTTTTTTTGGTGCTATCAGCCAGTCTAATAGCAGTATCTGGCACTTGTCCTGTCTCATAATGCTCCACTGATGCCTATAGAACGCTAAGTTTGTAGCACATATGTTACTACTTACTTGGGGGTCTGTCATCAAGATATCTGCCAATTAAATTCTGGTCATTAACATACTATCAATTAGACAATAAATGATAAAAAAAAATAGTTGAATCTTAGAATAATTCACTTGTGTTTCAAAATGATCTTGGTTATAAATCTAATTCATCAATTTGCCCATACATCAATCAAGGGCTAATTCGGTGTAATCCATCTCATTCATCTCTTGCTGCCCAGATCGAAGCTTCCTCAAAGTTGAAATCCCCAAGACCTGAAAAGAACAAGATTAGCAGACAAAATGATCTCTTCCATTTTCTTGAATTGGTGACAAATGGCTGTGTGACTAATTGACAAATTATTCAAGTTATTTTTAAGAAAATTTACACAAATTTGATGCAACCTTATTTGTGATGAAACATTTTAATGTGAGTGAGATTTTCTACAGATATCTATCCCATCTAATATGTTCTGTGATTGAGAGATAAAAATTTGCTGAAGTATAATAGCAAAAATATTTGAAGATGTCCATGTATCATGCTTCAAGGCTTTTATAAATAGAATATAAAAGGTACCTTTGGTAGATAAAACTTCCAGTTTCGAATATGATGAGCTGTCCATTTCTTCGATGCTTTCTGTTGAATCAGTAGAGCTGTCTGTGCACGATGACAGATAGAGGAAGCCGCTATCTGGACTCTGCTGAATGTCCACGTCAAAGGCAAAGCCCCCTGCTTTTTCACACGCTCTGCAGTGGACGGGTGTTGCATCAGGACCCATGGGTACAGCTTCGTTGTCATCATCGTATTCAGGGTACTTCCTGACAGCTCCAGCGTGGTGTGGCATGCGTTCTCGTTTCCAGATGATGTGGTCTGGAACCAAGCTCATAACCTGCAGTGAAAAATTTACAGGATAGTGATAAGTACAGTTGTGCCTACAGCTGATAACTGGTGCTCCAACATATGCTCTCGTGAAAATTGGCTCCATGCTCCATTTCGTCTCAGATATAGGGTTAGGGTTAGGGTTAGGGTTAGGGTTACAGTTGCAATTGGGTTACAGTTGCAATTAGGTTCTAGATCTATAGATAGTTTTTTGTTTAGGGTTGAAGTTAAAGCATTCTGTTAGTGTAGGATATTGACCATGGAGCAATTGTTGCTGGAGCATGAGTCATACACGTTGGCTCAGTGGTAGAGCAGTGATCTCGGAACTGGAGGACCCGGGTTCGAAACCCAGTGGATGCACTAGTGCCCTTTGGTAAGGCATTAATCCTCATTACCAAGTCCCTCGGAGAGGACTTAAGCCGTTGGTCCCCTGGTTGCTTACTTACAAGCATACACATGCTTTCTTAGCAGTCGGGTAGAATAAACCATCACACCTTTTTCAACCCAATATCAAAGCTATGTTCAGTCCTCACACAGAGTGCATGTATTAATACATATTTCCTGTTCGGTCAGTAAACTACTGCATAGCAGACCTTAGCTAGGAATGTCAAACAGATACATATGGAAGTAAGCAGTCCATTTGCATACAGACCCAGCTAGTTGGAGCAAGGTAGTTGCAGGTGATATGTAACAGATTCTTTCAAGCTCAAGTCCCATGGGCAATGGGTACCACAGAGAAGGCATATATCTGTCCTTGATAATGATAACAAAGAGATTTTCTCAGTGGGCTTAAATTGAGTAATCTATCTCCTATCAACAAAATTACATACATTGCATTAAATATTATTTAGTTTTGAAGATGGAATAGAACTATTTTTTGTTTAGGGGTACATTTCGTAGGATAAGATACAATTTTTTTTTCAATAAAAGGGAATGGATATTGTAATTCAATCCATATAGTTGCACTGATATGAACATACCTCTTCACAGCACTTCCTGCTGACTGCAGCTCTGTATTGGATGGTCCTTAGTAGCCTGTCTCGCTTACGAAGGAAGCCGGGATAAGTGTTCCTCCAGTTTCTTCCCAACGCCCATGGGAAGATATTGTACTTGTCATCCTCTTCATCTTCTTCCATATCACTAGCTAAATACCTGTTATGAACATATATGCAAACATATTTGTTTTGAATATTCATGTTTGGCTTACAAGTGAAATTGTAGACTGATGGAGTGAATAAAACCACTGATTTCAGGTAAATGATCACAGGGGGGGTGATTCACTAACAGCTAAAATTAATCCCAAATAAGAAAAAATCAATTTTAGGAACAATATCCATCCTAAGAGCGATATCGCTTTTAGTGACTGATTCACTAAGGTATTTGGGATTGATTCCAGCCTCTGAATTGATTTTAAGGTTGGGAGTGATCCGGATCGCTCCTAACAATCACAAACGGTCACTCCACTGCATGCCCGCCCGCGCCCCAACCTGGGCGCGGCTACGCTGTGCCTGCCTGCACGCCCATTGCCCTAGCCATAGGCCCTAGCCCTGTGTATGTCCAGTCGATGCGTGCGCGCAATTAATGCAGTAGCTAGGTAACGCGCACTAGCTACGCGCTAAGTAGAGAATTAGGTCGGGTGACTGAGGGGCGGTGACTGAAATTTGAGTACGTTGATTGGTTGGAATGAGTGCGCTCGTAAATATTAATTTGCGCTCATATATATTCATGATAAAATTGATTCCATCCTAAAAGCGATTTAGTGAATCAGTAAGGTGGAATTAATTTTAAGCTGGGAATGAAATCAATCCCGAAAACTGATTTTAGGAATGATATCGATCCCAGTTAGTGAATCACCCCCCTGATTTGGTCTAATTTTTATTGTCCCCGCCGAACAAAGTTCGCAAGGGGACTATGAAACGGGCCCCGGTCGTGTTTGCGTGTGTGTGTGTGTGTGTGTGTGTGTGTGTGTGTCCGTCCGTCCGTCTGTCCGTGTGTGCTCAAATGTTAGAAAATGCTACTTCTCCGTCATTTCTTGGCCGATTTTGATTCCGATTGTTTTATCTGATAGGGCTGGGTGGGGGCTTCCAAACTTCTACACAGAATTTTGAAATTCATTAATTATGCAAATTTATGCAAATTTATTCAAAATCGACGAAAAATGCTACTTCTCCTCTATTTCACATCGGATTTTGATTCCGATTGTTTTATCTGATAGGGCTGGGTGGGGGCTTCCAAACTTCTACACAGAATTTTGAAATTCATTAATTATGCAAATTTATGCAAATTTATTCAAAATCGACGAAAAATGCTACTTCTCCTCTATTTCACATCGGATTTTGATTCCGATTGTTTTATCTGATAGGGCTGGGCGGGGGCTTCCAAACTTCTACACAGAATTTTGAAATTCATTAATTATGCAAATTTATGCAAATTTATTCAAAATTGACGAAAAATGCTACTTCTCCTCTATTTCACATCGGATTTTGATTCCGATTGTTTTATCTGATAGGGCTGGGTGGGGGCTTCCAAACTTCTACACAGAATTTTGAAATTCATTAATTATGCAAATTTATGCAAATTTATTCAAAATTGACGAAAAATGCTACTTCTCTATTTCACATCGGATTTTGATTCTGATTGTTTTATCTGATAGGGCTGGGTGGGGGCTTCCAAACTTCTACACAGAATTTTGAAATTCATTATTCATGCAAATTTATGCAAATTTATTCAAAATGGCTGAAGGTTCATAATGTTTTCATGTTTTATATTTCAGTTGTATACATGCATTGTTGGTATTCTCTTCTTTTGCATGCAGTAACATTATTATTTTATTCACTAAAGTTTTTCACTGAAGTTTTAAGGTTCAGGCTAGTTAATTTCCACAGATCTGCACTTCCGGCGGGGACATTTATTACGCATTGCGTAATTTACTCATTCACTTGTTGATTGTTAGACAGGGGATTAAATGTTATGATTGCCACAAATTAACACCTCAATAGCTGCAATATGGACAAAGCAGTGCATTTCTGGGATAGATATCCAGATTACAAAATCACTTAATGGATAACTTGATTGCAAAGACTTTTAAGAAATCTACTGCAGAGCATTTTAAAACCCTACTAATTTATATTGTCTTTATGTTCAGATAATTATGAAATATGTCAATGCCATGTTTGCACAATTAAAAAGGTGATGATCATGGCTATCAAAATGTCAAGCAGTGGCGCACACATGATTTTTTAAGGGGGAGGGGTGTCTTTTTACTGCAAAATTCTTTGACAAGCAAAAAATAGATTAATTGTAAAAAATTTTGTAAAAGGTTATCAGCATTTTGGGGGTCTTTTTTTACTCAAAAATTCTCTGACAAGCAAAAAAAAAAAAAAGGTTATACCCATTTTGGCGTCAAAATAAGCTTTTGCTTCATTTCTAAAGGGGGGTGTTTTAACACCTAAAAGGGGGGGGGGTGTTTAAAAGATTTTTTGAACAATTTTCATATCAATATACAATAAACTAGAATTTCATTAATTGTGTACATGTGTTGTATAAATTTCTAAACAGGTCAATTTCACATCTAGGTTTACATGAAGTGTACATTTTCTTTAAGTACTGTATAAGCCATAAATTTTTCGCGAATAGGACTAACCAGACTATTTTGCGAGTGGTTGAATTCGCGGTCGGAAAATTCTCAAATCTACAAACAGCAGTGATGATGTACTTTTGCAAAGCGAAGTGGTGAATTTCTGACCAGGAAACAACAAATTCAACCGACTTCTTATGTTGGCAATATTTTGGCGCGTTGTTAAATTCGCGACCCACTCGCGAAAATAAAAACCCCGCGAAATATATGGCGTATACAGTACTTTTTTTCACTATTTCAGAGTACTCTTGATGAATGATGTAAACATCTCCTAATCTAGATAATGGAATGTGTCATACTCATAATCATATAGAGATATTTCTTTTAAAACAGTATACCAGTACTTACAGTGCTACAAAGAAGTTCATTCTTGTATATTGTTTGGTGGTGTACTGAGCCCTCTTGAAGTAAGCAAAGACCATAGCCAAGAGATACTGTAATGGAAAAAAAACATTAGTGAAACCAGCTTCAATGGGGAGATAAGAAATTTCATTGTGAAAGAAGAGTAGTTCTCTGTAAAGGTGGTCTCATGGATAAGTCATCGGACTATGTCTATGGACCACTAGGTGGAGTGTTCGAATTACGGCACTAACAACATCCTTTTGCAAGACATTACCACTCTCCACCCAGTGATAGGGTAGTTCTTGTTTGAGTGCCCTTATGGTAACTTGGCTAAAGCTGGGTAACAATATCATTCAGCACTCTGTATCGCCAGGGGAAAATGCTTAATCCAACTATCAATAATACCATTATTTTTTTTTTTATTGTTATTACAGTTCTGTCAGTCTAAGTAATTTTACTTGTGGAGGGCTTCTTTTTCAAGGAATTAATTAACTTCCTCACCAGTCCGGTTGTCTAAATTAATCCTGCAAAAGTTTGAAAAGACAAGAGAAATCTCCCTTACAAAGCCAAAGGCAAAGGCCTGGTGTACAAAACAACCGAGTCTAAGTTCATTGTTGCGAAAAATTGTATGTTCATCTGCAAATTAAATCCAAATTGAGTTAAATTGAGTTGACTTGAGGTTCTGAAAGAAGATTGTGTCAGCTTTATTGTATTTTGTGGATCTGGAATAGATCTATGACTATGTCCACATCTACTAAAGATTTCCAAGTGACATGTGGGGGGTCTAACGTTAGTCACTAAGTTAGATCTAATTACATGTAGATCTAGACTAGACTATGTAGCATCTAACTTAGGTCTATGCTACACAAAACCAAAATAGAGAGTGTAAATATCCCCCCCCCCCCCCAAGTGAAACCAGATTTAGATCCAACAGTCAATAAATCTGATCTAGATCTAGTCTACCGTTAGTCAACAAAATGTTTCTTACCTTGTCTGCTGTTTTGGCACAGCAGTCCATCCACAGGAAGTCTTGAATAACATCATCATCTGAAATTGGAATAGAAATGCTGATTAATAGTAGGCCGAGATCTAGTTAAGTTAGATAATCATAGACTACAATTTACAATCATAGATTACAATCATATTCAAATTAATAGATCTAGATTTAAACAGATCTAGGCCTAGATCTATAGACTAGAGTCTAAATAGAAGTCTGATGTTAGACAGATAAAAAAAGATTAGCCCCAACATTTAGTGGAGATTGAAGATTTGAATGGGGGACCGTGAATCCCCCACCCCCAGCCCGAAAAGGAGAGGCGTTGATTGTTGTAATCTGTGAAACTTTTCCCCCACTATTTAATATTTACTAACAAGTTTGTGTTCAGTTGATAGGTGAAATTGATTTGGGTCCATGTCCATGACCGTCCATCCCCCCCCCCCCCCTTCTTCTTGATCACGTCTAAAGTTGCACGAACGTGTCAATGAGCTAGTAACTTAGACTTAGTCTTAGGCCTAGGTCTATAAAGTACGTTAACTTTTACTAGTTTAGACCCTAGTTATGCCTATGGCTATGGATTGAAAAGCTTACCAAAAAGCCGGAAAAACGCTGTTATTTCTTCTGACGTGACGATCATTTTCTGAGGCTGCTGTTTCCTTCTGAAGCAGGAGTTAAAAGTACGAACAGATGCAGAAATTTCATCCTCATTTGCAGCTCCAGTAAATTTATTAGTAAAGACTGTTCCTCTGGGCTGTGCCTGTGCCTGTGCCTGTGTTGAAGTGGCTGTGCTCGATCTTCCAGACAACATTTTAGCCGTTTTCTGCAGAATTCCCGGTAGTTTAAGTGGTTGTTGATTTCCTTTCATTCTCCTTCACGAGACAATGTTCTCAACAATAACCCTGGGCACTTCCAGCTTGATCCAGCTATCACTGTTGATTCAATATTTATTCCTTTTCATTGGTCTGTCAGTTCAGGAGCAGCAAGCAGGACATGACACTATCGTGTCCTTCGCGGACGCTATACGGGGGAGGTGCGGGCTAGGGCAAGATTGCTTCCCCGATAATACCCGTGGGCTTGACTTCTCTAGCTCACTCCTAGCTAGCTACCCCGGCCGGCCCCTCTCTTGCAAGCTAATTTCAGCAGCTGATCAGTGACGTATTTGTGCCTCGCAGCATAAATTATTATGAAAGCGCACGCGCGTATTACAGTATACGCGCACGCGCGCCAAGATGAATCAGACAGTGCTACGCATACAAATTCGTGTAAATTTCCTGTGTGTTTCTTGTAGATACGCGCGCGTACTATATTTGATCAATCGATAACATGTCCTTTTATTACGTCACAGGTTTGCATTGTTCGCGCAAAATTTATAGTGAAATTATTTGATTTGAGTTTTCGCGCCTTTTGTTGGTATATAGCATTAAAAAAAGGCTGGTGCCCCCTTTTTAATCAGAGAATTTGGGCTGTGTCCTCACGTTTGAAGAGAGAATTCCACCCATACGCTATGTACGCTCCTGGTGGATCTACATAGGGGAGGGGGGGGGGGTTACCGGGGGGGGGGGCGGTAACCGGCCCGTACTCCCTCTTTTAAAAACCCAACTGGCATACCTTTTAACTACACAATTAAAAAAATTTGCCCCCTTTGTTATGTACTTTTACGGCATTGTGTCTCCCCTTTCACAAAATCCTGGATCCGCCCCTGCCCATACGCACAATAATATTTTAGTGAATGAAAACCATGCCCCCCCCCCCTTTTTTTTTACAAAAAGATTCTAACTGGTTATAGACTAAATAACTTTCTTAGGAGAAAAGGAGCATTTTTTCAACATAATATGCATCTATTTTTTGCTGTGATATTTTAAACTTTCCTTCAGTTCGCCATTTGTCCATGCTATATTATTCATTATCTTATATTATATAATTTCAATTCGTCTACTCGGATTTTATTTTTGTGTAATACATTTTGCTCATGAGCATTCTTGTGCCTTTATGGAAGTGTATTTTGTGCATAATAGAGTATATGGGATTCTTCGTACTGGAAGAAAAGAGTCACATCTTTTGATTCATTCTACATTGCGTATCAAAAAAAGTACACACTTTGAAAATATCCTTCAAAATCATAATTTCACAATATCGAGACAGTTTCTTCATGTGCAATTATGGGTGAGGGTCTGTTCCATCGGATGACACACATTTTATTGACAATATTGTACGCTTGAGTGAGTACTGGCTACTATAGAACTCATCAAAATTGGTTTGCGCAAAAATGCCTCAGTCTTGAATTTGATCAAAATGCGTATCGGGCAGTAACTGCATTTTCTCTGTTAACCATCAATAATTGATTTTGAACCATAATTCAATCGTTAAACCTATACCAAGCAGTGCACACCCACAGTGGTGTAGGCCAGAAATTGATAAGGAAGGAGGGTGCGGGATGCTCCAAAGACAGGGGTTAAATATATCTGGACAGCTCCGTTCGTGTACAAGCATTCATACTGAGCATAGCGTGTTGTACTGTTTTCCCCCTGCATGGGCTTTCAAGAAGGAGCTAACCAGCTTCACCCATTGTTGGATATGCCACTGCCCCCAACCTACAACCGCCACCACCATTGCAGGTGGTGTCTTTCCAGCACAAATCATCTCCGATCAATACCCAAACATTTATATAATACATTTTCTTCTTCAAATTTCTTATTCCTCTTAAACTATATAAGACCCAAGAAACAACGACTTGTATGACGAAAAAGAATTTTAAAGAGAGTCATATTTATTGATTAAAAAAAAGTTTAGACATTTCTTCGATTAAAAATGCACATGCATGTGAAAGATATCAACGTGGAATACAGCGCACCCTTTCCACATGCTACATGGGTACCCTTTTACTGAAAATTTGCCCCTAAAAAATAAAAAATAAAAAATCCGGGGGGGGGGGCTCAACTACTTGGAACAGATGAGGCAAGGAAAGAAACAACATTAAATGGTCAAAACCGGATTTTAAAAAAATCTCTCTTTAAACATTTTAGGTCCATCTTCCTGTAATGAATTGCAATTTGCATCCTATCGAAATGCTCCAGTCAAAAAATGTAACTGTGAGCATAAAGCATGGCAGAAAGACACAATCTGCAATGTTGTGTGTGTGTGTGTGTGTGTGTGTGTGTGTGTGTGTGTGTGTGTGTGTGTGTGTGTGTGTGGAAGGGAGGGATGTGGATGTGTGGTTAGGTATAGGCTTAAGAATTACATGTTGATTCAAATCAATTACTGATAATAAACGGAGAACAATGCAGTTAATGACTGATGCGCACTTTGATCAGATTCTTTTGCGGAAACCAATTTTTGCGAGTTTTACAAAAGTAGCCAATGGGTAAATTCAAGTTCGGTGTTGAAAGCTGGTGTTGGTGTTGGGGCAAAACTAGCACCAGCCACAACACCGAACCTGAAATGAAGCTGGTGCTGGGGTTGACTTCACTAGGTGTTGAGCTATCAATAATGTGATTGGTATTATTTTAATAAACCCGAATTCGGTGTTGGGGCTAGAATCAGCAGCCCAATTCACGCTCTCAACACCAACACCAACACCAACACCGAACTTGAAATCACCCAATACTCACTCAAACGAGCGCCGATCGAAACAGACCGAAACAGACCCTCACCGTCATACGTCATACCTGGTTTCGATGACGTAACAATACATGACGCTTCGTGATTGTGATGTAACAAAGGTAATGATTAGTTATAGGAAAAGAAATAGTCTGATTTCTTCTTTTCATAGTCCACGACTAATTCCCTAGCCTACAATACATGATGAATGTCACTGCAATTAATTTTGGCAATCATATTGCTCAAGACTTCTTGTTGTTTTGATAAATTTGAGTGAAGTAGACCTATCTGAGATCGGCTTGACGACTAATACAGATCTGGACTGATTAAAAAAAAAAATTATTAAAGTACACATTCAAAGAAAATCACAAATATGATAAATAATGTATCACTAGAAACTGGCAAGTTAACAGATAGCAATCGTATCAGTTTAAAGTCAACTACATATCAGGTAATTAAACAATAATACAAATAAAACTACCTCCCAGCATCTGCGATATACAAGCGCTTCGCCAAAAAAATAACAATGTTTCAATGACGTCAATAAAGGGAACAATCCTGTCCAAGCAGACGACGTCCCATAAAGAATGAACATAAGTGCAGTGCAGTTATTTCTCAAATTATAAAGAATTTAGTGTATTCAAACGTGCCCATATTTCACACCATTCTAAAATGGGAATGAAACAGATTCTGATTACTGAAATCTTTTGTTTGTAAATATATAGGATGAGGGTTAATGAACAATCAAAGAAACCACACTTTCAAATTGAAAAGCCCGCTGAATGATTGCAAGGACGGTATTTATCCCTCATTCAACGCCGAACGTCCAGCGGTGTATGCAGCTGTGAATGCAATGGCGTCTATTTTGTTTACAAGCAACTGATTCTTTTATTCTTGTAACGCTTCATTTTCCATCCAAATAAACCCATGCACGGGGTTTAGAGTGAGGCAATATATGGATTAAACATAATAGACTAATGCTAGTGAAGTGAAATAACTGAAGAGAAGATGACAAAACAGGCACTGAAAATATGTGAGATGTTATGGGACATCGTCTGCTTGTGCAATTAACGTCCTCTCTTTGACGTCACACATTTCAGCGGCTTTCGGAGAGCTGTTCAGGTGCTATGTCGGGGCTGTATTTTAGCAATTTGTAATTGATAATAATCATTACTTCGAATGTTTGCAAGCGTCGAATTTTGACAAACTTGTCCGGTCTAAGCTTCACCTACGCAATAATGAAACTTAAGTCAGTTTTAAAAATCAATGAATATCTACTTTAAGAGACATACAATTTTGCTGCAGGGCATGGACGATGATCCCTGGCAGGGATGGTGTTGCAGTTGACTAGTTATTAATTTAGGCAAATCGTGACAGCGATGTTACTGCATGGAGTCACAGGAAGGCACCCCCTTGGAATCACGAAAAGAAGGGGAGACAAAAAGGAAGAAATGGAGAGGGGATCGAGAGGAACGTGAGAAGAACATAACACGACACCCCCCCCCCCCTTTCCCCGATACATGCACATCCAGTCCCGTGAGGTGCAACAAAAAGAAAGGGGGCGATTATAGAATTGTGAGGTGCTATATTATTTTATTTACTATAGAAATGTATATTTAGGCCATTATTGTAATGAATAAACATCACTTAAATCCGAGATAATACACGTCTGATTAGAATTAAGAAAACTGGACACACTGAACGCCAGATGCCCTTGGCCAAGCTTCCAAGAAAATAAAGTTCACTGTATCAATCCTTACCATATTGGTCCGTTGTCACTCGTTGTCGGTCAGCTGTGAAAAATGGAAGTGCAAGTTAGGCCATCCGTACACATAGTTTAGCCAACTCATTTTCAGTTGAGCATAACATGGCGTATATTTCTTTGTTGCATGAATGCTTGCCTAATATTACACAGGGGCGGCGGAGCGTCTTTCAAGGGGGGGGGGGGACACCACCAAAAAGGGCACTTTAGGGGGAAAAAGGGGCACCTACAAGGGGTGAACATAGATCGAAAAAGGGATAATTTTGTGACATTGTTATTACTCTACAGTCTAATTAATATAATTAGTATCAAGCATCACCTGCTTCATTTTTCATTGTGGTTCTGGACACTACTTCAACTTCCCCAATTAGCAGTTGTGTGTAATGGTTTAACGATTCATGTGGGAGCGAGCGAAGCGAGCGAGCAAAAATTTTCGGACTTTTTTTCTAATGCTGAAGTCCTTGAGTTGTGCATTATTTACAGCGATATAATGAAAAAGACAACAGAAAATTCACTTTGGGGAATATCGAATGATCTTTTAATTTGTACATTAACCCTGTGGTTTTCTTTTGGATTACACCGATATATAACATACTTTATGTGATCTGCTTGATTTCATGTAAGAGCGAGAGAGCGTAGTGAGCGAGTTATGGGGACATTTTCAGAAAATATTGCCTTACTTGGTGTAAATTATTGGCACATTCGAGCGAGCGGAATGAGAAATCCTTTGCTGGGGGGGGGGGGGGGGCGGCATTGTGCCCCTCTTGCCTCCAACTCCGCTTCCTTACATTGTAGTTGTCTGTTACTACATAAAGCCGACCGATTCTCTGAAGTTAGATATGGCTCTTTTTAATAAAAAAAAAATAAAAAAATTTAAAGTTGGAAATATAGGTAAAAGAGGGCACTTATAAGAAGAGGAAAGGGCACCTATCAGAGGCGGAAAGGGGCACTTATCAGAAGTAATGAAAAGAGAAAAAGGGCACATGTTAGATAGTAAAAGGGGTACTTATCAGAAGTAAAGAGGGGCACTTATCAGAAGTAAAGAAGGGGCACTTATCAGAAGGGGAAAATGGGCAATTATTAGAAGGGAAAAGGGGCACCTATCAGACGTAAAAAATGCACTTATCAAAGGAGAAAAGGGCATATATTAGAGAGAAGAAGAGGTCAATTTTTAGATTCGAAAAGGGGCCCTTATCAGAAGGAGAAAGGGGCATATTTTATAGAAATAAGTGGGCAATTATATTTGGAAAGGGGTACTTTTCAGAAGGCGAAAAGGGCACTTATTAGAGAGATAAGGTGGCAATCATCTGATTTGAAAAGGGGCATTTTCAGAAATAAAAAGGGAACTTTGGGGTACTTGGAAAAAAGGGGGCACGGTGCCATACTGCCCCCCCCCCCCCGGCGCGCCGCCCCTGTTAATACAGCAATATGTGCCATATACTGGAGCCGATCGAGTTGGCAAAACTCTATCATGTTTTGATTGCTCTGGGACCGGATCGGTTATCGCGCCCTCTGTCAGCTCGATGAGCGGCATGGCGTTGATTGTGAAAATAAAGAACCAACTGTTCTGTCATGCGATATCAGCTGTTTTCAATGCATTCATATACACGAGCGAGGCTGGAGAGGGACCCTGTACCCCCCCCCCCCCCCCCCCCCGTGCCCGAATTTTGCAACCGGCACCTCACAGTAATTACTTCATCTGTCAACCCACCCGTGCCCCCTCCCTTTTTGAAAGCCAAGTATAGCATACCTATAAGGACACAAATCCAAGAATACCCCCCCCCCCCCTTTCAGCAGGTGGTGACCTTTTTTCTTAGCTGTCGCTGTTACCACAAAAAAGGGTTGAGGTTTGTATCTCGTTCTCTGCATTTTACAAACTAGAGTTTATATTCAGGCAAAAACGATATGCTTTTACGCCTATTCTATTCTACAGCCAGAGATATAGGCCTGCATAGAGAGGAAGAGAGAGAGAGAGAGAGAGAGAGAGAGAGAGAGAGAGAGAGAGAGAAAGCGCTAGAAGAAGAGGGGAAGAGAACGAGAGAGAAAATTGGGCTTGGAAAGAAAGTGGCGTATCCAGTATAGTGGAGCCGACGTATACGCCACCCCTCCCTCTCGTTTGACCGACCATGCAGAAAAAAAAAAAAAATCAATGCATGTACAACTTGTTGTGAAACTCCAGAATGTAGGATTGCCTGTAGTATAGTTTCCCAACACCCCCCCCCCCCCCACACACACACACACAGAGTCTGGTGAGAATTGTGCCTTTTGTTCATCAATTTCTGGATACTGCTAGCTTTACAAATAATGATGGTAGGGTGATCCGACATTCCGACATTTGCTCCTTCGGAAATTATTATTCCGGGCTTTATTTCGTCCGATTTCGTCAAAGACTCAAAGGTTTAAGGATAGGGTTGGGTTTTTGGTTAGGGGTACGGGTTAGGGTTATGTTAATAGTGTAGGAATATGCTTCAAGAGGGACATTGCATGACTGCGGGGCAATAATGTAACACGAGCATGTGTCGTATAAAATAAGTTTTGCCTTTTCTCTTCATTTTCTGTTTTGTATTGATTGCATTATATACATATTTTTTTGCTTTTTTTTTGTATTTCGGGCTCTATTGATCATTTGCAATTTAAATGAAAACATTGCATAGCACTGATCAACAATATGTGTACAACCACGTTATTTACATTTTATTGTATATAATCCATTATCGTATTACTTTATTTTGTAAACTTCATAGTAGATGTACCGTACATAATATTTTCTACCATGATTACCAGAGTGTCATCACTATCGGTGGCGTAGCCAGACATGTTGAAGAGGGGGCACAGACGGGGAGGGGGGGGGGGGAGGGCAGACCTTCAAACACTTGGACAATAGGGTCTAGGGTTAAGCTCTTGACCATTGAGCCCCGTGGATGACCTTTTTTTAAAAAGCAGATTCGAAACGGGGGGGGGGGGATTCATGGCCCCCTTGTACTAGGCCTATATCATTATCCTTAGGAGCACACTAATCTTTTAATCTTTTAATCATTGAGATGGGAGTTAACTCCCATCTCCCTGCTTTTATTAGAATATTCATAACTGTGGAAAACGAAATAAATGAAAGAATAAATAAACAAAATATAAATGAATAATACAGTTGGATGGGCTAGGCTTGGTCGCATGCAGGGGCCGTTGGGCTTTTTTGAAAGTGTGTGTGTGTGTGTGGGGGGGGGGGGGGGGTGAGCATGCGAACGACCGTTATCATTTTCTAATTATACGGCGTGTAAAAAAAGGTGTGGGTATGTTGCAATAGCGGACCGTAAGGATCACTTTCTAACGCCTAACTCCAGCGGCGACAATATTGAGCGAATGGGGCGACAGTCGCTCCCCGCTGTCTCCAAACTCATGCTGCTACACTCCTCAAAAATCGTAAATAGCTCCCATGTACAAAGCTTATGTCTTTGGAGCCAGGATTTACACTCCAGTGCTGTTAAGTACGAAGTTAATCTAAGAACTCAAATGAGCCTCTATTCAGATCAGCTGGTGCACTCTTGTGCTTCTGCTAATTCATTTAATCGTGACCGCTATATAGGCACACGTGAAAGTTTCGTTGATATTATTTTGATGCAGAAATATGATTCGTGCCAGGTTATTTAATTGAGCACGCACGCGCACATGACATAGCGAGCGGAAAGGAGAGACGGAGCTAACTATATGGTTACGGTCTACAGGATTTCATGTGTACGGTAGAATCGTCTGTCGTCCGCAGTACGGACAACCAGCAGCGACCAGAAAGCCCGCGCCGTTCGCTCTCGCATAAATCGTACCGGTCCTCGTACACAATTTAGATTTGGAAGTTGGTGTAGCCAGCACGACCATGGTTGAGGAGAGTCTCGGAGACAATATCAAGCAAGTGTAATCATCTTCTAAGAGCCGATGAGCGATTCGACAATACCACTGACAATGATGGGAGAGCATTTGAGGAAAAGTTGACTTGCTGATCAATCTCTGTTTGAAGTTCTGTGAATCGGAAATCGGCTACGGAGTGGTAGACAAATTTGATACCAGTGATTTTCTTCCAAATAACTTGGAAAATTTTAGGAGCCAGAGGCAGAGTGTAAACAATGCATGTGTTGGAAACTGAAGTCGCGTCAAGAATGACTTCCTTTTGTTGCTTCTCGCGTTGCACCAGCATCAGGAGAAAACAATCACATTTTTCATCACATTTTCCATCAAAATCCACACCCTCGGATCATTACAGGTTGCACCCAGTGCCAGTGATGCTGGTGCATATTCTCCTCACAACTGTGCTACTTGCGGGCTGCGGACAACAGGCATGGGCTAGTGACTCTTGTTCCGCAGAGTACCAGAGTTGTAACTGGGAGTGCTCGACCTTGCCCGAGAGATGCCCGGGCGAGAGGAACTTGGCAGACCCGTGCGGTTGTTGTACAGTGTGTATGAGACAGGCTGGAGAAATGTGCAGTATTCCAAAAAGGCCATGTGATGCCGCTTTTGAATTAAATTGTGTGAATGGCAGGTGCAAAGGTATGTACAATTGACTTAGTATTAAAAGTTGGCCGACGTTGCTTTTTCTGTGATATTAATAGGAATTCACGCGTTTGTAAAGAGCAAAACCCTCCTTATTATTACTTGACTGTCAGTAATTATTAAAAAAAAAAAAAAAAAAAAATGTATACAAGGAATATTTGTTCAATTTAAAGAAAAAAACAACAACAACTATATAACAATATTTACAGAGTTACTGGCTTGCACAGGCCCTAATATTTGCAAATTAATTTGCTCAATGTTTTGATTTTTGTTCTTTTTTTTTCTTTCTTTGGAAAGAACGCCATTATCAAATTCTATCTTTCCACATGTTTTTTCAACTGATTTGTATGTGAAGTACCTTTTGGAGTATACAATAATGTACTGAAGTATTTGTAAGTGATTGTTATTACAAAGGTATAGTCGTTTTTATACTTAGATGTATATTATAAAATGTGAATCAAGGTAAGACCCGGTTTGTGCGGCCATGCATCACTTCTACATGTATATATCCAAAGAGAATGCATAAGACAGTGGAGAATAACAAATAGTGATCTAGCTGACTGAGTGGGCTCTATATATATAGTCTATTAAATCGTGACCTCCATCTCTCGTAGAAGTTCCGAATCATGTAGGTCCCATGACATTGTGTGTTCATGTTGTTAGAAATGTTTTCTCAAAACATGTCTCCAAAACATCCCAGGCCATCAGCGGAACCTCGTAAATACATTTACACCAGTCTTCGAATTTAGGTAATCACAATAGATGGTGGTGAAGTGGTGGTGGTGGGTTTTTTTTAGGGGTGGATACGGGGAGGGGTAAAAAAAAAAAACACGCACCGACAAACATAGTAATTTGGGGACAAAGGAGTTGTAGCGATTGGAATTCCATTGTGTGCACATTCAAATGTCATGCCATATCCGCTGGAATATGTGATCGACCCGACCATAAGGGTGTGGGCGAAGTGAAATAACAACCAGTAATGTGAATTGTGAAGAGTGAATACATATGTATGTATTTTTCAAAATTTAGGCCTACTTCAAAGGTGAATCCAAGGTTATTTATCGGGGGGGGGGGGGGAGGCGATGTGACCAAAATCTGTTTAGAAACCAATGGGTCTATGTCTTTTTAGCGGTATTATGACGTCAGCTATACGACATGGATATATTTTATAGTTTTGAAATAAAATCCTCACAATGAGCCATTTATAGAAGAATATACTGTCATTTATATACCAGTCGTTAAGGTTTTGTGTATATAAAAACCTTTCCTGAAAAAAGTTACCTGTGTACTATGAATACAGTATAAACGTTTTTTTTATGAACATTGTAAACAATAATGGTCAGTATATATAACTGCTGCTTTTTAGGAATTTGTTAGGATACGAGATACAATAACAAGGAATTTGATGGCAAGGATATATTAATTATGCTTTGCGCCAGACGGATTGACCAGCAAGGCAAGACCTTCTACTATTGAAATCTGCTCAGCCAGTTAATCAATACAGATCGGCTTAAAATTGTTATCCGATTTATTTACCACGAAAGTTCCGTGACGCCTCATCGCTTTATTTTTCAACGCGCGATTTTTCACACCCTGCTTTTTCCAGTCGCACTTTTCGTCCTCAAAATCGCAAATGGTGTTCTATTCATCTATTTGAATTTAAATGTTTTTAGGGAAATCTCCTTTTTCAAAAGCTCACAGCGAGTCATGACGAAACCCGTGTTACATGCACTTAGCCAAGACTTACCCGAGACAGGTTCCCAAAAGGCTGGCCCCAAAATTTATTATTCTGGCTTATACCGTGTTTTTTGGGGTTTTCTCTCTCTCTCTCTCTCTGTATATATTTTGCACATTAATTTTTGTTCAAGACTCAAACTGTGCCCTGTTTCATAAAACTTGTTATCAATGACAAGTTTGGGTAATTGTTATACTTGATACTTTATGGGGTAATCCCTCACTCAGGAAGCTACATGTATACTGAGATGGTAGGTGAAGCGAGTAGTCGCAAGGAGTGTCATGAAGTGCAGAAATGGTGGTGGGTAGACATTATTATCAGTATACACCAAAACATGCTATGTCAAGTGCAAGTAAAATATATATTATAAGCTACTGAGATCATTGAATTTGATTGGCTTAGAGAAAATTAGTCATATAGATCTGTAGCAGTTGTTATTGATAACAAGTTTCATGAAACAGGGCCTAGAGTTTGTATGAATACAATCTGTATAGGCCCTACATTGTATTCCCCCCAAAACCATTGACATACCCAGTTAATAATGGCATTTCATTCATGGAAAATGATGGAATCCCTCCTTGTTTACATTAAAAACGTTTGGGGATTTTAGTACTTTTCAAATGATTTCTTTTATTTCATGGTGGTCAAATTTCTTCATTTAAAAAAAATGAAATCACTGAGTCATAAATCAAATCAGCCATAAATCAACGCGTGTGATGAAATGTGTACTCAAAAACATGTTGCTTTCAACAACATTTTCCCAATCCACTTGCACACCGCACTTCATTGGATACCTGCAATAATTCCGAATTATCAACAGGTACATTTAATTTGCCACGAAAGTGTTCTCATTATGGATTCCAACATCGTCCCCTGTGGGCTAACCGCACTATTTGTCTGTCGTTACTGCTTACCGACCGCAATGACTTCGATCGCAATCTGGTCGCCACATTTTGTAGAACCGTGTCGTCTGCATCCTGCTGTGCACTGGCGATGGCAGAAATTACGTTGCCATGGCGACCGATTTCTTTTTTGTTCCAAATGTGTTGAAATTCCCTGAATCCTGATCAATATCTACGGTAAATTAGAAGATTCGATGTCATTTGAAAGCTTTATTGGTTCCATGTATAACCTTGTAATCCCTGGCTAGAGGTCATTCGAAAGCTTGTTGTCACCTGATTTATTAATTATTGTTTGAAATTAAGATCGACGTGAATATAGTCCTATGTTTAATCAAAATCTGATTGCAAGCGTTATATGAAATGTGATCTATTCATGTTCATTGTCCAATATTCATTTTGTTATAAAATTCAGTTTCACCGTCCAATATTCGTTCTATTACAATGCTGTCGTAGAATCCATCTATATATTAATATTTCATTTAAACAAGAAAGATGTATTAATTGATATAGTACGAAATTGAATCAATATTTATGGTCGGTTGCAATATTATTAATGTGTATACTATATAGCAGGTGTATTAAGAAATGAGTATAATGAGAACTGCTAATCAGTGGTAACTACTGAATTGCAACCTCATGATTTAGTTGAAGGTTTTGGAGAAAAATGGAGAAGTAAGGTAGGGTTAAAAACAGATGTGGGAGAGAATCTGGACTAAATCGAGAAGGAAGATAGGAAATATTGGGAGTATATTCAACAACGAACCCAAACCATTCTGTACCTGTCAATCGAACTGTTAGATAGGGCAACTTTTAACCTGTCATTTCTTTTAGTTATATTGCATCCCTAAATATTTTTACAAGGGAACTCTTTGCAATACCACGCCCATCTTTCTTCGTCTTCGTTTTGGAACATGAAGGTTCTTTGATAATTTTGACACCACCTACAATAGGTCGACGAACATGGATGTTGATTTATCACCAACGATGTTTACTTAGCTATATTGTTCAGGTTCGTGACGATTGGTAAGGAAAAAATGGGCCTGGTTTTTTCCATGAATGTTCATACTGTCAGTATGAACACCATGGATATTATTGACATGGCTTTTATGACAATCTAAACATTTGTTAATCTTTTGCCGGAAGCATTGTGGTAAATTGGTGAATGCTCCTGATTCCCATGTTAGATCCGTGCTCGGTGTTTACATCCTTGGATAAGGTCTCGTATAGGCTGTCGGTTTCGTGGGCTGTCGATCTCGTCGGTTGTCAGTCTTGTGGGTTGTTCTCTTGAGCGTTTGGTCTGGTGGGCTGTCGGCATGGTCGGTCTCGTGGACCGACAGCCTCGCGGGCTGTCAGTCGCGTGGTCTGTCGGTGTAATGGGATGTCACCGTCCTGAGGACGTTGGCTGCTGAAACAATCCCGAAGAATATTATTGCTCTGACACATATTCATTCGTAATAATAGGGGGTGTAGAAAATGTGAGATGTGAAGATGGGCGGAGAGGACCAGTAACCCTGCCATTATACTGCAGAAGAAATAATAAGTCATAAATGTCTGAGTATGCGTTTGTGGAACAAAATGACTCGTCAGCTCAACATATAAAAAAACTATGTCTAGCGATTGTGGACTTGGTTCACAGGAAAGCTAGGTCGGCTAAATGATTAAAGTGCACTATTCTGTGTATTCTCCATGATTTTGTTCGTTCTGGGTTTTAAGTAGACAATGCGTGAGATCCAGATGGTATCATTTATTCCGACGCCGCTTGATTAAAAAAAAAGTTCGGTAGCCTTTGGCCAGAACTTCATACTGCGGCTCTGTCACCGGACGGGACATGCTCATTTTGACATGAAACATGGTAATTTTTAATAATGCATATATTATTATGAGGCTGCAGTACCCGGGAGTCAAGAGAAGGGAGAGAGATAGAGAGAGAGAGAGAGAGAGAGAGAGGGGGGGGGGGGAGGAGAGGAAGGGAGAGAAAGAAAGAAAGAAAGAGAGAGAGAGAGAGAGAGAGAATGGGTTGGAGGGAAAGAGGGGGAGGAGGTTGCCTGGAGAGGGAGTTGGATAAGGAAGCAAGGGCCGGGGTGGTGGAACGGAAATGTAAGATTTCCCTGGTATAGAGAGATGCAAAGTAACAGAAGACAACAATGTCGAAATCAGCTCACCAGATTTTTCACACGATAAAGTGTGTAGAAAAGAAGATGGGAAAATTGAATTGTTAGTGAATAATGATGTCTATTGGATACTAATGTTTCATGCAAATTTGAATTTGGGTAGAAGATGTATAATAATTGTATTCAATTGTAGAATTATTCTTTACATGAGTACTGCAGTGCGCACGAAATGAATTTTAAACGCCAAAATACTTCTAAGAACTTGTACAGAGATAGTCATATGCACACAATTTGAAAAGCTATAAATGAACCATTCTTTTGAATATTTTATAAGCTGAAACAGTGATCAAGGTCCTTATTGACTTATGATACCGGAAACATTCGAAAAATGATATACAAATCTCAAACAAATTGCGTATTCCCCATGCAAAATAGAGATGACACATGACCTCCTGGTGATAAATCAAAAAAGGGTCGAACGAGTAAAATGCACATATTTTTCTCTGAATGGCGATGTTTCTTTTCAATGTCAGTGCTCAATTTAGGGTAGTGAATAGTGACGTCCTTTTATGGTAACAAATACGAGTGATCGTTTATCTTGTATTGGATTAACGAAACTGAAAGTATTTAGAGGCACTCAGTTCGATTTTTTTCCAATCTCTCACTATTGTGAGTTAAGCAATAATTCATCTTCTACATGTACCTGGTGTCATAAGAAAAAAAGGGAGATGATATGGACTCATTTGAATGTATTTATATTTCTGATGGGAAGATCATTTTGTTCCTAATGAAAAAAAAAAATGGCGATTCTTCTCGATCGTTTTGGCTAAAAAGACGTAAAGAATGGGTTTATTCGTTTTATCAAGGAGTTATCACAGAACTCCTTAGTTTTATCCACACCTTTGTCTTTTGATGTTATACATTGTTCACAAAGGCAGTGTAGGGACGTCACACACTCGCATTGCAGTGATTTTAATTTTATTTAGACGGATTCGGCCAATGTTTTAATTTTGTTCTCGTAATGATTACTTTTTAAAATTTTGGTCACCATGGGGTAAAACACTGCAACCGTCAAGGTACATTATCATCTAGCGAATCTGGCTTGAATAATATTATTCTCAATCTCTCGACAAATCCATGACCTCTCCTGTAATGAAAAGATGAAAATATTTCATGAGTTTGGTAGTCGGACATACTCGAGGTTACCTGAAGGTAGAGATGTGAGCGTTCCTTTCTTTTCGCTGTGACCATGAAGCTCCATACTGTGACCATGGACCTACTATGACAGTAGTGTCCAGCGTCTTGGTGGTCTGTGAGATTCAATATCCCTGGAGGATTTTCTAGGTCAATGTCACGGTGGGTTCACAGAGCTTAACACGTAAATCAAATTTGGCCAGTGGATAGACGAGTGAGACACATCTATTTGGAAGAGACCAAAAAGGAATGCATGCATCATTATGTCTTCCAGTTCCAAGAGATACTCTGGTAAAACCCGGCTCTTATGAGGAGTCATTAATTTTGCTGACGTAATAGGACCACGTAAGTGACTTGAACGGTATTTTGCTCGTCATGCATGAAAGAGTGATACTGATATCGTTTAAAAAGTGAGAAAAAGAATACCTTTAACCTATTGCCCATGGGAACCGGACTGTCCTTGTATTAAATCTATGGGAATCAGACAATATTCAGTATTCAACTGCTTCATGACTCTCGTTGGGTTTATAAATTGCCTTCACAGGCACCCAGGTACTGACGCAAGTGAATGACGCCTCGTGTGAACTGGACATAATGCTTGTTGCATTTCGATCGCATTATTACCTGTTAATCAAGCCTATGGAGGCCATTAGTGCATACGCCAGTATTAAAGGGACGGTTGCGTTCTGGGAAAGGTGAAAAATGATTTGTCAAATTGTGAGCTTTCTCCTTCTTTTTATGTTAGTTTGGAAGATTACCATAGTAGAATGAACTCTGAAGAGGATTGCTCTTCAAATGCCCTCACATTCAAAATATGACTAGAAACAGCTGAAATGTTCGGGCTGTTTAGTCCCATATACACATTTCTGTGCGCAGTGCATGTGACTCTCAGCAGGATTGAGTCAATTTCTTATAATATTGGTGATTCCAAGACCTTACAGCATACACCAATACTTATGTGCTATATACAATCAACTTTTCCCAATCGCTTTGAGACAGTTTTTTTCACGATTCAATCTCATGACCAGAACTCAGCTTTATCTTTAAAAGTGATACTTGTACTTTTCATTTTGCATTCACCTTTCGTATGATATCACTTACAAAGGCCGAGCCACTGACGGAGTTCTACGTCAGGCAAATGACGCATCGCGTGCAACGGGCTACAAGGCCCTGTTTCATAAAACTTGATATCTATAAGCTACTAAAATATTCGCATCGGATTGGCTGAGAGCAAATTTGTCATAGATATGTTGCAGTTGTTATGGGGTTATTGATAAAAGTTTTATGAAACATGGCTCAGATTCGTCCTACAGCAAACTGACGTTGTGACGATTGCGTCGACTCGTCACCCTTGAACTTCGAAGGGTGCGATGCCGTCGATGCTTCTCGGAAAGACTTCTCTTTTCCAAATGAACATGTATTATTTTTATTTAGTATGAAAATCATGCTTCTAACTGGATGAGACACAATCATTGAATCGTGAAAAATATTGAGTTTAAAGGACTACCAATACTGTCGAATAAGGTCTCGAGAAGACCTATTACTTTTTTCTTGTTTTCTCTACGATAATTTTTACCAGCACAACCAGTATTACACTCCGTCTACTACTACTACTACTACTACTACTACTACTACTACTACTACTACTACTACTACTACTACTACTACTACTACTACTACTACTATTACTACCACCACTACTACTACTACTATACTACTACCACTACTACTACTACGTACTACTACTACTACGACTACTACTACTACTACTACTACTACTACTACTACTACTACTACTACTACTACTACTACTACTACTACTACTACTACTACTACTACTATTACTACCACCACTACTACTACTACTATACTACTACCACTACTACTACTACTACTACTACTACTACTACTACTACTACTACTACTACTACTACTACTACCACTACTATTACTACTGCTACTACTACTACTACTACTACTACTACTACTACTACTACCACTACTATTACTACTGCTACTACTACTACTACTACTACTACTACTACTACTACTACTACTACTACTACTACTACTACTACTACTACTACTACTACTACTACTACTACTACTACTACTACTACTACTACTACCACCACTACTATTACTACTACTACTACTACTACTACTACTACTACTACTAATTTTACTTCTACTACTACTACTACTTTTACTTCTACTACTACTATCACTACTACTACCCCTCCTCTACGACTAACACATTTTGTTGCTGCTTTTGCTTCTGCTTCTGGCACTGTCAGTAGCACTATATTACTGCGACTACTTCTACTTCTACTTATACTCTTGTTATATAATACTACTTATAGCATTACTTTTTCTACTATTCTTCTCCTACTACTGCTTCTGTTACTACACTACCATCGCCACTGCCGTCATCACCATCACCATGCATCGCTACAACCATTTGCCGTTTCTGTTTTACACAACGTCACATAATTCGGAGGCCTGGTGTCATTGTCGAGCTCTAAATATGGTATTCATTCAACCTGTTGAGGTATTCCCACGCCTCAAGGCTAAACTCCTGATTAAATTCACGTCCATATTTATAATTCACAAACTCGCGTCACCACTGAACAATCAACCCCATATCTCGTTGACTTCCTCCCATACTGGTGACCACGCACGCACCCCTCCAAATTGGTTGTAATTGCTTTTTTAGACAATCAACCAGTTCCCTTCCCACCCATTATTTAGAAAATAAATAAAGAAAAAAAAATCACTGAATATAAAGATAAGTTATAAAGTATAACAGACAGAACAGAGAGAATGCATTTGGGTCCGCTATTAGTATTAACTATTGTCCCATCAATATTCTACTATTCTATGGCGACGTCCAGGTATTTGTGTTGGAAGCGTTGACACCGATCGGTGGCCAGCTCCGAGGTTGGCCCTGATGGATTCAGCATTGTAGACCTTCGCTGGACCGTGGAACATTTGTTGTTTTTTTTCACTCGTCTATGATTGGACCTTTCTTAAAGTTTTCATTTTTTAAAGAGAAAATAGACTAAAAAATATATACAATTTTGAGATATATTTATGCCTGCAGCGGTGGGCTGGTTCGGTTATCAATATGATTTTGACCATTTAGTTACAAAGTTGATAGAGTCACTTTTGGGATGAGACCCATTTTCGTTGAAACTGAACGGCTATTACTGGGGTTTAATAAAGTGTGACTGAAAATTAGTGGCGTATCTCAAACTTACTAAACGGCGGGGGGGGGGGGGGGGGGGGAGGGGGCATGTATCTTAGCATCCCCAAGTGCTGTAGGCTGTGGTATTGATTGATTTTCCCGTAGGGGGGGGGGCGTATGCTGATTTCACTCGGTAATATGCTTGATACGCCTTTGATAATCAAAGAAAATGTCGTTGATAAACTGGATATTTATGCAATGCAAGGTGTGTGAACTTTTTATTAACATGATGAATATCAGTGTTTTAAAATTATAAGTGCATTGTGCAGTGACGAGGGTTTTTTTCAGTCAATATGGCCGTCCCTGGTATTTACACACATGTTGAGAAAGAGTGCACCTGCCATTTACATGTTACCTTGTACGTAAAATGGGGCATCACTATTTATACACTGGAAATTGATATCACTGTTTTGTTATTGTTAGTCATAATAATTTGATCTAGATCAGTTTGATATTGCACATCGTGTCACAGTACACCACACACAACATATAAAAGTTGAACTTTGCGGCATTTCCAGGGCCTATCCATTCTCATAAGTCACATTTGAGAACATACTTAAAGGATTTGGCCTATAATTTTTTTGATATTGTCGAAAGCAACTTTCTTTTGTAAATCAACGTGATCACTACTTCTACTTATACTCCTTAGCAGTGGCGTATCTACGGGGGGGGGGCAGAGGGGGCACGTGCCCCGGACGGCACTTTGAAGGGGGCGCAAAAAAACGCAAAAGAGAGAAAGAAAAGGGGGAGAAATACAAGACAAAATGCATAAGAAATTGTGTTTTTTAGGGTTTGAAATGCAAAAATTTTCTATAGCTCGGTCGCTTTGCTCCCTCGCATGATTATGTTCAAAATCTAGTTATTTTGCGCCCCTAATTGCGTTTTTAAAGTGTTAACCATTAATTGACTCTAGTTTCTTTGCCCCCCCCCCGCATAAGGCAGGAGCTTGTTAAATTTTGCGCCCCCTGATGGGATATAAGTGCATAAAAAGTACTTTCAAAGTGTAAATTAGAACATTCGAAAGAAATCATAAATTTGAAATTTACCTTGCAATTGCCTTAATTAATTCCTCAAATATATTTCTTCAGGGTTTTCATTTATTTTGCGCCCCCGAAATAGGAATGTTCAAAATTTCCCCCAAAATATATATATTCCTAGGTCGCTGTATTCCCTTGGATTTTTTTTTTTTTAAGGGTAAAATACATAAGAAATTTCAATTTAAGGGGTGAAAGGAAAACAAAATCTGCCGCTCGGTCGCGTTGCTCCCTCGCTTATGCAATAACTCATCAAATTTGGGCTAACAACCCCTGGTTATGTGCATCAAAACTCATTTTCACGTAGTGCCATCATTTTTATATTAAAAACGCTTATTAATCTGAGTTTAGGCATGGGAGGGGGGGGGGGGGGCGCATATATGATAGTTTGCCCCGGGCGCCAGAATACCTAGATACGCCACTGCTCCCTAGTTTTGTTCTTTTGTGTTTGTGAAACCTCCTAAAGTCGATCTACTTTCACATTTACTTGAGTGAATGATTTGTGACATTTAGGTTGTCATATTTTTAGAAATATATTAATGTGTTTTATTGGATCATCAAAATCATAAATTTACAGGTAATTGTTACAGTAATTGAAATAACAAAAACATCGAATGTTTTTTGAAGGGAAGATAAATAGGTTGTCATATTTATTTCAAGAATATTATTAAAAAAATATCCGTGCGTTTTGACACAGAGAGTTGCCTTGCTACAATTTGATTTAACCATGCTGTGATACATATTATCATATGATCCCTTCTTGTCGTTTGAGGCAAGTTTACGGAAGGATCCAAAAATGATTTATTACTGACACATATCTCTCTTCTTTCACTACAGATCGTCTTTTTATTGTTGGAATATCTTCTTTTGTCACACTTCTATATACACGATATAATACTTGCATTCCTTTCTCAATTCATCTCAGGGTTCGTGAACTGGCTCCATTTTCTTTCTTTTATCTAGAGCTCGAGAGCGGCATGCATTCTGAAAGGAAATAGACGGAGGTGTTATACGTGTAGACAGAAAAGGGTTATAATGCTAAACAATGGAATGAAATGTATTCAGACACTCTATATACTTTTAGAAATACACCTGTATCGAGTTTCATAAAGTTCAAAAGTCCAGCTACGATTAATTTCTTTTTCTGATATGTATGAACAGATCAAAATGCGCAGGTTGATGCATTGTCATCTTGTTGTGATGACAAACTGTCTATTATCTAGTCCCGGTTCATGTCGACATTCCATTGCTAGTCAGGTATGTCTGTGTGTCAGTAACCTTTTCCGAGAGGTCAATTGTAATATCACAAGTCAGTGTCATGAACGCTGATACACACAAGGTATTGTTGTGGAATGTACCCCAAAAATGTTATTTCAAAATGGTATTGGAATGTGTTTTGGCACATTATTCCTCTATAATTTCATGATGTATTTTCTCACTGTCGTAGATCTTCGGGTCGGTTCAGGCTCTATACAATAGTATGAATTATGATGATAAAGATTAGAGGAGATGAGTTTGGGAAAGTGTAACCTTTTGGTATAATATGAGTAGGAGTAAATTTTGATTGTGTGGAATAAAGTGTGTAATTTGTGGTTGAGAAATAAAGTATGGAGCCTGCTCCGGCTTGGGGATCTTTGAACGGGAGAGGCTCTCTTCATTATGTGTGCTATGGGGCGGGGGGGGGGGGGGGGGGGGGGTCTTCGAGGGAGCTGTGCTTTCCTGGATATAACTTGATCATGGTGGTTCTCTCTTTTATAATATGTCTTTTTATGAAATGTTCTTGTCACTTTTTTTCTTCCCTTTTTACAATAACTGCTAATTATTTGTAAATTTTGTGATTCTATTTGATTATGAAACAATAAAACATATAATTAATAAAAAAGAAATGTTATTTCATGAAAAGGGTCGCCGAGAATGACAAAGTTGAAGTGAAATAGGGTGTAATGATGATTATTCGATATGGAACACTGTGTTGAACTGTTGACAAGTTCATTGAGTAGGTGAATCATATAATTTTGTAATTTTACTTTGCAATAAATAAGGGATATTAATTTTGACCAGAGTGCATGGGTATGAATTTGATTTTCTCTTTTACTCTCTCTCCTCCCAATCTTTGTACACTAAGACAGCGATCGGAAGTGAAATTTATCCTGTTTCTGCATGCAAATCCGGTTTTATTTTTCAGAATACCTTCCCCATAACGTCACTCTCTTCACCTGGCATAATCTCGAGGTATTTCCTTGGACCGAGAAACCTGTGCAGCTTCCATATGAACATATTGTTATTACTTAATTGTACAAGGCCCCCCCCCCTCCCCGAAGAGAGAGAGAGAGAGAGAGAGAGAGAGAGAGAGAGAGAGAGAGAGAGAGAGAGAGAGATGCGTCCAGTTTGCAGAGAACGATGAACTGTCAATTTTGAAATTTATTTCAGTGAGGTAAAAATTAATGTTTGCTGATATATTACCACCAGTGTTCGACAAAGCGAGATTACTGAGGCTGAAGATGAAAAGAGGATTTGCTTGTGGTTATACTGATGCTTTCCTTTTTTATCATCTATAAGCTGATTACGGATGTAACATGCATGAGCAGTGGCGTAGAAACAGGGTACGAGCCTCCCCAGTCCCCCCCCCCCCCCAAAGTATCGAAAATTAAAAACAAAAGAGGGGGAGAGAAAAAACGAAAAGGGGAAAAGGAACATAAAAAGAAGACGATACGATCCCCTCCCACACCCTCCCCCTAAATAAATGGCCTTGTTAACTCGCGTTTCAAACAAAAACTAAGTAACCTACCCCTCCCCTCCCTCTCCTCCCCCTCCTGATGCCGATGCCCCGTCAGTCTGGACCCACGCTATGCCGCTGAATATGAAAATCATCCCCTTGGATTCATGAATCTTCTTTCTGTCTTCAAGAATTTGTGGTATGTGTGTGTGTTTTTTAAGTCCAAAAAATTTCCATAGGTCTTTGCAAGTTTTAGATCTTCACAAAATGTATTAATACTGAAACATGTCTCAATGAATGTTGAATCTCCTATAGCTGTTTGCAGGGGAAAAGGGGAAAAAGGCGAACTGCAAAATCGACATGTTTACAACATAAAGAGCCGCCCTTCCGACGAAAAGAATAATGTTTGTGTTTGTGGATGATGCACTTGTATGGTCATAAATTCTGCATTACGTGGAGGCAGGCATACCGGAAAAAGAATGTGTGCAACCTACAAAGACAAATGGGTACAACAGGGATGAAATCATAATAGCGAATCCAGGGGGCATAGGGGGTACGCCCCCCCCCCCCCCCTTCCGACCCAAATCCATTGTGGCATATCTGGAGTACACATCGGCCTGTATTATCAACTCCGGTTTAACTTAAACTCCAGTCTGTAAGTTAAACCAGATTATAAGTCCTGTCTAAAAAACTCTAAATTATGTACAAAGTTAAATGACACTTAGACTGGACTTTCAAGTTTAAACGAGAGTTCAAAATATGATTTTCTAAAACTCTGCACAGTTAGACTGCTGTGTAAGTTCAACCGGGGCCATCAAGTCTAACGGAACAAAAATCTGATGAGTTTTGTTGTGTGTGTGTGTGTGTGGGGGGGGGGGGGTGGAGAATTTCCATTCTTGTGCCTCCCCCTTCTCCTACCCGAGAATCCTGGATCAGCCACTGAATGATGCTTTTTGGAAGTCGGGCGTTGACCGATTTTGTGACTCCTTGGGGGCAGGAACATGGGAACATTTCCATAATTCTGTTTTGCCGTAATTTTTTATGACGTTATTTTTCACGCATAGTTTATTCAGCGGGGAACTATGGATGATGGATTTATAGATGGTCGCACTTCGCATTACTGATTGATAGAGATGTTACTTCGGAATGTACAATAATTGATGTGTGCATAGAAATTGTTCCTAATGCTACAATGCTATTGTATATTTCCTCACTGATATCGCACTTATCGATATTTTATATTATAGGGAGAAGAAAGTATGAGTAGCAAGCATTCTACACTTGGAAAATTGGTAGTTTGGAAAATTGGTAGAGCTAAGGATCAATCGGCAAGGCTGGAGGGTGGCGTTTAACCCCCCTTTCACTGACCCACATTTGGCATTTTACTTTTTTAATTGATTTCTTATTGTTGTTGTTAAAATCAGTGATATCATGATACTTTAAAACTACAGTACAATTCACATTTTAGCGCTTGCACGAATCTGACGTTGTGAGAAAAAAAAGCTCATTGTACACTGTACCCATTAACATAGCCGGGGTCATGGGGGTAGGGGTTGCCCCCCCCCCAATATTTGGTAGATAGGAGGAAATAATTATTGTCCCCAAGCAATGTTTCGTCAGCCTACATTACATTCTGTCTGCAGATTGAACATTTCGTCGGAAATGTTGACCCTAAGATTTGCTCCGGCCCCCCTAAAAAAAAAAAAAAAAAACAAAACAAAACAAAACAAAACAAAAAAAAAAAAGAAGAAGAAAAAAAAAAAAAAAAAACGAAGAAGAAGAAGAAGAAAAAAAAGCAAGCTGCTGTGCTAATAATCATACACCAACCTCATTGTAATCATTGGTTCAATGTTCATGCTCTATAAATTAAAACCCATTGTCATTACTGTGATATTTCGGTATGACACAGCCAGAAGGGATATCAATCTGCGTTTTGTTTGGAATTAACGCCCTTCCAACTGAAGTAGCAAACATAGTAGGAGGAGATGAAGTTGAGTTGTCCCGTGTTATAAGGTCATGACGAGTGATGGATAGATACGGGTAGTAGGGTGTGGTCACCATGAAACCAATTGACTCTTGGTGTCAGAGAAGACAGTGACGATGATATCGGATCACTATATTTTAGAAAAGCGTAATATTTCAGTGTTTTAGATAGATTATGTCACTTACAGACGAGCATAGGTGAGATATTATATAGTAGATAAATTTAATTAATACAAGCACTTTAATTCAGTTTTCCCCCATTTCAATCATAAATTCAATCTATTCGACTGTAAGAACAGAAGAACTTTAAATATGATGTACATTTCATCATGGATGGGAGCGACGGAAGCACAATGCCCCAATCACTCACAAACACACCTTTTCTACCCCACCTTTTTACGGAAGTGCCCGTGCATATAGTTTCTGTTGTAGTAGGGATATATCGGGGTTTTTCTGTGATTTTTTTTTTGTGTGTGAGATGAAACGTTTCGCTCTCTATATTGTGTTTAAAGTCAGTTTTTATTCCTAAAAAAAAAAAAAAAAAAAAGACACTATAGGACTTTGGTTGCCATTGTTCAATTATTTGTTATCAAACTCCGTCATCTCCCAGTTTTGACTATTCATATTTTTGAAATGTGAGCCTTTTCGGATTCCACTCATGAAAAAAGGTCATTTGCTGATCCAGGGGGCACGTGCCCCCACCTCAAAAAACTAATCTTCCATACCTTAAGCAGTTAAGTAAATTCTAAATGCATGATAATTTAGTATGTGGTCTATATGATTGTGTCCCCTCATATTGTGCCCCCGTCATCCATTGGCAATGTTTGCCCTTATAAGACATCCTGAAAATGTTTGGTATAAGACCCCCCCCCTTTTTTTTTTTATGTTTTGGTGCTTGTCACCGATATTTCGGGCCAGTACCCCCCCCCCCCCCCCCCGTCCAGAAAACCTTGAATCCGCTACTGCATGCAGGTACAGGTTTATGCAATAAGCTTCTTGTTTGAAATTTAAAAAAAAGCAGGAGTCATAATAGACCCCCCTCAGAACATGGGAGAGAGTGTCGGATAGCACAGACTTGAAATGCACCATGAAATCACTTGGCAGCTCCTTGAGAAAGTTTTTCAAAACTACACCGAAATACTGGGAGGGAGCCAGATATGGGTGAAAGAAGAGAAAAGCATAGAAAGAGGAAGAAGTTCGAAAACATCCTGTCAGCAGTGATCTAGCCACCATAGAGGAGTGCGAGGACCTACCCCCCCCCCCCTCCACCGCATGACAGAATATTCAAAAGGGAAAGAGGAGAGAGAGAGAGAGAGAGAGAGAAAAAAAATAATAACATGTTAAAGAAATAGGAGATAAGGACGGTACGACCCCTCCTATCCCCCAGCATCCTCGCAGTTCATGGAAAATTAGTGAAAAATAAGTTTTAAACAAGACAGTTTATAATAAGGAAGAAGTGACGGTAGGAAAAACCTGAAGTCAGCCGACGATCCAAATCCCAACCAGAGACAGATGTAAACTAGAATATAATTTTCTAATGTAGAATGTTTCAGCGCCACTGTATTCCCCAATGAGTCCAAACTCTCTGTGGGGAGAATAAATAGCATAGCTAACATTCTGGAAACTTAAAGGAACTGTTTTGAACATGACTACATACTTGGACACAGTGTGAATATATTGTTCTTGAATGATTTTCATATTGGTAATGAATAATTCATATAGCAAAGAAATTATCAAGACTTCATAATGCAATTAAATTCATTATAGACACCACCACTATAAACGGAGTTTGACAGAAGTAAGTTGAAATTGTTCTTGAATGAGAGACGTACATTCAAGGCAATATATTTTTGTTTTGAATATGAAAACTGTATGTATGTAATATAAATTAGCATCAGTTACTGCTGCCACGTCATTGGCCAAATAGGCCAGTCGAATATAAATGAAAATGACTTTTCAAATAATATATTTTTGTAGATCCTTTTTGCTCTGTGTCTACATGGTCTAGCGAAATGTTTGTTATAAGCATGGTAAGAAATTATGGAAAAGTATTATGCATTCGGTTTTACTTTTTGCTATAAAATATATACATGTACGTTATTAGTTGGTTACAACAGTGGGAACCGATATGTTCTTGACTGTATGACATAATTTCACTGCGTTAGTGATTCGTTGTCCCTTTGAAACACACGTTGTGGAAAAATGTATATTTAATTCTAAACAGATGAATATGAGCAGAAATGAAATAGAGAAAGGCCATCGTGTGGTTACCATATTGTAAAATTTAGAAATGTGTACTAATATGAATATTACTATACATTGAAACATTACTATTTTACAATACTGTACATAAGTAGATTATCGTAAAATAGTAATGTAGAGTATGTGTAGCACATATTGGGATAGGAAAAGGTAAACTTGGCCTTGGACTCGGGTGGTTTTGTCTGTAGCAATTGGCTTCCCGCCAGTTATAGAATTCCATGCACCGCTTCTTTTCTTATCGCTTTAAAGGTACTTACATTTTCTGAAAATATTCTGCGGTTCAAGTATCCATTTATCATCAAAAGTTGGAAAATCGTATTAATAACTATATATTAAAAGAAGATTTATGTTTTGTACGTCTGATACATATCACGAACTAAACCTGCCGCAGTGGCACTGCCGTGATATGAAATAATATACACCCTCTTTTTTCCGAAGTGAATTGATATGCATATATATATATATATATATATGTATGAGAAATGAAAATGAGAGAATAATGGTTGCGTAGCTTATAGTAAATCAAAGTTCCTAGAGCTGTCCTCCCTTTTGAAATTTTTGCAAAGGTTGAAAAAATGTCTCCACCGGGAATCGAACCCGGGTCACTGGCTTGGAACGCCATTGCCTGAACCACTACACCACGGAGACGGGCCAGTCATGTATGTGTATATATATATATATATATATATATATATATATATATATATATATATATATATATATATATATATGTATATATGTATATATATTATCTTCCTAAATCTTTAAATGTTTGATTTTCCCGATAGTAATTCGGCTCTTGGAGCCAGGAGGGCATTAACTCATATACTTTAACACAAAGTTAACGCCCTTCTGGCTCTCAACAGACAAATTTGGCTTCGGTATCCGTGAAAAAAAAGAGAAAGAAACAATTTCTACAAGCCTCTACCAAGCAGCATACTTTAACATTTTTGTTGAGGTTGGTCCGAAATCATGATCTTGTTGAAATCAAGCTGTGAAAATATAGTTGCTCACGAATATATGATATTCCTTCCAAAATCTTTGTAAGTTTGAAATTTGTCCAAGGAATATTTTATCCATTATACCTTTAAAGTTTTGTTGTGGTTGATCTGGAATAATGTTCGTATATTGAAATCAAGCTGGTGAAAATAATTGCATTTCCCCTTCTTGAACGAGTGGTTCACGTAACCTCTGGCATTGACCCCTTCAACAAAACCATATGCAATATTGCAATAATCGGTATTTCTTTCATGTAGCAGTCTGCTATACCAAGATATGAGTTACATATTTTCGAGCAATGCGGTATAGTGGATGAAGGTTCTTGACTCTTATACGAGAGGTCCTGTGTTCGATCCATGCTTGGTGGTTACGTCCTTGGACAAGGTGTTTCCCCCAAATTTGTCCCTCTCGACCCAGGTGTAGCTACCAATACTGGGGTAATAATAATTGCAGGGCACTCACCGAGAACGGTATCGATACTGATGGGGCGATCCTGGGAAAAATAAGAACATATATGTTATCAAAATAGCTGGGACATCGATGATCGATCCTCAAAAGATAGGGCCTGCCAGTATTAAATGTGGATCATAATGAATATACATAAGAATTCATGATGTATTCCTTATGAAGAATAGTAATATCTGTTTTAAAATCGGTAATTCACAAGAAACATTTGTGAGCAAAACAGCAAAAATGGGGAAAGATCACTATTGCATGTTCTGTATACAAAGTACGAAATCTGGAGCATTAACCCGATAGAAGTGACAGAGCCTGAAAGCAGGCAAATAGCCTGAAAATTGGCATCACTAGAAGAAAAGTAGATTTATTCATTCATTATTCAAACAATTACCGAATTGTAAAATCCCATGGTGTGACAGCGCAAAACATATCGGATATAGGAAGATAATTTCACGCTTGGTAGTTTGCCCAGTGAAGTGATAAGTTCGTCAATAGAATTGTCATTTTGGAGGTAACGCATTATGCTTTGATAAAAGATAATGTCTGGGATCCATGCGCTATAAATTGTACAAAACCGCATTGTATAAAATATTGTATAATGATTCCATGCATGATATTATCATCTTATAATATTAAGGTTATTGGTAAAAGTTTACATATATGCCAAGTTGTGAGTCAGTTATAAGTGAAACTAAAATTCAATTCAGAATTTAAAAAAAAATAGAAACAAACAACTGTTTTTCATGATTTATTAACGTGTCCAAATTTATTCATGCTTCGAGACGTACGAAATTTCTCACAAAGAGCTTTGCCCATTTTGATATCGCCTCATTCATTCTTCATGTCCATAGTGCGAACCTAGAAACTCCTCTTATTCCGTTCGTATCTTCTTTGCTGAAATATAGATATTTTCTTTGTTTAGACGTGTTGAAATAAAGTAATATTTCTTTTCATCAAGCATGATTAGCTCATTTCGATTGTCGCCGTGTAAATTAAAGATCCTCTGGCGTGGCCTTGCACTTCACTGCGCTCTGTGCAGTGGCGCCGCAAATAGCTCTGTTTGCAAATAATAAATATCAGAAAGTTGAACAAAGCGCAGACGAGATTGAAAGACTTGATACGTCAAGCTGACCTCTTGCTGCATTCTTTCAGGGATTTTTTTTTTTTTTTTTTTTTTTTTTTTTAATGAAGGAAGTATTTTTTCTGTTTTTTTCTTTTAAAGGAAGCATTTTCTATGTATCTTTTAACATAGCAATTAAATGCAAACGCTGTCTAATAATTTCCAACTATTTGAGAGCGAGCAAATTTCAGAATTTTATGGAAGTAACTTGTAAGAATCGGGGATAATTGTCCTGGGGGTTGATGTCCGGGATGATCGTCCGGAGATACACAAAAAACAATAAACAAACAAACCAAATTAATATTGCACTCGCCTCGGTGCCTTTGTTTCTGTTTATTATTATTATTTTAAATTATATTTTTATATTCATTTATTTATTTATTATTATTTATTTATTTATTATTTTGGGGGAAAGGGGGGGGGGGGTTATGTTGTCATTCCTATCACGTTGGACTGATGATGTCGTGTTATTGCCATACCTTCAACCATTTTGACGGAAGGCATCAAAATAACCCCAAAATTGAATTTTCGGAGAACGGAGTCTCGTAATTCGTGATCATCATGACACCAAGTTAGCGCAAATCACATCCACCGGAAACCATTAGGGGCATTCAACACCCACATGTCGCATATCCAGAGACCATGCACGTTCTTCTCTCTTCGTTGGCTTCAATGTCTCTGTCACGTTCATGAGCAAAGTGGAAATTGACCACGAAACATGACGACATGTTATCCCGCAGACGACGCAACAAAATAATTTGGGACAGGCGTTTTTTTTTTTTAACCCTATATGTGACGAAATATCCATCCTAAGTTTTAGGATAACAAGATAACCAACGGAAACACAAAGATCTAGTGATTATTTCCAAAGTGCATTCAAGAACTGCTTTCAGAAAGCAGAGAAATACCACAAGAGGCAAATATTCTCGACCTTCTTTTGGGCTTAATTTTTTTCAAGAATTTTTTTTCTAATTTATCGAATCTTGTAAATATGTGATTCTTCTGATTTGTTTTAATAAAACATACAAAGAAAAAAGATATTTAATATGGTGAGGTATACACATGGGGAGCGGAACTGCATTGTCGATATCAATTAGAACGATAATCATCTTGACAGTTGTGATTTCGAAATCCCCGGTATATTGCGGATTCGATGCACCCCCCCCCCCCCCGATCATAAAGTTATATTCACCACAGACGAAAGGTTTAGAAAACACTTGGAATTATTTTTGTTTTCATCAAGCTCAAATGTGTTCTTTAGATTAATGATACCCGGTGATTAACGATCTTCGACATCTTTGAAAGATCGACTTTTTATATAGTTCCTCAGGTTCCTTGCTGCTTATTAGTTACAAGGGTAAGAAAATAGAAAGAAAGAAAGAAAGAAAGAAAAGGGAGGGGGTGGTGATGACTCAGATGGTTTTATTTTATAGTTTTTTTTTGTGATACTAATTATAGCGTCCAAATTAGAAGATGATGGCTTCTCCAGATACTCGGAGCCACCCGTCAAATTAGAAAGAGAGATCTCATTCATTAAAAAGTAAGAATGAACTATTAATGTTCTTAGCTAATTTTCCACTTGACCTTTCTTTGCGGTTTTAATCTAAAGCGATCATCTTTGTGTAGGCGTATTCAGAACGTCTGTTAAAGTCGTCGTTTTTGGTTTGATCAGGGAAATCTATCATTCAAAGGCCACTATTCCAATATTGTTCCAATTCAATTTCTGGTATTATAATTGTAGTAGTACAGTAGTAGTAGTAGTAGCATTAGTGATAATAATGGTAGTGATAATAGTAATAATAATGATAATAATAATAATAATAATAATAATAATGATAATAATGATAATAATGATAATAAATAATAATAATAATAGTAATAGAAACAATAATAGCAATAATCATGACAATAATAACAATAATAATCATAATACTGTTTCAACTACCCGTGGTAGCCTCATAAGTAGTAGTACCGCTTTTCATGAGGGCCCTGCAATTATGATTACCCGAGCATTGCCATGTACCCATTCAATACACCTGGGTCGAGAGGGACAAATGTGGGTAAAACAACTTGTCCAAGGATGTAAGCACCGAGCAAGGATCGAACCCAGAACCCCTCGTATATATGACATTCAAGATAAAATTATGGTTTTCAGAATCTCACTAAACAATGTTTCCGTATCCGTAATAATTTCATTCTAAACATGATGAGTATTATACCTCATATTCTTTACTAATATTATCCAGACATCGAAATTCCCATTTATAAGGATTTCTCTCCATGACAATGATAGGACTGTTTTTTTTTTTACTTTTGGCATGCACCCTCATATCGTGGGTATGGTGTCCCGGGGGCGTTCCATCAAGTGTCTTGTCGGTGATTTTACTGACAAATTTGCTCTCAGCCAATCAGATGCAAGGATTTCAGTAGCTTATAACAGTTATTGTAAATTGTCAGTGAAAGCAAGTTTCATGAAACGGGGCCCTGGTGTAATTTGCAGTAAATTAGAACCGTAGACAATTACAGTCACGGGGTTAATAAAATATTTTTTCTCTGCTCATGCCTGTGTTAGCAATGGCGTAGCATGGATCCAGCCATATAGGGGACACTTACATCATGGGGGGGGGGGGGGTCGGTCTTACTAGACAGATGCCTTTGAATTACCAAGGCCACCGATTAGAGGGTGAATATGAGAGGGGTCCTATTATCTTTGTTTTTACGTTCCCTTCCCCTCTCCTCCTTTTTTCCTGTTTTTTTATTCGCCGTTCAATGGGAGGGCACATTCCCCCCTGGGCCCCCTGCACGTAGCTACGCCTTTGCCTGTCAGAGCGCTTTCCGAGACATATGGAAATAAAAAAACACTTTAGACCGGCATCGCGGTATGTTGTTGAGGAGGCCGTTTCATTTCCGATATTTAAACGCACATCAATCGACAAAGAAAGAAATGGGTATACGGGACGCTGGCATTCTCGCACGAAACGTCTTCGGGGCATATGTGTTTATGACATACGTGATTGCGGTACAGCGGAAAATTGGCCAGTTTGAGGGGAACTCGTGGAGAATTTCGGCGGAGATGGAGCCAAGTTATGAGCCATTGGCGAATACAGGATTCTCTAACCAGAAAATCTCTGAAAAGCAAAGCAAAAAACAAAAAAACAAAACAACAAAACAAAAACAAAACAAAACAAAACAAAACAAAATCGAAGTTCTCAAATCTTCCAGGTGCCATATTTTGTCAAAAAAACTCTTACAAGTCAAAAAAAGAAAAAAAGAAAAGAAGGTAAATTAATAAATTACGGGGGGGGGGGGGGTCATCTCCTTCAGGTACGTTATTCCTCCCAAATTTTTCCGGGGGGGGGGGCACACGACGAGCACAAAATGTGTGCATAATACTTCTCTTTCATTTAGTATAGGGTTAGTTTGCCGGGGAGGGGCGCGTGCCTCCAGCCACCCCCACCCCAATCTACCAATCATGCCAATATCATGGACGGGATACATGGTAGCCACATTATTGCTCAAAATAACGGCTGTTTGGTACTTGATACCCTTTGACCCGACCCATTCATTACCCGACGTCATTGCTATAAACCACAAAACCACACGCAAAAACACATTTATGGTCTTGAATGGGTGAGGAACATCATAATTATCAAAATCTTCCAGTTTAATTCCTTTGAAGAACACGTGGGATTTGATTAATCAATATAAGATTTTCATGTCTCAACACTGTTTCGAATAAAGGTGTGTGGTATATGTGTTCGAATTAAATGATACATACTACCCCACCTCCTAATGTGGGATAGGGGCGTATCCAGTGTACGGTAGAGCTGACGTATTATTTTTTAAGCTTTGAAATAAAGGTCACTACTACTTTGTTACTTACAAATTACGAAGATTATCACATTTAAAAGGCAGGGGACTCGGAGCGTTTTTGAAAGTGGGTGGGGGGGGGGGGCTAATCTGATTTCACTCATTAATGACAATTTTCAAGCCCTCTTTCCGATATTTTTTTTTTTGGTGTTTACTCAAAGAAGTGTGGGGGGGGGGCTGCAGCCCCCCATCCCCCCCGTACCGCGGCCCATGAAAGGGGGCACATGTTGGGGCCGTGTACTGAACGTATGCAGTTGAGTTTCAAAAGGGGGTCACAGGACGGCTGTGCCACTCCCCCAACCCCCCCCCCCCCCTCCATAAATCCGTCAGTGTTTCTGCCCCACTCCGTAATCATGGAAGTCTCAATGGGGTTATGATCGGTTGGAAAAACGACAACCGGAAGAACTCGCGCGTGCCGGAGCTCCCAAACCAAGCTAGCCCCATTATTCTCCGCCCACTCGATGTCGAAATCAAGCAAGATCGGTATGAGACGAGAAGATGCGGTTAATGTGACGTCACTGGTAGTGTAAGAGGAGTTTTGAATCCAGGGGATGTTCCAAGGGGTGGCGGAGATCTGGACCCCCCCCCCTCTTTTTTTTTTTTTTTTTTTTTTTGGTGCAGAGATTTCTGCGTGTAGGCCTAAGTCAATACCCTCAAAATCTGATGACTTTTTTTTTTTTTTACTGTAAATTTGGACATCATTTTTTTCTGCTCGATAACCTTTTTTCTAGTTGTCAGAATATTATGGGAATTGGACCCGACCCCCTCTCCCTTTCATGCTGGATATCCTGGAGCCGCCTCTGGAAACATCGGTGAATTGCGAGGCAATATGTTTCTACGGAGTCCTCTTTTTCGTAAGGCAAGCGTGCATGATTGTAGGAAAGCGCTTCAAAGTATCGTCAAAAATATTGTAAAACTGGAAACTTTCGCGCATTGCAAACAGCAGCCACGTTCGCAGCAAGAAACTTTCGCAAATTCCCAACATTTCAGAGATGTGTGAGTTGTAATTCATTTATTTGGAGGATTGAAACTTTCACGAATCTGAAGCACTCGCGAAATTCACAAGCATTTCATTGACGCCAAAGTTTCTGGTTTAGTAACAAAAATCATGTGTATTATGGGTACAGTGAAATTTTTGTTATTAAAGGGAAATCCAACCTTAATAGCAAGTTGCTTTGAAAGAAAGGGGGAAAATCGGAGAAGTAGATTGGTGAAAGTTTGAACGATATCGGACAAGCAATAAAAAAGTTATGAATTTTTGAAAGTTGTAATCACTATGGGAATTTCAGATTGGCCGATTAGGTAATGTCACTGTGATGTAGTTGTGGACACCTCCCCCATTCGCTCCAACACACAAAATTACTAAAATGTCACTTTTTTCAAAAGGTATTACTCAGTAGGATCTTTTTCTTTCATGAAGACCTATAACAATATGCTGTCTCCAATATATTTTGAGTACTGCCACGAGGGGAAAAGCGCCTCGAAGAAAACCGCAAATTAATGATATTTTTGTGTACTACAAATGGGAGAGTTGTCCACAAAAATGTCACAATCGAAGATTTATTTCACCAAATTGCCAATTTGAGATTCGCATAGATGTAGTGATCTCATTTTTCAAACATCCATAACTTTCTTATTCCTTGTCCGATTTCTTTCAAACTTTCACCATCCTGTTTTACTTATTTTTCTGCCTTCACACAAATCATCTCATTTCCAAGGTTGGCTTGCCCTTTAACTCTGGGACATTTCAGAGGTTTGAATTGGGCATTGAGACCCCTGAGCTTATTTCGACATTTCTTTCTTTTTATTTCAATATTTCTATCTTCTTGCGCGTTCAGCAGGGAATTCTAAAATGTCCTACTCCCCCATAATAAGATAACTACAGCTCTTTTCTTTATGCGTCATTACAGTCGTGAATTATTATTCTATGTAAATGGAGTTGTAAAGTGAGGAAATGTCACATTGATAGCACTGATTAATGATGCATGATATGCCCTTCAATCATTAAAAATAGGCTCTCATAGAGTTGATTCTACTACCAAGAATTAAGTTAAAGGTTGATATTAGAATTTTCTAGATGTGACAATGTAATTTCTAATGAGTAGAATAATAAATAAGTTGGTCTTATTTACCCAGGGTAGCCTCATCAGTAGTAGTACTGCTCTTCTTAAGGGCCATGCAATTATTATTACCCCAGCATTGCCGGGTAGTCATCCTTTGTCGAGAGGGGCAATTGTGAGTAAAACACCTTGTCCAAGAATGTAAGCACCGAGCAATTATCGAACCCAGAACCTCTCTTATGACAGTCAAGAGCCTTCACCAATACACCGCGATGCTCTGTACACTGTAACAAGACAAAGTGTAAGAAAACATTTCTTTATGTTTGGCTTGCATACCCTTCAATCATGTCGATAGGTGAAAGGCCTCAGTTGTAATGTATTGAAAGTTAAAGAAAAAGATGTATGACCACCGACCATTTTATTCAGTGGAAGCCGGGTTACTAGGTCTTATAATGACTTTCTCGCTTTTCATCTCCGACGCCACCCGTTGTATTTTTGTTGGCTCCGCGCAGATGTAATGACAAAAATTCCCTTCTTTCTCTTTTTTGTTTTCCCCAGATTGAAGTTAAAACAGGAGCCGAAAATTGAATTTCTCTCAGCGGGGGCCGTTTTTCTATTTGACTCAAGTCAATAAAAGAACACAGGAATTCGGAATGGTTCTTGTGTAACTTGTGAATAGCAGTGGCGTATCCAGCGGCGTATATAGAGTGTCGTATCTACCATAAAGCCGGCGTACATCGGACTGGCGGATTAAAGGGGGTACAACGGGCTCGTGCTCCCCTTTTGAAATCCAAGTCGTATATCATAAGTACACACTGCTTATAATCTGCCCATTTTTTTTTTCTCAGAGAATTTGAGTAAACATAGTACTTTAAAAAAATCTAATAATCTCTCTCTTTTTTTTCTTGACAGAATTTTTTCAAAATAGCATGAATAGTATGCCCCCTCTTATACAAAACCTTGGACCCGCCCCTGGTACATCCCCCGTATGACTGCCAATAGAAAGAAAAATTGATTCATGCTTGCAGTGTGCCTACATGACACGGAGCTGCGCAGGTATATTCCTACCCCACCCTCATTTGGGGATTCTACTCCCCCCCCCCCCCTCTTAATCGATTTTTGTATGCGATCTTTGCGTCCTGGGCCCTCTTGCATAAAAAGTTGCGATTAAACGCAACTCAAACAATTAAACGCAAATTGATTTTCAACCAATCAGGATCGAGTATTTGGGACTTGCGTTTAATTTTTTGAGTTGCGATTAAACGCAACTTTTTATGCAAGAGGGCCCAGATCTGTCAGTTTAATAACTGGATCCTTCAAATATCATAGTGGGCAAGTTCAAGCTATTTTGTACCCAATTAATGTTAACGACCAAATCTAAGATTTTAGAATATTTGGTGACTGTATTTCAAGCTGATTGCCCTGCTTGATCAGACAAAAAATTAAATTCAATCTTATTTTTCTGTCAATTTATGCTCACAATTCATAAGACCATATTGGGGGAATCCCGATAGTCCGCGGGGCGATAGACCGCGGGGCCGATAGACGCGGCATTCAATGTACACGCCAGTCACCAGTAATTCCGCTCTATGCACTATACACCTCTTGCAATCGAAAGCACTAACACCAAAACTTTAAAAAAAAAAGAAAAAAAAAAGGGAAATGGGAGGTGGATCGTCCCCCTCCTGGATGCGCTCATTGATTTCGATCCCTAAACACGAGAGAAATAATTAACGGCTTGTTTTTACACCCTTAACAGGGCGAGATATACGACCGAAATTATCAAATTCTCAATAAATTGTACCCTTTCCGCGGATTGGCCGTGTTAAATTTCATACTCACCCTTGTCCCCTGATTTAGTCAGAAATGTGTGATTTTGATACCCTTGTATATGAAAAGGGTATCATGAGATATGAAAGTAACTTTGATAAGTTAAAATCTCCCTTAAAAGAATCTGTGTAATACTTAGAGAGTGAACTCAGTGTCCAACTTAACATTGTATGCACCTTCTATTTCTAGTTATTTCGTTTTTACTTTATAAAGCGCATAGGGACATGCAGTGTTGCTATGTGTTAATGCGCTATAACAAGAACCAGTATTATTATCATTATTTTTTTATTATTATATATTTTTGTTTTTGACACCCTAACGCGGTTCCGAGCGGATCCGCGCCGAACCTGAAAAACTACCTTTTTCCTCGTTTTCAGGTTCGCGGTGCTGTACGGATTTCAATGGAAGATAACCCCCCCCCCCCCCCGTGGGGATTAAGATACATGAATTGTTTGAGTATTTGCTTTTAACACGTAATGTGAAAATGCGTGCATTTCAGACACCGCGGTCTATCGGACCCGCGGTCCATCGGACCCGCGGTCTATGACCCGCGGTCTATCGGCCGCGGACTATCGGGCGTAGACCACAATATTTGGTATACTTGCCAATCTTATAATAATAATAATAATAATAATAATATTGGGTATTTTATAGCGCTCAGTGCAGGTAATAAATTGCTCAAGGCACTCCAATAAAATTGCCCCGGCTCTAGCTAGGCTACCACAGCATTCAAGGAATTCCTTCCTACCGGTACCCATTTAACACCTGCGTTGAGAGTGGCAAATGTAGATTAATGTCTTGCCAAAGAACACTAGTGCCGTGCGGGGGTTCGAACCCACGTCCTTCGTATATCTCCAGTCAAATTCGACTACGACACCTCTATCCACAGGGAGATGGAAATATGAACAGTAATTTGAAAATGTAAGTAGAAAGGAATTCCGGGCATCCATCGTGTCGTACATCACGGAATTGTTACAGAATCAATCACAATACAGACCTGTAAACGATTATCGAGGGAGGGAGGGTAAAATAATTGCTTGCAATTCCATGGCGGGAAACTTGTGAAGGTATTGGTGTGAACGCTTAATAATAGTTTTCGGACGTCACCGCCGCCATTGCGTGGGTATACAGCAGGGCCCTACATCTTTTTTCCAGCTGAGTTTTTTTTACTTGATCGCATCACAAGCATCGTTCGTGCAGGAACTAGGATAAATGTGTACCACAGCATACACACTGATAACAATAGAGGTTCATATTTGTCAGTACAAATTAATGATGAGCACCTCTGAAACAGGGTGCAAATTGGAGCCATATAGAAGGTTCGATTCTGGACAATTATCATGATCATTACCCGCGATAGTATCCTATTTTCTCTTATAAGTGAGTGACATCGTCCCCCAAGTTCATCATCCCGTCGTTTCACAATCATAAAGTTCTGTCATGACGATCCGTGATCCGATCTGAAATAGTCATCTGCGCAATTTCTCGGTCTAGCCACGCATTTGTATATCAACATTCATCCGAGTTAAAAAGGTTAATCATTTCTATTTTCGGTCCAGCCCCAACCATCCATACAAATTACCAGGATCTATAAATATCCCAATCTTGTCTCTGTCGGGTGCAATACTTTGAGTCGATATCTTGCTGTCTCGCGAGGTACTGGTATGCCAGATATGGCGCATGATACGGTCGGTCTATTTCTGTGGGCTCACTCCATTCAAATATAGTTCTGATACGATAAAATTATAAGTACAGTTTGTGAAGGCACCGACTGTAGACATATAGACCCGAGGCTAAAACTTCTTTTTTTTTTATTCAATGTTTAAAAGTGGGGGGGGGGGGGGGGAAGAAAGAAGAAAACCGGTGTGCGATTATCAAGTTTATTCATGGATTATTATTTATTTATCTTTATGAAAAGATATTTTCAGTTGTACTTTTACTTCATGAAATTATGGAAATTGGGTTGTGTGACTCGTGTCACTTCAAGTTATGGTCGTTACTGGTCGTCTTTTTTATATCGAAATTCATTCATCAAGCATTTTGTAAATTACTCTCTGCAACTGTGAAGTGAGAACCCCAAACTATCTTGCAGCGCATTTTCAATATCAAGTTTGGTTTTATTCCACATAATTCTCATGTAATTCATTACAATAAAGCTTGAAGTTCTTGTGATTATGGTGCAAAATGAAAGCAAAAACTAAAGGAATGTATATAGAATTCAAATGAACGAAAGAAATGTAGGAAAATACCAAAGGAGTCTCCTGATGTTCGAGATCCCATCTACTCCTGTCTTTGACGTCGAAAGCCCTCGGACCGGATACCATAAGCTCGGGATGATCCTCGCACGTTAAACGAAATTAAGGATGTATCAGTAAAGGAAGATGTCTGTATATTAGCACAGTGAGGTCATTAGTTTTAGCGATAGTTTAAAATGTGCAATGCATTGTGTAAGAATTGCTAGGTGCAGAAATACAGTAATACATAGTAACTTATATGAACATTTATTTTCAGACTGTTATATGCCTCTCGACTTCGTCTTGGCACAGTTTTGGGATCACCTTGGGGCAATAGTTTTAACCGTGCCCCTCAAAGAAGTCAATATTTGTACACCATTCTGCACTTCGAAATATTTTCTGGATTTTAATACTTTGGTTACATTTAGATAGTAAATGTGAGTAGTTTCAGATCTTACCCTGATGTGCACGTTCTCTGAATGTATATTACTTTCATTTTAGAAAGAATCGTTCTCTAGCAAATTATGTAATATTCGAACGTAGATGTAGTCAGGGGGCACAAGGGAGCCACAGTCCCCATTGTTTATCCGCAAATAAAGGTCAAGACCAGTGTATTCGAATGGAGATTGCATATACATGTAGTATTCCTTGTGCATTCGTCTGCCTGGTCCTTCATGTTGCGACGTGGACTCTCTTCCCCGCCCATGATCGTATATTATTCTCTGTGTCAAGTTTGCGGGGTAGCGCCACGCCCACGCGTTAACCCCGGCCCCTCTGCATGTACCCCCAAATTAGCCCTGATTGGCCCTGCGTCAAATTGAAATACCAGCAAAAGCATCTTGAATCCAACAAAGCTAATCAAATCAATTTCGGTCTAATCCCCCATCACAAGGGGTCGCGATCCCTGGTCTGTAGAAAAATTGTTCCACAGATGCCCAATGAAAGAGAAGGTTAAGTTCTGTTAAAGGTGAAAAATACCCTGTAAGCTTTCTCAATCTTTTTATGCCAGTTTGGAAGAATATCAGAGTTCCAAGAAAACGTTCCCTGATAAGGAATGCGCTCAAAATGCCTTCATATTCGAAACATGACGAAAAATAGCTGAAGAGCTTGGACCAAACTTTCAGACCACATGTGTGTTGTATATAGTCTCAAATATACACATTTCTGTGTGCAGTACACGTGGCTTTCAAAAAGACTGAGTCATTACCTTTAGTCATTTTGATGATTCCAAAACCTCACAGTACACACCGATTCTTATGTACTACATAGTCGACCTATCCCAATGTATTCCCTTCGGTTTTCTTATGCAAATGTAATTTGCATAACCAGAACTCGACTTTTTCTTTAAGTAAAGTTCGGAACAGTTTGGAACGTCACAACCGGGGTTGTCTAATTCGAATCACCTGTACAATGCGGCTAAGTGAAAATACGGATCGGGTTCTAGAACGGGGGATAAGGTTGCATGTGTGTGTTTTGAATTGGCCAAATGTTTGGAGAAGGCGTCATAATGGCTGAAGATGTGGAAAGCAGACAGCAATGATAAACGTCCATTGAGCTACGAACACAGCTTTATGTTGTTTACATGGTTCGAGAACCAAGTAGACACAATGGTCCTGCTTTTGGTTGTTCCGAAATGAAACGTCTGGAAAAAGTAGCTCGTCCAAAGACAAACAATCTCTTAGGGGCATCGTTTATTCAGATTTAAAAAAAGTATTTCATGTTCTTGTTGACAGGTCTGATTTTTTGCCGGCTAGCAATTGCTGAAGACTAATAAAGATTAAGACCTATGTGGCAGTTGCTAATTGCCGCATATGTTCGATTCTGTCGTTCATTCTAATAATTAGCCAAAAATGTGTTGTTTGTCATTTTTATATTTTTTTTTACCTTTTTGATCGAATGGGCACTATGACAATCGTCGTAGTATGAAATTTCGTAGAAGATTTTAATGTGAAAAAGGGAGCACTATATCCTTTTTAAGTAAAACACAATATGACTTTCTGCGTTTTAAATGTATAAATCATTAAAAAAAATAATGTAAAAGCTTATCGAGGGCGTAATACGGGCTCGATATCGTGGAAACGGGGTGGGGCTGTCGTAATTCGTCCGATAATCAAAGTTCCATCGGAACAGCAGAATTATTGCGCGGGACTTTTATTTTATGCTGTCATCCATTCAATTTTATCAATACTTAGCGTTTCATTGTAATTTTATAAGAAGTATTCACGAAAACTTACAACGAGACCGCCTCTCAGGCCGAATAAGAGTTTTATAACTTTCCGAATATCGGGACTTTAAAAGTCCTGAGGGGGCTGCATTCCCTTTTCCCTAGCTCTTTTAACCGACACTAAACTCCAGATGCGGTAGCGTGGTTCGGGGCAACAGAATCATTGGGATGGGGGTCTAAGTCGATAAATGGGAATTAACAACGCCATTGATAATACGGGTATTGTGATGGAGGGAACGTATCAACTCCTTTTCATGTTCCCTTTCCCCCTCTCCCGTTTTGTTTCTCTTCTTTTCTCTTCTTTCTCTTTTTTTTCATATTATTTCGCTTTTCATATATAGCCCCATGCCCTCCCCCCCCCCCGGTAGTTACGACTGGCTACGCCAATGCGTACATCCCTTACCAAGAAGCTTGCGATGACAGGGACCGTCACGCCTGACTGCGTCCTTGAGACATGGACGGATGTGCAGTTGATACCAGGGATTAATCCAACCAAGGATTCATAATATTCCTTGACCCAACTTCTGTCGTGTGGTTGGCATCTTTTCATTCGCAGTGATGAGTAAAGAGCCGAGATTCGGCACTACGTCCATGACGAAGACCAAATTTTAGGGAGAAATGATGCAGATAAATCATTATAAAATGGAAAAACTCTTTAAAATGGTAGTTGAAATGTTCGTTTCAACTATCCATCGCAAAGTGCCCCCTCCCACCTTAACGCCCAACCCACTCCTTCCCCTTCTCGGTCGCTTCGATCCATCGCAAAGTGCGTGCCCCCTCCCACCTTAACGCCCAACCCACTCCTTCCCCTTCTCGGTCGCTTCGATCCATCGCAAAGTGCGTGCCCCCTCCCACCTTAACGCCCGACCCACTCCTTCCCCTTCTCGGTCGCTTCGATCCATCGCAAGTGCCCCCTCCCACCTTAACGCCCTTGTTTGGCTGAGTATTTGCAATAGGGGAACAAGTTCACGTGGCTTTTTTAAAACAGTTATTCTTACGTAACTTGTAACACCTTAAGACACTGAATACATTGTTTCTTTTTATTTGTCATGGATACATCATAATTATAGGAAGGTAGATGGAAAATTCATATATATTCGATAACAAACTAATGTAATTCAAAAAGGCAACTGGTGGACAAAGAATAATATTGATCTACCATTAGCGATTAGGACGAAACCATATTGCGTTTTAAAATTAACTGTCCACGCATAAGTGGGACGTGTTCCTGCCGTGTATTTGAAATGCACTAATAGGCATGTAGACCGCAGACAACGGCCGAACGAATTATGAAAATGCACTCAATGCAAGAATTTCTGACTGGAGCTCGCTCCCTCAATTTTTTTCGCGCCCTGATATTAAGCTCCTTAAACATTGCATTATCGATAGCGCATGATGGTATTGCCGTCTGCCGTCATCGGAGCTGAACGCGGGAATGTGAGCGCCGAAGACAGCGTTCAAGGCCGCTCGACCAGGCGGACCATGACGTGGTCGCCCGATTGTGGAAAGGCAATCAAATCATTCACTTGAGTTACATGAAAGGCGCTCTGTAATGGATGCGCTTTGGCGGAGGAGGGAGTATTAGTTTTTAGCCAACATTACCCACATCATCTCATCATGCCAAAGATGTTTTTAATTTCAAGAACGGTAAATTGCTTTCTTCACTCCCGATCTCAGCAATGCAACCCCCCCCCCCCCCCCCCTCAAATTGGAAAGATGAAAGTATAGAATGTGTCTGATTCGATTCAAGCTCAGCTAATCATGCTAATTGAGTTCATGTAGCCAAGACGACCGAATGTATAGTTAATGACTTTTGTTCATGTGATAATGAAGTCTTCAATTTCCTTACCTCTTTAAAGGGATTTTAATTGTCTCTCGTTTGCTCCACACCCCCCTCTCTCTCTCTCTCCATCTTCCGTTTCTCTCTCTCTCTCTCTCTCTCTCTCTCTCTCTCTCTCTCTCCTCCCCCTCCCCCTCTCTCTATACATACTTACCTACCCACCTATCTTTCTTTATATCTCTTCTGTCTCTGTCGCGACCCTCCTCCCTTCTTTCCTCTTCTTTCCTCTTCATCCAATTCGTCTACCATACCATGCAGGTAAAATGAATCTACAAGTGCGGAGTTCAACGGCCAATTCTATCAACCTGAGCTGGAACTCATTTCTTCCGATGATAGGTACCTCCACACAAGGGCATTATGTGGTCTATTATACGACATCATTCTCCAATCATATCCAGAGTTGGCCGGGCCAAATCGAGGTTTGTCCCCCCCCCCCCCTAAAAAAAAAGCCCCAAAATGTCGTCGGCTGAAAGCCAGACGAGTGTGATACGTTAACACAGTATGTTAACGCCCTTCTGGCTCTCAGCACACGATATGTACTGCTAAAATCTGTCTGATAATTTAAGATGAAAAGAAGCAGTGGCGAAGCTATGGGGGCGTAGGGACACGTGCCCCAACCCCTAATTACTTATGCTGTTAAAAAAAAATAAAGAAAAATAAAAAAGGAGAAGGCGAAATGAAAAATATATCAAACGACCCCCTCCTATTACACTCTCCATCACTCTATATTTCCTTGTTCTCCAGCATTCCATGAACCTAAATTTCAGACCCCCCCCCCCGATGGCTGAATCCACGCCACGCCATTGCGGTAGTAGTGTAGTAGTAGTAGTAGTAGTAGTAAAGTAGTAGTAGTAGTAGTAGTAGTAGTAGTAGAAGTAGTAGTAGTATAGTACTAGTAGCAGCAGCAGTAGCAGCAGCAGCAGCAGAAGTAGGAGGAGGAGGAGGAGGAGGAGAAGGCGGAGGAGTAGGTGGCTTTGGGGGCTTTTGGGATCTAAAATATTGCTGCGAGAGCCACAGTTATAATTAGGGAGCAAATTTTGCATGCGTATATGCTATGAGCAATGCCAAATGGGGGGGGGGGGGGGAGAGAAGTTGGCGGGGAGCACGTGCCCCCCCCCCCCCCCATCCCCGATCCGATACTGTAAGTAGTAGTAATAGCAGCAGTAGCAGAAGGAAGTAGAAAGAGTAATCAAAATATCGTTATTAAAGAGAAATAACGGGAGAGACGTTGTCGAACGCTTATTTTCAAAGGGATTTTATCTCCTGGATTTTGAAACACTTGTATCATAGATAGTCGACACTCGGCGTAAAAGAAGGGCTCATTAAAATCATTAAAATCTGAACAGAAGCGTCGCTAGAGGAGGGTGTAGGGCGTGTGACACCCCCCCCCCCCCCCTCCCCATTAAAAAGTTTCTGTCACTAAATTTGACGTGTTTCATTTTTATAGGCCGTTGGCATATTTAAAAAAAATGACCGCCTTGTTTTTCTCTCTTTTTTGAAAAATTTTCAGCTACCTCTTCGGCAAAGTTGGACCGACACTCCCCTATTCAAAATTGTCTATCGACGCCCCCGCCCCTCATAAAATGAATCCAGCCCATCGATTTCAATCAAAAGAGCGAGCGATCAGCGATTGGCAACAAGTTATAGGGCGCATTCCAATTACCCGATCTCGGTTTCACTTGAAGCAAGGGGTCATTGGGAGCATGTAGGGGTCGCGCCAAAATGGAGAATCAACGACGAGAGAGTTAATTCCTCAATCATCGGGCAAACACCCTGTTGGTCCTCTTATTTCATCCACCATGCCCCGGTGCATGCGTTCTGCGTTAAGTCTCCTCCCCAAGGTGTCAGGATGTTGGAGCTTGCCTACGAATAAAGTCCAAAAGACTTCTCTTTTTTTCTCTCTCCAGTTTTCCACAAGAGAAGTACACTGCATCAGATCGCATCTCAGGCCTGCAGTGGTGCGCGCGCAGGCGATACGAATTTGACAGTGATGGATGACGAAAAAACGCGCGAATGATAAGCGTGCGATGGTCAACTTTCTGTCCATCTTTCATCCCGCTCAAAAACATATATTTCAAGAGCAACAGGTGACATCAGAAATGTCTGCGGTTTCAGATGATTTATCTAGTTATTTGCTTGCTAAAATTATTTCCTTCCTAAAATTATTTCCTTCCGAGTCCGTTTTCTGCCCTCGAACGAATATGATTGTGACGTCATGTTATTCGCTGCGAACAGTCTCAAATTTTAACCGCAAACATAGCACAAAATTGTTGGTGATAGTCACGACCAATGCAGGCATTGCCGATTTGTGTTTCAAAATGACACCCCAAATCAGGGGCGGATCCAGGATTTTGTAAAAGAGGGGGCACAGAGCCGGAAAAGTACACAATTAAGGGGGCAATTTTTTTCATTGTGTATTTAAGGTATGCCAGTTGGGTTTCAAAAGAGGGGGCACGGGCCGGTTTTCCCCCTATGTAGATCCGCCACTTCCCCAAATTGCCAAAAAGCATGGGACCATGACAAGGGCGTCACCCCTTTTGGTAAAAATAGGGGGTGCTTGAGCTTGAGCCCCCTGACTCCAATTCTTAGGTGGGCCCCGTTCCACAAAATGTACCAAAGAAAAGGAAAAATGAAGCTTATTGTACAGTTCATGTAGGCCTACCGACAAACTCCCAAACGTGCTGAAGGCACAGTCACACTGGAAAAGGGACACTTTTGGACATAGAGTCCGTGCATGGCCCCCTTTATCACTTTTCTTCACTCTAATATTACATTGAGGTAATATAACATGTGCTGACTGTATTTTCTAAGGATCCATTTACTGATACAGAATTTTTGAAGAGAGGCAGTCCTACTTTATCTCCCAGAATATACAGCGGAATTTCAGATGATTTTTCATTGTTCAGTCATCGCATGAGTATTTGATACTTTTCCCATTTACATGTATACTGTCTTTCTTTCGTATTTTATTCCCGTTTTAGGCTGGAAACGACACACACACGTCCATCCGAAATTTGAAAGATGGCACCGATTATTACTTCCGGGTGAGCTATCGCATTCCAGGACGTGGTGTACGATTAGAAGGGCACCTTTCCGAAGTAGCTTTACATCGGACAGGAACACCAGGTGAGACCCAAGGACATTTTCTGGAGGGCTCTTGAACTTTCTATTTTCAAGGAATGATATACATCTGTTACAAAATAGTGCAAGAATATACATGTGTATAATGATATAATAATGATGGTGATGTTTATGATGGTGATTATGATGATGATGATAACATATAGATCTATAAGTTAGTGATAAATACTAATATCTCTAAGTGCTGTACAAAGCTGTTATTACCCCGGCTGTAGCCCAGCTACCCTGATAAGGGTACATGTAAGTTTTATCATTGGTAGATTACCCCAAACGGGTCAACCCCGGCAGTAGTTTGTGACCCAGAATGCGTGGCCTTTACTTATTTTTATCCCCAAATCCTATAATAATACCCTAAAGACATCTATAAATAATTGCTTGATGGGCGCTAAACTTAATCTCCCCGCTGGAGTGCAGGGGCAATAACGATACAAACGGGCAGTTGAAACCCATGCCCTCAGAAGTTTCGATTATTTTTGTTTTCTTTATTATGTCAACCAAGTTGTGATGAGCTCAGACGTCACAGACCAGATGTGGTAGCGGGTAGTAGTAGTAGTAGTGGACTCAAGTTATCATGTTATGTATACCAAATTATTTGGGGGGGGGGTAGGGGTGGGGGTATTTCTGTCGTGTATAATCGCTGTCGGTCACAGTGGTGTAGTTCTGTTGGGGTTTTGGAGCCCCCCCCCCCCCCCTCCCGAGTGCATGGCAAAAAGAAAGGGGAAGGGGAAGAAAGAATGTAATAAAAGAAAGTGAGATTGAAAAAAAAAAAAACGATCGCGGGAAGAATCGAAGAAGATAAATTACCTTAACCGAGTGGGAATGGCAGGAACCTTCACATTCGTCTACCACATAAACCTCCCCCCCCCCCCCCAATATCTTGACCCAAGCTACGTCGCTACTCAGTCAGGATCTTGTCAGTGGCCGAGACAGGTTCATTAAAAAGTTATGACAGGAAAAGTCATGACCTACTTCGGTCAAGTTATACTCTCAAAGGGTTCCAGACTCACGTTCAAGATCAAAAGCACTGGTCACGTAACGCGCCGGTCAGTGTGTAGTTTGCAGGCACAGACTCTTATTTCGACACTTGAACATAACTCCATAAAGCCTTGATCCCACACTAACTTTGCTTGTCACTGGTTGAGTCACCCTGATGTCACTATAGGTTCAACAGAGGGCTATGGAGTGCAGGAGACCGTGCAGTCTGCGTAGTCGTACTGTTCAGACCATGGTTTTAGACCATGGTTTCAGACCATAGTTTCAGACACTCTGTTACGCATTACGACTGACAATATGGTTTGTGCCGGCAAACTAGCGTGTGTCTGGAGGCTTCAGGACCATGGACAATGATTGGTCACTCTGACCTCATAGTCCAGGGCTAAAAATCTGAAACGGGTATAGGTCAAGTCTGCCCGCTGTGATTGCCTCTGGTGGTCGGTCAGTTGGTTGGCATGTGGGTCCGCTTAACGACCGGCCGATGCAATGATGGCTACTGGTTATAATGCAGGTCGTTTGATGAAAACAAGGACTTTTTTCAGGACTGGCCCTGCTTTCAGACTGCATCTCTCTTTTACCCTCCACTTATGCTTTGTGGTCCAAGGGTGATGTAATATGACTTTGGATAAAGTAGTTACAGTGATTTCATTTGAGTTTTACGAAAACTCTCTTTATATTCTGTTTCGGAATTTCATACTACCAATCCAACCCACTGCGCCTCTTCATTGCAGTTACAAAGCCCTTCACAATTTGCTTCAGAAAGTATTATATGAAAGCCATTTTTTTATGTTGGGTTTTTGGCATAGTGATGTTTATGAAAATATTCCAGCCTACCGACAATAGAAAAATAACATTACCGCCTGAGCAACTACAGAATGTCAAATATTAATGTGTATTGAACTACGTCACCCCTAAAAATGTTTTAGGTGTAGCCATCCCCAAATTCAAAGAGTAAGATCATTGTATAGCCATCCGCTCCATGCTTCTACCTCTCCAGCTATGCTAGAGCTTAGAGCTGATATATATTAGATCTATAGTGAAACTATGTGATAATTTTGACTTTCCGAGAATACTACTTTTGCGACCGAGATGTGACTCATTTAATGAGCTTTTCGTCACCCTACGCAGTGACGGTCTATGAATATGTACAGTGCGTCCCAGAAAAAACGAAACCGAGATTTATCGATGTTTAATGATATCTTAATCACAATGATGATTAATAAATTACACATATTTGTAAAGCTTGGATCCTCTTCTTTCATTTGATGCCACTCATAGGATACATACTTCACGCATGAATGAATAAAGACAATATGAACAGGGCTACCAAAAAGTCGTTTGGCCAACGATATTTTAATTTCAAAGAGATAATCACATTTCTAGAAAGATCATTTTCTGCCCTTTCATACGACACTCGAGAAAAATAAGCCAGGGATGACAAAGCTCTGTTGGTGTAAAGTGATGCTCACATTTTGCACTGGCTGCCTGTCCTAGCAATAAACAAACGAGACAAAAGAATTCCTGCATGGCTGATCGTCAACAAAATGGAGTGGTGAGTACAAAATGATAAAAGCTGATTGATTTTGAGGTACGTTTTCATTATTAAACTTACTTGACCATGCAGTTAACAACGGAGCAACGAGTATTTCTGGTGGAGAATGGAGACGATCTGGGAGCCTTTGATAAATCATGGAAATGAAAAAAGCATCAATTTACACCAACAGAGCTTTGTCATCCCTGGCTCATTTTTCCCGATTGAGGTGTCATATGAAAGGGCAGAAAATGAACTTTCTAGAAATGTGATCATCTCTTTGAAATTAAGATATCGTTGGCCAAACGACTTTTTGGTAGCCCTGCTTCATATTGTCTTTATTCACTCATGCGTGAAGTATGTATCATAGGTATCATATGAGTGGCATCAAAATAAGAGGATCCAAGCTTTACAAATATGTAACACGATAAAAGCTACTTTCGAAAAATCAACTGAAGGCAATTTCAATAGCCCTGTCTATCACCTTCAGAAATGTGCGAACATTACAATGGCGTATTACGTAATCCGAACCTGATTTCTATGGGCAGTACAACAGGCCTTTGAAATTGCCCTTGAGTTTATTTTTCGAAAGTAGTCATTTATTAATCATAATTGTGATTAAGATATGATTAAACATCGACAAATCTCGGTTTCGTTTTTTCTGGGACGCACTGTATATATATATATAGAGAGAGAGAGAGAGACAGAGAGAGAGAGAGACAGAGAGAGACAGACAGACAGAGACAGACAGAGAGACAGACAGACAGACAGAATAAATCACTCCGTTAGACACCTATAAGGCTTCATCATGATAAGAGTAGTATCTTTTTTGAAAAAGTACCTAATATTCAGTACCATGCTCACACTTCGCATCTACAAACGTTCGCGATCATAAATATACATTATTCTCGCTCATATGGGAACGCCTTGAGCACCTTGCGTGGTGGATATGAGCGCTATATGAGTAGCCAATATTATTATTATCATTTATTATTATTATTATTATTATTATTATTATTATTATTATTATTATTATTATTATTACTATTATTATTATTATTATTATCATTATTATTATTATTATCATTATCATCATTATCATTATTATTATTATTATTATTATTATTATTATTATTATCATTATTAATAATATTATTATTATTATTATCATTATTATTATTATTATCATTATTATTATTATTATTATTATTATTATTATTATTATTATTGTTATTATTATTATTAGTAGTAGTAGTAGTAGTATTGTTGTTGTTACTATTATTATTATTATTATTATTATTGTTATTATTGTTGTTGTTATTATTATTGTTGTTGTTATTATTACCCCCTCCCTCACTTTGTTTCACAATACATTTGCAGCTCCACTAGGTGGTTGTGAGCACGAAAACAGACATTATGACGAAGGCATGACCATCCATCAGTCTTGTGACTCTGTCTGTGACTGCCTCCTCGGTTCCTGGATCTGCCGACCCAGGGGTTGTCCTCCTGCACCAGATGTCCGCATCAGCCCTGCGAACTGCCGAGAGGAACCGCACCCCGACGACCCGGAGTGCTGTACCATGATCAAGTGCGATGAAGGTTCGAACGACTCCATACAGCCAGGTAGGACGTCTTGCAGTGTGTTGAAGATCATGGCGCTCAGTCGTCTTACTATGTCTTTCGACCTCGAAACTATCTACCTTATACCTCACTTTATTGTCGGTATGTTATAAGGTTAGGGTTTTGTATGTTTTGTGGTATGTAGGCTATAGTTTGTTAGGCTAATTGTTTTAAGCTAAATACTACTTACTCCCTTCCGCTTCTGTTTCTTTGAATGTGTTGACAGAAAGTTAGCGCCATACGAATTCTGTGAATTGTTTTCCTCTTTCTTATCATTATTCTCTTCCTCTTTCTTATCATTATTCTCTTCAAAGCTTTCATGATGTTGTAACGTAAACTGTTCATAATTATTGTCTGCTCAGATCAGTATAGACACAATATTCTGATGGTGTATTCATATTGACATGAAATAAAATTACCCATCGTGATACATCTGCAATGATTGCATAATCATATAGACATAGTGCTAAAATCACCTGGTTGTGAGAATACATGTCTAAATGTCACATACAAAAACAAAATACCACTATCTTTATGGTTTTCATGCTTGTTTCTCAAAATCCTTTATTCTACCAGCCGATTGTATAGATGATGGTGTGATACGGGTCCATGGAGAGACTTACTACCACGGCTGCGACGAGGTGTGCTTCTGCGACAACGGAGTATCCGACTGCACCCGAAGGTGTCCCGACGCGGGTCAGATGATACCAGACCTTCAGACATGCCCCCACCCAACGCTCCTGGAGCCGCCAGAGGGGGAGTGCTGCCCCCATTGGTCCTGCCCTCCTCCCCGTAAGTTTAAGATTCCTGAGCTTCAGCGAAAGCTTTTGGGTCAATGTGTCAAAGTTTGAACTTGCTTTTAAGATTATCCTGATAAATATGTAACATTTACACAGGCCAGTCAAGACATTAGTTGATTAATGTATAACAACTCCTGTCAGACATGCTTTTAGTTCTTCCTGTGGGTTCAGTAACAGTGTAATGGCGAATTCTCTCCCAAACGAATATTAAAACACAGGGACCAGTGTCTTCGAGTCCGTGAGCTAAATCATCAGTTTTGTAACAATGTAGTGACATGATCATGGAAGGACTGTATTCTTGGCGATTGCCAATAATGATTTCGAATTTATGTTGAATGATAAATTCAAATATTTTCAAAGCCATTGAACAGTTTTCTTCATTAATATGGCTTTAACAGATCCAGAAATTTAAGTTGGCATGTTCCAAACGAGATGCTGGTACATTATTTTGTTTGGGTGCAATAAATAACCCGGTGACTATAGTAGCTTTCAATTGATACAACATTGATGAATGATGAGTATTTCCTGAATATACGAAGTTAAAGGGCAATCCAACCTTTGTAATAATTTGTATGAAAGCAGAAAAAATGAGAGAAGAAGAATGGTGAAGGTTTGGACAAAATCTGACAAGCAGTGAGATAGTTATGATTTTATAAGTTGTAATCACTATACATATGGGAATTTCAAATTGGCAGAATCGGTACGGTCACTGTGATGTAGCAGCGGGCAACATTCCCATTCGCTCCAACACAAAAGATGACTAAAATGTCAATTTTTCAAAATGTATAACTTAGTAGGATCTTTTTCATTTTTGAGGACCTATAAATATATGCTATCTACTATATATTTTGAGTACTGTACTGAGGGAAAAGGCGCTTAGGAGAATACAGGAATTTAATGATATTTTGGTGTACACAAATGGAAGAGTTGATCTATTCACCAAAGTGCCAATTTGAGATTCGCATAGATGTAGTGATCTAACTTTTCAAACATTCATAACCTTCTTATTCTTTGTCCGATTTCTTCGTGATTGTGTCTCTTATTTTTCTCCTTTCACACAAACCAGCTTTTTAACAAGGGTTGGATTGCCCTTTAAAGGGAATCTTGAGTTCTGGGAAAGGTGAAAAATAATTTGTGAGCTTTCTCATTCCTTTTATGTCAGTTTGGAAGAACATCTTAGTAGAAACATCCCCTGAAAATGATTGCTCTTCAAATGCTCTTATATTAGAAATATGTCTAGAAATAGCTGAAATGTTTGGGCCGAACATTCATGCCATTGGTGTGTGTAGTCCCATATACCCATTTCTGTGTGCAGTACATGTGCTCTTCAGTGAGATTGGGTCAGATGATTGAAAACACAGTATAAAACTATTCTTATGTAGACATGGTCAACCTTTCCCAAATTCCTTTGAGACAGTTTCTTTCACAATGTAATTGCATGACCAGGACCCGTTGCATAAAACTTACCATTAATGGTAACTCTGCTATCAATTACCATGGTAACATCACTTCAAAATCAAGGTTTCCATGGGAGTTACCACTGATAGCAAATTACTGTTAATAGTAAGTTTTATGCAACGGGTCCTGAACTCTACTTTATCTTTAAGTACTCTTCTTTATGAAAATACATAATTGATGTTCACAACAAACAGCCGATTCGTGTGAGCTGAACGGCAACACGTACGAAGACGGCGAGTTTTTCGATGTGGATTGTAGTATGCGATGCCAGTGCCTTGGTGGCAGTGTGCGCTGTGTCCCTAGATGTCCCGTCAGATTCGCCGTGTCCAGTGTGAACTGTCCTAACCCGAAGCAGGTCCAGCTACCGGGAGAGTGCTGTCTGCAGTGGGAGTGTGAACAGCCCGGTAAGAGGGATTGATTGATTTCAGCGGAGTTCATTCTGTAGAAATATGTAAAGGCATGATTAGATATGCTGGAGGCCGTCCAGGAATGAAAAATGCTCTCGTAAGCAAAAAATGGATATTTCGACATCCTGTAGATTTTGACGTAAACACTTAACAAGAGAGCGAGCGCGCATTACATCGGTATCCTAGGCCGTAGGCATCGTTATTTTAGGGTTAGGTTTCAGGTTAGTTGTATGACGCTCCTTCATCAGAGCCTACACAATGTACACGATGACCAAATATTTTCTTCCAATGCATTATTACAGGCTACAACGAAATTAAAAACCTATCGGGTTGTCGGTGTCTTATCTAAAGCCCTGGGTGACATTATTTTGCTTGACGGAGTCAGTGAGGCGGGTGCGGCCTCTCACACGTCTTATTGAGCGTAAAATCGTAAAATCTTAAAAAGTGAAGGCTAAAATGAAAAGAGCAAACAGTGTTAGCTGCCTTAATAAGCTCGATTAGCGCAGGTAATAACGTAATCTAAATGATATTTCGCGTGCAACGGGCATAACTGATTACTTTTTGTTTCTATATGGTGCGTTCAGGAAACCTTAAAGGCCATCGTCATTTTGCATCATGGAAAGGCATTATTTGCTTTGATTTATTTCAAGTACAATCCCACTGAAAGTGTAAACATTTAAGAAAAACAAATTGAGGGGGTTTATTTCCGTAAAGGGAGACTTTACATTACAATTTATCGAGGTCTCTTTTTCAATTCTCGATCCCATTTCCTCATCTGAAATCAGCTGCTCCTGGGTGCATGTACCGCGGTGCCTCGGGAAACATCAGCATGGCCGACGGGGATTGGATAGATGAAGGGTGTGATGACCGTTGCCTCTGTGACCGGGGTACCCTGATGTGCATGCCAATGTGTGCCGAACCATCCACGCCGTCTCCGACCCCGCTATGCCCACACCCTGTGGTCACCAAGCTGAGAGAGACGGACTGCTGCCGGGTCATCGCGTGTCACGACCCAAAGTCAGGTATGATTTAGATTAACCCTGAAAACTCTTGACCAATGTGCGCCCCAAGACAAAGACATAACTGTCCATTCATCTTGTTCAGTGGTAAAACTCTCCTCACCAAGTAGCAGATGTTTGTCATTTTTTACTTTATATCGAGTATTTTGTTAGGTGTCTGATTTTTAGAGCAGTTTGCTAAACCTTTTCTAAAATAAAAATTCGGAAAAAGTGCCGTAATAAAGTGATTCTGACCTTAGCGCCCCTTTCAGATTTCCCAAGTGTGTTGCCAGCTTCGACCATACGCAACTTGTATGTAGAGTACTCTGGAAACAAATGGGATAGTCGAGCGTAAGTGTAGAAAGTCTACTAAATCACGAACATTTAGAACATGTTCAGAACACCCATTGTCTTCTTTTGCGTAGCCCATACAGGTCAAGAATATCAAAGATCTCAGGAAAGATGGGCAGCGTTTGGCGTTTTCACGTCTTCACCGTTTTCACGTCTTCACCGTGAGAGATTGTGTTCTGTCGCTTTCGAACTAATCACATCGCTTTTGATTCCAGTTTGAGCTAATATACATTTTCATACATCGTTCCCTTCATACAGACAGTCCTAACGTGGTCCAGGATGTCTCGGTCCTGGCCTTCAACATGACGGCCATTACTGTCGGGTTCACGCCGCCTCAAAACACCGACCTACGGGCAATGACGGATGGATACATCATCTACTACACCAACAGATCAGAAAACGTCACGCTAGATGACTGGCGGGTACTGCGAAAGGTAGGCAGAGTTTTGTACTGGTGGCAATCAAATCGTTGTACGTGTGACTCTAGGGCTGTGTCTAATGTAGACGGTTTATTTCCCGCTCTTTCTTCACCGTCTCTCTAGTAAGATATTTTTCACCGTATGGACAGCAAAAATCGTGGTATGGGGTCAACCATTGGAGAGATGAATATGTTTGTTCGAAAGTGAAAGAAGGCCCATTCCTGAAGGAGAGAAAGTACCCACTTACATTGTTTCATTATAGAAATTCACTAAGTTTCTGTGGCCCCCGAGAGAATATTGAAAAATAATCGGTAAAGAAACTCCTGGGAGATTGTTTAAAGGTTTCAAGGTGGTTTGTTCAAGACAAAAATCATCAACACGACGCTGACGCTATAGGTACCTGGAGTCACTGGAACGATTTGGAGCCATTCATCTCTTATATAATTCGTGGGAGTTTGGGCTGTTTCCAAATTAGAAATATTGGTACTATTCCTATTGCCAAGAGTAGGATTAATGTTGCAATTTAGTCTACTACATTGATATAGCGCTTTCATGTTATACTCTGAAAACTACAATTTTGAACTATTCCATTTTGCCTCTGTAAGGTTCATCGCGTCATCAACTGAACTAATTTTCATCAACGCAAATCAAAATATCTCCCGATTCAAACCTGTACCTGTGATTTTTTTTCTTCAGGATTTCCCACTTGGTGTGGAGATTCGTGGTCATATTATGATGGAAATCAACGACCTCATGCGAGAGACGACTTACTACCTGAAGATCCGGGTTAGTATACCAGACGACATGGATTCTCAACTTGCCCCACGGTGGCCCAACACTCTGCCCAGTACGGATATCTTCCTCGTCACCACATCGGAGAATGAACGTACGTATACATATCCGAAGTGATCTATGACCCTTCTGAAAGTCAGTTGAAGTGGTCAGTTGATGTGGTGCTGACGGCAACGTTGTGGACTGTCCGATCGATCTTCTTTACCAATAAAGACCTGTTATATAGATTTGTATTTCCATGAGTTTAAAAGTGGTATCGAGAAGACAAGAGGACGAGATCCATTATGATGAGGACTAGATGAGTACCTGACGTCGGATCTCGTTGATTCCACAAGATTATGGACGCCATCTCCTTGTCTTTTTTCTCCATGTTATTGTCACCTTCAGAATAACCGCCCAAAAGAAGAAAGTCGTCCTCATAATTTCCTCATCAGAACGATGACACCTGAATCATGCCCACTCTGTTCTAGGTGCGACACGAGTTTTGTTGCGTGTGAGGTTTGTACACAGTTGGTAATTTCCCCAAGTCCGGTCTTTGTAAACTATGTTATGTTAAAATGAAAAGTCAAACACTCTCTTTATCTGGTTTTACAGCGCAACCATGTACCTACAAGGATGTCGTTTACCAACATGGCCAGCATTTCAACGACGGATGCGAGTCAGCGTGCGAGTGTCGAGCCGGTAGGACCATATGTCGTGAACTTTGCCCCAAGACGGAAGTGATTGCATCTGACCTTTGTCCCAATCCTCGGCAGGTCATCATCAAGGGTGAATGCTGCCCGGAGTGGCGTTGTTTTCCAAATGGTAGGCTGATAATATGGGCTTTAAACTCATAAAATCAATTAAAATATCCACATACAAAAAAAAATTCTGAGCTGAAAATGATGATTACAGAAATCGAGTCGAGTAGAAACAGACTTTATAATTAGGTGACCTTGTGATGGGTTTCTCACGTCAAACGCAGACCTTTCGCATTCAGTTTGTCCAGTCCGTCATGGTCATGGACCGTGACTTCCAGCAAAGTAAAACGTTATTGATCGAGAACAGTGCCCTGTCTTATATAGAATTGCGATTGATTCAGGTTGATCGCCAGTTCTCTAATCAATCGCAAACTTAAAAACTCATAACTATCTCTGTAGACCAGTGTTATGATTAAAACCAAGATGCGATCAATTTGAATCAGTCGCTGCTAGTTGTAACACGAGCAAGATGTGAAAGAGAATAACTTTCCTTAGTTTAAGTCCTAAGATATTCCGTCCTTCGTCGTCGGATGTAGACGTTGCCATATTCGTTATATCATTTCTGTTTTCACGTTTGCAGACGGTGATTGTAGTCATAGCAACAAGATCTACCAGAACGGGATGGAATGGCGGGAAGGGTGTGACCTGCGGTGCCGCTGCGACGACGGGATCGTGTCTTGTCGTAACGTCTGTAATAGTACGACGGCCACACCCCGGCAGCTGGAGTGCCCCTACCCCGTACAGGTGCGCGTCGCCGATACGTGCTGCCTTGAATGGGTCTGCTACGATTGTAAGTTCTCTGGAAACATTGATTGATTTTCGTTTAATCGAGACAATCTACGATGAGATGTGATATCCCAGTTACACATCGACACAAGACGAACAAAAATGACATTACCCCCGATGGCCAAGTTATCGATCGGTTTCGCGATTTGACAAAGGTTTAAAAAATGAATTGACGTGGATGGCAAAACAATGACGACCAGCTCCTAAATCCTTTCTTATTTTTGGTGGTCTCGTCCCAATCAACTCTATTTGACGAGATCGGGCATCTTATCTTCTTGTCGTTTCGTCACCAGGGTGCCATTGCATAAAGACTTACTATTATAGTAACTTTGCCATCAATGGTAACTACCATGGTAACGTTGCTCAAGAGCCAATCAAAATCCAGTATTCCATGAAAAGTTACTATAATAGCAAAGTTACTATAATAGCAAGTTTTATGCAACGGCACCCAACCTCTATGTGACGAGATGTGTAATATTCGTGTCTTCTATTCCCGCAAGATATTGCAGCTTGTCACGTTGTGTTCTGGGATATGTTTTTTTATCTCACGTTAAAAGAACCAATAACAATCGTTTGTATTTTTATGTATAAGTTCATACAATGTCTTTTCTTAGTCTTCGTTTTCGTAGTCTGTTTTTTCGTAGTCTGTTTAGTACATGGTGAACCTACAACTTTTTTTTTCTTCAAATGTTAGTATTGATAACATTTTCGGATAGCAAAATATGATCAACATACGCAAATATGAGCTTTTAAACCACTATATTATCAAGGTTTAGTCATTACAATATCCCATTTATTAGTTCCACTTTTTGTTTCGTTTTAGTTCCACCAAGCACCAACTTAGCAAGCAAGCCTCTTCCACTCCCCCTGTCGTTCTTCCTAATCAACATCTCGGCTACCAACACTTCGGCCCGGAGTGCGACCATCAGATGGCCCGGTCTTACAGACTTACAGAGACAGTATATCGGACAGTTTCGTCTTAAATACAGGGAACTTACTTACGGTGGCAAACCTTGGAACAGTACAGTGTCTTTCAGGTACAGTACTAACACAGTTCAACGGTTTTATATTACCTTTATAAAAGGAAATGATGATACAGCCTAGCAAGTGCTGACATTTTTTCGATGAGACCTTCATATAAACAAACGAATATGATTTTTTAAAACCAATGTTATTCACGACTTGTGGAGATTATAGGAACTGGAAACTGATTTTTCTGCACGTCCAGCACCAGTCGCTATTTTTGTTTTGAGGGTAGGTTTGTTTTGTGGTTTGAGTGGCGGTTGACCAAAGAAGAAGAGGAAGATGACGAAAACATCCAAAGTAAAGCAAAAATACCTGGACTAATTTCAGTTCCAATCCACGCTGATTATGTCTGTGATGTTTGAAAATAATTCAAATAATGTAATAAGCATAGATACCCCTCTGTTTCATTTCTTTAGGCCCGAACTTCGGAAGTACACGATCCTGGACCTGCGCCCAGCGCGGAGCTACGTGGTACAGCTTGTTGTCTTGGTTGGTTCGTCTAAAGCCCAGGTCGGCATACATCTACAGACCAGTAAGATTGAAGTCGACACACTCTGGTTACCATGTAAGTCTTTGATTCACGTTTCATCTATGTCCATCTCCATAGTGCTGAGATACCGTATTTTGTTTACTGTTGTCGGATTTTAATTTTTAGCGAAACGGGATAAAGAAAGTCACCTTTTCTTTCTCGACCAGCTCCTGTTGCAGAAAAAAAAGAAGATAACGTTCAACGATAGCTTTCACAACTTTTCTTAAAGTCACTTTCTGGTCTTTTCTCCTGGAGGAATGTTTACGAAACCCCGTATTTTTTTTTTTATTCCACTTTCCAGTTTCTAGAAAAAGATGACACTTTATCAATTAAGGTAAAAAATAATGGTATTTCATCTGTCATCATCAAAATAAAGATTACATGTTGGGGCACAAGCTGTCCGGATAAGAAGATATTCAGGCATCTCGCTGCCCGAATATGAGATGTTGGTTGCCAAATATCAGAACTTTGAAAGTCCTCCTATATACGCCTATGCCTTTGATTATATCCTTGTATCCTAGTGTTTATCATTGATTTCACTTTGTCTTCTACCCTGCATTTTGTTGTGAGATCGAAATTATATTTTCGTCAACAGCTATTCCATATCCCGGAGACCCGTTCGACATCGAAATCTATGAAGTCACAACGACCACGGCTTCCATTCGGTGGTCGGCGTTGCCACAAGAGATTGTTTCTCACATCGTCGGCTGGAGACTCATGGTTGTGTCGAAGGTAATTGAAATTTTCCAATAAATTGTGTCTTATTTTTATGTCAAAAGTTCAGAAATGTTCTTGTTCCCCCCCCCCCCCCCCCCAATATTCTGTATAATATGATGTAAAATATAAATTCATTTCTTAAATTTCTCCGTCATAATCAACGCTGCATTCAGCATTCGATTCGGGTGGACCATATTCCTATTCGTTCTTGTCTTGTCCTTCTCTTCTTCTTTGGTTCTTCTTTTCATCTTATTTCACATGATTTTGTTTGTTACTAGTCTCTTTCAAATTGTTTTTTTTTTTATTCAATGATCTCCCATCTTCTCAATCTCTTCTTCTTCTCATCATCCATTTTTGTCATCTTATATTTTCTCTCTGTTTATTCATATTCATTTTCCCCTCCTCTCTCTCTCTCTCTCTCTCTCTTTATTTTCCATGTGCTTTCTTCTGTTTTCCTCTTCGCTCTTCTCTCCGTCACTCGTTCCCTGTCTTCTTATCTCTTCCCCTACTTTAACTACGTCTTTTTCCCCCTCTCCCACCAGGATGAGAGCCGAGTATTGGAGTCGGAGATCGTAGAGCGTTCGGCACTGTCGTACATGATCCGCAACCTGACGGAGGGGCAGACGTACCATGTTCAGCTCCTCGGCCTGTGGGATAACGACACCGTCACTCGCGAAGTCCGATCCAAGACCGTACCAATTACCACGCAGAAATTATATGATCGTAAGTCATTTGAGTAATATTATACCCTTTGCACACAAGGCATCCTTTGCGTGACGTCAGTCTGCGTCGGCGACTTTTGCAGTCTGACGAGCTATGCTCATATTATTCTGAAAATGAAATAGGGCTCATAATTTTAGCAACTGAGCACTGTTATTTCATTTTAGGAGTAATGAACCCCATGGTACAAGAGGTTTTGAATTATGAACTTTTAATTAGGAAGTACGAACATTTGGAAAACGACTCTTCGGAAATACGGGTATAGACCTACCTTTAAACATAAGACGCTTTCGTAGCAATAAACTTTCGCGAATTGTAAAAAAAAAAAATCAATTTTATGATTCATTAATTTCGCGACATGAACTTGGGCGAATCTGACATGCTAGAAACCCGAAAAAAAAATTCATGCAGACGAGTTTCTGGTTTTGCAGTAGTCAAGGCTTATCCAAGGCTTATCCAAGAAGACAGGGGGTCGTTTCATCAAATCAACTCCATGACAGTCATAACTTTGTCGGCGATCTACGGAAATGTCATGGACTTGACAAACTGTTTCACGAAGACATGATAAACGACAACTCAATGATATCGATACTCATCGGCTAAAAAACATAGTCTATATCACAGTCCATTGGATTTATCGTCAATTACCCAAACAGACTTTGAGGCTCAGTTTTCTCCAAATTGTTCCAAAATGTCAAAAAAGGCAGCGAAAATTAATACTGGTGATACAAACATCCCGTTTACATGAAAAGATGTGTTACTTATGGCATCTTAGAATTTATAAAATTGAGAAAACTTGAGGATGCATTTGCGATGTACGAATCTAGATTTGTAAATAAGAGGATACCGTAATTGACTAATTATGGAAAGAAGACCCAAATCGTGTACACTTTAGAGAAAATGATTAAATAAAGATATTTTATGACCCAATTTTTAATATTCAGTTATAAAAAATACATTTAATATTGTTTATATCAAAGTATTGCGTGAAAAAGGAAAAATAAAGGTAAAATACATACATGATAAATTGTCGTCGTTTAAATTGGTCTGTATATACAGACTGTTCCGTTTTAGACGCTTTTTCTATGGTAGACCGATGTGGGTATTTTTAATATTAATCTCACATACGTGTTGGGGGTCAAGAAGTCATAAAAAAATATTGTCCGTCTGTAAAATATTATAATAAAAACATTAGTAAAACTATTTGATAAAAAGAATGATAAAGAAATGTGCTTGGAGATCAGGAAATAATTTTCTCTTAACTTACATTTTTCATTTTTTCGCAGCCCATAGCCCCATACACTAACTAAAAGCTGGCTTGTGATGGCGTTCTAAAAAGATATGACAGGTCTGGAGTATCGACAAGTCACTTGTCAGGGAAGTTGTCGCTGATCTTCGCAAAGACGGCTTTGTGAAACGGTTAGCGGACAAGTTGAGCGACAGCGTCGAGATGTCGCTGATCTTGTCGTTATGACGGTTTGATGAAACGACCCCCAGTTTCTTAATTTTTCGTTCCTACCATCATGAATATCTCCCTAATATCTCCCTACAGTTCCGCACAAAAGAGGTCTGTCTTCGCCCATGTCAGCGATTGTCGGTACGATCATCGCACTGTGTGTCTTCCTCGTTGTCATCATCGCTTTCATCTACGTGAGGATTAAGAAGAGGCACTCGGAAAGATACGACGTCTACGGGAGGAACGCAACGATCAACTTCAGACCATCCAATTACGAACACGTCTACGAGGGAACGCATGAAAACGATGTAAGTCGTCATGATGTCAGTTTCGATGTTGTTACATAAAAATAAAACCGTGAGAACTAATATAAATCATTCATGGTCGTTTCTTGCGCAGATTAATTAAAGAATATAATGTACGTACAGTCAATGTTCGTATTATAACTGTCATTTCTCGTTTATTTGGGCAACGGGTAGAAAGCTTTTGATTCATTATTCATCATTGACTGTGAATACTTATGGATTATTGTTAGATCGTTTGTCCGGACTCCATCAGTAATTTCTGTTGACGTGTTGTCAGCTTTTTAAAGGTTACAACACCAAAATAATTTGTGTATCGGATGATCACATTATTTTCTGGTTGACATTACCGGATTCACAAACGAAAAATAACCTTTTTGAAACGTTGGAGATCAGTGCCTTGTAGTAAGAGGAAGTTATTTTTTATGTTCTTTTTTTGAAGTGTCGATGAGCAAATTTTGATTCTTTCTTACGTCACAATTCTTTTCAGTTAATTAATCATTCGCCATTTTCTTTTTCTTACTTTCTTTGCTATTTTCTTTGTATTCTCTTAATAAGCAGGAACAGCACAGCGAAAGGCGGTTTAGTGATGCGGGCTTGCTGGAAAGTGGAAGAAGAGATAGCGAGGCGGAACTCTTGGACATTTGAATATAGTGAAGCAATATGTGACAGTGAATTAATCCTTATAGCTGACTGATAGTGATACAGCCGCAGTGAATGATGTTGCCAAATTGAAAACAAAAAAACCTAGAGATTCTCTTTTCTACAGACTTCAGTGTTATGATAGAAAGTTGGTGAATCGTCAAAGACGAAAATGGGAGATGTCTATTTATTCGATTGTGACCCGACGTTTCTATAGAAGATATTGTTTGATTCAGTTTATTCATAAATGCTCCCACTAAACTAAAATGGCAATGATATAAAGCATGGCCCAAAGTCACTTAAACAAGTTAGTAGCTGAAAGAGTTCTTTGTGTCATACATAAGGTTATGTGAGGGGAACTCTCAAAGAAACTACTCTCTGTAAAAAAAAAATAAAAAAAATAAAAAAAATATCAAGTGATCACTGACGTCACTCCACGGGGATTGAAAAAATAAGAGTGAAAAGAGAGCACTTAGAATTCACTCCTAAACAAGTGATCACTGACGTGACTCTCTGGGAATGAAATTTAAATGGAAATTCACTTCTTTTTTTCTTTAGAGTATTTTACACAATGGGCGGTTTGAACTTTGGCTTCCTTTTACGCTGTTAATGTACTTGAGGACGTTCAAGTAAGGAAGCACCGCAAAAGAAATTCTGTTTTTGCAACAGAGAAAACCCTTTTTACATTCAAATAGTTTTGCAAAATTTTAAATTCTGCAATTGTATTATTTATTGTCTCTCTGCAAACGATAATCTTTATTTTTCTTCTCCGTCAGACGCAGTGTGATTATAGTGGTATAGACAAATCTGTACGGGGAAACACATTTTGTGACATGATTATTGTTTTTGTTAGTATGACGTAGGTAACTATTTCTCCAGATCAAATGTTTAAATCAGTACTAAAGATGCCGATTTATTTCGTGTTATTGACAAAGTTGCAGAATGGAATACTTCATGACATACTTTGGTGGTACATACTCAAAATGTTTGAACATTCTATAAACTTTATAAAGTATAAATTCGATCACTTCTTTTTACCAATTTGTTTGAAGAAGTGTTCTCTTTCCTTATTTATAATATCCAAATAAATCCATATATGTAACCAATTCCATTTTAATTTACAAAACCAATTCGTAGTTGGTTTTCTAGTCTGACTGTTAATTTGATTACCTTTCTTGCCCATATCTGATGCATTTTCATCTATTTCTCAGTTCACTTTGATAACTACAAGTACTTATGATATAAGATGTTTTTGTACAAGAATATAGCAAAGAAATATATTTAGCCGGTCTAAATTACACCTTTGCTATATAGAAACGTGATTCTTAATACACACCTTATAGGGCCTTATATAGTGACAGCGTTTTGAATTTTGAAATTTTATGAAGCATGATGTAATTTGGAAGCATATTCACATTTTCGTTCGTGTTCGTTCGTGTTCGTCTTTTCTCAGTCATTAATAACAACATGTATGCCCTAATTGTTAATCTTACACTTGCAGTAGATTGCACAATCCTTGCCTTTTCTACTATCCCAAATAGTTCTCGACTTGTTAGAAGTAGACCTATAATTTTTTTGCAGTTATTTGAATTGTGATTCTAGTTTCGCTAACAGGTATATCATGCTAATGATAGATGTGAGGGAAAAGGGGAAAGGCGATGGGCAATTTTACATGGGGAAAAAGCAGCACAATATTTTTAAAAAATTGATTTAATTAACCTACATAAATCTTAAATTTAGTGCAACAAATGCCTTCATCTCAAGATCAAAACACAATCATTCAATAAAATCACTTGCATGGTTTATCAGTGAGAGTAATGCTGGAAAAAATGTATACTAGGAGAGAAGTATGCAATGCCGTTATTACCTTTATGGAATCGCCCTGGTATGAGGAGACTAATACATCAAAATGGAGACTTTAATTTATATAGCACTTCCATTTTATAATTACTGGTACTCTGACTCAAAGTCATTAAAACAATACTTGCCTGGAGTCATATTAGGAATTTAATAATTTCGATTTTTATTACAGATTTTTATATTTATATCGTATTTTCGCTTTGGTGAACTGTTCTTTGTTAAATTCATTACATCTCAAATGTTATTTTTTATTGAATTCTAGATTATTTAATATTTCGATATTTATTATTCAGAAATTACGGTACCGTTCGTGTTACAAATGCATTGACAAGCATAATGTTGAAAATATTGTATTTGCTAACGAAAAAAAGAAATAAAATGCAATATAGGAAAAAGCTAAGAAACGAAAACAATCATTAGGTATTGATGGAGAATTAATATTGATAAATGTGTGGAAATGCAAAGCTTGTAATATATGTTCCATTATGTATATTGTATCTCATTGTTTGTAAATTCTTCTTGATTCAATAAATTTAATAGATTATGATCTGTTGATTTACGATATTGTATATTACGTTTTATTTATTTATGTTTTTTTGTATTCGTTTACGTTTTCTTGTATACATTGTCTTAAATTGTTGAGAAATGTTTTTTGCTTGATTGTGTCGGTTGAGTGCTGATGGTCTGTTATTGTACCTGTGATTGTGGGACGGGCGTACGACACATACTTCGGTATCTATAATTGCTCTACACTACACTAACCAAACTTGTGTAAAAGGAGGGGCACAAATCTCAGAAAATTTTCTGACAAGCAAAAAAAAAATAAAAAAAAAAAAAAAAAAATGGGGAGTTATCACACATTTTGGGTTATCAGTTCAAAAGGGGGGGGGGCACAATGCACACTTTTCTTTCAAAAGGGAGGTGGGCACGGGCCGGAAGTGCCCCCCCCCCCCTAAATCTAACCCTAACCCTAAACCTAACCCCAAACCCAATTACAATCCTTATACCTTATTCATATCTTTGAAGAAATAAAACCCGGACCAGTTGTCGCCGGAACATAATGACGGAGCACCAGTAGACTTCGGGTTGCCGCAACGGTACTTTTATATCTAAACTGGGAGGGGACACGAATATCGAACTTTTCTAGATCTGAACGTTATTTTAGCAGGAAAAAAAAAAAACATGCAGTTGAGGGTTAAGCAAGGGCTTGGGAAGCATGATCCGTCACATTTAACCGAAATGTTAGCGCAAAAATAATGTGAAGTTCCTAATTCATCACTCTCCAACCCCAGAATAGAATTTATATACATGTACATACATGTAGACAGTCAATACATATTAGAGATGAGCCTTGATTTCGTTTAGGCCCTACTCATTTTAAACATTTTTGAGAGGGAAGTCATTTTTACAGGGATTGATGTCCTGTCAATAGCAAATTAAATCCAATAAAACAATGTAATACATGTAAAGAGGTAAGTGATTGTCAAGAAAAAACAATTATGCAATCGGAATTTCAACCAGTAAGGGCTGAACAAGATTGTGTGCGGATCTGGTACCTAATGCCTATAATGCTATGGGAGTAAGATAATTGATAATGGTATTAAAAGGGGGTGTTATAATGATGATGATGATGATGATGACGATGATGATCAATGATGATGATGATGATGATGGTGATAATTAAACAATTTTTTATAATACTTCGATCAATTAAGTTCCACCCCTCCCCCATCCGTTCCGACTTTTTTTTTTAAATCAGAAAATGACGAAAAATGGGATAAGAAGTATGGATAAACAAAAGAGAGAAGAGTTATAAGTAATGGGAAAAAGAGGGGGAACGAGAAAGAGAGAGAGAGAGAGAGTAAGAGAGGGGGAGAGAGAGAGTAAGAGAGAGAGAGGGAGAGGGAGAGAAGGGGTGGGATAAAGAGGGAAAGATGGAGGGAGGGGGGTAACCTCGCTAGTCATAAGGACCGCTATTCATAAGGACCGCTATCCATAACGCGTGACTAAATGAATAGCGGTTTTGTATGAATAGTGGTCCTTCTACATTGCGAGCAAACCATAGACAAATTACCTTGCTATTCATAAGGACTTCCGTTCATAAGGACCACTATTCATAACTATTCATAATGACCGCTATTACTAACGCGTGTTAAATGATAGTGGTTTTCTATGAATAGCGGTCCTTATGAATATCGAGTGGACCCCAGAGGGAGATAGTGAGGGCCCGGAGAGATAGAGAGAGACACAGCAGACAGAGAGAAAAGAAAAGTGAAATTGGATAAGGGAAGACAATGAAAATGATGAGCAAATTAGAGAAAGAGTTGTATATTGCCAAAAAGGAACATTTTTGAAATTTGATTCATTTATTTACTTATTTATATTTGTATGAAATAAATCTTGGGATAGATTGGTGAACACCTTGATCTTCATGCAGTTATTTCTCTTTTCTGATCTCCATTATAATGTTTTGGACTATAGATGGCGTTAAAAACAACTTTGTGTAAATCCTATCAAACATGGCGGCGCCCATGGAAGGAAATGTGAGCGTGATAACAGGGGATGAATTCACACAAATGGACCCCATTTCTTTGAAAGATATGATCTACAAACGTGTTAAAATATGTGCGGCAACAGAATACCAATATGAAGGATGGATTTATACAATAGATCCAGTTTCACAAAGGTAAGGTTATAAGAGTTAATATTAACAGTCCCGTATACCAAAATATAAGTTGGACTGGAAAATTTTACTGGATCTTTACTTTTTAGTTTTATGTCGTCTCTGTTTTAATTATAGTTTTGATGACGCTGCAGTTTTGAATATTATTGTATGACATTTTGGAGAAACTTGATTCTTCTCCTATTTGTCTCACGTCACTCTAGCTCTTTCTCCCTTTTTAGTTATGATTTGTTTTATTGTTTGATTCATTTGCACTTATACATGTACAAGCTTATCTGAAGATAACCTTGTACTCAGACTAGCTCTTTTATGGGTGAATAGGCTTCAATAGCTATTGTGTGTATCAGCAGGCCCTTTTCCAGGCTAGATCATTCATACAGGAGAGAAAATAATTATTTAAAATTTCACTTTCAATTCTGAATCCCCTAATTTGTGGCACAGTAAGAGTGGAAGAGTCCATGAATCAGGTAATCTAGCAAATTTAAGAAAATTAAATCTTGCTTAGAGCAATTTTGTTGTCTGTTTTTGACTGCTGCAACAGTGAATGTTGGACACAGTCCCACATAGGCAAGGGCCCATGAGTGATTCATTTGATATTTTGCTTTCTCTTTTTGAAAATCATATTTAATGTAGGAATAACTCCAGGGAGCTCCACCGCCACCGACGTTAATGGTGGTGGCGGTGGAGCTCCCTGGAGTTAATGTAGAAAGAGAGTGGATCTTGAAAACTAGATCTATAAAAGTTCCTCTAACATAGAATTAAAAAAAACATAGAATAAAAAAACAATGTCAAGTTTGGAGTCGATAAGTTTTGCTTTGTGTAAATTTAATGTGGATTTAAAGACTTTTCCTCTCCTTTCCTTTGTTTTTGGCAAATTGTTCTTGTAATTTGGTTTTATGGAGTAGAGATATATCGTACTATCGAAGTATAGACATCTCAACTATATAGAGTCTTTATATAGTTCAGAAATGTATCCAATGTTTTCCTAGACAATTTCGTAAATGCACGATTGACCCAATGTAGGCATCTTATATTTTCAGTCATAAAATACATGTAGTAAACTAGTATTGTAAAACAGGATGAATGAAAACAATTTGGATAATTTAAGAAGTTGGGAGCATTTATAATCAAATGTTTGAGAAGTGCTTTTTACATTATCAATTTTTTTTCCCCAAAGAAATATGCAGACCCTTTTCAATATCAGTTATAAAAAACAAAAACAATGAATAGGATCTGCATCATTCCTGGGGGAAAAAATGATTTCAAATGTTATTTTAATTTTTGTTTCTATTCACTGTTTAACAGTAACCTTTATCTACCAATCTCTCTCTCTTTTCTTTGTTCCTTCTGTCTTGCATCACAGCATCATCTTGGCTCAATGTGATAATTGCTCAGCAGATGGTCAGCTCCCTCTTTCAGTGATCATGGGACACAGCATCACAGACATCACTATCCTGGACGAGGATACAACCAAACACAAAGCTTTACTTGATGGACTCTTCAAAGATGACATCCAGACGCAGTCTCTGTCGGCATTTGAACTTGCCAGCCGGAAAGAGAAACTGAAGGAATGGCTGAAACTTCACAGGGTGCCAGTGAAAGAATGCGGTGAAAACAATGACTCATTGAGTATATCGGATGTCTTGGTGATCGAGCCTCCGTACGAGCCTGAAAACTGCATGTGCAAGAATGAGATCATCTTGGCACGTGTGCAGGCGCTCATAAGGAACATGGCGGATGCAACGTGACATTTACTTGAGAAGTTTAGGTTGGGTTAAGATTTCATTGGTCATTTTGGGCAGAAATTGCCTTTGCAAGAATGAGATCATCCTAGCATGTGTGCAGGCACTCATAAGGAAGATGCAACTTGACGTAGACTTGAGGACTTCTCGGAGTATCTAAGGTTTGATGGCTGTATGGGACAGAAAACTGCCCGTGCAAGAACAAAATTATCATGTGTGCAAGTGCTCATTAGGAACATGGTGGATGCAACATGACATAGACTTGAGGAATTCTTGTTGTGTCTAAGGTGTGGATGGCTGTATTGCACAGAAAATTGTCTTTGCGAGAATGAGATCAAAATATGTGCAGGGGCTTGGCAGATGCAACATGATATCCGCAGGTGACATTTTGACATTGACTTTAGGATTTCCTATTGTATTCAAGATCTTAATGGCTGATCATGCGACTGAAAACAGTGAATCTGTTATACATGCATATTGCTGTATTAAAGAATACATATGGGATTGCTGATGGCAAATATTTGGTTCAGCCACAAAAGTTGCTCTTCTCTATGTGAGATTGAAAATCAAGTGGACTAGCTTCTGTGATAGGTTTCAGAAAGATGCAATATGTTACAAGATGAAAACATGAAATTTATAGATATTTCAGGAAAGGCTAGTGAACTGAATATCACTGATATAATGATGATGTAAATTTAAATATCTCCCTTTTCATGTATATAAAATATAAACATACTTTCCAAACAAATTGTGCTCTAAATGATGTCAAAAACAAGAATTGTCTGACCTAGCAATAAAGCTCACAAAGTGTTGACTAACAAGAAGAACAATATTTTTGAATGTCTAAATAAACTGCCCTCTCACTATATTAGCAGTTTTTAACAGGAGAGAATATCAATGTCTTTAATACAGTAGTTTACTCGTTTTCACAAGCAAGAGAGAAGCTGCATGTATTTTTTAAATGTACACATTTGCAGTCATGAGCACAACTAGATGTTTTCTACTATTCTAAAATGTATCATGGACTTTCACAGGTTTTCCATTTGCCTTCAAGAGCTACTTTCATATTTGAAGGTTATTTTTAAAATGTAAAATTAAGATTAAAGTTGTTGGATACCCGAGATATCAATGAAAAATCCATGTCACCTTTTTTATGCACCATTTTTTATTTTCATATTTCAAGAGAAACTTGTCATTATATTCTTTGAATCCATTATATACTGATCTAAGTGATCATTACCTACACTCCGAACATCGCCTTGTCCTGCACATGCCTTCTATATCAAGTTTTCTGATTAACTCAATAAATTGTACATGTATTGTTTGTTAAGAATATCATAGTGTTGTACATGTGTTGTTCATCTCTATGAATTGCTGTATGTACATCTGCCTTTACATGATCATGTACTTGTGGGCTTCAGTCTGTTCTCTTTATGTCAAAGTCTACAGGATCATGCAAGATAGGTGGAAGATGAAGAATTAAAACAAAAGAATAACAACTTCATTATTATGAAAAAATTTGCCTGTACATGTACACAACAAAATACAAGAAACACACATTCTGCTGATCTTTTCTGCCTCCAACTTTATTTCATGCTATATATTAATACATTTTTGAAGTTGATGTTTCACTCCAAGTACGGTAACAAGGTTGTCATTACAGTTAAAGCCTGAATTGCACTACAGTGACACAGCCACAAATAATCCAGCATTCACGAAAGCATGTTAACGCGGTAGGCACATTGGCATTATGTAGTTACTGTTAACTTCTTGGAAGACACTATGCACAAGTTGATAAGAGATTTAAACTTTTGTGACACAAACCTAAAGTACTACTTTTGTCTAGATGCAGTCACATTACAGCGATGTACACAGTTATGTTTTTTATGTGTCAACTTCCCACAGACAGCTGAAAATAATCTTTAAATGCAAAAGAAAACTTAAATATCATTCAACCTCCCTCCCTTAAGCACATTATATGACCATTTTGTGCACAAAGCTCATTAACACTTATTACCTAATTTGTTCCATTTCATCCATTACTTTATCTTTGAATTGTTTTCTTAGAATTAACATTCAAAATTCTATAATATTAGTATAATATTGATCAATTCTGAGTGTAAATTCAATATGGAACCTGACAATTTGATAACATAATTTGCTCACAAAATTGGCAGGTATAAATATTGCACTTAATACATACATAGCATTCATGTAGAACATGACTATCCATGAGGCCATATACATTTATTGTACAGGTATTGTATCTGCAGAGACAGAAGAAGATATGGCTAAAGTTGACATCACATATTTAGTCAGTGAACATGAGTAAGGGTGCATAAATAGTGGATAATGTCTACATAAAAATAATAACAAACAACATCTGTGACTAAACTGACTATCAATAAAGTCACAGTACACCAAGCAAAGAACAATGTTTATATCTTCTTGGAAACTATGAAAATAATAGCTAGTTTTTGAGAGCAGGGTTTCTGGGGAATATAATCACCATACATCACTAGATTAAACAAACCTTTTCACTTTACTGCAATTATAGATCTGGAAATTATTCCTGGGGACATACACACTATAGCCATCATATCATACATATGTTGTACCAATGCCTATCTTAATAGGACTCAGTAACTAACTTCTATTTTTTATTCCTTTCTTTCACATAATAAATGTAACTAAAAGGCTAAAGAACCCAGATGATCTCTGCCTTGATCTTAATTGGCCCGAATTCACGAAAAAGGCTTATCTTAAACCATGGTCCAAACCATAGTTTAAACCTCCATCATGGACTAAAATAAGCATAATTGTATACATGTATACGCCAATACATGTACTGTCTGCCCACTGGACATGAGGACATGCGCATACTACGCTTGTGGAGGTTTAAACCACAGGTTAGATGAGCCTTTCGTGAATTTGGGTCATTGGGTCCATAAAACCTTGTGAAATTAACATGCAACCACAGGGTAAAGTAACCTGCTGATGAGTTGCAAACAAAGATTATTCAGCAAAATTAAAGGTAGCAGGCCAACATATAATTCTCTCTTTGTACATTCAAATGCCCAGTTTCGCCTAAGTTTAGTTTTAAATTACATCTGTAGCGAATACCTTTTCAAACTTACAGCTGGTAAACTGACTTTGACAATGACTTCCAAACATTTTGCATACATTATCTTAAACAACAGCTGGTTAATTTGGTATTTTTCTAACCTCTCTGAACATGCACATACTTTAGCATCTCAAGTTTATACCTTCAATGGTTGACATTCTCTTTCTGGCATAGAAATTCTTGGTTACCACAGTTTGTTTTGGTCACTAGCCAATCACTTTGTTTCTAGACCATGCTTTCACTTTCTTGTAGATCCTCTCCAGAGCATCACATTTCTACCAGTCGGTTACTAAATTTAGATAATACTGACCCTGCTCACATAGCACTGCTCTCAACACTGCAATACTCAGGAGCATCATCATTGTTCAGCAACACACATGTAACTCATTTTCAAGCTAACATATATTGCAGCCACTCCTGCTAAAGAACACTGGATTCATTGCATCAAATTACTTGAATGATCAACCCACTGCTCTTGGAATCTACATTTCCTTTTCTCTTGCCAAAGACAACATGTTTCATTCAGTATTTTTGTACATAATTTATGGGATAATGCAATATCTGAACTTTACTTTCTCCGGGAATCAACGACCGCCACCTCCCCGAGTTTGCTTCATTTCACCGTCTTTATTACCATCCCAACATTGCCGTTTACCCAGTAGTACCGGGTGAATCCGTGGCCCGTTTACTTGGACTGGCAACACTTCACTCTGCTACAAACTTTCAGGTAAGATACACTTGAATTTCTCCACATACTTTGAGATGTTATAGTCTGTACTAAATATACAGAAAGGTTATGAGGTTATTCTAAGTACTAAGTTTGTTAAAAGGGACTATTAAAATCACCTTTGAAAAAACTTCATTTTGTACAGCTGGTATGTAGGAAATCAACCCCCAAAGCCTTATCTGACAATGCACAGGAGAATGTAAAAAAATAAAAAAAGGTAACATCCAAAAACAAAGCATGTGGACTTCGGTTGCATGCATAAGAGTGTGCATACAGATGCATCATATACCAAGTATTATACTGGCTAGTTGCTTTTACCTTCACTTACAGAAAATCTAACCTTGCAATTTCTCTTTACAGTTGATATGAATATAGAAGTATACTGGAATGGAGCCTAAAACATTCAGAGCTAATTATTCTTGGGTGATTGGACCTGTTCAAGTATGACATGCTTCATGATTAGTTTTACCACTCACCATAAAGTTGCACTTTGAATTGACAAGTATTGTGCTTGAGAGGTATAATGCACTACTGGGCTTGTGTAACACTGGTCATTCTAAATGTTGCCCACTTGTTACAAACTTTTAACACTGACCTCTGGGTCCAGCTCACTCATGGAACCATCACCATGTGGGGCGGTGGTCACAACCTCTAAGTTGAAGAGGTAAAAATACCAATACATGTATAATCAGCAAAATTTTGAGAAATGCTTCCTTCTACATTTTAAGATGATAGAATATCTAATTTCATGCCAGATTCTTCAATAGGATCTTTATCATCTTGATCAAGTGAAATTTTCAGGCTATTTTTGGCCGGCAATCTTACTCCTTTCCAGCACACATATGTGCAAAATATAACACACTTGCTATGAAAGGCAATTCAAAGCGCTAAGAAGGTACTAAGTGCGAGGTTATTGTAGATAACCTTGCATATGTGTGAGTGGTCCAGCTATAAAAGAAAATTTGAAAATAAGTACACAGCTTTTTGTGGCAGCACCATGTTCTTTGGCATGAATTTACCTGAGCATACTACTTGGTATGGTAGAACTAGGTTTGAGAAAATTTATGCTAAGTTATGCTAAGTAAATTTATGCTAAGTAGTTCACAAGCAAAACTGACTTCCAGTCACATTACACAATCTGTCCCAATATAGGTGGGGTCGGGCTAGCTCGCTACTCTTCTCACGCATAGATCAGTTAGAATTTACCCAAAAATATTTCCTCTTGCTATTCATTTACACACAAAGTTTTGCCATGGCAGTTTTTTGAGGCAGTTTTCTGCGGCATGTGTGAACAGGTCTTAACCCCAGTGATGTCACTTCACATTCAAAGGTGTAACATATGATGGTTTTAACGGAGTCAAAAATTACCCCGTTTGGCATATTTTCAAGAAAATTTTCCAACAAATGTGATCCCTTTTTGCTGAAAAACAGGTACAAAATGGGCTCTATTAACATAGCTCTATTTTTGGCTATTAATCAAGTATACATCCAAAACAAGTACCTTATTCCTCAAACCTGGTCTATGTTATTCAAGTTGCAGGTTCCATTTTGAAATAGGGCCCTTTTTTGGGTGAAAATTTGTATCTTTCACCAAATAACCCCCCAAACTTACCCCTTATTACACTCACGGAACCATCACTATGTGGAGCTATGTCAATTTTGGTGGCAGTCACAACCTCTAACTTGAAGATTGAAAAACACCAATATAATCAGCAAAATTTTAAGAAAATGCTTCCTTCTACATTTCAGGATGATAAAATATCTCATTTTATGCCAGATTCTTCAATAGGATCTTCATCATCTTGATACAGTGATATTTTCAAGCTGTTTTTGGTGGGCGATCTTGCTCCTTTCCAGCACACATATGTGCTAGAGATCACACACTTGCTATGGGAGGCAATTCTTCGCGATACGAAGGTTAGGAGTGGTAGGTTATCTACAATAACCTTGCATAAGTGTGAGTGCCTTTTTATGTGTAAGTTCTAAATGTAAGCCGTACACAAATTCAATGTAAAGTAACACAACCAGGGTGCTTGAAGACTAACGTCAATGCATCTTTAGTAACCCTCACTGTGTACTGATGAGTTGTACGATGGCTGCTATGATGCGGCTCCCTCGTGGGCAGGTACCTAGATCCATGTCGGGCTGCTGGATCTTATCGGCCAGGAGCTGATCCAGTTCTCTCCTTAGCTCCCTCATCAGCTCACCAACCTTCAAGGATAAATAAACAGATCAAAATGAGAATTACACTAATTTGGCTTCCTGGAAAAGAGATTCCTAAAACTAAAATGCATCAAACTCGTCTGTGCAAGCTTTAGAGGTAACCAATCACCAACAAATATTTTACTATGTATACTTATGGTTCCTTGCCAGTACTATACTATATTCAAAACATCAGCTTCAAGCCACACTTATATAAAGAAGATTTCAAAAGTTTAAAGGCTCTCCAGATTAAAGGAAAACGCAAAATGTGATTAGGCTATTCAATGCACGCACACAGACGTACTTTCATGCGAGCATTGATATGAAATAATTTCCCCCCTTAAATTCTTTCATACTTAACCAATGGAATGTCTCATACGCTTTTTTAAAAGTAATATCATATCTTCTGATGAAATCTATATTCTTTAATTTTTGTGATTTTCCGACAATTATTTCATACTAGGTACTTTTGTAATAAAAACTGATACTAAATGAGTCATGCAGAAAAAAAAATATGTGTGTCATAGTGTAAAAGCATAAAACTATTTAAGGGTAAAGTAAGAACTGAGTGTGGACTATCATGTAACACCCATGAAATATAAAAGCACAGTTTTGTTGAACACAGGGTCTTGATTTGAGCTGTGCAAATTTTACCTCAATAGACCTGACCCGGAACTGAATCCATCCGTTGTCCAGGGAGATGATGAACTCTCCGGCCTTGAGGTCAATGTTGAGCTCACATCCTCCAAACAGGAGCAACGGGTAGACGGACACCATGCTACAGTCACGGATGTAGACCTGGTGAGGATGATAATAGAGAACGATTTTGAGAGAGATACTCAACGTTGAGTCAATAGAGCTAAATCCAATATCCAGAGCTTGACACTAACAGTGGTCCGGAGCACATGCGCCCCCCCCCCCAAGTTTTAATCCGCAACCCCAAAATTAAAAACTTTTAACAGGGGGCTCAAGCATACAGACCCTAGAATGTTTTAGTCTGGACCCCCTGTGAAAATAAAAGTTAGTGCAGAAGTCTGCAATATCACATTTGCAAGTATATTAAAGATATTAAGGATCAGCAGTCAACCTGTTAGTACCATTCGATTTTGGCATAAAAAGATTCCAGCGTGATACAACATGGACACCCTAATCAACAGGAATTATCTATTGTCTATTGGGATACAAAGCAGCCTAATATCTTATGGACAGTGTAACTGCAAACAAACAAAAAATGCAGAGTGAAATGAATGAGTATAGATTTATAATTTGTTCATCTTTGTCTATATAGTGTTAATCATATGTACAGTGAAAAAGGAAATATATAATTATCTAACCCACCAAATGAAACTCAGTTTACTTGAATTTCAGTAATTTTCAAGTACATGTATTTTAATGTAGACTAATGCACAATTCAGCCACCATTACATCCAATTTGGTTCTTCTAGGCTTTATCCTTCTCTATAGTAGACAGTCCAATAGACAGTCCAACACAAAGGGGTGTGTAACAGTCAACTTTTGTAAAGAATAAGAGTTACATGTAAAGATAAAGTTGAGTTCAGGTCAAGTTATTACATTGTGAGAGAAACTGTCTGGATGTAACTGGGAAAGGTTGATTACATAGTACATAAGAATGGGTGTGCACTGTAAGGTTTTGGAAACACCAAAATGAGAAGAAATTGACTCAATCCTGCTGAGAGTCACATGCACTGCCCACAGATATGTGTATATGGGACTGCACACACAAATGTGGCATGAAAGTTCGGCCGGAACATTTCAGCTGTTTCTTATCTATGAGGGCATTTGAAGAGAAATCCTTTTCAGGAGACATTTCTTCCATGATAACCTTCCAAACTGACATAGAAAAAATATGGAAAGCTCATAAATTATTTTTCACCTTTCCCAAAGCTCAACCTTCTCTTTTTAACCTCTTCTGCAGTGTGCAAATTCATACCTTTGATGTTTTGATTTTCTCCAAGAAGACGAGATATGGGCTCTCAAAGTACCTCACTTGGAAGTTAACTGACTTGGGATGGACGCTCACCTGTGGAAAAAGCAATTCATCAAAACAAAACCCTTTTTGTTTCCATGGCAACTGATTATCAGTACTAGTCACTATGGTCAAGAAAATAGATTTGCATTATTCAATAAATATGTGAATACACAATTGGGAGCCACATATTAATTTTTTTGTTTGTTTGTTTTAAAGTCCATTCTAGAAAAGCTGTGTTTTTGAAAAATTATAATGTTGGCCTTTGGCATTCTTCCAGTCATGGTGGAAACACTAAAATATGTCATGGCTTATTTGCTTTTAAATATCAGAAGTATACATAGCTTGAACTTAATACTTCTAAACTTTTGCTTCAAAGGTAAGATTCTTCTGACAAAAAAGAAGAATCTACAATGAAATTACGATCGACATTTTTAAAAAGAGAACATTGCAACAACCTGATCAACAAATTAGAACCTACAGTTTGATCTATTAGGCTACTGACTGTATTTCACCTAGAATTGAAGGAAAATGACAATAGTGATCCTATAATGTTAACTAGAACTTCTGTCATAAATCGTACAATTTCATTTACCAAAACTAAATTGTCACAATTACAACTATGGTAGAAGTTTAAGATATCAAATTTTTAAAAGAAAATTATAACGATCAAGACTTACATATCCATCATCTTTGGTTTTGAATTTAAGTTCCTGGGCCTTAGGGTTCATAGGGACAGCTCCTGCACTAGACTGGGTGTACTTGGCCTCAGGGGTCAGGACCTGGACTACGTTGGGATAGAGAGCAGCGCAGAGTACCGCTACCACAAGCTTATCATTGCTGGCGTTCACGTTGATCTGTCAGAAAGCAGGGAAGTAAATATGAGTAAACTAAAAAGATGATATTTAGTTGTGACAGAGATTGTTTACTTTATATTCTAATTCATCCATCAGCTGATATTTCTATGAGCTTGCTTTACATTTCATTTAGGTGAGAACATTTTTATGAAAGAGACAAATACAGGAACTGTATAAAGGGGGGGGGGGGGGGGGGGAGATTGGTCCCCTCTAAAGGGCAGCATTGCGAGCATCTTACCTGAGGCTCACATGCCTTGACGATCAAGTCACCGTAACCGTTGGATCTCCTGTCCATCTGACGTCCCGTCATGCTCAGACTTACAAAACCTATGCTGCTGAGTAGCTCAGCAAACTGATGCTTCATACTAGCTATCATCTGCAACATAACGAGACCAGAGAAGACATTTTACATCCAGCAAGCCTTGTTTTTATCTTTCTAAAGCTATGCATATAGGCATTGACTTGTATCTTTAGACATGTGTCATTAAGGTCCTAACCCTACTTACAAGCAAAAGAAATAATGCTTTGGGGGTGTATTCTGAGATTCATTTTATCTCAGATAAAATCTGAGATTTTAATTCAGTAAGATAAAATACCCTTAAACTCTTTTAAAATCGGTATTCTGAAAACCATTTTAATGGGATTTTATCTCATCTAAGACATGCCCATTCATAATGCCATAACCAATAAGAAATACTGTTAATTTCACTTTCATCATGCTCAGCCAATAGAATTGTCCTCTGCCAGTCTCTGGGGTAAGAGAGCGCAAATGTGTTATTTTTACAATTTTCAATACGTGTGCCTCAAAACGCAAACGCACTTTCGCTAGGATTTCCTTGAAAATGACTGAGGTACATTCAGAGGTTTTTAGAACACCATCACATTCACAAGCCTACTGCAAGTGTGATAATGGTTGGCAAAAATCTTGAAATAGAATTCGATAATCATAGAAGAATGTTGCTTGAGAAATGTAGTCAGTACTCAGTATCTTTTTGTTTATTTTGTCCAAAAATATCGCACTAACTGTGCATCCTAGAGATAAAATAGCCCCTACTCTATTTTAAGTTTTATTTTATCTTTCCTACAAATAATGAGGAGCGTAAGAGTTTAAAACTGCACTTAACATGCATACAACAAGTATAGGCACGAGAGAGGTATGAGACTGAGATAATTAAATCCGAGATAAAAAGTGGTCTCAGAATACCAATTGTTTTAAAAAGATAAAACAAAAAATGTTAGAGATAAAATGGTGCTCAGAATACCACCCCTGGTTTGCAGAATATGAAATACAAATAACTATCACATTTCAGACCTGATATGCCTAGTATCACCTTTCTAAAGCTATACATACAAGCATGCATCCCTAGCTCTGTGTCATTAATGTTCCAACAATAGACATACAGATGAGCAAAAGAAATCATCCTAAGACTTGGCAGAATGTGAAATACAAGTAACTTGCATGAAAATATCCATTTCTAACACCTCCAAGCCCATTTTTTTCCAATTCAGCAGCGATACAAAAAAAGAAATTATTATTGTCACTATTATCATGATCTGAAACAAATGTACCACATGTATAATTCACAATCACTAATTCACCTTCCAGTCCAGTTTATCAGCAAAGTTTCTTTCAATATCCCCTACCTCATTATCATTTCTGCTTGGACTATTAAAAAAAACCAACAACCTTCTACCACCAAGTATAACACACACAAGACATTCAAATCAACTTTATAATTCCATGAAAACAGAGCCCCAGGTACATGTATGCTTGGATTAATGGGGTAATGTCATTAACCCCTCCTGTGCCATAACATTTTCCATCAATTGTCAAAAATGAATTTTCAAGTGTTCAATTCGACTTAGAAATGCTTGTTTCATAGTTAAATTAGGCATAAAATACATTCTATTGTATAAACTTCACAACGAAGGCACCCATTTTGGGGTTACGAAGAAAAATGTAACGATTCTTAGGCAAAAAAAACACAAAAAAAACAGCTTGATGATCAATACACACACACTTCCTTTTCAACATACCTGCAGTGTTTTCACTGACAGAAAATTCTCATGACAGAATCTGTAGCTAAAGTAGTTGCTTCTTTCCACAGCTGTGGTCCAACCCTGGAAGAGAAAAGTTAGTCGGAAAGCCAATTTAGAGCTATTGATTTACCACACTTGTTATCAGGGGAAATTGGCAGATTAATTTCACTTTAAATTATTGAAGAAACAATGAAACAGGAAATATCTAAATGTGGGATGGGGGGGGGGGGCATAAAAAGACACTTCGTTTGCCTTATTATGATTCAGATAAAAGTAAAGAGATGTAGAGTAGGGGGCTGTTCCCACTTACCTTGTATGCTCTCAAGAGGGTCAGGTGATCACTATTACCCACAGCAAACTCCTGTCGCTTCCTATCAGCCTGGTCTCGCTTGTCAAAAGGCGCCATCTGTAGGACAGATGGTAGGTGAAGAACAAATACAGAAACATTTGTGAAATATTGAGCAACACCTTATCTGTCTACTGTATTATATTTAGAGTACACATGACTTAAAAATCAGAAAAAAATTGTTTATATTACCTCTTACTCATTCCAGATAAGTCAGCATATTCATCTTGAAAATTATAAATGGCTGAAAGATCTTCTTTTTTTTTTTTTACATCAAACCCATATCAAAATAAATGTCTGTTAACATTTAAAGTGATTTGATAACTTTGTAGAGGCTTGATAAAATCTGAGCTGCCTGGCCTTACATGCTATCAGTATATATAATATGGTGTAAAAATGAAGCCTAGGAAAAAAAATGCACTTCAAAATCATCATGTGCTTCACAAAAGCAAACATATACAAGTGACCGGAAATGCCAGATTCATTTCCCCCATAGATTGCAGTGTTAGACTAAAGCGTACCCCCGTACGGTTTCGTAAATGGCAGTATTCAGTCATTGATATCTTAATAATAGCACTGTACATTTGAAAACCTTTCTATGCCTGGCTATTTATTCATCCTTCTGAACATCATTTTACAAGACAGATATCAAAATTCAACAATTTATTAAATCAAGCCTCCACAAAGTTACCGATTCCCTTTAACAAGAAATACCATCATACGACTTTGTTTTAAAAACTAAATTTTCTTATGCTCAGCTACATAGACAGTGTTGAAAAATCCACTTCGATGGACCAAATTATATAGTTCTTCATTTTTACTTTTAACCTACCCTTTCCAGCAAAGTACACTGTAGTATATACGCACATATTCTAAGGTTTCATAGCATTACAACTGCTATGCTACATCTGCATTATTATTATTATCATTAATATTACTACTTATTTTGCACTTTCGAATCATCAACAAACAATATAAAATGTACATACATGTACATTCATCATAAACCAAAGGAGTTTACATAATAAGGTCATAGACAATTGTGCACCGACCAGGCTGTCTGGGGAAAGGAGCAGGTTAACCCTTTCGAGACAATTGACCACATTTTGTGGTTTGGCTCAATAACTTTGATTCAGAGCCCTAAAAAATATACCAGATACATGAGTAGAAAGAGCAAAATTTTCTGCACACACTGTCCAATTTTTGTTGCGTGACCATTCTGCATTTAATACAGGAATTTTTAAAAGGAGAATAAGCTTTATAATACTTAAATTGGCAACATATTGAGAGTTTCAAATTCATTGTTTTTTTTATCAAAATTGGCAATTTTGTCAACTTTTCGTCAAAGTTCCCAACCATGTATGTTGTTTTTAAAGACATTACATTTTATTACAACCATGTAGCATTAAAAGCAAAATATTACTGTTGCCAATTTGAAGAACAAAATGTGATTAATTTAGCCCTTAAATAATTCCTGTCCTGAAGGGGTTAACTAATGGACTTTCCTTCCTGCACCTGATCCAGCACATTAGTAGGCTATCTTAACATACGTTGTGATTTAAAATATTAATTCCACACACGTATCATGCTGCTAAAAATACCAAGACCGTGATCTAAATACATGCAGTTCAACATTTTATTGCTTACAAATGGTGACCTGAAGCTGAGGCTGGCTGCGATGGTTAGGACTGGATCCAAGCACTGGAAGATAGCTCCGAACAGCATCAGCTTACCGATCCTTACATCCACAGGGAGAGAGGCAAGATGATAGCCAAGAGAGGTCAGATCCTACAAGACCAAACAAACAACAAACATTTAGAAGGACATTTTTCCCTAGTATATTGATGGATTTGAGGCTGGAAAAATTACTGCCCAATGCACATGCGGCTCCATAATATGGTAGAGAAAAAACAACAGCCCACATTTGAATGTCATATTCTCAAAGGATCATGGGCTTCAGTTGTTTTTAAGCATTTCCCCCCTCCCCCCCCCCCCCCCCACCCCTGACAAACTTGAAAATGCTTTTGCGATGGTAATGAAGTGACTTAATATATGTCCTTGGATGAATGGGGGGGGGGGGGCTTAGCAGTCTCAAGATTACCATGCAGTTTACAAGTTAACCATGACCTGATTATAATGCTGATGTTGATTCAGTGGCCATAAAACACTTATTATGTCAATGCCCAACTGGCTCTAAACAGACAATGTTCAAGTTTCCAATTAGGAAGGCAATGGAACATTTCTGAAAAATATATTCCCCATCGGCAGACAACAGGACATAATAATTGCAGAAACGACGAACAAACCTGATCAACTGAAAGGGCTCCTAAGTCTTGCAGTCTTTGGACAGCATCATCAATGTTCTCATTCTTAGGAGGCTCCAATAACTTGTTCAGGACTTCCTGATAAGTAAACAAACAAAATATGACTAAGTGAAAACTAAGATATGTATTGTTATTATACACATTTCATAGAGAATTAGAAAATAACACTTTTTAGAGCAAACTATGTACATGTAAATTAAAATCTATAAATCTAATAACTGAATAAATATAAAAAAACTGCAACACATTTTTTTTCTATTTGCAAAAAAGAAATCATGATTTTGCATCAATGCGTTTTCAAGTATAGGCCTAAGCTTAAACATGAAGCCTAGGCAGAAGGAAGCATGAAGATTATTGGGTATTCTTTGGTAGAGTTATAGCATTTATAATCCAATCAAATTATTGGAACACTAAAACAAAGGCACTATGCTGATGAAAAAATATCAGGGCTGATATTCATAAAACCTTGCTAAGCTGGTTGCCAACTAACTATATAACCTTTAGTATGTACGTGTATTAAATTAGTTGGCAACAAGGTCTAATCAGGGCCTCGTCTTATAAAAGACTTGATATTGATTACAAATAATTTGCAATAAATATCAATCGCATCTCCTATCTCTTTGTACAGAGTTACGATTGATATCTATTGCAAATTATTTGTAATCAATCGCAACTCTTTTATAAGATGGGGCCCTGGTTTCAAGAATATAGGACAAGATTTTAATCTATAATGGCTGATAGTCCTATGATACAGGGTGCTTCAGGAAAGGTAGTGTTGCAAAATGGGTGGAGCCTAATTCATAAAAATATATTTCAATCTAGGAGTTATGATATCTATGGATACGACTGAATACCTTGACATGGTAACCCTGAAAGACATCAAGGATTTTGATCCTCAGTACCAGCTGCTCTAGAGGAATACGCTGAATCTCTGCACACGGTAAAACAAAAACATGAAAATTGACAGCAAAGAATATTACATTTCCATACACTCTACAAAATCATTTTTTTTTTGTCAGAATGACATGTAAGTAGGTAAGCACATCAGCAAAGTTACAGCTTGTTCCTTGACACTGCGTTTGCAGTATTTTAAGCAGATATTAGCCTGTTGATCTCAAATTTGCAAAAGATACATAGGGAGACAGCATGGAAGAAAAATCTTCAGAGACAGAGCTCTGAAGACGTTTCCTGAAAATTCTTTGTATTGCAATGGATCCAATACACCAGTATCACATTTTAGTATTTAATATCAAATACTGCATATCGTCTCCTGAGATCCAAGTGATATGGTTTAATGCCCTTTCAGCTCTCTGCCGATGATACACAACAGATAAAGATGTCTTAAATGGTTGCTATGGTGATCAAGGTGATGCCCTCCAGGAGTATCATCCATACCTGGTAATTGCTGATCCCGTAGTACATGCTCAAAGGTGTGATTAGTGAAAAGATGGAAGCACACTCCTGCCGTCACACGCCCCGCTCGACCTCTACGCTGCATGGCGTTGGCCCTGGATACCCAGACAGTCTCCAGGGACTCCATCCGCTTACCTGGGTCGTATCTGACGGATCAATACAGGGGAAAAGGTCATTCACAAAGATGCAGTAAACTGTTGATAAAAAAAAAAACTATTTTAGGTGTAAATGAATGGCAAGTGGGGGTGAGAAAAAAAAAAGTGCATGCAGAAAAGGCTCCAAAATGTTCTCATTTATCACTTACAAGATACAGAAATATCAGGCGCACAAGGCTTTTGCCACCTATTTTGCCTAAGTGGGAATGAGGCTTAAAGGGCAATCCAACCTTGGTAATAAGATGATTTGTGTGAAAGCAGAAAATAAGACAAACAGAATGGCGAAAGTTTGAAAGAAATCGGACAAGGACTAAGAAAGTTATGGATGTTTGAAAAATGAGATCACTACATCTATGCGAATCTCAAATTGGCAATTTGGTGAGTCAATTGTGACATTTTTGTGGACAACTCTCCCATTTGTCGTATACAAAAATATCATTAATTTGCGGTTTTCTTTGAGGCGCTTTTACCCTCTGGGCAGTACTCAAAATATATTGAAGATAGCATATTGTTATAGGTCCTCATGAACGAAAAGATCCTACTGAGTAAGGCATTTTGAAAAAAAGTGACATTTTAGTCATTTTGTGTGTTAGAGCGAATGGGGGAGTTGTCCACAGCTACATCACAGTGACATTACCTATTCGGCCAATTTGAAATTCCCATATGCATAGTGATTACAACTTTCAAAAATTCATAACTTTCTTATTGCTTGTCCGATTTCGTTCAAACTTTCACCAATCTGCTTCTCTGATTTTTCCTCTTTCTTTCAAAGCAACTTGCTGTAAAGGTTGGATTTCCCTTTAAGATGTCAACTAGAACAGACACTCTAGAGCAGTATACTAAATATATTCAAACTTCAAGCATACCCCTTCAGCAATAGTGTCTCTTTGATAACCCCAAACATGTCCTAAAGCTTGCCTTACGCTTGTTTCATACATGATATCTTGCACTTCATGAACTAACTGAGAAAAAAAAAAAAGATCAAATTATAAGTTTTCTCCACCAAACACCTCACCTCTTCTCTTTCATCCTGCCAGCATCAATAACAAAGACAATGTCATCGATGGTGATGGACGTCTCTGCTATGTTGGTTGCTATGACGATCTTAGTGATGCCCTCCTTGGGTTTATCAAAAGCTGCATTCTGGTCTTCACTTGAGAGGGAGGAGTGGAGTGGGATCAACTTGTATCTGATATAGTGAAAGATGGGATCAATATGATGGGGCTTTTCTTAATTCAATTCTTTTCATTTACACTAGGAAACAATGACACCAAGGTGGCAAAGAGATTCTTGCAGTAGTAGTAGACTTTATTTGATAACATGTTTAGCATAAGGTTAACCTGCCTCAAGGTCTAAAGGTACATTGCTGGGTTAATAAGGCAGGATTACAATTGCAGAACAAAGAGCATGCTATGAGTTGATTGATACAAATATTATCACATACATGTACATAATGTTTAATCTCTAATATTTGAAGATGAAAGGAAGAGAGAGAGAAACAAAAACAGAAATATGAAGAAATTGCAGGTGGTACATTCCAGCATTGTGGAGAAGTCAAATGTATTGAAGCTTGTTATGATACGTCAGTCTTTGGAATGTCTGGATATATTATCTAAAACATATTGCTATTATTGAGATGGAACATTTTATTCAGAAAACATAACCAGCATAAGATGGAGCATACTTCTTTGGTTTCTTTGGTCCACAGAGTGTGCTTTGGAGCTGTTCATAGAGGTCAGTAATTTCTCCAAGTCCTGGTAGAAAGATGAGGATGGCACCATCCTTGGGGTACTGCAAGAAATAGAAAAAGATATAAATGGGGCTAAGAGAAGATATCAGAAGGGTTATAATTAGGAATACTACAAGAAATCAGAAAGGGTACAACTGAAACTCACATTTTATTGATCTCATATTACTTCATGAGCTTCTAGCCGGGTCACTTATTTAGGAAGGACTGGAGCAATAATCACAGAAGATACATGTAAATATAAGACAATGCAATAATTTCAGTGCTGTCCAATACTGAGATGGGACACCTGTACACTATAAATAGCAGTTCCTTTCAAGGTTACAAGTCCATGTAATAAATGCTAACTGTTAGCCTCTAATTCATGCTATATTCAGCTCAACAGCCATACACATATATTCCATCTAGCATGTGGGAATAATAAGACTATTTTCTAAGATACATTCAAATAAAGAAATTTGAATTTCTGACAACAAGAAACAACTTGCATACATAAGTAATTGCTAATTTAAAATCATAAACTTTTGAGGTTTTAAAATGAACGCAAAAATCTAATCTCATGGAACAAAGTAGCCTAATGATGAACATTGGACTAACCTCATGATCGCCTTCCACAATCCACTTGACAAGATCTTCAATCAAGTCATTGTTGATCTTCTCAGGGTCAATGGTAGCTAATGTCTTGATGGTAGACATCTCATAATCTAAATTGAATTGAATTGAATTGAATTGAATTGCATTATTAGAAGAATAATCAAATCTTCAATCATGTCATGTTCATCTTCTCAGGATTAATAGTAGCCAATATCTTAATGGTAGACATCTCATAATCTGAATAAATTAAATACAGTTGAATTGACTTGAATTGAACTGAAATAAAATAATTGATATTAAATTGAGCTGAGTTACATAGAGTTGAGTTGATTTGATTTGATAAAATCAATTGCATTTTCAGGAGAAAGATTTCACATTATTTGTTCTTGTTTTAAAAATTGAAATATAAAACCATATCAGCCTTTTAGATACATAAATTCAGTACAATCTGCAAAAAAACTTATCCAAGCATTAACATAAGTACTTCAGCAAATATCAATGTTTTAATTAACTTTTTTTTCATCAACAATAAAAGTCAGAAATGTAGCTGTAATAAGCCTCTCTGGTATCAAGAAACTTACAAAAAATGTGAGTCTATGGAAAAGTCCATTACTTCTAAACTGAAGAACCAGTTACCCAATAATTTTCATGATACTTTACAAGCTTATCTCATGAACCTGTATAAACTGCATTTTTCTTACTCACCTTGGTATCTCAGGGCCATCTGTTGCAGCGTCAAATTGGCATCTCTCACATTGTCCTTGGGTGGGGTGAAGGTCGTCCCAGCAAAGGCTTCAGCAATTTCCTCATCGAGGTTATCAAATTTGACTTTACTCATGGCCCTAGCGGAGGTTTCAGAGGGCACGGCGTTGCTTCGCTTGATGGGCCGGGCCAGGGGCGAGTTCTCATCTAAGACATACCTAAAGGGAAAGAATCCCACAGGATGGCAAGAGGCTGATGATTTGTACTCAATTTTTCAATTAATGCCAAAAGTTATGCTTCAAGCATCATTTATCATAGTGGACATGTAGATTTCATATCGAAAGCAATTCCACATTGGGAAAATCTGCAAAGCTTTTGTTGGTTGACTTGACCTATACAAATCCGACTTCTTTGTTCAAAAAATGTCTTCATCTCTAAGAGCAGACCACACTCTTTAATAAGTGTGGGGGACTTCAGAAAACAAAACCCAAGTGTAAATTTGGCTGAAATGTATGGACAAGAAAATTGGCAAGTCAAAATCCAATACATGACAATTTCTCTCACTTAATCCGTTAGTGACCGACATTCTTTTGCTGTTTGAATTTTTCATGAAGTTTGTATTTATGACAAATAAATTCTGATAGTTGCAATGATGAATCAAATTCTGTACCAGTACAGATTCAAAACTTCTTACTCTGTGTACTCTATTGCATCTTCCAAGAAGTACTGATCCACAGGAAAGGTTTTACCTAGATAGAGGAACAAGGAGAAAATACATCAGAAATTTCAGAATAAGGGCAAAACTAAATCTTTTCTCTGGTTAGCAATGTAAGAAAATGTAATGTGATTAGCAAATACATTTGCAAATAATTAAAGTGTGAAGTAGACTGATTTCAAAGAGTAAACTTTAAAATTATACAAATTACTACATACCCAGGCTTCTCACCAGAAATTTGATTACACATTGAAAGAAATTTGGCTTTGGTGCATCCCATGGGGGTGATTAGAGAGGAGCACAGCACATTCATTGGTCTCAATTAAGTAAAATTTGGCTTTGCTGCATCCCACAGAGGTGGTTTGGGAGGACTAAAATAACTTTGGAGGTTGAAAGTATGCATTGACATATTTATTATCTATTGCCATTGTCCGTACACTTGTCAGGGAGGATTTACATTTGGGGGGTTTTTTTTTTCTGAAGTCCCCCACACTTGGTACTAGCACCAAGGGTGTTATGCATTGGTGTGAACCCTGTGCATACCTAGATCAAATCAAAAAATGACACAAGCCTATTCACTTACCAGGGATGTTGATGACAGGACAATCAAAGAAATAACTAGAGAAGAGATCGGCATTCAGGGTAGCACTCATGAGAATGACCCGCAGATCTGGTCGCTGTGGCAACATGTCTCGCAGAACCATCATCAAGAAATCACTAGATTTCCATAGAGACAAAAAAAGAAGCAGTGATGATGCAATTATTCTCCAGTATACTCTCCAGCATCCATCCTCATCATAACACTTCCCATTACTCTAAAAAAAATTCCCCAGAAGATGTTTTGTCACAATATCACAGCATTCAAAATAATCATTTATGTTGATGTTTGAAAGTCTGAAAGACTGGGCTTTGACCATTTCAAATTTTCAGTCAGTATGTCTCTCTCTACATGACAGAACAGTGCATTTTCATACTCCTCATACACTTCCTCCTCCTCCTCCTAAACTACACACAAAATCTCACTTCTCTTCATTGCACTTATGGACTTCATTCAAGACTTAATCTCCTGAGTAAGATTCTATCTTCCCCTTCAACCCCCTCCTCCCCCCTTCCCCCTCTTTCCCTCAACTCCCCATCATCTCATATTTCCTATCATCTCATCTTTCCTCTTCCTCACTCATTCTCAATCTCTGTGACATCATCATCTAACCCCTCTTCACTCCCATCATGGACTTAATTTACGATACCATGGGAGACTGTTCAAGACTGGATCACTCTCCAATCTCTTGAGTAAGATTCTTTCTTCCCCTTCAACCCCCCCCCCCTCCTTCCTCCTCTTTTCCTCAACTCCCCATCATCTCATCTTTCCTCTTCCTCACTCATTCTCCATCTCTCTGACAACAGCATCTCACCTCTCTTCACTCCCCTCGTGGACTTAATTTACGATACCATGGGAGACTCCGTTCAAGACAGGATCACTCTCTTATCTCCTGAGTAAAATTCTATCTTCCCCTTCAACCCCTTCCTCCTCTTTCCCTCAACTCCCCATCATCTCATCTTTCCTCTTCCTCACTCATTCTCCATCTTTATGACAACATCATCTCACCTCTCTTCACTCCTCTCATGGACTTCATCCACAATTATATGGGAGACTCCATTCAAGACAGGATCACTCTCTAATCTCCTGAGCAAGATTCCTGTTGTACAGAACATCAGTCGAGTAGAGGCAGACTGCAAACAGAGTAAAAAATTGAACATTTGTCGGTTTAATACAGCTTGGCGAACACCATCCTGCAAGGAGGAGCTAATGGGAGAAGATAGAGGGGAATAGCTACAACAAAAAAGAAGGATTAATAGCATCTAGCAGGGGACAGGGATGTATTTTGAGCAGCTACATGTAACTAGAATAGCTGAAGACAGAAAGTTAAGTGGAAACTGTATCTCACAATCCTTCACATTGTCGCCCCCAATGGCCCCCAAGCTATGAGGCATACATAGGAAGGTACAATGTAGTTAAATAGATTTGCATGAGAGCATAGACAGCAAATATACTCTGAGAATGCTCATGTGGGCCTGCAGTTTTAAGTCCTATTCGAGGGACTATGTAAAATTTGAGGACTAATGACTTAATACCCAATGGCATTTGAGCACTAACCTGGACCAGAAAAAAAGGTGTTCTCTTTCTATTAAAGAGAACTCCTTTCTTACAGTAGTTAAGCCATACCCCCTCAATTTAGAACCTAATATGTCCCTGTGCAGACATTTCGTGTTTGAAAATCAAATATTATAACAATGTTATGTTTCTTGTATATGCACCACAAAAGAAAAATATCAAGCGAAGAACCAAATATGCCTATGTAAACATATCTTGTAATAGACAAAATAAATAATTATAATGGCTTCTTATATAGCGTTCACATCTGCAACGCTGAAATGCTCATGGCACTTCGACATTATTATCCCAGTAATAGCCGAGCTGCCAAAGTAAATAGCCCTCAAGCAAATCAGGTACCCATTAACACCTGGGTGGAGAGTGGCAAATGTAGATTGATGTCTTGCCAAAGTACGTATATGCCAGGCTGGGATTTGAACGAGCAGACATACCTGTTTATTTTCCAGCCTGATCTGGTAGCCCACAATGTCTCCTAGCCTGGTAGTCCTCTCCTTAGCAACCCTGTCAGCTACAGCAGTGGCCGAGATCCTCCTGGGTTGGGTACAGATGATGTTACTCACATCCAAACCTTTCCCCCGCAGGGACGCATCGAGGATGAACTGAGGCACTTGGGTAGTCTTGCCACATCTGAAATTTGAATGCCAGAACGATAGGAAGAGGATAAGAAGACTGAACAAAAAAAACCAAAAAAAACAGGGTAGCGCAGACACATTTCAGGTTATAGACAAATGCAGTGCAGGAATTGGAGTGTTGAACAATATGTTTGGACTAAGATGGGCTACATTATTCTTCCAGACACTTTAACGGTTACCTCAATCAAGTCTATATCCATGGAAGACATTTTACACAAAATGACTCAATGAAACAGTACTTCATGTTAATATTTCACTCTTGAAGTTCATTTTAAACAACTGTCCAAAAGCTTTGTGGCCCAGACCACATTAAAAATCTTGAGCATTGATGTTTAGCTAAATATTCCAATTGCTAATCTTACCCAGTAGCCCCACTCACAACGAGGACCTGGTACTTGCTCAAGGTGTCCAGGATATTGTCCTGTTCTTTCCATGCAGGTAAAGCCTCTCTCCTTGTCAGCATGGACTTGTAACCATTGCTTGTCTACAGATAAAAGAGATGTTCCATGGGCAATGCTCAAAATACACATGGGACAAAGGGCAAATTACCCCTGCTATTATTGTCACAGCCCCCTTCAGGCCTCAAATTAGCCTTGAAAATTTCTGTTTGGACAATATTAATAAATATTAATACAATGTAATAAAGATAAAGACCACGTGTTGGTAAAAGGTAAAGCCATGGGACAAAAAAAATTAACCTTCTACTTAGAAGAATAGTGTTTAGTTAATTTCTTATGAATACACAGTAACAGGGCTGTTTCCATAGACTGAAAAGGTGTCACTTTCTACAATTTCAGTACACTCATTGGGAAGTTAATTCCAAGTAATGTTCTCATATTATTATCACTCTCTTTATTGATGGGATAATATCTATAAGTGTCCCATATTGCCATACTCAAGTGGTCAAATGAAAACCCTAGCTCCAACCCTACTAAGTCATATATGTATATTCAATGGTACACTGAAAAATACATAAATATCCCCAACAAAATGTAGTATCCAAGTCCTAAATCAAAGGATAAACTAATATGCCTTTTTGAAAAGTCTATTCTCAAGTATTATGTGAGTTCTATTTACATGTACCTGGGCCTTCCTAAATTGGTCCTTCAGCCTCCTATTATCCCTTTCTTCGTCTCGCTTGGTCCTCTTTGGTGGAACGTACAAAGTCCTGCCAAGGTCTTTAGCTCCTTCCCTTCCGGTCAGAACCTCTGCCTCTTTAGCTGTAGATCCTGCAGCATTGTTAGACTGTTCGTCTGAGGGTTCTTCTGCATCAGACAACTCCTCATCCTGCTCCTCCTCCTCCTCCTTCACATCCACTACATCAAGTTTAGTCCTTGCAGGCAATCTCCTGGCCTGAAATGGCAGAGGTTTTCCATCAAGCAATGTCTTCATTTCCTCCTCATCCTCCAGGATGCTTACAATGCTAAACACAGCCGGACTCCCGCTTGGTGCGTGCTCTGTGGACTCCTCAGCCAGTCGCTTAGTCACATTCAGACATTTGGCAGCCTGGAAGTCGGGATGGGTAGATGAAAAGGCAATCACGGGTGGTTGCCATGGATACAAGTTTTTGCTCGGAAACCGAACCTCTAACTGATACCACTTGGTGTTGTCATCATCCATCATCTCGTCAAACTCGGTATCTTCCTCCACATCCCACGGAGCCTCATGAAGGAACTTGCACCGTGATCCGAACCGGCAGTTGCCCTCTTGGTAGAAGTGGCAGAGATTTTGTTTTCTCCGACGAGACTCTTGAGCCTTCTGAGCGGACTTCTTTTTCTCGTTCTTCTGGGCTTCCTTGAGGGATTTGTTGATGTGAGAGAGCTTTAGTCTCAACGTCCAGACTTGGTTGGGGATCCTCTCAGAGAAGTCTGATTCGTAGATCGAGCTCAAAGCAAAAGCCTCCTCTTGCCTCTGTTCTTTGAGTGACTCTGGAGTAACACTGTCGTCAACAGCTTCTACAGTGTAATGATGACAAATGTGAAATCGCGATCATTTTAAAGACACGATGCTAGTTTTCAAAACTGTTTACGACTTTTTAAAATAATAATTTGGTCAGAAGATATATCAAATAAGAAAATATTTCCCATAAACCCCACTGTTTGATATCAGGAACACAAGCTCATTTGGATAAATACAATATAAAGGATAACATAAGATATTTATGAGGTATCCCACAATTGAAATTTGAATGTAAAATGTTGCATTTATCCATCACATCAGAGGATATGAGCTCGACAAGATTTTTCAAAAATGATGTTACGGGTGCATTTCAAATTATTTTGACAAAGATTATTGAATAATACCAGTCATCAAGATTGTGTTTATCAGTTTGCCAAGTTTTAAATACATGTATTCACAACTTTATATAAGTTTGATAAAGATGGGTTTTAAAAAAATAAACCAAGCAAGTCAAAAACAAAAAGAATACCTATGAGGTAAATTTTATTCCTCACAAAAATTGGGGTTTCCAACTAACCTTGGCTAGTAGATATTGCATAATTTTTCAAGAAATCCTTGTAGAGTTGTTCAAGTGCTAACCCTGCATCCCCATCATTATCCTCCAATGCTTGAAGGCTTTCTTTCTTTGGGTATCCGCATCTGTGAGGGAAATGTTAGCAAACCATAGAATCATCTCTTCTCAGGGGAAAATCTATTGTTGTCCAATAATCAAAATATTTTTCTAAGCTACATGTATCCACAGAGTAATGCAAGCAATTTGAAATGACATAAAAAATGAATGAGATATTAAAACAAAATATGTACAGAATGAAAAAAATAATTTATCAACTTTGAGGAATTTATTTGGAGTTCAAAGGAAACTATTGCTTGCAAAGAATAAACTATGGGAGCTAAAACTTCAGTACCTGCAAACACTAACCTGATAAGTTTTTCAACAGCATATTTACTGATTTTCTGTTTGTTGTCTTCGGGTCCTCTGTCCTCTTCTTCCTCACGCCATACACCAAGTGGGGCAAAGCTTGAACCTGATGCCTCTACCTTCAGTGAGTTGTCATCTGTCCAGAAGTGACGAGACGTATCGTAATCCAGCTCTTCATAGTCTTCCAACCTGGAATTAAAGAACAAGATGAAGAAATGTGGAAATGTCCAAACACTGGACACAGATATGGACACATGAACTATAGAAGCATGTGGCATCAAATTTTGAGTCAAAGTTGTGTTTGAAGGTACTTTGTCCATTTTGCCCCCCTAAATTTTGAAGTTGTGTGAGTATGCGATAAAGTACAAAATAATTGTAACTGGAAAACTTGTATGGATGTGAAATGGATGATTTGTTTTTAAGTAAGTAATAATAACAGTTTTGTAATACTGTATTTGTTTTTACTCGAGAAAAATCACCTAAGTTTTCAAATCATTTTTTGACTGTTACTAGTACATGCACTTGAGTTGATTTCTGAATAGCTCCCTCTGCGACAAAAGCAAGATTTTCATTTCTTACAAAGGAGTTATAGAACTTGTGACCTTGAAATTTCATAGGCAGTATCTGCAGGATGTCTACTAAACATGTGCAAAGTTTTGCTGAATTTTATATAAGTCTGCAAAAGGAATGTCAATGAAGTAACTTTAAAATATGCAAGTAGTTAAAGAGCAACCATCTCCATTGGACATTAGTGCAATGATTTCCTTCAACATGGCTTAAAGAGAAAGAGAAGCTTACATGTTATTTTTCACCTTTACCAAAAATCAACCATCTCTTTGAAACAATAATTCAAGTTGTCAGCATAGTATAAATTTGATTTTCTTCCACCTTGAATTCCAAAGGGATGTTTTTCTTTCAGCAGATGCTGAAAGAATCATTTTCAGCACAAGATCTGAGGCTTTGAGATGATGGCTGGTAACTACGCTTACTGGGCCCTCTTGCATAAAAAGTTGCGATTAAACGCAACTCAAAAAATTTAACGCAAGTCCTACATACGCGATCCTGATTGGTTGAAAATAAAGTTGCGTTTAATTCTTGGAGTTGCGTTTAATCGCAACTTTTTTTGTTGCAAGAGGGCCCTGGTAACTGAAAATAAAGATTTGGTCTACCATACCCCATATCAAGGTCCAGGTCTACTCCATGTAGTTCCCTCAATACATCCTTGACTAGTTCCTGGTTCTCGTCACTCATATGGAGGGACTGCATCTTGACCTTGGTGGATGGGTGGTGGGCCTTACGACGAACAGGAGGAGCCTTGGGTTGGTAGGACTGTGAGGCTTTGGGAGCCTGGTAGCTGTGACAGAATTAGGCATAAGGGACACATTAAGGACCATGTTGGCACTGTCTCAAAGCATCTTTATAACTGTGGCAGGATGAGTTGAATGCTCCACATGAATATCACTTAAAGATCAAATGACTGGCATACACTCTTACAAAAATAAAAAGCATCCTGTATTAAAAATGTTAACACAAAACAAACACTGTATGATAATAGTTGCAAAGGTGTCAGTACCATACCCTGTGCATTCAAAACCAGTAAACCACATAATTATAGCCTGCATGCAGTTCCCAAAAATGTCCTATTTGAGCATATTGTGTGAATGAATTGTAAACCCAATACTCCCCCCAAAGATGAAGTATCAAATATGATGATAAACTCTTGGATCTAATGAAAGGGCAAGATTCCTGTGAGCAAACTGGTCCAAACTATATACAGAAATAAGTACAATGATTACAATCTACATAGAATATCCAAAGTATAATACCTTGATGTCTTGGGCTTGTCCTGTTTAGGCATGAGTACAAAGTCATCATCATCATAGTCGTACATCATAGATACGCTCTTGCCCTTCCTTGCTCCAGTGTCTGATGAGGGTCCATGGGGCCTTGCAGTAGCCCCCTGCTGCTGGCCTCCTCCCCCTCTTCCTCCCCCTCCTCTTCCTCCTCCCCTTCCACCACCACCACGCCCTCTCCCTCTTCCTCTTCCCCCTCCTCCTCTACCCCCTCCTCCTCTACCCCCTCCTCCTCCTCCTCGATTGGCGCGGCCTCCTCCTCGGTTTGGTTTGCCACCCCTTCTAACAGCTCCTGATGGCTGGCTCATGATGGTGCACTAGATGTTCTTACAGCACTGCAGATAGTTTGGGAGGCATTGTCATCTCTTCTCCTAGATGAACATAAGGATAATAAAGAGAATGAAATGAAAATGAAAATCTAAGGCACATATACTGATGTTTTGATTTACTGATATTTAACCCTTTCAAGACAATTGACCACATTTTGTGGTTTGGCTTAATGACTTTTGATTTAGAGTTCTAAAAAATATACCAGATACATGAGTAGAAAGAGCAAAAATTTCTGCACACACTGTGTGCATTTTTGTTGCATGACCACATTGCATTAGATGCCAGGAATTTAAAAAAGGAGAATATGCTTTAAAATCCTTAAATTGGCAACACATTGAGATGTTCAAAATCATTGTTTTTTATCAAAATTGGCAATTTTTAAAAACCTTTCAACACAATTCTTAACCATGTGTGGCGTTTTCAAAGACATTACATCTTATAGAACCATGTAGCACTGAAAGAAAAATATTATTGTTGCCAATTTGAAGAACAAAATGTGATCAATTTAGCCCTTAAATAATTCCTGTCCTGAAAGGGTTAAGCAAGTAGTCACCAGTGAGCAGTTGATTTCTCTGACCTTGAAAGCAGCTCTCTATCTCTGTCATATCTACATGTATTTATTGTTGTTTATTTTTTGTATTGGGAAATATTATCATCTTGTCATCTTGGTTGTTGATGAAGGAATCAATCTATTTCATATAGGGAGGTGTAAAAGCATGTGTCCTATAAATAAGTAAAGGAAAAAACATTTTTGTTGAAAAAAGAAATGGAGATAGGTCTAGATCCTTGCATATCATTATTTTGTATGCAAAACTTTCAAAACAAATACAGCTGTGGTCTGCTGTAAAAAAAAATTCTAATAAATAAGCATTTATAATTAACACCCCAATCACCAAGGTATTATGAACTTAATTTTTCAATGCAAATATGCACAGTTAGCCTAGTGTATTGAAAAATTCTTGCTTTATCATGAAATAGGAAACCACCCAGTCAGCATAGAGACTCACATTCTCATGCTAAGTCCGAGATTCAAAGGTGGAATTGGAACAAACACACCTAATTATGCATTCGAAGAAAAACAAAGTGCCACTGTGCGGAATGATTGATGAATGAGTGGTTGCTCAACATTATCATGGTTGAGGAAACCACCATTCACTCTGCACAGAACTTCATTGCATCACATGCACTGTTTTAAGTTTTCCTCTAAATGTTCTCTACATCATGGCCTCATAGCTCATTGACCCTGCACGCAAGCGACGTGTGCAAACAGACGAACGAATGGCTTTCTCTACCCAATAAAATATAGCCGGTGACTTATTCAGGATAATGTAAATTTGTTTCTATCAATAGTAATACATCTCTCTACTTAAACTTGATCAATGTCAATATGGGCTTCCACTTCAAATTACTTTAGTCAACATGCATGTCATCATAACATTAACAACACAGAATGAGAAAAGTGGAAGGCAATGTTAAATTTCAGTATTTTTTTCCCTCCGAACATTAGAATTAGAATCATTTCCTGTGAATTACTCAATTAGATAAATCTTTTTATTTATTAATGCCTTAATGCCATGGCTCATTAAGCTAAAGACAAGTTCAAGTAAAGATAACAATACATGTGTCAATGCTTAGGCATTTTGACATTTACATTTGTCATTCATTTCATTGGCATTACTCATTTTTTTTATTAGACATGTTTTTGTTTTTTTTAGATCTAACGTTAGATCTAACTTAATATAATATAACCGGTTCATTTTTGTAAATCCATAGTTAGATCTACTTCAGTACTTGATCTATATTTTGGTTCCAAACCTCACCAGATCCTGATGCCGGATGATGTGAAGTTTTTTTCTCTATAGTAAAATTACAGTTTGTCAGTGCCAGACAATCAATTATTCAGCACAAGCATATTGACAGGTCGCACGGCAGGCACGTGCCACTAACTTGGAATTGCTTGTGTGGCATGGGCACCAGTAGAACTGCATACAAATAATACGCATATAAGGTGCACGGTACGATTGCTATGCTAACGTCTCCGGAGTTTCGGCTGTGCTGGCATTCAGGGCCGGCCTCGGACATCTACGAAGAGGAGCTGGCCGATTTAGCGTTAAACCTACGTAAAATAGAACACGTGGGACTGTAACATCCTATGTTGCCAGTTTTGTGCAAAGATGTGATTAAAGAATCGTAAGTTAATTTTTTTGTAAATGGCTTCATTTTTTCTGCTAAAAATAACTTTCTTATATTATTATTATTCTTTAACTGATCAAAAGGTTCACAAACAAATATAGTATATTTTTAAAAATAGTAAATAGATCTAAAAATCTTACAATTTTAAGAAGCGCGCGCTATACAAATTAACGTCCGCGCTAGATGTGTTTTGTGATGATGTCTTGATGATCGAGCGCGAGAAACTGAAGGCAAATGCCAAAGCGAAAGCTAAAGCTGCTTTGAATTGGATGACTTTATCCTGTCATTATGTGCAAAAATATTCGGAGATTATTTTGGAAATGTTTGTCAACATGAAGGTTAACCACAAGTTACAATCTACTGATATTTGACCCGGCAAATGAAGAACAGGCCACAGCCACGCATTCACTCGGCTCATGATTTCAAGTCGTCATGGTCATTGTGTTCTGACTTTCTTCTTTTTTTGGTGTTCGCCTTGCAACAGTTTTTACATTCAGAGTCAGGGTTCTCCACTAGCGGTTTTACCCGGGGGCTCCGCCCGGGTAAAATTTGAAAAACCAGTTTAGCGCCCGGACAAAATTTCCCCGCCCGGACAAAAACTTGACGCGCCCGGATATGAAAATTGACATATTTTCACGCACTGACAAGACAGCATCAAGACCGCGCGGCATTGCGCAATCAAGCATCGACTTAAAATAAAAACTTTACTCGCATGATCATGTCGGAAACCCGCACGAACGCATTATCTCTTTGCATGAACCACGTCGAATTCTCATTGCGATCACGGCCACCTTCTCTGGATCGATCGCAACGAGTTCTGTCTGTGGGACTCGCGCGCTGCATGCTGCGCGCCTTAATCCAATTCAGGTAGCGCGATTTATCGTAGTAGGTCCCACATGTGTTAATTGGTGTTTGCAGAGCAATGAAAGTGTAGCGGTTTTCCGAGCTGAATCCTGTTTTTTTTAGGTTAATATTGATTTTGAGTATTTTTATTTACGGTATACAATGATACAAATTATTTATGTGGGGTTTATTTGCCTGAATTTCCCCTGTATTTAATGCAAAACAAGTTCAAAACGAGCATCAAGTTCGTCATAATACTGACTCACCGTAGTATAGCCCACATGTGTTAATTGGTGTTTGCAGAGCAATGAAAGTGTAGCGGTTTTCTGAGCTGAATCCTGATTTTTGAGGTTAATACTAATTTTGAGAAGTGTTATTCAAAGTGAACAATGATACAAATTATTTATGTGGGGTTTATTTGCCTGAATTTCCCCTGTATTTAATGTAAAACATCGTTATTTTTACGTTAGTGCAAGGCATTGTGCGAGTGTGACTGTGATGATCAAGCTGCTGTGAGTGTGACTCTATCTTGAGGGTTAGGGTAGAGGAACAAGTGTTGATGTACTTATGGTATATGATAACTGATTTATAATATATCGCTTTGAATGGCATAGCGTACAAATTTAGTCCTGATTATTTATTATTTTTATGATAATGTAAATGTTTTTAAACAAACTGCACTGTAGGCTATTCCTATTTTTTATTGCATTTATCTAAGTTGATTTAGGCATTTTTGTTCTGATATTCATCAAAACACCCCCCTCAAAAAACGAACAAGAACAACAAACAAAGAAACGAAAACACATGCTCAAACCCACACTCATACACTCTGTTAAAAGCAATCACTGAGCCAACAGAGCCCTCTGAAAAAAAAAAAAAGAAAATTAAAGGCCCTTTTTAAATCATTTTAATTTATTTTGATTTTATTTAAATATTCAAGTAATTTTTTTTTTTACTCCTAAAAACATTTCCCTGGAATAAAAAAAGCTTGGGGGGGGGGGGGTTAAAGTTTGTCTCCTTTGGTTGTTGGTTGTAACTTAGTATGTGTATTTCCTCCATGAATTTTGCTAATCGGACAAAAAGCTCCCCTTGTATGTCGAAGAAGAGCTTTTTGCAGTGCTCCCCTACCGCTCTCCTTAAAAGTTCTAGGAGAGCTTTTTATTGCTCCCCTCATAATTATAAAACTGAGTCCCTGTATAAAAAAATTAATGCACGTGCGTCGCCCACTCATTTTGATGAATAAAAAATGCCGTCTCGATCCCTGACGATATTGAATTTCTTCTCAAAAGTTTGTGATGCTAACGAAGCAGAAGCTGCTGCGGCAGGCGATGAAGCCACTGAGGAATCTCGACGCAGTGCACTATAATACGTATGCCGTCACGAAACCGCAATTTGACGCCGTCGCGAAACCGCAAATTTGACTTCGGAGGCCGACGAACACAAGAGCCCCCGGACATAATACAGACCAGTGGAGAACCCTGAGAGTGACAGTGAAGTGAAGTGAAGAACTGAATTAGTTTGGCCTTGGGCTTGCTTAGTATTTAGCTTTATTTATAGAATGGAAAGTGTTAACGTTAGAAGAACTGAACTGAACTTGTTTTCTGCAAAGCAAAGCCGGACTGACTGCCTGGGTCTCTGAAGTCTGAGTCTGAGACTGAGACAGAGAGAACAACTGTCAGAGACTGACACTGACTGAGTGAGAGCTGCTAGCCAATTTTTGACGAAAATAAAGCCTGAGAGTCAAGACTTCAAATTTAAGACAAGTTTGATTCTACGCACATCAATAGATTTGGTAGTTATTTCTATTTGTCTAAAGTTAGATCAAGACACACACAGTCGGTCAGTTCACTTTAGGAAGTTCAGAGATAAATCTTTGATAGTTTGACTTTGTACTGCAACAGTTAACTTTAGATTAACGTTAGATTACATAAACAGAAACAAAAATGGAGCCTGAAACTGAAACAGAAAGGAAAACGACCAGCATGACCAGTGACATTGAGTTCTATGCAGTGTATTCACCATCAAGCAAGCCGGTTCCTCTGAATATAAGGTAGCCCTAGCTCGATTAACTAACTTTCTTGGCTGAGCTCTGTCAAGTTAAAACTTGGATCAAAAGGAGTTGTAACTTGTAAAGAATGGTTTAACTTTTAGTTTGAGTTCAGAATCCAAAATGCAGCAAGCTTGTATCAATGTTCAAAATATCACACAAAGGCTCAAAACTTTGTAGAATCTACTATGGTAAACATAAAGTGTCCTCAGTTGGACATGGCATAGCCATAGGCATAGGTCTAGGTTGTTGATAATGATATGGCTTTTGAATTTTTCATACTTTTCATACTTTACAAAGAGAGAGAGAGAGAGAGTAGTGTCAGTGAATAGTATGAGCATGTTGCACAGTCGGTGAGACAATAGGTAATCGGATATCGCCCAAGCTGAGCATTTCAAATGGAAAAAGCTCCAATTTAGATTCCAATTTAATTTGATTATTTTTGTTTGATATTTGCCTACACACCTTGGATGGATTTTTATTACCGGTAATTCTATTTGGCAAGGAGTGTTTTGTGTTTTTTTTTTCCAAATGCAATGTTTCAACTATCCATTCTTTCTGTCAAACAGATCAACACATCTACTGCCATGTCCATTCCCCAAAATGATAGCAATGTTTGCTGTTTCTTCAGAAGTGACACACAAGTATACTTCCATGGAGGTAACTCTTGTAAATCATGATAACAGAGCAGAAAGTTTCAACGTGGGATCAATCACACAAGACAGCAGGTAAAATGCAAATATATAGCTGGGGAACACTTATACATGTACAAGCTTATCTCAAGATAAGCTTGTACTCATGATAGCTTTTACGGGTGAATAGTCTTCGATAGCTTTTGTGTATATCAGCGGGCCTTTTTCCAGTCTAGATCATCCATACATGAGAGGAAAATAATTTAAAATTTCACTTTCAACTCTGAATCCCCAAATTTATGGCACAGTAAGAGTTGAAGAGTCCCTAAATCAGGTAATCTAGCAAATTCAAGAAAATTAAATCTTGCTTAGAGTAATTTTGTTGTCTGTTTTTGACTGCTGCAACAGTGAATGTTGGACACAGTCCCACATGGGCAAGGGCTTATGAGTGGCTGGGGAAGGTAATTTTGTTTATATGATATGATTTAGGATCATGCACAATCTAGAGAGAAATGTTACTTGATGAAAATGTCTTTAAGGGTTAATCTTGAGTTTGGGTAAAGACAAAAATAAATTCTGAAGAAAGAAAAAAACAAAATATTAAAAACTACAAGTAAATTCTATATGCTTAACAATTTTGGTATGGTATACTAGTTGAGTCATAAGCAAAGAAAAATTCATAAGGAAGTTGAGCTACATGTACATTGTACATTACAGTAGTCATGACCACATACATGTACATAATAAGTGATTTCTTATGTGCAAGGAATGAAGAATTTTTATTTATCCTTTTCTTTTCCTTCATTCTATCTTTCTTTCTTTCTCTCCTTTTTCTTCTTCTTTTACCTAACTCAGAGCATTCTGCTGGCAACCACACCTAAGCAAAGATTTCACGATTCCATTGGAAAGCCATAACTACCATCTGCGCATTGATACAACTGTCCGGGAAGAAGTCTTGATGGAATCTTCTCAGACAGAATCTCAGGAAACTGCAGACTCGCAACCCGAAGGAGAAAGAATGTGTTCTGCATCTTTAAGTCCATTCCCGGGAAGATCGATAAAGGAAGCAAAGCAAAATGAGGAGACACCTCAGGTAACTGAGAAATGAAAATCCTCATCATCACGATATTGGGTCCCTGCCCAAACGGGCCAACGCTCCACTAACTACTTGCGTGAACATATTTATACCCAATCTTAATCTTTAGACCTCTATGAGATTATGATGGAAAAGAGTAAGTGGCGTGGAAGAGTGAACTCCACCTCAGCTGTGCCCAGCATGATGATTAGGTTGATAATATAGTTGTAATGAATTTAAAGCCACCTTCCAAGTTGAAAGATACAAGCTATCTATTTACAACCCAAAAGGTCTGAAAGTGTTTTTTTTTTTTTTTTTTTTTTTTTTTTTTCCCCTTGTTTTGACTGGCTAGGTTTCCATCTTTGTTAGTTCAAATAAAAAGGAAAATAGTTATCTGACACATTTCATTATGATGAGCACTTGAGCAGATCTTGTTTGGAGCAAAGGATGATACATAGGAGAACAAATTTTGACCTGTCATATTAGTTTGTGCAGGATGCACCCTTAAAAATGTCCAGTCTGTTTGTCTATAACCCACTACCTATTCTGAAGCTTAAAGGAACTCTTCCTTGACATCTCTAGTTCTCTCAAACCATAAAGCTGCAGGTTCAAGGAACACCCCACCGACCCCCACACCTCTCCCACTCTGCTAGCAAGAAGAGGAAGTCAAAACACGGAGAGGATAACAATGATGAGGGTACTCCTCCAAGCACCAGGAAGAGGCAGTCATCGAGACAGAGGCCGTCACCAACCTTATCATCGTCACCCCTGTCATCAAAGGTGGTCACCACAGACAAGCAGAAACGCTCTCAGAACCCAGGGACAAAGAAGGAAAATGATGCAGGTATGTGAAGCTACAGTTCTAAATCTTTCCTTTTAAGAGGCATGTCATGAAATGCTGTACAGGCATTCATCACAAACCATATCAGACATATTTATAATTTTTCAAGTGGAGATGTGGAAATAAAATTCAATTCAGTTCAGTAATTTCCACAAGTTTTACACCAGTTGTGGCAGGGGGTATCATATTTTTACAGGCCTTCCCTCCTCCCTTTCTTTCTTTCCTTTTCTCCCTTTTTCTTTATTCACCATTTGATTGGGGGGGGGGGGGGGTCATACACCTCTTCCCCCCCCCCCCCCTTTTGCCCCCTGTAGCTGTGCCACTTGTGATAAGGTATGATCTGGGTGATGGTCATTTGCATGCTGTACTGTCTAATAAGTTCTATTTGGGAAGTGGATTAATGACATGTTACTCTCTTTTTTCAGAGCCTAGTGCCAGGTGGGGTCACACTCTTTGCGATGTAGGCAACCACAAGTGCTTGCTGGTAGGTGGACAGGGACATAAACAGACCATCAGCAGGGATGCTATCTGGATGCTCGATACAGGTAATGGCACTACTATTCAAAAGGTTGTAGTTCACTATTCAGATAGTTACAACAGATTTTGCATCAATGCAAATGATGGTTGATCCATTATTTTGTTTACAGTTTTAAAAATACAAAGTGAGTGTTAGTGAAAATTACTGCTGACAAAAAGCACAACAATGAACATATTGTATTTTCACACTGTGGTAAGAGTAGACTCAATCCTTTTATATGCCATATGTGCAGTTTTCATCATCAGAGGAACAATTTGCAATATACTTCTGTAGTCTCTGTAACTCGACTTGTGAAGTTGTAATTAAACAGTTTTGTTTTATGATTGAAAAAAGAAAAATTATTTTCCAAATAGCAAATGACTAAGACATCTAAAGCAGTTAATAACGTACTTGATTTCTAACATTCAGCTTACACAATTCTTCTAAAAGTATGATTGCAATATAATTATTTCGTACATCTCAAATCCTATTACAAAGTAACTAATCAATATTAAAAGCACCCCAACAATCATATTCCCCTAGAAAATGATGTTTGGAGCGTGCCATCCATTGAGACCTCTTCGGATAAATTTCCTTCCCGCATGGGTCACACTGCGACCTTTGACCCTGAGCTCAACAGCATCTTTGTCTTTGGAGGATCTAAGAACCTGCGTTGGTTCAGTGACATGCACATTTTAGACCTTGGAACTATGAAGTGGTCTCTTGTTGAGGTATGACTATGAACCATGGATTATATGTGTAGCATGTTACTAACTCACTTTTTGTTGATTTCAGAAAGTCTAAAATAATTTTATACAGTGCACCAAAAAAGAGGGAGCAGTAAATAATTGAGCTCAGGAAAGCTTTAAAAAACATCTGCCTTTATCAGGGTCAGCAGCTATCCTGGTAATTAAGGAAAACGTGATATTAAAATGAGTCTTTCAGAGAAATCACTCAAATTGTCTGAAAACGAAAGTCGTCAGTCTTATATTTTGTGTCATTTTCCAGTGGCATAATTTTACACTGGATGATTAGCTATGGCATTGTTCAGTGTATGAAATGCCTCCTTTACTGGTCCTGGAATTTTGAAACTTCATCTGGGAAAAATCAGGGAATTCGTTTTCATTAAATGCTGAGAACCGTTGTAAAAGCAAAGGATTGAAAAAAATCCCGCAACGAAATCTGATTTTGATTACAGCAAATCTGATAATAGCTCCTATGAATGAAAATTTAATTTTTACACTGGACTTCTGTATAAAAAGTAAAAAATGACAAGTTCTTTATTGTGGCAGTGATTGAATAGACTGTCCACCCCATCCACATATTTAAATAGGTCTACATGGTACAAATATGCATCATATCCATCATATATGGCAATAGGGAACGAAGACAAATATGGATGAATTTGTCTCTCTCCTTTTCTTTTCTTTCCTCTTTTGTTACACTTCTTGAACACTTTACTTTTAAAATCAGTCGAATGTCTGTGTATTCTAGTTGTAGGAGTAGTTTAGAAGTAACATTTAATCTGAATAAGTTCTGTGCTCCTTGTAAGGTTTTTATAGCATGACAGAGTACAATGTCTTTCTTAGTCTGTTTTCTTGTGTAGTACATTCAAATCCTATTATAACCATCCAGAATTCTTTTTTGTCCAATTTTCGTCTGAAGTGCATTTGTTACAGCTGATTGTGAAATGGTATTATTTGAAGGTATGCCATGGGACAGTATTCTTTGTTATTTCTAATATTTTGTTTATTTATATCAGGCTTTAATTGCGTAATTTTCTTATAACCCTCTTTTATGCCCCACCGTCAAACCTAGGCTGCTGGCAAAGCCCCTACCAGAGCGTATCACTCTGCGACCTTCTTCCGCAAAGAGCTCTACGTATTTGGTGGTGTATACCCTAACCCCGACCCACAACCAGATGGTTGCAGTAATGATGTTGTCATTTTCAGTCCAGGTAATTCAGCAACGATGAAAACTGCAATCTGTAAAACCAGAAATTTTGTATTCATAAAACTTCCTCGAATTTCATGAAAGGTTCATGCTGTAAAGTAACTGAATCACAACATGGAAGTTTTGCACTTCACCAAAGTTTCATGCTGCGAAAACAGCTGCCATTAAAAATTTACATCAACGAAAACGAAAGTTTCTTTTTTTGCAGTAGACGTTGCTTTTGCAGATAGTGTCAAGTATGTTCCCAGGCATGTTCCCCTTTTTAAAAAAAAATTTCTCGAACGCCATCAAATTTGCCTTTTGTTTAAGCATATTGTTCCTCAGAAGTAAAAAAAAAATTTTTTAAATGATTTTCTTTTTTGTCTGATAAGTGCAACAACATCCCTGGATGATGTTCATGTGAAGGTTACAGGCTTACTACTCACTTTCTTTTTTAGCACATGACCTTTCTTTGACTGAAATTTTAATGGAAAAAAAAAAAAACTGATGATACAGGGCCATGAATATTTCATTTCTGTACCAGGATGATTGATTGTATTCAAGCATTTCCTTGTTTATGTTTTGTTTTTTGTTTTACCCCCAGAATCTGAGAGTTGGTATAAGCCTGTCACCATGGGAACCAAACCGAAAGCAAGATCAGGGTAAGTTTTAGCACCCCTTGCATTTCATACAAATGGCTATGTTAGACCACACACATCATTTTCATACTACGACTATTTCTGACGTACTATACCTTTTATTTGTGCAAGTCCCAGTTATACCCCATATGTTACAAAGTATTATGGCATTGTGTTATGGAATTTTAAACATAAATTAATCTAAAAACTTCTACTTTATATTTTGTCTGATCCAAGCTCTAGGTCTGTCAGTCTCAGATATATATATATATATATATATATATATATATATATATATATATATATATATATATATATATATATATATAAATCTTAGGTGTTGTCAGTAAAGTATGGGAGAAAAATTGCTTGGCCTTGCTCATCTCTGCACCTACAATTAAGGGAAGTAGGGCCATTTGGGGTCTGGCTAACTCAGCACTAGGGCGAACTCAGCACTGCCCGGTGACCATGTTTGAAGAGTTGAAGTCCCCGCTACGCACCGTACCTTTTTTTAGCCTTAAATTTCATTTTTTGTATAATTTTACTTCTTGAAATTTTCAACATTACTTCTTTGCTAATCATTTTACACATGCATATCAAATAATTTTGAATTTAAGTGTTTTGAAATGTGTAATTAAGGCAAAATTCAACACAAGTATTTGTGATCAATTCAACTCTCTGGGCTCACTCGGCCGCGATTTTTCGCCAAGGCTGAGTTCGCGCTAGTGCCGAGTTAGGCCGGATACGGCCATTTAAAGTAATAGAGCCAAACCAAATCCATTATGACCCCTCTGCAACCTTGTGATGAATTTAGCTGAATAGACAATAACGGGCTCATTTTTCTTAAGTACCTAGGCCTAATCATTTTAAATGGACATTTTGAGATTATTTGGATGTATGCCAGTTAAGATTGCGCACCTTAAATACCAAACTGATGGTAATCATGACAAAGCTGTCTTTGCTGGTAAAAATGATAGACTAAATACGTATACTTCTGATTCGGTTGAACAAGTTTTCATTGCTGTGGGGGGGGGGGGGGGGCAGGGGTCATACTAGTATTATAGTGTCACCATCATTTTTATTGATTTTATGCTTCATTTTCAGCCATTCTGCTACTCTGCTTGGTGATCAGTTGGTTATCTTTGGAGGCTGGGATGCCCCTGTCTGCTACAATGACCTTCATATATTGGATCTATGTGAGTATCTGTATCACAATTGGATCAAAACTGTAAGGAATTTCAATTCTATATCTGAGATTTAAGTTTGGTTACAAGGAAAATTGTGTGTGCGATGCCTTGCTTTCACTTCAGTTCTGTATATTTGTTATATATTAATCTTGTTTTTAATGTTGATATGTTAGGATACCGGTATGTTGAAAATAGACAATAAAGACCGTCATTTGTAGTATACCGGTAATTATACAAATTGACCAACTAAAAAAGGGCATAAAAATGTGCAAACTTTTATTTCCACTAATCCTTCAAATATATTTTCTTGGTCTTTTTTGCGTTGATGTCACTGTGTAGAATATTGATTAATCTTATATTTTTCACAAACAAATGTTTTCTGTTTTAGGTCTAATGGAATTCACTTCTCCCAAGATGATGGGCACACCACCCTCTCCAAGAAGGTAAATATGAGATGTTTCTCCCATTCAAGCCTAATAATAATTCATATCAAATGAGAATTAAACTGTCTTCCTTGGGGTGCTAGTGTATTTTTGTTCTTCAAGAAAATATAGTATCCTGTGTTACAGTCCAAATTACTTTTCTTTGATTTAATTTGTTTTGATTTTTTTGAATAAATATTACATGATTTAGGCTGAAATCGTCCTTTTATGAAAATCTGATAAGCAGCACCTGCAGAAACATACTGAGTCATGACAATAGACAAATGACCGTTTTTTTTTTGTTCCTTTCTTCAGTTGGCATGCCTCCATTGCTTTGCCTGGTAATAAAGTCCTCATCCATGGAGGTTACAACGGAAATGAAGCCTTGTCTGATGCATTTATCTTCCACCTTGGTGAGTAGCATAACTAATTCTAGTGTAATTTGTTATAGTGGTGATTACGCGTGCTTTATTGAATACCTGATTAAAGCCCATTTCCAAGCGACTTAGACTGCAAGTCCAATCTAAATTTCTGTACAAAGTTAAACAACACTTAATTAGGCTGGAGTTTAAGTTAAATTGGTTCAGAATGTGATTTTCTAAAACTCTGGTTTAAAGGGCAGGTTTAGACTGGGTTTAAGCCATTCTTAGACCCCGGTTTAAGTTAAAGTGTACCAATCACCTGAAAAATTAATTTGTGTACAGCTAGAAAGTATAAAATCAACCTCAAAGAACTTTGTCTGGTATTCTATAGGTCAACAGTTAAGGAGTATGAAGGAAATAGAGGATAACATGAAAATCCTCGCGTGGAACCGAACTCCGAGTTTGGTTCGCACGAGCCTTTATCTTGGCGAGCGCTTACAGGTGCATCAAGTAGTCTACTCACGAGTCGCTTTTACGCTTATAGAGAGTGTAATTAAAATTGCAATATCTCTTTATAGAATTAATATTTGAAGCCCATATTTTGAATATAGTATAACAACATGAAACCTCTAACATACAGAGCAAAATTATTTTTGGTGATTGGTACCCTTTAAACTGGATTTCAAAATACGGGCCAGTTAGTGTTGACCGATATACATGTAGGTGGAAATGAATTCAATATGGATGTAAATGCATATTTGGCACTAGATAAGTCGATCCTCCCAAACACTCATTGTGGAATTTAAAACAAAGTTACACAATTTTTGCAAACCTTAACTCATATTATGAATCACTTTTTGTTAAATATTCAATTATATCTATCACAAAATTATTGTTGTTTGAAAATAAGTTTGTTAGCTTTTTTTTTTTTTTTTCCCAGACACCCAAGTATACTAATATTTCAGTATGTTTGTTACTGGTATGATTTCTGGAGAAAAATGACACAAATTGCAAATAGGATTTATGGAGAAACACATCATTTTTTTCAAAGATCCTTAATTGATTGATCAATTGAAGTAGTTATTATGATATGCTTACTTCACTTTTATGGGAAATGTTGCCCATAGCCCATGTTTATTGTTGCAAATTTTCCTTTTCCCCCTGGTTTCTTTCCTGGAAGATACCTTTACTTGGAGCGAGGTGGAGCTGCACTCTTGTGTACCAGTTGGGATCAGAGCAGGTCATGCCATCACCTGTTACCATGGTAACAAGACTGCGTCAAAAGATGACAAGGAGAACATGCCATCGGCGCAGTCTCTTGCAATCTTTGGAGGGGGCGACAATGAAGACAATTTCTTTGGAGATCTTGTACCGTTCAGCTGGACATACTCAAATTTCCTGGATTTTTAGAAATCAGACATTGTAAATGTAATTAATCGAACTTCGTTTACTTGTCTAGCTTACTCAGGTTTCGCAGCTATCCTTGAAATCAGGGAAACTGGGGAAAATTAGTTTGCCTTTTCCCACCAGTGAAATGTCAGGGAATTTGAGGAAAGTTATTACTCAGTGCCTTTTTGATGGTGCACTGCTTAGTTTAAACCTTTATAAAACATCTTATAATTTGTTAAGGTATTCAAAATTATATTTTTCACTTCATTTTCAGGATATTTTGAGGTTGTCAGTTCAGGTTACTATCATTTTTCAACTGTAGTTACGCAAAATTTGTGATTTTGCCATTGGATAAATACTTCAAAACTGTGTGCACCATTTATCTCTATATTCCTTTGTTGTCTTTTTTTCCTCCATTTTATATGTATACAAAGCACTCCTAAGTAAATTAGCATTGTCAACTGTAATATTTTCACTATAAGAATAATGATGTTAGGGATATATTCATATAAATAAGTCTTTCAACATTGATTAAACATATTCCCCAATGAGTTGTTATCTTTGATTCTGATATATAATAGATTTTACCTTTCTCAACTAGTGTAAAATAACCATATCGCATCAAACAGTATTGTATGTGGATCGTTGTATTATTTAATCCAGGTTTGGGATGAATTAATGCCAATTTGATCAGTGTTTAACACTAATGATTACATTGATAATTGTGTTTAGAAATTAAAACACAGTGTGTTGTGATTGTGATAGCAATTAAGATAACCGAGGGGTCAAATATCTTTGTCAACTTGTCAAGTTATTACCAGTGTGCAAGTTTGATGGAATTATAGCATTGTACAAAATTGATGCGTAACTATTTTTCTAAATCCTTTTTGATCTAGATGTACATATTGTTCTGTATGATTGTTATTGTCTCGTTTGTTATTTGTTTGTTTTTTTGTAAAATGGAATTTAGTGTTCCTTAAATGTAATAATGGTTTGGGGAATATTCTTTTCTGTGCATCATAGTCCTTATGTTAATATATTGATATATATTCTTTTGTGGAGCAAGTAGGCATAAAGTCTATTAAGTGACCTTGATTGTGAATGAAAGTTTGTTTTCAGAAATACATGTAGATATTTTATCTTTCAGATATGCAACATGTTCTGCAGATAAGTTTTCTAATGGTTAATAGTGTTTGCAGTTCTCTTGAAGAGGACCTTTCCTAAAAATCATTCTTGTTTGATTGATTTTCCTTTAATCTTGATGTTAACTTTGTTAGTTCCCTTTCCCATTAAGGTCTAAGGAAATCTTTATTCCTTGTAGATGTTTTAAATGTTGGGCAATATTGATTATGTACAAATACAATATCAATGAAATATGATTTTCCATAACAATGTAAAGGTAAAAGTTAATTTCTTTCAGCTGTACATATATTTGTGAGCTATTGATCAAGATGAAAAATTGTTTTAAATAACAGATTGAACATGCAAATTCACAGAAGTTGTAAATAATCTACAAAATGAATGAATTACATGTACACGTATATGGTTGTGTACAATTAATTTCATTGTACCATTTCTGTTTCTTAATGGTTTTCTTTGTATGATTTTCATAAGCCTGTATTAAAATTTCTTTTGTCATTGGGTGTGAATAAGTAATAAAATGACAGATTCAAAACAAGAACAACTATACTGTGGGCTCATTATAGATGCAGTATCCTTGTTTGGAACGCATTCGTCTTACTGTTTCCATGGGTGTCTATAACTCAAAACTACAAAAAAATCAATTTATCATAGTTACGAGGTGTATTACAACCACTGTCGATCGTCTGTTCCTTTTAAACACTAACTCCAAAGATCTACAATGGTAATGTGTAAGTCTACAGTTCTTTAAAACACCTCACATCTATTTATCATGGTAGAATTTCAATATACAGGTTGGGATGGCAGTGAATTAATGCAGTTCTATTGTGTGTGTGTGTGTGTGTGTGTTGTACATGTATATAGCTTGTGCTTAACTGTTTGAATCAATTTGTGTTGTGTCATAAACTTTCAAAAATTCTGTAGGGATAGATGTGGCATCCTGACCTCTTAATCCTGTTCCTCTCTTTTTGTTCTGTGGATTTCTTCTTTCTTCCTACTTTCGTTTTTTTCTGGACATACAGGAATACTTCATGATATAAATAAACCATTTTATAGTCACTCCTAAATATTAATGACATACATGTATAGTGAGGGTTAAAAATGCAGAAATAATTAGACCTTAAAAATATATCAATTGAACATCAGCTCGAGCAATAAAATATCCCTGTATGTAATGGAGGACACACATTAAGGAGATGCAATTTAAACTTATATCAATGCTTAATAAATTTATTTTTTTGAATATAAAGCAGTAGATTTGGGTGATGAGCTATATAGCTATGACTAAAAGTCGATATGAGATAATGAAGAAAAAAAAAAGCTGTTAATTTTTCATCCTTAAAAAATGAGATTTATACCAAATTATAATAAAAGGGAACTTGTCAGTATGTATTTAAGAAAAGAAGGGAACAAGAAAATAAAAAAGAAATAATATCATCTATAAACACATAGTTGCGCTCGAAAGTAAGTATGAGCAGTTTTAAAACAAAAGTTAACTTCTTTCTTGCAGTCAACCAACGCGTGCATTGGCGTTCCATACTTACATGTATTTTGGCTGGCGTACGCGTGCACGTGAAAAAGTTGTCGAAATGACTTCCATTTCTGAAAATAATTCTTCGGTCGAAATTCGACCAATTGGATCATCACAGAGCTGTATTTCTAAACCAGATGGATCTGCAGTATTCACTCAAGGTAAGAGATTCATGCAAAAAAACTTGGAAACTAAAATTTTTTTTTTCTTTCAATGATTTATCTCGCTCGTGCTCCTCGGTGATCAGCGGTGCTCACCGTTATCGTCCCCTGAGCTCCGGGGGCGATTAGGGTATAGTAATGTGCTCGATTTGGGAGACTCTCTTTCACTTGAGAGACGGTCTCCGATATTGGAGACTTTGCTTACAAATAAACAAGAGGACAATAGAAACAACACCAACAACAAGGCACTTTTTCTCATCCAAATTATTTTCCTCTTTTAAGTCAGAAGCCCATTTGTTTTGTGTGTGGATCATAACAAAAAGTGTTATGATTTCAAAAGTAACGTTACTCATTAGATGGTGAATTTTTAAAGTAAAGTTAGACGATCAAAAGCATGTATGGTAACAGGTTAGGGGTCCTAAAGCTACGCAGGTCCTAAGCTATGCACCCCACAAAAACGCGAAGTGCAACACATTCAATGCACCAAACTTTTGGTGTGACTGAGCAACGAGATTATCATTCACGTTCCCCAAAAAGAATGAGTCATTTTCCTTTATTTTTGTAGTGTTATCACTAATTGAAAATCGGGGTGAAATTCACATCATTCAGCTTCAAAATTAAGATTTGCATTCATTTATTACGTGCGCGTAGCCTTAGGACCCTTTCGTTTTGTCGAACAAAATTTGGCACAGGCATCGACATCGACTTGAAAATGAATGTTATTGACATTCTTCTGTCATAATTTTCTCAGCGCTTTAACTTCGGAATATGTAGAACCAAGATATTTAAAGAAATTCGCATAAACCCCTAAATGAAATGACTTTTTAGGGGCTGGAAACAAAGTGCTTAGCTTTAGGTACCCCCATCATACATGTAATCTTTCAAGAGGAATCTCCTCATATTTTCATTTGCAACAAATATAAACAAAGAAAATTGGTCTCCTAAATGGGAGACTGTCTTCCAAAAGACGCTACCAAAAATATTGGGGTAACCTCGCCAGTCATAAGGACCACTTATTCATAAGGAACGCTATCCAGAATGCGTGACTAAATGAATAACGGTTTTGAATGAATAGCGGTCCTTCTAAATAGCGAGCAAACCATAGACAAATTACCTCGCTATTCATAAGGATCTCCATTCATAAGGACCGCTATTCATAACGCGTGTTAAATGAATAGCGGTTTTCTATGAATAGCGGTCCTTATGAATAGCGAGCGGACCTTAAAATATTGACATAAGTTTTTGATAATAGAGATCTATACAGGTAGTTTCCCAAATAGGCAAAACTCTCCAATATTGGCTATGTGCCTCTACTGCTTCAGTTCAACCCTGGCTGAAGATTCTTGCAGGTTACTTTGACTTTGTACTTGTGTGTGTAATGATTTCTTACATCATGTACACTCTTCCAATGAAGATCTAGATCTAATTTAGAAATATTAGATCTAACTGTTATTAAATCTAAATGTAATGTTAAAATTAAATTCAAATGTCGATTAGAGGGATTTGTATTACAGAATACTATTATTAGATTATTGATATTAGCAAGTTGATCTGAAAGAAGGCAGAAAAAGCAGAGAAAAGCAGATTTTAGACAAGTGAAAGTTTGAATGAAATTGGTGTATGAAATAAGAAAGTTATGAATTTTTGGAAATTTTAATCATTAGAATACATTATGATTATATGGAATTTCAAATTGGCCCTCTTCTATTTGTTTTAACACAAATTGACTAAAATGCCAATTTTTGAAATATCTATTACTCCGTACAGTCATTTTCTTTCTGGAGGACTTAAGACAATGTGCTATCCGTGATATATTTTGAGTACAAGGGAAAAGACACTTAGAAGAGTAATGGAAATGTAGTAAATAAGTCACATTGGACAGACGAAGTAACCAAATTGTAAATTTTTCATTTGGTGTGGATTTAGTGATCTCATTTTTCAAAAACTCATACATGTAACTCTCTTATTGTTTATCGGATTTCTTTCAAATTTTTTACCCGCCTAACTCTCTTCTTCTTCTTCTTTTTTTCATACAAATCAACTTATTACAAAAGTTGAATTGCCCTTTAATATCATAGTTCAGCATGGATGTTATACTGTAAAAAGGAGAAACATTTGCCACATGAAACTTATGCGAATTGCAAGTGACGACCATTTTCACAACAACAAACTTTTGCAAATTGCAAATATTTAGTTATGTGTCAGTTGTCATTCAATAATTTTGGTACACGAAGCTCTCGAGTCGGAACCAATTTTTGCATCAGCAAGCATTAAATGCGTATAAAGTTTCTGTTTTAAAGTACACTGTACTAATTATGACGTTTATCTATTTTCTGTCCTAGGTGACACATCAGTAATGGCTGCTGTGTATGGACCTGGGGACGTCAAACCAAACAAAGCTCTTATGGACAAAGCTACGGTTACAGTCACATACAAACCAAAAGTAGGATTAGCAGGTAAGGATGAGTGTCTGTCTTTCAAATTATATTTATGTTAAGTAGAGTAAATGATAAGAGTTTTGATTCCATAAAACTTGAAAAAGAACTACAGGTAAGCTACATGGTCATGTTTATTGATGTTTATTGTTTATTTTTCCTGTTTGAGGAAGTGACAACAGTAACGTGCTGGTTGCCTTATAGTCCATTTTTAGTTCCTGTGGAACTTGTGGGCAATGACAAAGTCAAATTCTGTCTACATGAAACATCAACATTATATTCAGTGTGTAATACATGTATGTTTCACATCAGGTGTAAGAGAGAAGGCCCTTGAAAGGATGATCAGGAATACATGCGAGACTGTCCTGTTGACCACCCTCTTCCCACGCTCTTCTGTCGACATCATAGTGCAGGAGATCCAGGATGCAGGAGCTGTATCCTTATATTGCAGGTTGGATTTAGGAACATTTGTAGGTTTCATGAAATCATCAAGAATTAACGTACCTCATTGGTTTTAAGTGGCTCTATGAAAATCTATTTTAAAAAAAATATATATATATATTGGGGTCATTTATCAATACATGTGATTGCCTTTAAAGGACATAAATTTATACCTGTGAGTGCATCAGTTCAGTTTTGTTGAATGGAAATCTTTAAACTTGTTCTTTATCACAATACTATGTCTTGTTGATTGGACATTATTTTAGCAATCACATATGCATTGTGGTTTACCGGTAAATGCTTTTTCAGTATGAAAGAAAAAGAAAAGAAAAGGTGGCATGGTAAAGTTGATACTTCATAGTAAACACAATCATATTGTTCATAACATTTGATTGGCTCTCACTCAGGCATTATTAAGGCTGATGGTTTATGATTTAATATCAAGTTATTGCATTTGAACTCATTGAATACTAAGTCTGAGATAACTTTGGCTGCGGTTCATAGAAAATGCATGTAGGAAATTCAAATCATATCTGACAAGTTAAGAGAGAAACTGTTGGTTAATTATACAAAGAACATTTAAAACATAAAGTTGGAAGTATATTAAATTGATGATTTAAGATTGTGCCAAACAAATGTGATAAAGTTGTGAATTCACATATATAACTTCATCTGCTCCTTCTTCTCATTTCAACATTATGGGATATGTCTTATGTATTTAGAGAGTATGGTAACTGATTAGTTAATAGCCTTGACAGTAACTCACTGAAGCTGTTGGCCTGTAGTATCAATGCCTCCTGCCTGGCCATGATCAACGCTGGTATTCCTATGAAATGTACTGTGGCAGCGTCCTGTTGCATGATGGGAAAAGATGAAGAACTCATTGTGGATCCTACAAAGGAACAGACAAAGGTATGTCCCATTGTTGTAATAATTACTCTTTTTACAAGTGCCCATGTTTAAGATTTGCTAATGGAAGTAAGTGCTGTGATAGTATTTTTTAATGGGACAGTTTTAAACTTGGTAAGAGCTATGATTTGGCGTGATAAGATTGAAGCAACAATGCTTTGGGCTCATCAAAATTGTTAATGTTTGAAATTACTTTAGATCTTAGTTTTCTAGCTATTCATGTATGTTACTTTTTCTTGAAGATTTTTGCTTCAGTGGTAAAATTTCATATTTTTGTATAAATTTTGTAGCTCCGTTTACTTCTATTCAGGAGATTTTTCTGAGCTTTTTTGAGGGAAATCACATTCTGCTGCCATTAATTTATTTCACTGATTTATTTCACTGATTCACTCACCTTGGAATTGGATAAAAATTATTGATGTACCGTATATGAAAGAAAATGTTATAATGCAACATATCCAACTCGGCGTGAGCTCAAGTCATGCTAATTGGTGTTTTTGTTTTTGTATCTGGTAAAATGTGTACTGTAGAACAAGCTTTTTCGTGCATTTAATGTTTGTGAATTTCATGAGTGGTTCAGACTCCTGGGGGGCATTTCATCAAGTGTCTTGTCAGTGATTTTTACTGACAAATTTGCTCTCAGCCAATCAGACGCAAGGATTTCAGTAGCTTATAACAGTTATTGCAACTTGTCATTGATGACAAGTTCCATGAAACAGGGCCCTGGGTGGCGTTTCATCAAGTGTCTTGTCAGTGATTTTTACTGACAAATTTGCTCTCAGCCAATCAGATGCAAGGATTTCAGTAGCTTATAACAGTTATTGCAACTTGTCATTGATGACAAGTTTCATGAAACAGGGCCCTGAAAGTTTCTAGCTGTGAAAATCGCAGTTGTTTACAATTTGCAAATGTTTCCTGTTATACAGTATTGATGCTAAACTATAGGCTAGCTTTTAGAGGTGTGCGGCTTTGTACTATATATTTGAAATGAGAACTAAAAGTTTGTATTTCCATATCACTAAAAAAGAAATAATATCCAGATGAAAGACCATGCTAGTGATTCAGCCTGAACTGTGGAACCACTTTGTAAGTACCTATCCTTTGCTTCGCGGTATTAAGTCTTTTATTAATTCCATTTTTTCATTTGTTCTTATAGGATGCCGAATGCGTATTGACGGCTGCCATCGATAGCTCAGCACGTAGCCTCATCACATCAAGTATGCAAGGCAGCTGTTCAGTAGAACAAGTGAGTATCCTGGATTTTTATTTTGTCAATTTTTTCCAAAGCAACCTATGATTCAAATCAAAATGGAAGATAGTAACTTTATCTCATTACAATAGATTACCAGCTTGCTATTTAAAAAAGACTTGCTATCTAAAAAGATAATTTGCATGATATGTCATCATTACATGAATAGTCTTGAAATTTTATATTAGAATTGTGTTCCATTGTTATGAAGCAACTGATTTTTGGTCTTTTCGAAATTGGTATAGAAGTAGATACAATGTATAATTTCAAAGAAAATGATGAATATATAGAAACGAAATGCTAGGCACAAGAATGATAAGATTCATTTCAGTGTTGATAAAAGCATAAAAAAAGGATACCCTTTCATTGTTTATAGATGACTTTATTTAAAGAGGTCCTCAATAAATCCCCCTTCCCCCCAAATCTCACATCTTTTCGTCTGGTCTAAAGCTGCCCCCCCCCCCCCACAATGCTATTATATGAACCGTGAAAGGTACCATGCCCTTTATATTTGAACTTTGAACTTCAAAGTTATTTATGTACATGTGTATATATCATGCAATGCTTTTTTTTTTTTTTTTTTTTAATGGGAGGAATGACCTTAAAATCAAATTGTTTTTACTGATTAATTTCGGCATAATATATATCACAAATGTTACTTCCTATAGGTCACAGCATGATACATGTGGCACTAAACATGTGACCTTTACCTGGTTTTAGATTTATCTATTGGAAATGCAGTAGAGTCCGGAAGGAAAAGAGTTGATGTTATCAAGAAGATTCAAGAGAGTCTCGAATGAAAGGTGCAGACTTTGGAAGCCAAGGTTCTACATCTAGAGGAGGATATATCGCCAAACGATGTGATTGTGACCGTATGCCATCCTCCTTATAAATGTCATGTTTCCTCCTACGACTCTTTATCTTTCCCGTGTACTTTAGTATCACAAGCTGATGTCAGTCTGCCAGAAGGCCTGTGAGAAGGTGTTTGAGTTCTACCAAGAAGCTATGGAAAGGACTTTATCCAAGCCTTGATGTCACCATTGGAATTTGAAAATGCAGAGGCAGGGGAGCCCCTATGCAAAGATTTTTCTCAGGAAACCCTAGGTTATTCAAAAGCTTCAAGGAATGGCGGATGCAGGAAACTTTCATCAGTTGGAGTAATCATCAAATTTGGTTTGAGCTGCTACCAAGAGCATCAACCAAGATTTAGCAGGCAAGCTTTCGTCCACACCTGTGGACTTGTCAAGCCAAATTATTTCTTCACACAGTTTCTTGCTGTCTGCACCCGAGAGATCACTGGGGTGAAGATAAGAGACAATGTGTATCCACAGTCCATATTCAGTGTGGGAGTGATATTTTAATCCAGATGGGTTCTTTCACCTATTTTGGCTAGGAGTGAAATTCAAAGTCGTCCATTTCAATGTTATGTTCTGTGTTGAGACTTAACTTGTGAAAGTAAAACAAAGTCATGGATATATATTCCATTCCTTGGGCATAGAGATGGTTTAAAACCAAAACAATATCCTCTGTAAAGCCTTGAAAGCTATAATCTTCGGGACAAATAAGTCAGGTGAATGTATATCTATCTGGCCATACATTGTTTTTGAAATCTCCTTTGAATACAGTGTAATTTACCATAAAAAGAAACTTATCGATAAATTTCAGGCTCAGAAACAATTTTATACTTTAGAAAATCAGTTGTAACACCAGATATTTATTGGATTCCCAAGAAAGTTTCAAATAATTTGATATAATTAGACATGTAACTTCTCTTTGGAAGCTTTTGAAATTTCAGGTTTGTTTAGACTTGAAGTTAAATCTGTTTCTGATAAAAAATGATTCTACTTGTAGATTGTAATTATGGTATTAACTGCTCTCATTTACTGGAGTTATAAACTATCTTTCTATTCATAGAATCTCTGCCATGGCTCTAATCTCTTTTGGCAAGGCGTTAATCTAAATTTCCACTTTCCAACCCAAGTGAAGGTAAATGGATACCTGGTAGGAAGAATACTTAAGCACCTTTTCATGATATCCAGGCTAAAGCTGGGATAATAATATGATTGCATGGCCCTCAGGAAAAACAGATATTGATTAGGCTATTGTGGATAAAAAAGACCAACTTATTATTATCATTATTATTACTATTATTATGACCATTGTCCCCTGGTCTTTGACTTGTGAAACATTATTCTGTTCAGATGCCCCTTAAGACCAGCCAGTACAATGTACTTGTTTTTGTTGTGCATTTAGTATGTGACTTGTAACTTATAACCTTTGCCCCATCAAGAAAATTCTTTTAAGGTTGTATATGGAAACATTTCCATTTTTTATTCACAAAGAGTATGTTTTAAATTATGATTTTAATAAGCCGAGTAGTTGAATCTAGGTGCGATAGTTCAGTAATGGTCTCGTTACTGGGAGGACCCGGGTTCAAAACCAAGCAGATGTGCTAGTGCCCTTTGGTAATGCATTAATCCTCATTACCAAGTCCCTCGGAGAGGACTTAAATCCATCGGTCTCCTGGTTTCTTACTTCCAAGCATACACATGCTTTCTTTAATAGCAGTCATGTAAAATAAATCATCAAACTATCAAACTAACCATTGTTTTTGTTTTTGTTTTGTTTTTGAATAACAAAATGATGACTTGTAAGGATTATTATATGCATTCCTTTTGAAATAAACAAAGAATGTTGTAAATTTGAAGAAGTGACTTCCCTGTTCATACCATCATTTCTTTGCTTTATCTTTTTTTATTTCCCTTTGATTCTTCTTTGAAACATAAGTATCGTAGTTGCCTGTTGAAGGCACATCTCTCTCTCTCTTTCTCTCTCTCACTCTCTCTCTCTCTCTCTCTCTCTCTCTCTCTCTCTCACTGTCTTTCTACAAACTTCTATCTTTACATGTCTATTCTCTTTCCTCTCCATCTTTCACCCTCCTCTTTCTACATGTACATGTATATCTCAGTGGGTGTTGACTGGGTGCAGTAATGTAGCCCCCCCCCCCCCCCCCCCTTTCACATTTCAAGATTTTTTAAGTAGTAAAGCTTCCAGTCAAACTATTTGATGGATTGATGTACTTATTTAATTTTCTTATTCGTCAAGAAATCCTTTGTCCACTAACACAATTTTCTCTGTATTTATGTCCTGTGTGCTTCCCCTTTTCATTATCCTGTATTAAAGATAAAGTTGAGTTCTGGTCATGTGATTACATTGTGAAAGAAACTGGAAGCAATTGGGAATGGCTGAATATGTAGTACATAAGAATTGGTGTATACTGTGAGGTTTTGAAATCATCAACATGACAAGAAATTGACCCAAACTTCCTGAAAAGAACACACACACTGCACACAGAAATGGCTATATGGGACTGCACACACAATGTGGCTTGAATGTTTGGTCCTAACACTTCAGCTCTTTCACATCACATTTCGAATGTAAGGGCATTTGATGAGCAATCCCTATCAGGATACATTTCAACTATGATGTCCTTCCGAGCTTGACATAAAATGAATGAGAAACCTCACCCATTATTTTCACCTGAGCAGTAACCTAAGCTTCGCTTTAAACAGTCACATCAAATTTGTTGTGTTGGCCACCTCTCTGCGAAGGCCACCACTCTATAAAGGCCACCTGCCTATAGTGGTCAGTCCCTCTGGGAAGAAATATGTGTAGTATAACCTGTCAATGGCTCCATTTCCTGTATCCGTTGGGTGGCTTTTATAAAAAAAATGGAAAATGCGAAAACCTTTTTTTTTTCTTTGTCTGACATTTTAAAACCTGTGCCCCAACTTTTTATCTTTCTTTGTCCCTGGATGTTCCTCCTTCAGAAGTGCCCTTAATTACTAGTCTTGATTACAATCAAAACAAATATTAGAAATAATAACAGACCAAGGTACTGCAGATAATAGTATATACAGTTTAATATCCTTTTCAACACATTATACCACATTTATGTGGAATAATTTCATAAAATGTTAAATACAAGGTTATAAGGGCATGCCCCCCCCCCCAATCAGACTGTTTAAAAAAAGATGGAAGAGAGAGAGTGGGGGGGGGGGGGGGGAGAAGAGATTAGAAAGAAAGGCCGTGGGGAAGGCATCATAAATAATATACATGTAATACTACTGCCTTTCATGTCCTACCATTATTTACTTTTCATCCACCTAGAAAGTCTGGTGACCCCCTCCCCCCTCCCCCCCCCCCCCCCCCCCATGGCTATTCATTATAAGCATTGAAGTGAAGTTCACTTGACATTGCCATTTATGACGTATCCTACTCTTATCTGCCCATTTTTTGGCCTTATTCATTTCCCTTATATACTTAAAGACTTCTGGGGGTGTGCTTGATAGATAAGGCATATTCACGGGACATACAGTGTATTACATTATCATTATTATGACGACATTGTATTTATAAGTTCTTTGGCTGAGAGCCTGGTGGGAGTTAACTTGGTGTAAAACGATATAAGTTAATGGCCTTCTGGGTGTCAGCAGATAAGCTAAAGGTTAACACCTGGAATGAAGAAAAAAGGTGCGATTCATTCGTCATCTCTTGGTGAAAGTCAGGAATAACATTCTTTGAACCAAAATCGAGCAAAAACCTACAGAAATGCATTATTATGCCATTCAAACAAACAATTTATAAACCAAGGCAAATAGACAGACGACGAATGTTGCGCCCTGAAGTCGCGGTGCGGCCGAAAACCCGTTATCGGCTACAATTCCCGTCAGCCACTTGGCGGAGTTTTTCTGTGTTCGGGGTCTTTCGGGATCGTCGAAGTCTACGTAATGGAGCCCGAAGCGCTGGCTGTAACCCGAAGTCCACTCGAAGTTGTCCATGAGTGACCAAGCGAAGTAGCCGACAAGGTTCACATCGTCTTCCAAGATAGCTAAGGGAAACGAGAAAAGAATGAAATATAACGTTGAAGACAAATTTCTTTGAAGAAATTTGTAATAATAATATGAGAAGGTGCGCTGTTGGTACACATGGGGGTGGCGATCGTGATGTATTACGTCAAATTTGCTACCAAGTTGGCCGAAAGTCATAAAAGAAGTCCTTGCATTTCTAATGTGTCGACAAGGGAGAAAAGTCGTAATTCATTACATTTATATATGATATTCCGACAAGGTTACGGACAATCCCCATAATTTATAGCAAATTAGGCAACGATTTAGAGATATGCCAACGATTACCTTTGGAAAGGAACTCATTTTGACAAAATTTAGAAGGATATTTACAGGGGCTGACTGGAACTGAAAGTCAGTTGGGGGAATTTCGCTGTGACCGGCCCACTAAACTTATAACATATATATATATGTCAACCGGTTCTCTGACCAGAAATCGACCGGCCCTCGAGCCAAAATATCGAGCGGCCCGTGGGGAAACTCCCCAAACTGCCCGTAGCCATTCCGCTCCTGGATATCTGGGAAAAGTGGGCCTGATTATTCTAACAACAGTAAGGATAAATCCTGTTCTGGTGTCCTCTGAGATGCCTTGTCTCTTGTTAAGTGCCACATGCACCCAGATACCATAGGGGTATAACCTTGAGCCATTTTTAGTGTCGTATATGATAGGAATTTTTAAGCCATATAAAAGCTGATCTGATTTTTTAGAGTTTTATGTAAATTAGTCAATATCTGGGTTGATCGCCTGAAACAAAAGTGCTCGTCAGCTCGTCAGTTTTTGCAATACTTCAGATTTAAATCAATTTAACTTGTCACAAACCAAGTGTCTGTAGTATTCATTTTTCAAGTATACTGAAAGCACATTCAAAACTGTTTCCATTTATTTAATTAGCCTTCGTAGGTTACAAGGGATGAACTCCAATGAACAGCGAAGAGATTTGATCCTGCATTGATGGGTGCAACCCAAAGGTCTGTTTCATGGGAAATCCTCTATAGAAATTACCTTTAAGTGCTTCATTGACGTAAGCGTTGTAAAACGTGATCCTAGTATCGTCGTCAAGGTTGAATTCATCAGGAGTAGAAACCCCGTTCTCAGTGATGTAGATGGGGGTGTTGTCATACTCGTTCTTCAGCCAGTTTAGGAGACCCCTCAAACCCCATGGAACTGGTCGAAGCCAGTCCGATCCAGATGTTGGCCAGTTGTCCAGTTGGTAGCGGTAAACATCCTACACGATAAAGGAAAAGAAGTATTCACGGAGACTTGGTACACTGAAGTGTTTGGAAATTTTCTTATCATTCTTCCATACAGAAATTATCTGAGACCAGCTTAATACATGTATCATATTCTTGAAATTAGGGTGGGTACTTTAGTAGATATGCACTAAAATAACAATGATAAAGGGCTAAAAATATGGTTTGTATTGATCACTTAAATTAGACAGTCTATCAGCATCATCAGATGGCGCCTTGCATCATGGTCCAGTTCGTACATACTTGATGTGGTATCTGCAGACGTCTCTTGTGAGGCCCTATGCCCTATATTGGCAACCCAAGAATTACGTAATAATTAAACACACATTCAGAAAATACGTTGCTTTTGATGGCTTTAGTTCAAATTCACAAAATTGCACACCTTTCGTTCGAAACAGTAATTCGTCAATTCCAGATGTCATCTCTTCAGAGACGACAAGAAGGGACCGTCGAAGAACCTGACATGATTTGACTCTCACCTGATCACCCTCGTAGTTGGGATCTCCTGCAGGCTCAACGCGGTGCCTGCATACTGTCGTGGTGTAGCTGTTGAGACCAAAGAAGTCTCCGGTACCCCTGATGTACTGCTTCTCCTCTTCAGTGAACACTGGGAGGCGGGACTCGGGGAGACCCTGCTCCTGACTCTTGTTGCCGACTTGCCATTTCATCGCATCGGGATAGTCGCCATTCTTGAGGATCGGGTGCGCAAACCTTGAAAATGGTAGTAACAAAAATCATGTGAAAATAAGGACGACATTATATTACTTGCAGGAAGTCGGGGCCTTGTAAAAAGAAATACCAGGATTAAAAAATGCAATCGTTGCATCGTTGCATCTTTTTGTTGTTGTTGTTGTTGGTGATCATCACTGAACTTAAGCATGATTACGATCAGCGGTATACTTTATCATCATGATCATCATCATTTTTAATTGTCATCGCCAGTCGGTATATAGCACTGACGCATAACGAAAACCTTGCTCGTCGGGAAGTGAGTTTACTAAACAAAATCGGGGGAGGGGGTAGGAGTAGGTTCTGAATGGGGATGTAGGACTAGAACAAACGGACTGGTGAAATCTAGTCTGATTTTATGCTACAAGGAAGGTGGTCGAGATTGATATAGGCGATAGCGGACGTTTTCCTCGGCAGGGATATTTCTTGTTGATAGCAAGGTCTTAATCTTCGATGCAAATCCTCCCGTGACAGTAACGGTCATTTTGTAAATGTTATTAGCTGAACATTATCGCTCGCTACTTGGGGAGGTCACAGAAATAGGTAATGACCATTTCTGTTTTGTCTCATACATACCATCCAGCGGTGAACTGCATGTATCTGTCGGCAGCGGCTATGTCCAGCTCCTTATCGGGGACCTCTGGCAGTCCAAAGTCGGTACTGAGGGTGATGGAGACCTTACCGCCATACTGAGGGTAGTAGTTGGCCCGGTAGGTGTTGTATGCCTTGGCGTGAGCTTTGATGATGGTGTGGGCGGCACGGTATGGGGCGTAGCCAGGGCTGTAGACACCAGGGGCGAACACCCCTATGCCATAACCAAGCCAGGTCACAACGTAGGGCTCGTTGAATGTGATCCAGATATTCACCTGAAATAAAAGTTCATAAGAATATGAAGGGCACGTACCTTATTGATGATCATGCTTCTATACAGGAGCAAACTTAAACTATGAACTGGATCATAAATCAAACTATGAATGTAAATAGATTTTATTTGCATTCTGAACGATATGAGACATTCAAGGTTACTAAATCAGTTTTAGCATTGTTCGAACAAAGAATAATTTCGAGGATAGTATTTATCGAGAGGAGCATTATCCTCAGAAGGACCATGCTGATTTTATTGGTACTGAAACTATTAATGAAAATTTATGCCTTCAGAGATACGTGAAACGGTATCCCTGATAACAGTTCCATGTCAATATCCCTTCAACGCTAAAGCAACTATACTTTGATGGTGTTTGTCTAAATTTTTCTCAAAGTTGGAAAGTTCCTGTCACGGTCTGGTACAGAGGCGGATATAGGATTCTGTAAATGTAGGGGGGGGGCACAATATCTGACAAGCAAATAAGTGTGAAATTCGAAGGGGCACAAGAACACAATTAGGGGACCATTTTTCCTTTATGTACATTCGGTATGGCTTATTGGGTTTTAAAAGGGGCCGGGCACGGGCCGGTTCCCCCCCCCCCCCCCCCACAAATTCCGCTTCTGATCTGTTGTTTTGGTGGAATCTTCCCTCTCCGTGGGCTTTTAATAATTCTATAATAGGTCTGATAAACTTTCCTTGCTAATCGTGCAGATCGCGTGGATTCGCGGAAGCGCTGCGACAAATATGAAATACTCAAAATTATCGCTAAGCCTTTGCGAATTGAAATGAATGCGATCGTTTGGTTATGGCAGGGGCGGATTTCATGTGCCTTTTCATGAGCCTTTTGGGTCAAAGGTTTCTTTGGTGTAATATTGGTATGTCAATTACTTTTCAAAGGGGACCCCAGCCATTTGTGCCCCCTCCACCTCTAAATCCGGCAGTGGTTCTGGTACAATATCTGCCGTGAGGAGAGAAGGAGATAAGACTATGAAAGAGCCGCAGTGCAGAAAAGAATGAGCGGCCAAAACAATCATCATTAATTATCATTGTGAAGAACATCCATATGCAGGGATAACAAAATTTGTATTGGAAGAGATCCTGGGATACATGTACTATCATGACCTTTAGCCATAATTTTACCTTTTATCTCTCCCTCTCTCCCTCTCTCTCTCTCTCTCTCTCTCTCTCAATACGTGCTACGTAAGTTGATGTCTATATATGTCTGTGGTCTAGCATGTCACCAAATTGTTAAATATTAAACAGTTTATATTCCTCATGTTAATGATTGTGCATTACGTTGAATAATTTGGTTTGAATCTTGGGGACTCAATAATGGTCTGAAAATAAATCAAGAAAGACACTATATTTTCTTGCTTTCATGCATTTGATTATAACTTAAATTTTCCTTACAGAAGCATTATTTTCCCATTTCTGTCGCTCATTCGAGATCCTGAATTATTTGGGAAAGTTTCTGCTAATATAGGAATTCTCACGAAGCCCACCTTTCATGATTAGCCTATATGTGATACAGTAATTGTTAGAGATGCATTTTTAAGATCAGGGAATCAAACTATATTCAATCCAGCGGATTGCGAGAAAATTCTGAATGCCTTGGGAAGGGAGTGTCGTAGCGAATTTGTTGAGTTTTTAAAAACTTCTATATATCATATTCATGTTTTTGGCGAAGGAAGGAAAGGGTCTGTATATATATTCTAAGTTTACCAATATGAACAATGGATTTGCCGACAGAAATGTTGAATTATTCCTCATAGCCACCCCACCCCCACACACACACATACACACATACACAAAAACGCCCATTTTCATCTTACCTTAGAAGCATACTCAGCAAAGCATAGGTTGGCGTAGTCGTTGAACAAATCCGACAACGTGTCGTTCTCCCAACCGCCGTAATCGTCTTGTAGAACCTGCGGGAGATCCCAGTGATAGAGGGTGACCACAGGTTCGATGTCGTTAGCGAGGAGCTCATCGATCAGGCTCGAGTAGTAGTCCAGGCCAGCCTGGTTGATGCCGCCGGCGAGTGTACCCTGGGGCAAGATGCGAGGCCACGAGATCGAGAAGCGGTAATGCGTCAGTCCTATGGCCTTCACCATCTGGACGTCTTCGGCGTACTTATGGTAGCTGTCGCAGGCGACGTCGCCATTCTGGTTGTTGTAGATCCGGCCGTTATGAGAAAATTTGTCCCAGATGCTTTCGCCCTTGCCGTCCTCATCCCAACCACCCTCGACTTGGTAGGCGGAGGTTGCCGAACCCCAGGCGAAGTCGTCCGGGAACTTCCCCGTGATCAAGGTGTCCCGGTCGGGATCGTTAAAGACATCAGGGTAGGAGTACTCCCCGCTGGCGAGATGCAGAGAAATTATAGTTAAAATAATGAAAAGGCTGTTTTTAATTATTTTGTTATGGGCAGCCATGTTTGATTACCAAATTAACCATAAAATTATTGAAGTAAATCTTGAAGAAGCCCGCAATGGACTTTTCTGCTGGGATTATGGATTGCTTGTGATTCAGCCCTTTACTTTTATAGTTCAGATTCGTTGCGTAATGATAAAAATCTGTTGACATACAGGAGGGGAGTATCCCAAATAAACAAACCCTCATTACACCTCCTTGTGTGTTGACATCTTATATAACACAAACTTTGTCAGAACCACGATTATGGCCAATTACTGAAAAGAAAAACCGTTTCATAATTATAGACCACGTCCACAGAACAGGATCGCTTTGTAACTGCAAGGAAAAGGCGCTACACCAAATGCTCTAGATTGGATTCGATTGGATTGCATAGTCCCATTATTCCACTATATTCATCTTTATACATTCTTCCCTTTTCTCTCTTCTCCATTCCTGGTATCTTTCCCCAGGCACCCATCAATAAAATGCAAGTATCATTGATTATTAGAATGATCAGAGTACGTAGGGTATCTCAATCCTGGAAAAATGTGACGCGCGTTCTGAAACGGTGTTATCGCAGAAGACAAACATGGGAAATCATGGAAATGGTCCGACCGTATTATCTTCTCTTCATGGGTGGACTGGCCATGCATATAGGGAGTTACATTTCCCCCACGGACCGCCCTATATTTAGGCTAGCGGGCCGGGTCGTTATCTGTGGTCTGAGGGCCGGTTTATCTGAATCCTAAGGTCATTTAATTGGGTGGGCCAGTCGATTCGAAATTCCCCAACCGAAATTCTGTCCTAGTCCGTCCTAGCTTCCCTTGCTAAGCAAGGTAACTGGATGCAATTGCTTGAAGATAAACAGGGTCACTATAGTGGAGAGGATGATCTCCCAAAAGGTCACCTTAGTATTGCAACTCGAGCGGCAGTCGATTATCTTCCTACTCCACAAAATCTGAAATCGTGGGACAAAAAACCTCAGTGAATGATGTTGCCTGTGTCATCGTAAGGGCGCCCTTGTACATGTATATTCTGAAGACATGTTCAGAGGCATTGCATCAAGGTAGATTTACCTACCTATATAATACCAGTTTACGTGTCATCGTAAAAGAGTTGAAAAGGGATGCTTTTAAAAAAGGAAGTTTTTTTGCCTATCTCCCCGGTCATACAATGAATGGAGGAACCATCCCTCCAGATGCCTCGTATCATTATCATTCAAGGAAAGGGAGACACTAAAAGTGAGTTTGATTGAACTTGCTGTTTATTTCGAACCCAGTATTTTGAAAGGAAGAGAAGGAAACAGTACAATAATGAACGAGGATAATAGTTCACATAATTTTAAATCTCGTCTTGTACGTTTCGAAGTATAGGAAGCAGATGTTTTGTAACAAAGAAAAAAAAAACAGATCCAGAAAATCTTTCGTCATATAAATACTAGAACATGTAAAGACATTATACTAACGACCAGTATATTAGATTGGCTATGGGATCGTAGGTCATTTTACAGCGCTAGGGAAGAACCGCAGTGCGGGACCGATAACTATGACGCTCTTGGATTAATGTGTACAAGCTTTTCTTTCTCCCGTTAGCTTTCTCTTTCTCATTTCTCTTATCCTTTTTCTTCTCTTCTCTTTCTTTTTACCTTCTTCTTTTAAACCTTCATTCACTTCTAATCCTCCTCTCTCCTCATCTTTTTTCTTTTTTCTTTTTATTTTCTCGCTCATTACCCAACCTTTCTTCTCGTTCTTCTCTCTCTAGCGCTCTTAAATCTGTTCTCTTAAATTTTCCTCCCTTCATCACTCCCTTTACTCCATTCTCTCCCCTTTCGGCTCCTGTGTTTTTTTTTTCTCTTGATTTAATCAGTATATCTTTCTCACATGATGATGATAATTATTTTCACATTCTTTTGTCATTCCCTTTTTCTGATATTTTTGTCAGTACCTAAAGATAATATATCAGATGTTGGCATTTCTTTATACCTTTCGGTATGTATCGATGCTCATGAATTTAAAAAAAAATCCTTAATCTTACAAGTTCTTTCCTTTCCCTTTTTTTCCTCACTTCCTTTTCTCACTTTCCCAGTCTATTAATACATGCTGGTACGAGTTAATGTTATTTACCATTTCCTAGTGAAGAATAGAACGTCGAATCATGAATTCAAATGTGCAACATAAATGTGAACCTCAGATGTGTAATAGTATTGATATCAATCAAACCCACCCTCAATATATTTCAGTTTGGGGAAAACAATATGTATATTTTACTTTGTCATGTATTATTTTCTGTAAATGATTTATGATTTATACAGTCCTCTATTTTTTTTTCATTTCTTTTTTGTTACAAAACAAATAACCTGGACAAATTCCCCCCTTATTTTTTGCTTTTGTTATTTTTTATTGTTATTGTTATTTGTTTTTCTGAATGAATAAAGGTGAATTTAAAAAGAATAAACATCATTTTCAAAGCTGCCCCCACAATGCAACAGTGGTGATGTCATCTTCCTTATAATGTCATGTTTTCCCCTAGATCACATGTGCCCCTTGATTACGATACTTGATTCTAAATGAGGAAAACAAAAACAAACAAAACGACAACTGAGATATTTTATAAAAGTATGTACGTACATGTACATTTTAATAATTCTTCAACTGATATTTCAGATTTTTATGGAATAATTGCTACAATGGTAATAAATGTGTACAAGATTTTGCATTGTATACAGAATATGATACGACCCCCTTTCACGTCCTCCCATTTTTCAAGAAAGTCCGGTGCACACACCCCTAATGGCTAAAGCAACATTAAGCTTATTTAAGCGTATTATCGGCTTTCATAGCTTTATCTGTCTAGGTATTCATTTTTCTTCCACTGTTTTACATTTCATGTTTATAATGTATTTATATACCTGACGAATAAAATCTCATCAAATTTTTTTTAATGAAATCATTATTTTGCAGCTTCCGCGATTGTTTAAGGGCGATACGGTGTTTGCCTTATTCATATTTATCATCAAAGTGTATACATAATACCAGTTGGGCGTGCGCTTTCTACATAATAATAATATGATAATGATTATGTATTTTTAATGCGCACATATATATCCGAAAGTTTCGATCAAGGCGCGACAACAATGAATATATGCAGGTTACATAAAAAAATAGTTCAACAGATAATCTAAAAGGTAATGAAACTCAGACCCTAGATAAATAGATACGTTTTCACATTCTGTTTTTCACGCTGTGTTTTGATAATTGTTATATGGAATTTAACTGTGATGAGAACATTAATATTTGTTAATGGAGACATGGTATTCATCATCTGTTTAATTTGATTTGCTTCTGCTGAGAAGGACGTAAATTTTGTGCATAACGATGTGAGTTTAACGGCACTCTGTTTCTCAGCGGATATGCTAAAAGTTAACATCCTTAATATAAAAAGTGAGGAATTAGAATAAAAACGGAGCAGAAATGAACGGAAATACATTAGAATTTACTTCAAACGAACAATTTATAAACCAAGGCAAAGAGACAGACGACAAATGTTGCGCCCTGAAGTCGCGGCGCGGCCGAAAACCCGTTGTCGGCTACAATTCCCATCAGCCATTTGGCGGAGTTTTTCTGCGTTCGGGGTCTTTCGGGATCGTCGAAGTCGACGTAATGGAGCCCGAAGCGCTGGCTATAACCCGAGGCCCACTCGAAGTTGTCCATGAGTGACCAGGCGAAGTAGCCGACAAGGTCAACATCGTCTTCCAAGTAAGCTATTAAAAGAGAAACAAAAAAGATATGACGTTAACGATGAAATACGTTCAAAGGAAGAAATGTGCTTATTGTCGATAACAAGACAAGGAGCGCAGATGGAACATTTTAAATTGGGGCGGGGGGGGGGGGGGTTGTAGGTCATATTTGCCATCAAGTTTGCTGCAAGCAACTAAAAGTCCCCACATAAATTATTCTTATTAGCCGACAAGGGTGAACAAGTGCCGAAATTTGCCGACTGCGGTTACGAACCTTACATCATTCTACATGATCTGTAAGCAAGGTGAGGCAATGAAATCCTCCGAATTTCTTTGATTTGGCAACAATGAAGTTCGTAAAGGTATTCAAATGTAAACAATTCCATAGTACAATGAGAATATTAGGACAAGCATTAATGATAATTATTATTACTACTGAATTTTCCAGTATGGAATGTCGCATTGCCTTCAGATGTTCGATTAGCGCAGGTACTGACGCAATCGAAATAACGCCTTGTGTGAGCTGAGCTTAAGCCAAATGGAAAGTTGTCCGTAATTGGGGCAATGTCCTGGAACTCCTATACCGAGTGATGAACGTAAAGGGAATTCCTAAAGCCACGAATTAAACTTGACCTCTTGCATTACAAGTTGCGATCAAACTTAACTCGAAATATCACAAGTTGAGTTGTGAGTTGGTCTAGCGGTAATGTCCGCCGGTCAGCTCTCTGTCTTCACCTACAAAGTTACTGACTCTGATCAGGCCCAGGTTCGAAACTGAGTCACTCCTTTCGGATGATGACGTTAAAGGTCAGTCCCCAGACGTAATTGATACACGTCGAGGTAAAAACCCAATTACACACATGCCATTTACTCTCAAACAACAGGGATCGCGTATAAACAAAGTTAGTCCGATTTTTGTACTGCAATAATTGTTTGTTTGTTTGTTTTTTAATTCTAGAGGCATATGAGTTAGTATCGGGGTCGGTGGCCTGTAACAACGTTACATCAGGAAACGAACACTTCTCATTTCAACATTCTCAACTGATATCAGTAAACTGAATGTCTGTTGTATTCAAGTATCTTAAATGTACATTCAGCGTTCCTACCATAGATTCAGCGTATCAAATGCCCGTGGCACGCGAAGCGTCATTTCAATGACGTCATGCCCTTCATGCACTTATTAATCCCGTGAATGTAAAAATAAGGCCACCGCACACCGTCCTTACGATCGGTCTGCGATCCGATTTCAGAAGAAAAATGTAATATAATTTGACAAATCATTTAAAAACGAAAAATGTTTTTGATTGAGGGTCTGAATAGTCATACAGATAGTAAAATCGTTGATACGGCCTTTGCAGAGTTTTCTAGTCGGTGGCATGGCCAAATCGGCTCCGAGTCGCAGTGACGTCACAAAAATCGTACGACTGCCTACGATTTGAAACTAATTTTGCCCTTATTCTCTGTAGAAAGCTGACAACTCATCCAAACCCTATGCTTAGTATTCATATCACTTTTCAGAACCTGAATAGGGTAGATTTCATTTGTTATAATGCCAATTTTTAATGTAATTTCGATTTATTTCACAAATCGGATCGCAGACCGATCGTAAGGTGTGCGGTGGCCTTTAAGGAGCTCATATTTTACGCCATTGAAAATTCAGCGCAGTGTGTGCACTGCTTATTTTGCAATCTAACGAGGCGTCATTTCGATTGCGTCAGCTAGTGCCTGCACTAATCGAGCCTGTGGAGGCAGTTAACCCATCCGCCAATTATTTAAAGTTTTGTTTGCACTCTTCATTTTGCAATCAATTTTGAAACTCAATCTATAACGTCAGCAGTGTGAGCCGGGCTTAACTCACATGACGCGTCAGGAACCACACCGGTCGGTGATGCAGTCCTATATTTCAGGCAAAATGGCACCCCGTGAGCAAAGGCGTTCATTTCCTGTAGGCCTAGTAGTATAAATTACAAGGGATAATTAACACCTATGAATATTGCTTGGAGGATTGATCCTGCATTGATCTAAGTGCAACACAAAGGTTCCTTTCCTGGGAAATCCCCTCGATAAGAGTTACCTTTGAGGGCCTCGTTGATATAAGCGTTGTAAAACGTGATCCTTGTGTCATCATCGAGGTTGAACTCATCTGGGGTAGAAACACCGTTCTCAGTGATGTAGATGGGGATGTCGTCGTACTCGTTCTTTACCCAGTTTAGGAGACCCCTCAAACCCCATGGAACTGGTCGAAGCCATTCAGATCCAGATGTTGGCCAGTCTTCTGGTTGGTAGCGGTAAACATCCTAGAAGAGCAAGGAAAAGAAGTAGCTAGGCTACCCACGGCAACTTGGTACAGTTGAGTGTTTGAAGATTTCTTATCATTCTTCCACATTATTTATCCAAGAATATCTCAATACCGCATTCTTTGAGAGAGATATTTATAATATGCACTAGATTACCGTCAGAGGCGTCGGAACGTCTGGCTCGGATGGGGGGGGGGGTGCATCTGTTGTCTGGCGAACAAAAGATGCCACCCCCCCCCCCTCCATCCATTGTCCGAGCCCAACGTTCCGATTCCTCTGATTACTGTCGAACATGATTAAAAACGGGTATTCCGTCGATTCCAGATGCCATTTCTTCAAAGGAGACGGCTAATCAAGGTGATCCGAAATTTGCTCCGGCAAAAAAAGAAAAAAATGTTGGCGGCTTTATTTTGTCCAAGATAATGGGTTAGTATTAGAGTTTCAATTTGGTTAGGGGTTAGATTTACGGTTATGGTTAGGATTAGCTAGGCCGACAGTTTTTGGTCCGGGGTTTAAGTTAGGAGTTCGGTTAGTGTGGCTTGTGGGCATTGACCACGGAGCAATTTTACTGGAGTATATGTCGTATCAACGATTTAGGACAACCGTCTCATAGATATATCCAGCTGACTCTAACCTGATCACCCTCGTAGTTTGGATCTCCTGCAGCCTCAACGTTGTGCCTGCATACTGTCGTGGTGTAGCTGTTCAGTCCAAAGAAGTCTCCGGTACCCTTGATGTACTCCTTCTCCTCTTCGGTGAACACTGGGAGGCGGGACTCGGGTAGACCCTGCTCCTGACTCTTGTTGCCGACCTGCCATTTCATCACATCGGGATAGTCGCCATTCTTGAGGATCGGGTGCGCATACCTTGAAAGATGAAGCCAGAATAATCATGATTTTGTGTCTACAATTTACAAGAAATCCGTGACTTCAATGGGATCCACATTTTTGCTTGGATATCAAGAAGGGCCGAAGACATTGCGTATCTCATTTGTGGGTTGATTTTTTTAAAAAGCGACTGAATATCGCAATAATTATATAGTTTGTACTTTATTATTATGGTTATCATCACCTTGATCATCCGTGGGAGCACTGTGGTTTATTCGTGAAAGATCTTGACTCTCATGCAAGAGGTCCTGGGTTCAATCCTTATCCATGGACAAGAAGTTTTGCCCATATTTGTCGGTCTCAATCCATGTGCGTTTATTGGTTCCCTGGCAATGCTGGGGTAATCATAATTGCAGGCAGTGGCGGATTTAGGGGGGCACATCAGGCCCGTGCCCCCCCCCCCCTTTGGAAGAAAAGTATGCATTGTGGCCCCCCCCCCCATTTTTTTTATTGTGCTCCCCCCCCCCCCCCCCCGAGCGACTTTTCGAGAGCTGGCGAGACCAAAAAATACGGGTCTCCCTCCAAGCATTTTCCAAAAAATGACAAACCTGCATTTACGTGCCCCCCCCTTATACAAAATCCTGGATCCGCCCCTGATTACAGGGACATCAGAAAGAGCAGTACTCATACTTTTGTCTTTTGAGGCTGCCATGGGTAATCAGGAAGATTATGTTATTATCATAATCGTTAGCGATGATGCATACCGCCTGATAGTCATAGCCTGCATCCCTGCATCATCTTGGAGCTTGTCAAAGAATTTTCTTAATTATTAAAGAAGTAATGGTTCAGCCAGTTTTCAAACTTAATGGATACTTCAATTAATGAAGAGGGGAGAAGTCGTGTCATGGGGCATATTCTTCCGAAAGAAAATGTTTTAGAACCGTAAACTTGCCCTCTTTTGAAATGTATTTAAAACTGTGGGAGAGGGTACGTGTGGGACAAGGTGTAGCCTAGCTCTGAAAGTTAGAGAGTGCAATCTTTCATGATAATAATGATTATGCGAATGGTATAAGAGAGGGGTAGTCGAGAATCTAGGATTATGGCCGGTAGAGGTACCTCAACAGGGACATCAAGGCTAGTCAAATTCCATTATAGGAAAATGTCCGGTAAGGGGGTGAGATTCACACATACACACACGCACACACACACACGCACCCACACTCACACACACACACACACACATATATATGCGAAGATACCCAACTTTAACATTCCGATGGCGTCTCGGTAAATTATAGTGTGAGGATTGATCCTCACACACACTTTATATATATATATATATATATATATATATATATATATATATATATATATATATATATATATATATATATATAAAAGCCTACCATCCAGCAGTAAACTGCATGTATCTCTCGGCAGCGGCTACGTCTTCATCGTCATCGGGGGACTCCGGCTGTCCAAAGTCGGTACTGAGGGTGATGGAGACCTTGCCGCCATACTGAGGGTAGTAGTTGTCCCGGTAGGTGTTGTATGCCTTGGCATGGGCTTTGATGATCGTATGGGCGGCACGGTATGGGGCGTAGCCAGGATTGTAAACACCAGGGGCGAACACCCCTATCCCATAACCAAGCCAGGTCACCACGTATGGTTCGTTGAAGGTAATCCAGATTTTAACCTGACATAAAAGTCATAAAGATTATTCAACAACAACAACAAAAAAAGATTATTAAAAAAAAAGAAAAAATGAGAGCACGCACGTTGTTGGTGATGGTGCTTTTTAAAGGGCAATCCAACCTTGGTAATGAGATGATTTGTGTGAAAGCAGAAAAATAAGAAAAACAGGATGGTGAAAGTTTGAAAGAAATCGGACAAGGAATAAGAAAGTTATGAATGTTTGAAAAATGAGATCACTACAACTATACGAATCTCAAATTGGCAATTTGGTGATTCGATTGTGACATTTTTATGGACAACTCTCCCATTTGTCGTACACAAAAATATCATTAATTTGCGGTTTTCTTCGAGGCGCTTTTACCGTCGGAGCAGTACTCAAAATATATTGGAGATAGCATATTGTTATAGGTCCTCATGAAAGAAAAAGATCCTACTGAGTAATACATTTTGAAAAAAGTGATATTTTAGTCATTTTGTGTGTTGGAGCGAATGGGAGAGTTGTCCACAGCTACATCACAGTGACATTACCTATTCGGCCAATTTGAAATGCCCATATAGTGATTACAACTTTCAGAAATTCATAACTTTCTTATTGCTTGTCCGATTTCGTTCCAACTTTCACCAATCTGCTTCTCTGATTTTTCCTCTTTCTTTCAAAAAAACTTGCTATTAAGGTTGGATTTCCCTTTAAGCAGAAGCCAAAGTCTAAAAGTATGGTTTTTAGCTGCAATTACTGTACAAGCTAAGTACACCTTGTTTTTCGAAAGGTTTTTTTAAATAATTTTTTTTGGTTAGTTTGTTGCGGTGACTACTAAATTGGAGGAGGTGTCTAATATGGGCGCCCTTTTGACGAAAAATACTATTCTATGGATAATATTCTAAGGAAACCTTAATTCACCATGAAGGTGGTGTCATATAAAAGAGAATGTTGATACCAATTTCATTGAGATTGGTTAACAACAGCATTATATATAGGTAAAAGACAATGGCCCGTATTCTCGAAAGTGGCCTACTAACTAAGTTAAGCCTGGCTTAACTTAGAACGCTGATTTATGGAAGGCCATTCGTCAACCTCTAAGTCCCGTATAAATTACTATAGTTATGAAACAAAATAAAGAAACAAAATTATTTTCTGGCATGAAATATGAGCATCAAAAATCAATTATATTGTGTCGGTTTTTGTATTTGCATTTAGTCCCAGAACTATGGTGATTTTGTAGGATTAAAAGAGGGTGACATTTGGCTCTCCATAATTTGGTGGCCTAAATCTACACACTTAAGCGCCTTTCGAGAATACGGGACATTATTATTTTTAAATTGAATATTATCGAAAAGCATTGTTTCATAAATATCAAAATTCTGGACGTGTTTTTTTTCTTGCAACTTTCCTGGAATTTGCCCATGTACAAAGATTAAAATTATCTTTTGCAAAGGTGGGGTTCATACCTCTTTTCATTAAAAAATTATAGCATCTTAAATTAATTGATTTGTGACGCACGATATTCTCCCTTTTGGAAGAAATGTGTTGGATACATCAGAGATGGGTGTGGGAGGGTGTCCCAGCCCACTTTGGGAAAATTCTGACATAAGGCTTATTATGGAGAGGAGTGTGAAAGCAATATTAAGATTTGAATTCTTTAGGGTGTATTATGATGCACAGCACAGAATGTTCTGTTTGTTTGTTATTTTAGATAGAAAAGCACTGTGTTTATATTATACAACGGTAAGAAAATGGCGCCGTCATTGAGAACAAGCTGGTCCCTAAATTTTAGAACTTGCTGACCAGGGGCCCGTTGCACAAAACTTGCGTTTAAACGCAACTCAGAAAAATCAAACGCAACTTTATTTTCAGCCAATCAGAAGTGCGCATTAAGGACTTGCGTTTGATTTGAGTTGCGATTAAACGCAAGTTTTTGTGCAACGGGCCCCTGATGAAAGATTTTCTAGAGAGAAGGGGGAGGGGGGGGGGCTCCTCTGATTTTAAGATTTTTCGACCAAATTTTGGGTAAACAACGGTTATCTAATTATTTTGAAAGGGCGTGGTATCAACCCCTCATCCCTCCCTCTCTAGCGACGCCGCTGCAGTCACTTTTTACATACAAGGGGCTTCCACTGACAATACTTACTCTTTTGACGAAAAATAGTATTTTAAAGGAGATACATGTACTCCAAGGAAACATCAAATTACCATGAGTTTCATGTAAAAGACAGTATGTCGGAAAATATGAATCGCCTCAAGATCCTGTATTGCTGTTGTTATTTGAAACACCTCTGAGATATTGTGTACATGTATTATAAAAGCTTTCAATAACTAAAGAAAATTTTTTTTTAAAAACCAAGGTGTACTTAGTATGTCAGCCAGCTAACTAGAGACCGGTGAGCAGCTGCTAGGCATGATATTTGACTTTTCCCTCCACTTATTGTGTAGGCATGGTAGGTGCTTACTTAAACTTTGAGCTTGATAAGATATCCAACTAACGCATGAGGGTTTTATTGGCATTTTTAATGGTAAGAGACATTAATGGATAATAAATTAGTTTGGGGCATTGTTCAAACAAATAGCAATTTCGAGGATTTGCATTTATCGAGCTCTATGAGCGTTATCATCGGAAGTACTGTGTTGATGTTATTGCTATACTTAAACTGTTCACGATTTTCAGGCATTTCCGAAATGGTATCCGTAATGACATTTCCCCTTCAGTCAATATCGCTAATGCAAATTCTTTGATGGTGAAGTGAAGGTTTACTTTTTTCTCAAGGTTTGTTAGCCCCTGTCACACCATGGTGATCTCTTTTAGCAAACCACAACGCTCTGGTACACAACTTTACACATCTTCTAATTTTTCTTTGTTGAAAAAAATTAAACCAAATTCATCTAGATGAGCAGATGAGAAAATCTTTTCGGTCGTTCTGAATCGTTCTGGTTCTTATTAGGCCTAATGCCAGATATTGATGGTTTTGGCAGGGGTTGATTTAGGCTTTTGAAAAGAAGAAGAAGAAGAAGAAGAAGAAGAAGAAGAAGAAGAAGAAGAAGAAGAAGAAGAAGAAGAAGAAGAAGAAGAAGAAGAAGAAGAAGAAGAAGAAGAAGAAGAAGAAGAAGAAGAAGAAGAAGAAGAAGAAGAAGAAGAAGAAGAAGAAGAAGAAGAAGAAGAAGAAGAAGAAGAAGAAGAAGAAGAAAGAAGAAGAAGAAGAAGAAGAAGAAGAAGAAGAAGAAGAAGAAGAAGAAGAAGAAGAAGAAGAGGAGGAAGAGGAAGAAGAAGAAGAAGAAGAAGAAGAAGAGGGATACATTTCCGAAAATATTCTGACAAGAAAAAAAAAAGGTTTTCAGATTATTCAGGTGACTTTTGGGTCCAAAGCTTGAAAAGGGAGCACATTTTCTTTTGTGTACTTCAGGTATGCCCTATTTTTAAAAAACAAATTCCCCCCTTCCCCTCCTAAATTCTCTCGTAGTTCTGGTACAACCTGCCGCGAGGAGAGAGGTCTTGAGATGGGACTTTGATAAAGCAAGACTTGCATGGGGTGTGACTATATGTTAAAAAAACAGTAAACACTTTTGATCGTTAATAACTGAAAAGTTATACCTCGTATCAGACTGAGGTTTTTAAATTGTAAAGTTGAAGGATGTAAAATTTATTGGGAGCAAGTTTTATTACATTTCTCTGAATACTTTTCTTAAAATATTTAATTAGATTGTTCACCTTTAGAAAAATCAAGGCCACAGAATCTGTGTGTATCAGTAATTAATTCAGAACACAACAATTGCCACTTTGTGTTGCTGCTGTCATTTCTGCCAACCTTTTGCTGTCAAGTGTAAATAATGATTCATGACTCTGGGTTAAAAACATGAAAAAAGTGTTCCGGAATTTCAGCTGTAATGCACAATGGCAATTGTTGTATTCTGAATTAATTACAGATACACACAGATTTGGTGGCCTTTTTCTCTTTTTCCATCCTCTCTCTCTCTCTCCCTCTATCTCAGTACGTGTTAACAGTTGCAATATAAATTATGTCAGTCATCTACATAACATGCTCAACAAATTAATGGTGATATACTAACAGCATGATTTTTTTCGTTTACGCATGTGATTATCCATTACGTTGAATATTTGGGTTTGAATCTTGATTCGTATAGGGCCTCATGGATGATCTGGAAATAGAAAGACATTCGGTATATTTACCCTTTTTTTAAAAATTGTTATACATAAATTTGCATTTTTATAGTTAGAAACATTATGCTTCCCATTCCATTCACTTCTTTGAGCTTCTGTATGATTTGCAAGTCTTTTTAACCAACTCCATGTTGGAGATCTTCTTCTTTTTCTTCTTCTTCTTCTTCTTCTTCTTCTTCTTCTTCTTCTTTTTTTTCTCCTTTTTCTTCTTCTCCTCCTCCTCCTCCTCCTCCTTCTTCTTCTTCTTCTTCTTTTTTTTTTTTTTTGGGGGGGGGGGGGTAAACTTTATTTCATTCAGATTATTGTTATTTTTCTAGAACATCTTGAATAGGTCCGGGGCGTTGGAATATATTGGGCATACATATTTTGATTAACTCCTTTAACTTCTATCATTTTCAGACTTTACTGTTTCTCACGAAGGATAGAAAATGTCTTTTTTTTTAAACTGCCAACATTAGTACCGTAATGGATTTCCGAAATAAATTCTGAATTAGTAGGCCTATGTCACATGTCATAGCCTACACCCCCCCCCCCCCCCGCCATAAAAAAACCAAACAAACAAACAAACAAACAAACAAACAAAAAACCGCTCATGAGTTTATCTTACCTTGGAAGCATACTCTTGAAAGCATCTGTTGGCGTAGTCGTTGAACAGATCCGCTAATGTGTCGTTCTCCCACCCGCCGTAATCGTCTTGCAGGACCTGCGGGAGATCCCAGTGATAAAGGGTGACCACGGGCTCGATGCCGTTATCGAGGAGCTGGTCAATCAGGTTCGTATAGTAGTCCAGGCCAGCCTGGTTGACGCCGCCTTCGATTGTCCCCAGTGGCAGGATGCGAGGCCACGAGATCGAGAAGCGGTAATGCGTCAGTCCTATGGACTTCACCAGCTGGACGTCCTCATCGTATTTGTGGTAGCTGTCGCAAGCGACATCGCCAGTTTGGTTGTTGTAAATCCTGCCACTGTGAGAAAAGGTGTCCCAAATGCTTACACCCTTGCCGTCCTCGTCCCAACCGCCCTCGACTTGGTAGGCGGAGGTAGCCGACCCCCAGGCGAAGTCGTCCGAGAACTTCCCCGTGATCAAAGTGTCGCGGTCGGGATCGTTGAAAACATCGGGGTAAGCGTATTCCCCGTTGGCATGATGCAGAGAAATTAGAGATAAGATAATGAAAAGGCTGATTTTCAGAATCTTGTGGGCAGCCATTACTAAGCTAATCATAAAACGACTGAAGTATACTTTCTAGAAGCCCTGAATGGACTTTACTGGGGTTATGCATCGCGTGTGATTCAACGTTTTGCTTTTATAGTTCCGATACATAATGATAAAACTCTATTTACATTCATAAGGGGGAGTATCCCGAATAAACACGCCCAAGTTATACACTTCGTTGTATGTTGACATGTTATCAAAAAAATTTGGTAGGAACTGTGATTACCAGTAGTTTCAAAGGAAACAGTTACAGAGTAGGACATGTAGGATGCATAATCCCAACTTTCGTTTGGGACAAAATCGTTTCTTCCGCTATATTCATCTTACATTTTTCGTTTTCCCCACTTCCCCATTCCTGGTAACTGCCCCAGGAATTCATCAATAGAAAAATGTGGATATCAATCATCAGGATGATCATTGACCTGGGCCCTGTTTCATAAAACTTGTTATCAATAACAAGTTGCAATAACTGTTATAAGCTACTGAAATCCTTGCATCTGATTTACTGAGAACAAATTTGTCATAGAAGTATAGCAGTTTTTACTAATAACATGTTTTATGAAACGGGGCCCTGGTAATTTCTTAAAGGGGGTGTGATTTAAAAAAACAAACTTGCAAATAATTATATCGACTAAAAGTGAGTTTAAGATAGTAAATCATCGATCGTTTATTTGTTTATCCATCTTTATTTTCTTTTTATATTCATTTATTTATTCATTTATTTATTCATTCATGCATTCGCTTATGTATATACATGTATTTAATTATTTGTTTGTTTATTTGTTTGTTTAGTTATATTTACTTTTTTTTTATCACTATCACTGATCATTGATACCACAATCAAATGAGTTTTGTTTTTCATTTGAATTAAACTTAAACGGCATTAGGTGTATAGGTTGTTACGAAGGGACGAGACAGCCGCCACAATCTTGAGAAAATTAAGGGGGATGAAAAAGAAAGGGATCGAAAAAAAAAGGTATGTCGGAATATTTTGCTACCTACCCCCACCTAATCTTTTTTCCCCAGTCCCAGGTAAGCGAGTTTTGAAAGGCCGGCGGTATTCTTGAAATAATATTCCCGCGGGAAAATATCCCTTTCTACATCCTGCTGTTTATATATTCTCACAATCTTCTCGAGGGTGAAATAGTGCGGAATAATGAATTTGAAAAGTTCTGAATGTTTGCATTTACAATGTAACCATGAACAAAACGTTATTATACAAAACGTGATGTAATGTCAAACTTAAAGAAATCAGGTTATTTTTCACAGTGGTTACCCATATTGCACACTATTTTAGTCCTTTGATTGCATTTGTTGCAGTTCACTTGTATGGCAAATAAAAGTGGAGATAATATTAACAGAGGATAAACGATCTGACGATAGAACAAATACTGACGATGTTGCTTTCGGCACTGGGGATATGCAAATTTCATCAATCAAAGTTATGCAAAGCACGTGGAAAAACGGGTGCAGTAACACGGTGGTCTTTGTGATTCCTTATCATCAGTTTGTCTTTCATTGGTGAAAACCAGAGGGATCAAACTTCACATTTTGTATCTTCATTTGTTTGCCTGGAATGTAAACCTCAGGGAGTCGAGTCGAAAGAAGCCGCCGAATGTATCAAAGAGCACTACAATACGAGATGTTTGAAGAGAAAGACCTACATTTTCACCATGCAGAGTTTTATATTTTGATATTTATAGAAATTATGAGGATGTTTGAAACTGCTGTGGTGTATTCTACCAAAATCTAGCTAAAATGCAAGTTTCCCCCCTTAGTATTATACACTCCTCCAGCTAAATTTCGTTTTTTGGCTTTGGATTTGTAATGACTGAAATGTTATACAACTAACTGGGGAGCGTTTCATCAAGTGTCTTGTCAGTGATTTTTATCGACAACTGTTATAAGCTACTGAAATCCTTGCATCTAATTGGCTGAGAGCAAATTTGTCGGTAAAAATCACTGACAAAACACTTGAAACGCTCCGCTGGTGTTAAGAACTGGGGGCGTTTCATGAAAGGACTTGTCAGATATTTTATCCGACAAATTTGCTCTCAGCCAATCAGATGCAAGGATTTCAATAGCTTATAACAGTTGTCGGATAAAAATCACTGACAAAACGCTTGATGAAACGCTCCCCTGATCTCTACACTATGATCAGGGGCGGATCCAGGATTTCGTATAAGGGGGGGCACACAAATGCAGGATTGTCAACTTTGGGAAACTGCTTGGAGGGAGACCCATATTTTTTTGGTCTCTCGCCAGCCCTCCAAAAGTCGCTCAGTGGGGGGGGGGGGGGGGGGGGGCGGGGTTATGGGGTCCAGTTCCCCCTCCATAATTCTCTGATAAGCAACAACAAAAAACCAAAAAAAAACCAAAAATGGTTTTCTGCTCGAAAAGGGGGGGGGGGCACAATCGCAAATAGGGGGGCACATTGCATTGTTTTCCCTCAAAGGGGGGGGGGGGGCACGGGCCGGGATTGCCCCCCCCCCTGAATCCGCCACTGACTATGATGCAAGGGCTGGTCACATTTGTCCGATAACGATAACGATAACTGCCCCTATAAATCCTTGCCAAATCGCTCAAGCATTTTTTCTGTGGAAAATGAATAGGAGATCTTTGTGGTAGGTCAGACTTCTCCGATCTATGGTAATGAACCTCCCTCTCCGATTTTTAGTTATCGTCTCCATGTGGAATCGCTGGGCCACCGATTTTGTTTTCAGGACAGAGCTCACCGATATTTTCTCAGAGCCTATCGTTATTGTTCCTTCGAGGTGACGTTAGTTCAGAAGAATCATGTGGGCAGTGTCCGTCGTGCTTGATTGACGAACTGCCTTATTTGATAACGGCTATTTCTTGATGATAAGCAGGGGCGGATCCAGGATCTTGTATAAGAGGGGGCACACAAATGCAGGTTTGTCAACTTTTGGAAAAGGGAGACCCGTATCTTTTGGGTCTCGCCAGCTCTCGAAAAGTCACTCAGTTGGGGGGTCGACAAAAAAAAAAAATTCTCCAGACCTCCCAAATTCGCTCACGGGGGGGGGGGGGGGGGGGGGTTATGGGGGTTATGGGGGTCTAGTTCCCCTCCATAATTCTCTGACAAGCAGCAACAACAACAACAGCAAAAAAAGGCTTTCGTTTTAAGGCCGCAAATGCATACTTTTCTTTCAAAGGGGGGGGGGCACGGGCCGGATGTGCCCCCCTAAATCAGCCACTGATGATAAGTATACACTTTACTCATAATTATCAAAGGGCACGTTAATAATGATAATAAAAAGATATATATATCAATTTTTCTTGGTCAACATGCAGCCTCGTACTATAGGTTGATGTATTCCTAACCACTCTTCCCCACTTGTCTTTCTCTTTATCTCTGTTCCCCTTTCTCTCTCTCTCTCTCTCTCTCTCTCAAGCACTTTCTATTTCCTTTTACCCCCCACCCCCTCTCTCTCTTCTGTGGTTATACATTCTAATTCATTTTGTCACCTCGTGTAACAGCGTGACATAAGTTATTATTTTGAAATGTAATTATCTGCTTTCTTCAGAGGGCGTCCTTGTGTATGGATGGCTCTGGCAAGAGTCATCGATATCTAGTTCAAGTTTCCAAGTTCAAGTTTATTTTGTCTTTCAGAAATCATATATAACAAAATATCATAGAGTATAATCATAACAGTACAGAAAAGATGTATCGTCTATTCTATATAGCACACAATTTAGAATAAAGAAAGACGAGAGACCTTGGTTGATATCTAAAAACATAGCTCTGGGCATTCTGCGCACACGTTGCTTTGTTGGACAAGAACACAACAGAGAATGCTGACCTAGCTGACACGGGAGTGGTCACTCTGAACACCGGTTTAACTAAAAACTCCAGTCTACTTTAAACCAGAGCTTAAATTAAAACTGACTTAAACTGCAAGTCCAGTCTAAACTTCTGTACATAATTACACCATACTAGAGTGGAGCTTAAGTCAAACCGGAGTTCAGAATGAGATTTTCAAAAACTACTGTTTAAAGGCCATGTTTAGACCGGGTTTAAACCACACTTCGACCGCGGTTTAAGTTAAACCAGAGTTCAGAAACGGGCCTATGTGTTTGGCTCTGTTGGTGCTTATGGAAAATGGATGATAAATACCACAGATTTTGGGTATTTTTCAATACTTTCCACCACTTGGATTTCTTAGAACTCTTTATATGTTATTAAGTATATTTTGTATGATACTAGAACAGTTGACAATTTTTTGTTGTTGCAATTAGTGGGAGGTTCATGCAATTTTTATAACGAAATGACTGTTCTATAAACCTACCAACCAAAAAAGCCATTTTCAAAATGTATTTAAAGTTTATGTAGACATTTCCCCAGCGACGAGCGATTACATTCACCCGTTACGAGTAATTGAATTTCTATAATCAGAACGTAAATTGCATACATTACTTGTTGGTAGGTCGGGAAATGTTTTTGGCTTGGCCGACTTAACAACATACCTAAAGCCCCTTTCACACCGGGCCTGCGTAGAGTTGCGTAGTGCGGCGTAACGACTACGCCGAGCTTACGCTGCCCTAAGATGTGCCTACGCTGGCCTACGAGGGACGCAAAGGGGTACGGGAGATGGACTCAAAAAATTAAACATGTTTATTTTTTTCGCATACTTTCGGCGTAGAGCACTGAACGCAGAAGGTACGCAGTTTTTACGCAAGTCTACGCAACGCTACGCTATTGTACGCCATGCCTACGCGATAGTACGCTACCCTACGCCAGTCCGACGAAAAATCCTTTGAGGCTGGCTTAGTGTTACGTATGGAAGGGCGTAGTGTTGCGTACTTTTGCTCAGTTTGGGTTCAGCATAAGCAAACCTATGTACCCTTTACGCCAGACCTACGTATTCGTACGCAACCCTACGCCTGTAATACGCAATCCTACGCGGAGGTCTGCCAATAGACCGCTTCTGTAATGTATACAAATTTATGCACATAATTCTCTGAGCACCTAGTGACGAGCTGTTCCATTAACCTGCTTTTTATAAATGAGCCTCAATGATTGGAATCCAGTTTGCATACATTATCTGTTGCTATGTCCGGCAAGCCTCCGGCAAGCTTTCAGGTTGTCAAGAACAACCTTTGTTTGAAAGGTATGTATAAAATTTGCGTACATTACCGAAGCGGTCTATTGCATATGCCGTAGGTACGCGGTGCTAGGCGCCTATGCACAGGGTACGCGAACATACGCCATCGTACGTCAGCCTATGCATAACCTATGCAGGGACTACGCCGATCTTGCGCGTGATTTCGGCGCACTCGGTACGCCGCACAACGCAACTCTACGCAGACCCGGTGCAATCTGCATTCTGTCTATTGAAATACGCTACTTTGTAAAGGGTGGTTGCAATAGTTATGTGACAAAGAGATATGCTTTAAATTTGAATGCATTACGAAAATAACCTGATAGACCTGTTTACTAATTTTATGCATACTTCTTGAACAAAAGTTTCTCTTGATGACTCAAAAGCTTGCCAGAGGTGTGTGTGTGTGTGTGGGGTGTGTTTATGTGTTTGTGAGGGTACGTGCATATATAGATATATTTATTTATTTATTTGCTATATCAATTATATCAATTAATTCTATATACCAAAGAAAATGTATTCATTAATATGAAAACGACGACAGAATTTTACATGAAAATAATTTTTCCTCATTTTCCCCCTGAAAGCTTGGGGGATGATTGTACACACCGCCCCCCCCCCCCCCACTTCAAAAAGCAGGGGGATGCACCCCCCCCCCATCCCCCGCTATCTACGCCCCTGTGTGATACTCATGTTTAAAGAATTCCATATCCGAGGGCCCTGGACTGTCGATTGAAGTTCAACGAGCTTCTCTTTTCCTCTGTCCCTCTTTTCCACATTAATTTTCCAGTCAATATTCTACTTTTTGTGCCCTCTCTTCTCATTAAGTGCCCTACAAACTGAACTTGTCTTTTCCTAATTGTAGAAGGGATCTATAGACATTATGCCTCTGTCTCTCATGACATGTAATGCTTTTGTCAATAATGTTTAAACTAATAAAAAGAAAGGCACCTACTCCCCTATAGAATAGGCACTGCAACTCCTTTACTCGAAACAAAAAAGAATCCCTGAGACGTTCAAACTTGAATGAACATATCAAATTACCCTGCACTGATAAACCCTTGATTACCCATGGATAAACCATGTTTTTGTAAGAATTGTGGCCCGATGACAGCAAAATGAAAACATCACCGCAAATACCTCTGCGAACAGAATTCGAGACTGTGGGGATGGTGGGGGTCACTTCCGGCCAGTGCCCCCTTATTTGTTTAGAGATGATGGCTTTCTTTTTTTGCTTGTCAGAGAATTTTGAAGGACAAAGAGACCCAAAAATGTGTGATGATCCATTTTTTTTAAAAGAAACCCCAAAATGTGCGATGGCTTTTTTTTTTGTCGAGGAAAACGGGCCTCTCTTTGACAATTTCCTGGATCTGCCCCTGATTCGGTATGTCTCAATTTCCAAACCATTATTTTTTTTTTTAATGCATTAATCTACCTACGTGCTAAATTAGATGACTCTATCATAAAGTATCGGCCTCCACTACTAATTATTTTGATTGCACCCTTCGTGTTGAAATAGGGAAGACATTTTTTTTTTAATGCCATGACTCAAAAAGTAAATTAAAACCTTAAAGGAGTTTCCAGACGACTGAATGATCACAGGCCAATATTTTACGTGAGGCGTTTATTTTCATGATGCAGGGTCGATTATAATACGAACTAATCAGAATGATACGCTCCATACACTGTAAAAAATAATATGCCAATCGGTAATTTTTACTTATTTTTCCCATGTAGAATTTACTTCAAAACATAAGTTTTGCCACTTACACACTCGATTTAAGTCTTACTAACTCAAACTTTCAATTTAGTAGAATATACGTGAAATTTTAAAGTAAAATAAATACAAAAGAAAATTTAAGTAATTTCAACTTGTATCAATTTAGTAATGTTAACTCAAAATAAGAAGTTATACGTATTACTCAAACAATTTATGTTGATTGTACTTATCTTTTTTAAGTGAAGACTGATGCAGTGCGTAATATAAGTATTAGCATAATTCATGAATATTCATTAAGACCAAATTAATCTCTTTATTTTAATAAAACAATTCTTTTTTGTGGTTGAATGAAAATTCAAGAAGTCTAAAATATTTCCTAATTCATTTAAGCAAAGATAAGAAGATTAGACAATTTTTAATTGTCACTCAATTCAAAACAAATCAAAACTTGATATTTCAGGGAAATTGTCAACCAATTTTCTTTTAAAGATGATACGATCGAGTATATATAGAATTCGGAGCCCTTTCAATAGTTGTCAAATTAAAGCGTAAGTAATAGTGTTTGTTGGTGATGATGATAGATAATAGGTTAAATCCTAAGTCATGTAAATTGAAAAAGTGTCAGTGAATGTTAGATGGGTACAAGTTTAAACATGTCATATTTTTTTTTAATTGTTGTCTATCATGATTACAATACTTAAATCATTTACGTTAATTTAACTCAATTTAACTGCGTAAAAATTTATTAAGCAAAATAAGTAAATTCTACTTAAAATTTCCTGTGACAAATACTTAAAATAATCAAGGCAATCTGTTGACGAACATTTTTTGAGTAATTTCAACGAATTTTTTTTTACAGTGTAGGATACAACGACAGTTCTGAATTTTTCGGGGTGGGCAATTCAAACGTTTTCCCGAAGCTCTAATCTTGTTCACTCCCCTACAAAAATATAAAAGATTCTTTTTGTATTGCATCAATTCAGTAAAAAAATACTTTCTGACTGATTTAGTGCAGAGCCTTTGATTCTATATCTCTCCATGGTTTTTGGTGTACATACATTAAATTTCTGCAGAACGATGTACAATGCACGTTGATATTGGCAAAATGTCAAAATTTGCTTTTCAATTGTTTTTTTTTCTTCTTCTTCTCTCTCTGAATAACGTAGATCGGCTACATCCCACGAGACCGACAGCCCACGAGATCGACAATGTCGGTCCGCGGGCCTTCGTTTTGGGGTTCACTAGACCCGCAGTCCACGAGACCGACATCTTTCTATCTTCCCTTATGTATTCCTTGTTTTGTCGTTCTCCTTGGCTGTCGGTCTAGTGGGCTGCCGGTCTTGTGAACCTTTTGGAACTTTTTTCTTTTCTATATTTCCTTATAGTGTATTATCTTTGTTTTGTTGGTTTCGTGGGATGTCGGTCTAGTGAACCGTTTGTAAATGTCGGTCTCGTGGGCTGTCGGTCTACTTGGATGACCCCACATAGATTCACCATACGGTTTTTTAGATAAATTATATAGAACCCTCCCTCGAAGCAAAGGTCTGGATACGCCGCTGCACCCATCACTAAAACATGATGATTATCATTATCATGATAATACAACTCCTGTCAATACTAGAGACAGGTAATCAGTCTAAGTGATTACGCTTGTCAGTTTATGAAGGTGATTCTGGCGAGGTCAGAAATGCTCAGACTATCTAAATAGAGAGAGCAAGTGTGTTGTGTGTGTGTGTGCGTGTGTGTGTGTGTGTGTGTGTGCGTGTGCGTGTGTGTGTGTGTGTGTGTGTGTATGGGGGGGGGGGGGGGGGACTTGAAGACAATGACATTTTAGGGGGAAGCAGTTTTGGTCTCTATCCAACGCCGAGATTTGAAATATTCGAGCAGAACTTCTATTTTATATATATATATATATATATATATATATACACACACACACAAACGCGCGCGCACGCGTGCGCACACACACACGCACACACACACACACACCTGTCTATAATAATTGTAAGAGCATTTGTCCATTACGTCTTATTCTTAGCTTTACATTATTGTCTCATGCAAACATTCACAAGAAATTGATAATTTTGAATTAATGAAACAATTATAATTATATAGAACACATGCTTAATAAACAAGGATTACAAAGCGTTGCTGAAATTATTATGACCATTCAACAGGCACTGTTCATTTCTATTACCGTAAAACCAGGTGAATAGGAATAAAAACTGGAAAAGTCATGTTTAATTTCATTTTCTTTTTTTTTTTCCTGTCCAAAATGATGATGCACCACATAATGCCAGCCGCTTAACCATCCCTTACATTATGGGAATAATAATAATGATAATGATATTGAATATTCAGGAGCGCTAAAAACAGAAAGTACCATCGCACTTACAAAATTACAGATTTAAAGAGAAATAAAACAACAGCAACAGCAAAAAGACAGACTCAAATAGTAGGAGTTCAAATTAGAACAACATATTACTGGGGAAAGAAATGTGTTTTTAAGGATCTTTTGAAAGTGACAAGACAGGTTATTTCTCTGATGCAGAGTGGAATGTTGTTCCACGTGTTATTATCTACCATTGTGTGTAATATAATGTCCTGGAATATGTTTAAAATAGAGAACTAAAATTGTATGAAATGTGCTATATAGCATCAAAATAAACATAATTTTCGAAAGTTAAAAAATTCCCCCCAAATTTGCGTTTCATTCCACAAGGCGCTAAATAAAAATCTGTTTTTATTCCAAAAGGCACTAATTCCATTATGGTGATTATGAATCCGTCCATTTATAATGTGTTCCCTTAAGCTATGTATTCATATTTTAGCAAGTGTGGATCGGTCAAAACTGGATTTAGTCCCTTCTGGAACTAAGCTCTTCAGTTATTAATTAACATTTGCCCATCTCATTATACGCCAAGGCCAAAAAGATGCGCACTTTTTTTTTATATTTCACGTATTCCCATGCCGGTAGGGCACCTTGGCAAAAGACAAAGGCGCCTAATTCGTCTGTCATGTGAGGAACTTTTCCCACGTTACGAAAGAAAATGCACGGCGGGCACGTGGTGTCATTTGACCAATCAGAACGCCTACAAATTCCCATCATGACAGTAGAGCTCTACGAGGGTGCATTTCACTTCCACCAAGTCAACCTGAGACTTGCATCTTTTCGAAATTGCGTAAAATCAGATACTCTGTTATTGATGAACTGATATGTGTTCAGAATTTACTTTCTTCTATGAACCTTTGAAGAGACTATCATACTAACTTTCTTTACAAAGTTCGATTTGACTTGAGAAATTGAGAGGGGTATCCGGCTAACATGATGATTAAGGTAAGATAATTTACAGGGCGTGCTTATAAAGCAGTTTTTATAACTGAACGCACTTACCCTGTATTTTAGATTAAACTCAAATAAATAATAAATTAATAAATAAAAGTATTTATCTTGATATTTTCCGATGTTTATCCTTTCCGAATATCATGTTGAAAGACAAAGGAAATGCTATACGGTTATATTAGAATATGTTGCATATTGCCCACCCCCCCCCCCCCCCTCTCAATTTCGATTACGACAAATTTTGAGCGAATATGAAAGTAAAATGAAATAGCATTATATTTCAAATGCACTGCGTCTGATGATAGCCTGTTCATGCAGCTATCGCACTTAACCGATTACTTTAAAACACCTAAAACAAGATATTTACCTGCTCTTGTTGCTTAAAGATAGAATTGAGTTCTGGCCGTGCAATGGCATTGGGTTAGAAACTGTCTGCAAGCATTGGGAAGGGTTGATTATGTAGTACATAAGAATTGGTGTATACTGTGAGGTTTTGAAATCACCGAAATGAGAAGAAATCGAATCTGTCTTTTTATGCTATGTCTTGCCGAAAGACACATGCACTGTACACAGAAATGGGTACAAGGGGCTGCATACACATGTGGCGTGAAAGTTTGATTTAAACTTTCCAGCAATTTCTCGTCATACTTCGATTATGAGGGAATTTTAAGAGCAATTCTTTTTAGGGGACATTTATTTTATGGTATTCTTCTAAAATAGCATAAAAAGAATGAAAAAGCCAACAGGTTGTCAAGAACAACTTTTGTTTGAAAGGTATGTATAAAATGTACATACATTACCGAAGCGGTCTATTAAGGAGGTTAAAAGCGCACTCAGATTGAGCTCGTTAGAGGAATCAAGCTCCTCTCAAATACTTTCAGGAGCAGCCATTTCTGAATTTGAACCGCGTACGGTCAACATTACAACCAGAGTGAAAATTGCTTTCAGAGTGTCCCGTCTAATAATTTTCATGTCATTCTATTCTTGTTTGTGCCTTTTATAAACGTTTTCTAAACATAACAACAATGACCGAGGGAAATGGGACGTGCTGGCTTTTCGTGACATATAGAAATGACTTTGTTAATGAAAGGTTGTTTGGTAGCAATGTGTGACATTAATGCTTCCTTGTCATTGTTTGTGCACCTGTAAGGTGCTCTGAGGCATCTGAGCATGATTCGGCGCACATCTCGATATCCCACCTAATTGTTTGAATCATTAGCATGAGCTCAAGAATTTGCTCAGGCATCAGCTCTCAAGTCAAGCAAAAGGGTTGGTCATAGCTATTACCATGATTACTTGAGCATTTGCTTGAGCGCAAGCTTTTACTAGGCAGTATTTGCTTCCAAGCAAAATCTTTGTTTTTCCTTGTATCCACCCCAAAAAATCTGCATTTCAAAACTTCCCTTGTATTGTAGAAAAATATTTCTTTCTTTGTAACTTTCATCGAAAAATCTTCAAGCAATTTTTGTTTAATTTTGTAGAGAAAACATTTCATCAACTTATTAATGTAGGTCGAAGTCTGATACCACTTATGCTTATGTTTAAAGTGAGTTTCAACTATACCATGTTGTGTGTGGGAGTGAGTGTGTTTGGATGTGTGCAGTGGCGTATCTAGGTATTCTGGAGCCCGGGCAAACTGACTGTCAAATCTACGCCACCCCCCCCCCCCCCCCCCCCCATCATGCCCAAACTCAGATTAATGAGCTAGAGTCAATTAATGGTTAACACTTTAAACAGCCACTGGGGGCGCGAAATAGCTAGATCCTGAACATAATCATGTGAGGAAGCAAAGCGACCGAGCTTTAGAAAATTTTCGCATTTCAAACCTTATAAAACACCATTTCTTACGATTTTGTCCTTGACTTGGGCGCAAATAACCCTCAAAACCCTAAATTTTTCTTGTAAGAAAAGACAATGGTATTCATTGTTCAACAAACACACACACCCAGTGGACGTATCTGGGGGGGGGGGGTGGCATTACTCCACCTTTTCTTATTCTCTTTCTCTTTTTGCGCCCCCTTCAAGTGCTGCCCGGGCACGTGCCCCCCTCTGCCACCCCCCCCCCCCAGATACGCCCACTGGGTGTGTGTGTTTTGTTGAACAATGAATACCATTGTCTTAAACGTTGAAAAGCAAGTCTTCAGTTACTTATACTAAATAGGTAAAATCAGTAATGATAATCAAGGGTGGATTTTTGAAAAGGGGGGAGGGGGCGGACAATTTCGACAAAATTATCACACAAGCACAGTTATCCCATTTTTTCGGTACTCATTTACTCAAAAAAATCTCTGGTAAGCAATAAGTCATGAAATGAATAAATAAAAATTAAAACAATTTAAACAGTTGTCACACTTTCGCAATTGTGTACTTAAGGTACACCAATTGGGTTTTAAAAGGGGCACAGGCCGATTGGGCTCATTATATCAGCAAGTGATTGTATTTATTGATGAAATACCTCTTCTTTGATGATTATTATAATGCTTTCTTCTGCATGCTTTGTACAACAGATTGAAAGATATATCTACTTCGTGGTTTTTGGATATGTTACCATAATTCTGCAAGGTTTGCCAGTCTTCGGTAGGTCTTATTTTTACCATCTATACTCAACCCCAAAAAGTAAGTCCCCCCTGACCTTTGCTAATATAGCTCGAGGAATATTTGCCTTGATGAAATCTGTTCATTCAATAGGCAAGGAATGTGGAATCCTCTTACCCGCATTTTGACTGGTTACTTGTAACCAATTGATTATGTTTTCTTAAAGAAATTGTCGTTTTTTGTTTTTTTGTTTTTTGTTTTTTAATTGCAGTTGGTACTAGAAAAAGTTGCACTTTTGTGTTTCACAGTGCAATAAAGGGTGTGCATGCGCTTTTCAGTTCTCTTGTTCATGTACAGACGCATAACCTATAATTCAAATTCATGAAACTGCGTCGGTAAATCCTGATTTTCAATGCAGTTTGAATGACAAATTGTACGCCTCTATATACTTGATAAAAGGTGAAAAGAATCGAAAAGAGAATACACAGTTAAACTTATTGCATTATGAAACTCAACATGAAATTTTTTCAGGTGCCGACTGCATTGAAAACCATCATTTCTTCATTAAAAACATAATCAATTGCTTACAAATAACTAATCAAAATATGGTTAGATAATTCTGCATACTTTGCTTTTGGCATGAACAATTCCCCCCCCCCCCCAAAAAAAAAAAATATATAAAAAAATTTCTCGAGTTTCATCAAAAGTGTCTGGGGGAATTTACTCTTTTAGTTGAGTATATTTGCATTTACTGCTTTTTGCTGTTATATAATCTAAGTTTAATATACTGTTACCCATTCTTGGCTATCAGTCGAAAAAAAAAGTTAAAGAAAATTATGTGCAAAAGTTCACTACCCAGTCACACTCAAATTCCTTATTGGCACCCGAATACTTGCCTAGTATACAATGTTGACAAAGATTCCAACAGCAGTCGTTCGCTATTAAAACAAAAACTTCTTTACCATCGCCCGCCATGCCAGTTCTGTCGACCGCTTAGAGGCAATTTTGCAATTTGCGTTATATAAATTGATTATTATTATTATTATTCTCCGAATTTCGAACAACTGTTGGTGTAGGACTGGTGTGACTATCTGCACAAACAAATGAATGATATGAACGCTTTTACAGAATACATCCGTGACAACTTCAGACGCCGCTGCCTCTGCCTGTACGGGCCTATTGTTCACTGCTTAAGGCGGCATGAAGCAGGGGCGTAGATAGCGGGGGGGGGGGATGGGGGATGCGCACACCCCCCCCCCACTTTTTGAAGTTGGAGGTGGTGTGTATATTCAGCTTTCAAGGGAAAAAATGAGGAAAAACTATAATTCATGTACAATTTTGTTGTCGTTTTCATATTAATGAATACATTTTCTTTGGTATATAGAATTAATTCATACTAGCGGGACCCGTGGAAATCCACGGGTTCCTTTTTTACATTGCACATTCAACATTTTCACAATCGATGTGTACATTCTTGTGAGTTTATATTCATTTTTTTTTTGTTAATGAAATTATCACTAAATTGCTCTAAATGGAAACGAAAATGTTTTTTTTTAGGTAAATTTTTTTGTCTTTTATTTCGAGTCCGTCCACATTCACATACAAAGACGATACACAGACATCATTTATAACTGAACAAACATGACGCTTTTCTTTTTTTTATAGTTACAAATTTTGTAATAGGATTTCAGAGAGAGAGAGAGGGGGGGGGGGCGGGGGGGGGGGGGGGGCGGGGGGGGGGGGCGGAGGGGCGGGTTGGAAAAGGGGTTGGAGAGATAACAGGTGGAAAATTAACCGGAAGTTAGAGAGATGGAAAGAGAAAATAGGGTGTCTATGGATGTGAGACTTTTCATTGAAACCTTATAAGTGCTATCTTGGAAGTTTTAAATGATCGATTGAAAGCACCGCGTGCGGATTGGTGTTTTTTGGTTTGACGGACAGACAGAGTACATCGTTTAGTGGATGCACGTTTAATGGATGACTGTGTAAATCAGCAAAAATGTACTTTTCAAATGATTATGAAATACGACTGAATGCATAAAAGTGTGTGATAGATATTTTTTGGCTCCTGATGACTCCTTCCTACGAAAAACGGGCAATTATTTTTTTATTTTAGTCACCCTTTAAAGGGAGGGAGAGAGAGAGAGGGGGGGGGAGTGGGGGTAGACAGATAGGAAGAGAGAGGAATGGATGTAGAGAATATAAACATAACAGAAAGAGAGAGAGTGGAATAAAGATAAAAGAGTTTCTTTTGAAGTTAGTGTTTTCATTTAGCTTATTGTTTTATTATTAGAACTTAAATATAGTTGTAAAATTAATTACTATGGCCTAGTTATGTATATTTTGTGTATGGAATATTGTTGTCATCATAGAGGTCGCTCATTACTTAGTCTATAGCAAGAAATACAATTTTAGTTATAGAAATTGGTAGTAGTTATATATTTTCTATAAGTAATCGAGTGAAGATTCACCTACACATATTATAATTCTCAAATTCAATCAGACACTTACATGTATGAGCAATAGTGCAATACATGCGTTCAATCACATCCTACAATACACATGAAAAGTATTCAAAGAACAGAAACATGAATTTTACCGAATATTGGGCCCCCTCCCATCACAAAATCATTGATCCGGCGCTGGCCCCCTCCCTCACAAAATCCTGGATCCGCCGTTGGACATGGTGGATGGTGAAGGCAGGCCCTATCATGCCCCTGCAGCCAGTGGCATAGAAAGGTCCCAAATACAATGAAAATAAAAATGATTGATGCATTCACATAATCCCGCATCACCCATCCAATCCTTCACCCCTGCTAGTACTATCTATACTGTGAGTTTATTTTTCTACAATGAAAAAAAAAAAAAAAAAATGAATGATGCATTCACATACCCCCCCCCCCCCCTGCCCGCTATATCTACACCCATGACTTCAATGGAATAACGCTCCTAGCATAATGTTTGCCCCTCAAACGGATAATGTTCCATGGAACGATTTTTTGTTTTGTTTTGTTTAAAGAAACAAAATAGATGTAGAATATACTCAAATAAAATGAATTTTCCATCGAATATAAAAAATGAGTACAGGTATATTCGGCCTAACCCGTTTCCAATCTTGAAATAAGAAACGCAGTGAGGCATTTACGGCAGTGCGGGTTTTAAAATTCAAGTAATGTAGAATCTACTTTGAACATGCGCGTACCAAGGGGGGTTGTTTTGGGTGTTCAAACACACCCCCCCCCCTTCCCCCGTTTGGTGTTATTCGAAGTTAAAACACTCCCCCCTTTAGAATTCATAACCCTTTTTTTTTTTATGCTTTTTCTCCCCCCCCCCCACCCAAAAAAAAATACTGATAAACTTTTTTTTTTTGCTTGTCAGAGAATTAAAAACCACCCCCTTTAAATAAAATCCTGGGTACGCCACTGCTCTGACATATGGTAGGATGAATTCATCGTCAAATGTTAACTGTAGTATTAAAAAAATGGTAAGTATACTATTTTTAATCTTGAAATAAGCAGCTCTCAGTATTCAGTAAGGTATTTACTGCTAGACTCTTCGCTGGGAGTTCAACCAAAGACTTTTAATGTTTGGTTCAACCAGCCAAGCTTTACTACAGCTCAGCCTCAGACTGTGGGCGCTGCGGTGACAGATTACCAGCGTTGTAAAGAAGAATGTCATCAGTTTTTAACTAAATACAGATCGAATAGGGGAAAACAGAGCCCACAGATACTATACTCAAACATTTTTTGTTCTCAGCAAAAGTCACTCACGTCCAAAGTTAACCTTAAAATCTCGAAATAAACAGCTTTTACTGCAGGTTTCTTCTTCCCCCATAGTTATTTCAAGCAGCCAAGGCTTCAGTGCATGCTGGTACCGCTCAGAGCAGAGTGCAACGACGCCGAGACAGAGTCCGGCTAAAAAGAGAAGAATTTCATCAGTTAACTATACAGAGAACATAGAGACAAACAAAGTCTATAAATACAGCTAGTTTCTAACATTATTTAGTTCTAAATAATATAACTCACGTTACGTCCAAAATCATCTAATGTATGACTCTGAGTTCGCTCGGGAATTCGCGGTCATCTCATGTTGAGTGCTGTGCAGTGTTTCCACTTTTCAAAATGAATTATCCTGAAATGAACACTGAAAATTCCTGGAATTTCAGAAAATATCCTGAAATTTTTTAAATGAGCTACGATCGCCTCCAAACCTTCCTTACATGATCTCTGTAGAATGTGCACTGATCATTACCCTATATACTGTATATTAGTTCACACCTCACTGCACTTGCATCATGTTCCAATGAACCGTCTGGGTGTGTCCATACATAGTGTACATCTATGGTGTACACACTTTTTTTTTCCAAAATATTTTATTAGAGATTTCATTCAAAATAGATCATTACATAAAATAAATGTAAATAATTTTAAACAAATACAAATCTTCATTTCGTTTTCATACCATACTGTTAAATTATTCACAAGACAAGCATGGAAGAATGTTGGAATGAAATCACTAAGTAAATAATATATTGACAAACACTAACGTACGCCCTATACCCCCTCCCTATGTCCCACAATGTATAATATTCAATGTAAATGATCTTTCATTCAAAATATGTTAATGCTCCTTTCTTTTTTTGTTATTTTCCTAGTTCATATAAACATCTCCTTTAAATGAATAAAGGGGTAAACAAAAATGTATAATAACATTATAATATTCATATCATAAATAATAAGATGTGCATTTAACAATTTACCCAAGAGAAGGGGAAAATGATCATTCATGAAAAGTAACATAATGCATATTTTTATATAAACCCTGCATCGGTATACCTTGTTACCCCTTTCACTACTTACCCCCCCCCCCCCCCCTTCTCAGCATTCACATTCACACTCACTAACATCCAACAAACATACCAAGATTTACACACGCACAACACTAGACACATCATACCTGCTCACAATCACATCCTTATTCACTTTCAGTTCTTCCCATTTCTGTAAGTGTAAATGTAACTTTCCTGTCTTCGTTGCTAGATTTTTTTCTTCCTCTATACAATCAGCTATATATTTTTGTATTTTCGTAGATGAAGGAACCTGGCCTTGAGCCCTAGAATGGAAAATTGCATATTTAATAAACATGACCAAAGAATGTACACATTTTATTTCTATTTGAATTACCAGGTAATCCCATGTATATATCCCCCAATTCATATCTTTTAATTCAGCCAAGCCAAAATATTCAATACAAAATTGCCATAACAGTTTTCACTTTCGCACAGTTCAGAAATATATGAAAGTGAGACTCAATCTCCATAAAACAAAATGAGCAATAATTGTCCCTCACAAACCCAAACCTCATCAAATGTTCTTTTGTATATATAGCTCCATGTAAAAGTATAAATTGAAATTCCCTTTGTTTTCTAATGAGAGTTGTGTTCCTTGCTCGGATAAAAAAAGTACATATTTCTTTATTTGTAAAGTTGAAATTGCTGTGACCATCCTTTACTGTTAAGTTATACGATTCACGTAAATTGTTGATAAAACAGTTATAAATAGTTCTAGATTTAACTACCTGAAAAGTTGTTTCCTGCCCAGCAATATTCATGTTTATATTAAAGTAAAAAAAAATCAATTTTCATAAATTTGACCGAAGGAGTAGCATTTTTCCAACTAATTGGTATGGCATGAGCAATATCAATTATCTGGAGCAATTGATTTGCATTAATCCCAAGATTTTGAAAATAAACCACAGGCTTTATATGCCCATTGTTAAAAATGTGATTTACAGTGCGTATGCCTTTATTAAATAGATCAATATCACAGATCATTTTACCTCTTATACAAATATTATGATTATTAAATATAACCGGATTAACCTCCCCTTCAGAGTATCTATATTTCCTCATATCTTGCCAAGCCTTCAGCATTTCTGAATAAAATTGTGGTATTGTTAATGTTAATTTAGAAGTGTCAAACACACACACGCATGCACCATAGAACACACACACACACACTGCTTACTGCATGCACTTGTCTAAATGGACAAAGTCATAATCAGACGGTGCTCATTCTGATTAGTCTCCCTTCAAGCCTTCTTATGTTTAAAACAAAGTACTGGGATTTTATATTTCTCCTTTTTTTCCTTTGGTTTTTTTTTTTTTCTTCCTGTTTCTTTCTTTTTATTTTCTTTATTTGTTTAACTTTTGCCTACATTTTTGTTAGTCTATTCACGGAATCCCCAAATATCCTGGAAAAATCCTGGAATTTTTTCAATTCCTGAAATTATCCTTGAAAACCTCAAAAACTCCTGGAAACTCCTGAATTCCAGGAGAAGTGGAAACGCTGGTGCTGTGTGCAGTGTACTGTTGTATTGCATCATGCCTTGTGCATGTGTGTATATAGTCGCGTCGCACTGAGCTTGCATTGAGATTGCACCGCAGTCTGGTGGGTGCTACTCCTACATGGTATACTAATCACAAAGCGGACTATGACACAAATCCTACGTACATACCACGGACCTCTACTGAACATACCCATGGCATAATTATTTTCTTACGTGGGTTCCCCCGGTGAGAGATACAGAGTCTGCACTACGTACCGTTCGCCGGACGCACGCGCAATCGTCGTCTGATTCGGTCGACGGCGAGGCAAAGCACGCGGGCCAATGGGGTTTGGTCGTTCAGGAGATCGCGCACCTGCTGCCAACGCGACGTCGTCGTGCAACGCGAAGGGGACGTTGCACATGCGGACGGCCAGGCCGACCGGTCGGGACGGAAGGCGGCTCGCGGCGGGCAGCGGAAAAAATTCTATAGAGACCAACGGACCCCCTCCTGCAGCGCGTGCAAAGTCAATCGGGGCGGGCGCGGGACCTCCCGCGTCGCCTTAGCATATTAATTATTATAGATAATCGATATGATTAATATAATTAATATATATATAAGTATATTATGCAGCAATGGAAATACCCACATGAGAGTCTACCCGGGTTAATCCCCCCCCCCCCCCCCCCCCCGGTAGACCAACCCCGGGTCGATTAGGGAACTCAAACATTTTACCAAGGGTAGATAACAATTCCTACTGTCTATATCACAGGCATCCACAAATACGAGTCTGGGTTGACAACAAATTAAAACAACTTAGACACGTGTGATATATACAGTTGGAATTGTTATCTACCCTGGGTTGACTAAATAGCCACAAAAACTACTCTGGGTTGACAAACTAAAACGTCTAGGATGCCTGTGATATAGACAGTAGGGCTTGTTATCTACCCTTGGTTGACTTAATGGACACAAAGACAACTCTGGGTTGACAGTGAACTAAAGGATGATTGTGATAGGCAGTTGGGATTCTTATCTACCCTGGGTGGACTAAAGGGCTACAAATACTACTCTGGGTTGACAATAATTAAAACATCTGGGACACCCGAGATATAAATAGTTGGAAGTGTTATCTATCCTGGGTTGACTAGATTAATGGCCAGAAACAATGTTTGTTCCCTAATCTACCCGGAGTTGGTCTACGGGGGGGGGGGGGGGGGGGGGTGGGGGGGGGGAGTAGGGGTAGCCTACCCCGGTAGACTCTCATGTGGGTATTTCCATTGCTGCATATATATATATATATATATATATATATATATATGCACGTACCCTAGTTGACCTGAACGCATCGTGTGAGAAGGGCTGTAGATGCATTAATAAGATTTTTATAAAAAAATCCTTTCTAGCTGCGAGAAATTAAGCTTAGCTTTCATGTAATTTCAGCCAACTTCTGGAGATCTCCAACAAATAACCCTTGCCGACGGATCCGTGGCGATGATGGAGAAATGATTCGCACAGCGCCGAAAACCATGCCCTCGTTTCCCTTCCCTATCAACAGACAGTTTATTTGCGTATTGCCCGGTGAGTTTATTGTAACATACGCTACAGCAATAACAGAGAGGACAGTGTATTACTTATATTCCTATCTGATTACTACAACTAATCAAATCCAAGGCAAGTCATCAAGCCTAACTACCACCGGTAAACAATATTCACGATGTCACATTTAATTATCTTCACTCTAATCATTTCTCAACCCACACTTTCCTCCGTCTGTAAATACTAGCAGAAGCAGCCCGTGGACATCCACGGGCGCTAGCTAGCTTTGTTTATGATCAATCATCATATTTGTCACCATACATGTAAGTTTAAATGAAAATACCCCAAACAAACATAAATTATGGCATATTTTGGGGTAAAGTGGTATTTTTACCAAGAAGTTTTGCGTACTTTATACTGCTCCTTAATTCTCCCGCACCTATCTGATTGTAACGTAGTATGGGCATGTGTAGTCAGTTATGAACATATACCACTTCGTCTTATTCTCACCCACTTTTTTTTTTCGTTCAATAGAATCACCAGGTGAGTCAACGACCATGTCAAGGTCTGAGTCGATGTCTACGATGACCACAGTTCCACTGACATCGACATCAACTCAAACTACCACCGGTAAACATTGATAATGTTATGAGTATTCCTACCAGGGCTTTTGACCCATCGAGCTACTCCCCCCCCCCCCCCCCAATTAGTTAATAAACGAAAACAAGATTAAGCTACTTTCATGATCAAAACATTTAGTAGTATTCTCAATAGCATATACCTTCAGATTTTATTTATCCTCAAATGTGATTATTTTTTTCATATTCTTATAATGTAGTATCATCGCCGAAGATCATAGTAGCAGATGGCAGAGCGGGTAGTATTTTTGTTGCAGACCTACAAGATGAGTTGGTGTTCTCCCCCATCTCCATCTCCTCCTCCACCTCGACCTCCTCCTTCAACGACCCACTCTTTTTAAACTATGATTCTGTGTTACGGAAAATATACTGGACCGATTCCACTGACAAGCTGGTTTATCGAGCAGATCCCGACGGTGCAAACGCGGAAGCTATCACCCTTCCTAACACTAGTGGTAAGCAGGTATGGGGTTCAAGGGATGTCTATACACTGGGTGATTTCAAGTTCGGTGTTGGTGTTGGTATTTGTGTTGGTGTTGGTGTTGAGAGCGTGAATTGGGCTGCTGATTCTAGCCCCAACACCGAATTCGGGTTTATAAAAATAATACCAATCACCAGGGGCGGTGCCAGGGTATTTAAATGGGGGGGGGGGGGGGCAAAATGAGGGTCTTGAAATAACAAATAGGACTATAACAGTTATGTCATAATTGCATGGCCTAGCCTTCTCTTCTCCTTTTCCCCCTTCTCTTTTTCTCCTTTCCCCCCTTCTTCCTCTTTTTTTTTTTGCTCGCTTGAAAAATGATAGGGGGCGGCCGCCCCCCTGCCCCCCCCCCTGTAGCGCCGCCCCTGCCAATCACATTATTGATAGCTTAACACTTAGTGAAGTCAATCCCAGCACCAGCTTCATTTCAGGTTCGTTGTTGTGAATGGTGCTAGTTTTGCCCCAACACCAACACCAGCTTTCAACACCGAACTTGAATTCACCTACTGCATGCCATAAGCATATTTGAAGGAGATAACGGGCCAATTCCTCCCCCACCCCCTCCCCCGACGGATTTTCAGTCAAGGAAAAAAACAACAACATAGTTTTCAGTTGAGTCTGGAAAGTTATTGCTATGTAAATAATTATCAAAGTGCTCTTAAAACATGATAAATTGTGGTCATTTTATCAACATTTTTCTGAGGTGAGAGAGAAGGAAGCGGAGACCGATTGTTTTTTTCAAATTCCTGAACAAGTTTGAAAGTTCACAAAATTGACAATACTAAAAGCCCACGAGACTAAGGAAACAACAAGCCGAATATCTCGATCTCGTACGTGGACCTTCGGTATCATGAACCTATTCCATCCGGTCTTCCCCCTCCTCCAAATTAATCCATATCTCACTCTTTCCTAAATTGTGTTGTTCGTGATAGGTTCAGTTCCTACAGCATTCCAACTTACTTTAAAAAAAATCTTATCTGAACACGGGTATAACTAAGACATTTAATAATTAAACCCGAGTTTAGAATACGGGCAATAGAATTTTTAAAGGACAATCTAACCTTGGTTATAAGAGGATTTGTGTGAAAGCAGAAAATAAGAAATACAGGATGGTGAAGGTTTGAAAGAAATCGGAGAAGGAATAAAACAGTTATGGATGTTTGAAAAACGAGATCACTACATCTATGCTAATCTCAAACTCGCATGGGTTGATTGTGACATAATTATTGTGGACAACTCTCCCGTTTGTCGTACTCAAAAATATCATTAATCTGCGGTTTTCTCCGGAGGGCCTTTACCTTCGGGGAAGTACTCAAAATATATTGGAGATAGCATATTTTCATGAAAGAAAAAAGATCCTACAGAGTAATACATTAACACACACAAAAAAAGAAGACATTTGAGTCATTTTGTGTGTTGGTGCGAATTGGGAATTGTCCGCAACTACATCACAGTGACACTACCTGTACGGCTAATTTGAAATTCCCATAAGTATATAGTGGTTACAACTTTCAAAAATTCATAACTTTCTTATTGCTTGTCCGATTTTGTTCATACTTTCATCAATCTGCTTCAGTCTCTGAATTTTCTTCTTTCTTTCAGAGTAACTTGCCATTAAGGTTGGATTTCCCTTAAATATGTTATATATATATATATATATATATAACCCCAAAACCGGTGTTATAGGGAGACACTCTTTGTATTTTTTCTTTGTACAAGTGTCTCCTTTACGTAGGTGGCGCTATTATGACGGAATAAACCGCATTTAGAAATAACAAAAAATTGAAATTTTTAATAAATGCGCCTTTTCATTTTCGGTCTTAATATTATTTTGAAATTGATTTATTTAGGGGGTCTAAAATAGTACCTTCACCTTTTCTTTTCTGTTTTATAAGAAAATCTTTATTCAGATTACCTAATTAATATATAGTGATTTGATTAATTTTCATATTATGTATATTAATGAATTATTTTCTATAATGTATGAAATAATAAAATTATTTAGCTGTGTTAAAAAATAATATTGGTAAAAAAGAATGTAAAGTAATGTATGATGTACTAATATTATGTTCTTTATAATTGTACTTTTGATGTGATATAATTTGTATTCAAAATCTGAATAAAGGCAAAAAAGCTTTAAAAAAAAAAAAATTGTCGTGTGTCTCCGAAAAGCGGTATCCAGTGAAATATATATATATATACACACACATGTATATTGCTTTTTATGTGCCATAGCGCCCTACGGCATTGCAATAGCTGAAATGTCTAGGACCATCTATATTGCTTACTTGACATCACATAAAATAACATCGGTGTCGATCGAAGAGAGCATTCCTGGACCTGAATTGGACTTTCTGACGGAGGACCTTAACGAACCAAGATCGGCGGTGGCTGATGAACAACAAGGGTAAGTTTCTTGAACACTTCCGTTTGTTTGATTCTTGCATTATAATAGAAATGTTTGTTACAACTTTTTGTTTGAAACGTTTGAAAGCTTTCACGTGGCGTATCTAGGGATTATGGCTCCCAGCTGCGGCGCAAACAATGAAATTACGCCCCTCCCCCTGAGTGCCCAAAATTATCCACGTTATTGTACAAGCGAGGGAGCAAAGCGACAGAGCGGCAAATTTTTCCATCTTTAACCTTAAAAAACACAATTTCTTGAGAATTTTACCCAGGAGAGTGGCAGAGAAGTCGAATTTTATACATTGATAAACGGTTTTCTATTCACTCACTTCTGCAATCGGGAGCAAAACTAACGAAAACCCTTTAGAAATAGTTCGGAAATTCAGCAAGGCAACCTGAAGTTGAGATTTCTTTCAAAATGTTGAACCTTTGCAAATGCTGTTTTATACACTTTATCCTATATTGGGGGAGCATTATTTAGCATGAATCAAATGAAACTGCCATGATAGCGAACAACGCAACGACAATTACATCTTTATTTTTCAAATTTTGAACCCTTTAAGCTATTCAAGAACTATATACTGGGGCGCGAAATTACGAGATCCTGACAGAAAATAATTATGCGAGGGAGCAAAGCGACCGAGCTTTGGAAAATTTGTGTATTCTAAACCCTCAAAAACTAGATTTTCTAGTGCGTTTACCCTGCGGCTTTGGGGTATCTAATCCGTAAGGATTTATGATTTTTCTTCATTTCCCCCTTTTTTTTTTTCTCTCCTTTGCGTTTTTGACGCCTGGGGCACGTGCCCCATGCCCCCTAGTTACGCCACTTACGCGTATGACTAGTTTCTGCAACTAAAGAAGATTTTTAATGCCTCCGCCACCGAGGTGTCGGAGGAATTATGTTTTCTGGCTCAGAACCATGTTTAAACAAACTTAAATCAAGTATCATGCATTGATGCATTGATTGGATTTTGAATGTCAGAGGTCAAAGGTCAAAGGGTCATAAAGGATTAAAAATATCCCAGAAAATATCTTGTTCCCACGATAACTTAAGCCCGGGGGCAGGTCTCTTTGAGGCCAGTACATGGTCTGCGTACACGAAAAAGGATAAAAAGGGTACTTTTTCAGCATTCAGCGCGTAACCCGGGTTACGCGTTTAGGGTATCAAAAACAGCAAAAATCAAGAAAAATGGAAAATCTGGGATGAAAACATAATTCGGTAATGTGTTCCAAACACTAGCGTAGCTGGGGGGGGGGGGCAGGGGCAGAGTGCCCCCCTGACAACTTTTCCTCGATTTTTTTTGGTTGAGTTTTTTTTTTGTTTTTTTTTGTTTTTTTTTGTTTTGTTGCTTGTCAGAGAATTATGGAGGAAAACATCTGATAACTCAACCACCCCCCCCCCACTGAGCGACCCTTTTTTGAGGGCTAGCGAAAAGAAAAAATTGTTGCTACCCCCCCCCCCCCCCCCCCCCCCCCCCCACTGAGCGAGTTTTCGAGCGCTGGCGAGAAGAAAAAATATGGGTCTCCCTTCAAGCAGAATTTGTCCCCCTTGTAAAAAAATCCTAGCTATTGGTTCCAAATGAGGTTAAATTTCTTTTACAGTTCTTTTTTTTTTGTGGCTAAAAAAGGGTTCTATGATGATGATGTAATCCTCAAATACAATGTAAAATACCATGCAAGATATAAAATCGCCGTTAAGGGTATAAAAATCAGAGATAGACGGGTTTCCCTGTTTAGGGTATAAAACTACTCCTACTGCAATTCCCTTTTAGGGTGCTTTTCAGAAAGTGATTTACGCGGCCGGATGATGTGGTCTCAATGAGACATGCCCCCTGGAACCCCCCACCCCGGGGAACTTAAGCTTCAAAACTATGTTAACCAAACTTGGCTTAAGTATGCATTTAGCATGTAAAGATCAACTGATTAGATTTTAGTATGCATGATTATATGAAAAGGCTAAATGAAGAGAGTTTGGGTTCATGATGTCAGATGTTAAATGTCACAGGATCATTGATTAATCGAACATATAAGCGGATGCATATTTGAAACGCAATCCCATTCCTCTAGTTTTCAAAATCAGAAGATTATGCAATAAAATTACAAGAAATTTAATGTTTTCAGATACCTGTACTGGATCATGAGCCACCAGGTAGCACGTGCGTTTCTTAAAGCCCCTTTCACAATTGGTCTGCGACCAGTTTGCGACCGCCTGCAACAGATTTTTCGGGGTGTTGCACGACCGATCGCTTGGTGTCTTGCGACCACTCGCAGTCGTTGCAGGCGGTCGCACGAACCTGAGGCTGTCGTGACTGGTCGCATCTGAACTTTGAACATGCTCAAAATCCAGACACGACCAGATGCGATCGATTCACTCGCATTAGGTCGTACGACCAGTCGTGCGATTATCGTATGAGTGTTGCACAACGTTGCACGATTAGATACGAGAGTTCGCACGACTCAATAGTCGCAGTGGGTGGGCTGGAGGTCGTGCAACACTCGCACGTGCGCTATCGACCTATAGCGACCAGTCTTGCGAATGGGTGCGATTGTGCTAAGACCATGAGACTGTTGCACGACCGATCGCAGCACATCTTACAACGTTGTACTACCGTTGCACGACTGTATGAGACTGTATGCGACTATTCCTCGGGGGTATATATAGGGGGACTATGGAGATGATCCTCTGCAACAGGGCCCTCCTCTAACAACTTTCTCTTCTTTGTAACTTTCTTCTTTGGCATCTTGACTATTAAGAAGGCCAACTTGAAACTGACTACCGGTCAATTGTCGAGGGGGTTTTTATACCCCACGCCACTCGCACGAATACTCTCACGACCACTTACACCGGTCTCATTCAATCGCACGAGCGATCGCATGGTCTCACATCCACTCGCACGACCATGCAATCGATCGTGCGACTATTGTGATTGGCGTCAAGCCACTCGCAGTCACTCGTGCAACACTCGCATGTGAACATAAGACCACTCGCACGAGCATATGCGAGCAAATGCGACTTACTCGTGCAACGGTCTCTTCTAGTCGCTTTTGTTTTACGACCGCTGTTGCATTTGTGAATGCCTTTCTGCGACCTGATGAGATCGATGGCGATTGAAGCCTGTTGCAGCCTGTCGTGCGACCAAATGGTCGCAAACGGTCGCAGACCAATTGTGAAAGGGGCTTAACGGAACTGGAAATATTGATATTGTGTACAGTAACACGGAGCTACCTAACCTCAGTGGACTAAGCATCGATCTCACCAGTAAGTTTCAGTAAAACATGCCGTATTTATAACCATAAATTTGACACACTTCTGACCCACAGACATGGCTGAGGGGGGGGGGGGGGGTACAAGGAGGCCATGCCCCTACTGTCCATTCATTCAATCTATATTAAAAAAGGGTCATCCACGGAACTTATAAGGGTCAAGAGCTTAGCCCTACCCCTACCCCTACCCCGTGTGTGTGGTGTGACTGTGATTTTGTGGGTGACCCTTGCTTTGTATCATAAACGTCGAAGCAACATAGCAATAATGGAGTTGTATGGCATGCATGAATAATACCGTGGAAAGATATACGGTGATAGTAAAATATCGAAATATTCACAGGCATTCTGACAAAATGATACTGGAAACAGGTTAGGATGATAGTAATTGAACATAATAATCAAGCAAGGCATCATGAACTATAATCCAATATCATACATTCTTTTTCGCTTCCTTGTGAAGCTTAACAGAGACACAAAATTTCTCATTGGTGCAGGTAAATTTTTCCAAAGCTTAGGACCGGTGAAATGGATATTATGTTGAAAAATAAGTTTACGGTGTTTGGAAATATAGATTTCATCAGTTGATGTGATACCATGATTATGAATATCTGAAACACGTTTGAAAAGGCCGCAGAACTGAGAAGGTAATTGTGAGTTTAGATATTTATGTAACAAGGTAGACTGTTGAGGTTTATTTATATCTTGAATGCGAAGCAGTTTAAGAGATTTGTATAAAGGATCGCTACTGGAGCATGGATGAAAACCTGGTATGATAGGTAATTATTTGCAGTGTACATAACTGCTTAACATTAGTTTGATATGTATTTGCCCATACAAAATTACAACAAGATAGGTATGAGGAAATTAAGGGGCAGTATAAAATACGCAATATCTTCTGGGGTAGAAACATACTTAGGCGGTATGTTTTTTATTTTTTTAACTATTTTGCTTTCAAGTTCATTTATATGATTTTCCATGATAATTTACTGTCAATACAAACACCAATAAATTTAGTAGATTCAACTCTAGGTAAAATGCGATTGCTAATTTTGAATTGTACAGAGCTAAAATCTGGAGTCTTTGGAGACTTGCAGAATCATTATATAGTTACATTTCTTGTTGTTGATTGTTAACTTATTAGAAGCAAACCTATCGCACACTTTTAAAAAATCAGTGTTTACAATTTTGATTAAACCATCAAGATTTTTATAAGAATATAGTCAATTTGTTTCATCAAAGAATAAAAGATATAGCAGATTGGATGATCAGTAAATGTCATTTACAAACAGTGAAAAGAAGGGGGCCTAACAGAAAGCCCTGGGGAACACCGCATGTAATTTCTTTAAAGTCTGACTGAGAAGAATTATAAATAGTACACTGATGATTATGAAGGTAGCTATAAAAAAAGATCGTGCGCAGTTCGACGAATGCCATAATACATGTAATAAAGTTAAGATAGTTAAATGTTGTGGCTAATAGTGTCTAAGGCCTTTGACAGAGCAATAAATACACAGATAGCGAAAGAATTGGCTTCAGATGCATCAATTATTTTGTTGGTAAGTTTCAAAAGTGAAAGTTGTGTTGAGTGGTCTTTCCGGAAGCCAAATTAATTTGTGAAAAGACAATTATGCTTTTCTAGGAAATTATATGTTGTATTGTAAATTATACGTTCCGAAATCTTAGTCTATTGTTAACCTGTTATTTGACTCCACTTTTGAAAATGGGAGTAACCCTTGCTATTTTCATTTTTTCTGCGAATTCACCTGTACTAAGGGATAAATTAGATACGTGGCATAGTGGTTTGCCAGTACATATCAAATCAGTAACCAGCATCTGAACACAATTCTTTCTCTATCTGTGTATTTATTGCTCTGTCAAAGGCCTTCGACACTATCAACCACAACATATATATATAGATATATATAAATATATATATATATATATATATATATATATATATATATATATTCATTGCATGGAACTGTTCCTCATTACAACTGCAACTTAATAACTCCATGCAATCCTTCAAGGAGCCTTAAGTCTTCAAACTCATCTCTACCACAAACTCATAATTCTTGGGGCGATCGATCATTTCTATAGGCCGGTCCATTGCTATGGAACAAACTCCCACATGACATTTGTAATCTGTCCTCTCTAAGTAACTTTAAGACCTCACACAAAACCTGGTTATTTAGACAAGCCTTTTTGTAAATGTTACCTTCATCCTTTTTCTCATATTTTTCTTTATATTTTTTATCTTGTTTTTACTGCGCCATGACCATCTACCCATGATGGATACCGACGCATTACAAGTGTTCATATTATCATTATTATTATTATTATTATTATTATTATTATTATTATTATTATTATTATTATCATTATTATTATTATTATATATATATATATATATATATATATACTAAAGGGTACATTAGGTGGACACACAACAATGGGGTTATTTCGTCAGAATAGGGACACCTACATTAGGTGTATATATATATATATATATATATATATATATATAATAAAGGATGACTCGAATGCATTGAATGCCAATTCCAAGTATATTTATTCTCCAAATTTTCGGGGGTCCTCCCCCTTCGTCAGGGAAAACGTAACGTATATATATATATATATATATATATATATATATATATAAAATGATATATAAACTCCGTTAAAAACATTAACACATCTTATTTTTTGTGATTTGGAACCATCATTTTTGTATAGGAAACGTACGCCGTATATTCATATCGGAGTGGGAACAAAAGCGAACTTTCTACGTTGAGTTGAGCACCCCACCCAACGTAAATGAACTGACCGAATACGTGATGGGTGACAAGAAAACTACCCTGCCTAGTTCGAGCTACTTCAATGATGTCATCTACTGGGTGAAGCAAAATTATCCAAGGGGTATCGGTATCATGACCAATTACGATCAATCTAACCGATCATACAGATTTCAAGAAATCAGTCAGTTTGAGAATCCTAATAAAATCCATGTCGCTATGATAACAGTTAATGTGCCTTAATATCCCGTAATGTAAAGACGATAATCATAATAATTATAAGGAAAGTTGAAAACAATTGTAGAATAACTCAGTGGAATATCATGATCACGGTCGTAAGAGTACAAGGATTGCGAGTTCGACCCAAGCCCAGTACTACAGTCATTTGGAAAAGTTTAAGGCCATCCACACAAATGCATAAACATGAAGAAAACCAAACTTAATTATAGCAATTTATTCATTGCTCACACGGCAGGAGATGGTGCTTACACTAACAGCATTTTGTCAGAGCTGCTCTGATCTTTCGACGAGAACTTGATCGATTCTTCCCAATTCTCTAAGTTTAATCATGGGAGGGGAGTAGCTTCTATTGGACGACCGAATATTTTCTGGCCAGAAAATTAGCTGTCTTGTTGGAATGTTTGAAAGGCATTGTGCACTACAGTTTTGCTTCAACCAATTCTCTTGCTAATTTGACATTCAGACTTTCAGTGAAACCCCCTTGATGAAGAGCCTTTGGGACCAGTGAACCTGGCCTTTTTCCCATGTCGCAACATGCAGGCAAAATATTTCAATGTTTCGATGTATACGTTTAGGTCAATACTGATTCCAGGTGGTCTTAAACTTTTGCAAATGACTGTAACATGATTAAAGTGTTCCGGTGTAGTACGTGGTTCACTCACTTTACAATCTACATGTTGATAAATTTGAATCTCGGACCTTTGTCAAGGTCCGTGTTCAAGGTGGTAATCTACTATAGTGTCACTCTTCTCCTAGGTGGGTATAAGTACGTACCAGAGTCCAGAGGCGTCGAAACTTCGGGCTAGGACAATGCATTGGGGGGGGGGGGGGGCATCTTTTGTCCGCCAGACATTGTCCATGCATTGTCCGAGCCCGACGTTCCGACGCCTCTGATAAGTACCTGATTTGCTTGAATGCCGTACATTTGCGACTTACGTATAAGCTAAAATCAGGGTATTCGTGTTTCTATCAAAAAGGAACCCGAACTTTTCCATCCATTACTAGAAAAATAATTATATCCTCCTAAATTCTTATCATTTCTAGTTCAATTCATCTTCTTTCATATGATACCAAATATGTTAATGATATTCTCATGCATTAATGAATTCGAAAGGTTTTAAGTGAGTTATGTCAAAAGAAGGCTGCGCACAGAAGTAATGTAAAGAAACTAAACGAAAAGATAATGATAAAGACAAAGAAACAAAGCAAAGATAAGTGATATTTCATTATATTTATTTATGCATCTTTCAACCTTGAATGAGATAATTATGAGTCCATAATTAGCCCCAATGTCCTTCCACATGACCTCCTTATCTATCCACGCAAGTGTGCGCTCGAGTCACCATGGCTCTCATCGCACATCTGATCACGCCCCTCTGCTGCATGGGGTAAAGCATCACACTCCCTGACGATCTGGCGATGCGGCGACGAATGTCGTTGGTGTTTTGTGGTTGAGTGACATGCACCTTCGTCTTCATGAGACCCCAAAAAGTCTAATAGGGTAAGGTTCGGGGAAAGAGGCGGCGCTCCCGGAGGGGGGGGGGTGCAAAAGGGGGCAAGGGGCACAGTTCCCCCCCCCCCACACACACACTTTTCAAGTACCCCAAAAGTTCCCCATTTTACTTCTGAAAAACTGCCTCTTTTAACTCTGATAATTCCCCCTTTTTACTTCTAAAAGTGCCCCGTTTTCTTTCTAATAAATGCCCTTTTTACTTCCGATAAGTGCCCCTTTTCCTCTCCATTAAGTGCTGTTTTCCCCTTATGATAATTACACCTTTTTCCAATCCGATGAGTGCCCTTTTTTATTTCTGATAAGTGCCCGTTTTCCTTTCTAATAACTGCCCATTTTCCCATCTGATAATTGTCCATTTTTCAAATATGATGAGTGTCACTTTCTACTTCGATTAGTGCCGCTTTCCCTTTCTAACAAATTTGATTAATGTCCCTTTTCAAATCCCATGAGTTTCTCATTTCAGACATATCTAATGAGTGAACTTTTTTTCCTTCTGATAAGTGCCCCCTTTTACAATTCTAATAAATGCCCTTTTTACTTCCGATAAGTGCCCCTTTTCCTCTCCATTAAGTGCTGTTTTCCCCTTATGATAATTACACCTTTTTCCAATCTGATGAGTGCCCTTTTTTATTTCTGATAAGTGCCCGTTTTCCTTTCTAATAACTGCCCATTTTCCCATCTGATAATTGTCCATTTTTCAAATATGATGAGTGTCACTTTCTACTTCGATTAGTGCCGCTTTCCCTTTCTAACAAATTTGATAAATGTCCCTTTTCAAATCCCATGAGTTTCCCATTTCAGACATATCTAATGAGTGAACTTTTTTTCCTTCTGATAAGTGCCCCCTTTTACAATTGATAGGTGCCCCTTTTCACCTATGATGAGTGCTTTTTCTCCCTTTTGCTCCCTTTTGTCTATATATTTCCCATGTCATTTACAAAAATGTAACCTTAATCCTCAAAAGAATCATAATAGGGGGTCAGGGGCGGATCCAGGATTTTGTATAAGAGGGGGCACACAAATGCAGGTTTGTCAACTTTTGGAAAAGGGAGACCCGTATTTTTTTGGTCTCGCCAGCTCTCGAAAAGTCGCTCAGTGGAGGGTGTCGACAAAAAAAAAATTCGCCAGACCTCCAAAATTCGCTCGTGGGGGGGGGGGGGGGGGGGGGGGGGGGGGTTATGGGGGTCTAGTTCCCCTCCATAATTCTCTGACAAGATGACCATGGAGGCCATGCGATCGTGTGGTTAATAGTCACAACCCTTTCTTGAAAGAGCTCTCGGAGTCTTTCCGCCACGGCAAGCCCTGCGATGAAGAGGTGCCCTATCTTGAAAATGCCATCCTCTTGTCGCTGGAAATTTTGCTCCATTTCCGGGAGTATGTTGTTGATCATTGCTAGGTAGGCGGCTCTGTTCAGTTTGCCCGCAAACAAGGCTGGTTCTAGCAATGTTGCATTGCCGCTCATACCCGCCCAAAGCGATACCTTCCGACGACTTGTGTTCTTGTCGAAGGGTTGTGTTGTTGGAGGATATTCCCTATTGTTGTTGTTGACTTTGCCGTCCATGAAGAAGGAAGCCTCGCCCCAGCCGCGATGCCTTCGACGAAACGTTCGTGATAGTCGAGTGTGTATCGAACCGTCTAGGCTTGTCAGCCTCAAGGAGTTGATGTCGGCAGCGCATTCTGTAAGGATACATGTGGGTATCTTCTCCCACAGGTCGATGCCATTCCTCTTTAATGAAACGTGCACTCTAAAAACTAAAGTGTTAAATCGCCAATTAAAAGGGCCGAGGAGTGACAACATTTTCAAAATTGTGGATAGAACACTATAAAGGCTGAATCCAGCAGTTTAAAAGAGTTGGTCTACCATTTTGAAAAAGTTGTCACTCCTCGGCCCTTTTAAATGGTGATTTAACACTTAAGTTTTTAGAGTGTGGGGGTTCTCGTGTAGCACCTTGTGGACTGCGGCAATGTTCTGAAGTACCCGAACTGACCTACTTGGACCCGTACGACCCTTGTTTCAATTCAGACTTGCCCCTTTCTTCTGATACTTTATAATATTCTTGCAAATGTTTGATTTGGCGGGAACATCTGGATCAGGGAATCGATAAAGGAAAGCCTCAGCAAGGCCCCCACGTCTGTTCCACTCAGTCACTAGAAAGACACGTTGTTTGGTCGTCAGGTGCATGGTCAGGCAATGTACTAATTCTAACCCCCCCCCCCCCCCCCATTCTCATTTAAGTAACACTGGATGACAGACAGGACAACGGAATTGAAAGAAATAAAGGAAATGACAGCAGGGTGAGGTTCGATGAATGGCTATTCATTTTGTTGATGAATAGATCCCACTCTCGTGCAGCAAAACATTATTTAATACATCGCTGGTTTAAAATTGTTTACGTTCAGTGATCCCTATCGTTACAAATGTGGTATCATACGAAATGGGATTAAATTTCCTTTTAATAAATCTAGTTATTTTATTTCACGAGATGTTGCTGGAGAAAGTTATGGTTTCCCTTTTTTAAGAAACACACTGTACTGGAGCTCTAGAAATCGCCAAGGTGTGACGGACATAAGCGCTATACAAGAAGACGGTACTACTAGATGAAAACAAAGAATATATATATTTATACTTCTGATCAAAAGTTAAAATTTGTATCGAACTAAGGTTTTCACATGGTAAAGTTGAAGGATTTTTTTTTTCGTTTAGACTTTCAGTGATTTAGGGTTAGCGATAGGGTAGTGTTAGCGTAAAACATGTGGGTGTAGTCCTGGCAATCCATTGATTCTACGAACCAGTCATTTATGACATATGAGTGTCAAGGTAAAAGTTGTACTAGACAATACTGTCAGTTAGTCATTTCTCATTTGCTAATTTGAATTTCAAATGATGACAGCGTTGGAGACTTTTACAATTTATAACCTCCAAATGAAGTTATTGCAAAAATAGTCATAGCCTATCGCATACATGTAATAATGATTGTTATGATAGAGAAGGTTGAGTTCTGAGAAAGGGTGAAAAAAATCATTTGTGAGCTTTCTCATTCCTTTTATGTCAGCTTGGAAGAACATTATAGTAGAAATGTCCCCTGAAAAGGATTGCTCTTCAAACGCCCTCATATTCAAAATATGACGAAAAATAACTGAAGTGTTCGGGCCGAACATCCATGCCACATGACTGTGTGTGCTGTCCCACATACCAATTTGGTGTGCAGTGCATGTGCTTTTCAGTGAGATTGTGTCAATTTCTTATCATTCTGATGATTCCAAAACCTCACAGTATGCATCAATTCTTATGTAGGCATGATCAACCTTTCCTAATTGCTTTGAGACAGTTTCTTTCACAATGTAATCGCATGACCAGAACTCAACTTTATCTTGAATGTGAGAAGAAACTGAGAATATACGTAGTTAGAAAAGCATTTTTGTAATAGAAAAGGTTTGAGGAGAATCAATTATCTTATAAAAAAAAAAGAAAGAAAATGTATGAAAATTGACGGAGCTCACAATAATTATTGATTTAAAAAAGCTCAATATTTTCGGATTTTACAAATAAAAAACGTTTTATTTGATGGAAAATTGATTTATTTACATGTATTTGTAAATATATTTTTTATTTTATTGGCCAATGTATAGATGTCCTTAAAATAATGAACATCTACATATGTATTTCCCTTTGTAAAAAAAAAAAAAAAGAGTTCAAAGGTCGAGTACAGGTCATGACTTTTGATTGCATTGTGAGACAAACAATATGAAAATATTTAGGAATGGGGACAACAAGTAAAATGATGTATTGTGAGGTTTTGGAATCAGCAATATGATAACACATTAACTTAGTTGAGCTGAAGGAAAAAAAAAGTGAAGAGCATTGCAAACAGATATAGGCATATGGGACTACAGTCACTACACTCACATGTGCCAGTAAATGTTGTCCAAATTTCTGAAATACTTCTAGTCATCTTCAGCATAGAAGAGCATCTGAAGAGCAATCCTTTTCAGGGGACGTTCCTACTCGGATACATTCTTCCACGCAGACATAAAGAGAATGAGAGAGCTCGAAGATTATTTTTCAACTTTACCAGAACCCAACTTTCTCTTAAATTGATTGATTGATTGATGGATGGATGGATGGATTGATGATTTTTTTACGTAAATTGAATTGAATTTTATCAAACATCATTGATTTACATCAGTATTCTGTTCATAAACATATAACAGGGTATATCATACCTATATATATCACAAATATAGATACAAATATTTAGAGTGAATAACAGAAGTACATGTATATCATATGTCAGTGGAAGGTAAGTATAAAAATAATACGATGAAAAATATGGACAGTAAATTCATAATAATTTAAGATGCATGTAGTATCCTAAAAGATATTATGTTACGCATGCATATCTACTCAAAATGTACACATAAAGCTTTGCAATAGAGTCGTTTTGTTTTATCCACATGAAATCATAAATATATTAAGTAGGTAATATTTAACAAGAAATATAAGTCATATATCCCCCCCCCCCTCAAAAAAAAAAATGCATGTCAACATATATATAGTATAGATCGTATAAATGACGCTTACCTATAACAATTGATAAGGTATTAGATATACGGAGAAGGTAATAGAGTTTAACTAAATACATCATAAGTCATAATACAAAAATGTAAAGTAAGTACAGGGAAGGCAGTAGTGAAAATGTTAATCTAAAATACATGAGATAATAATACAGTCATGTACGTTAAATAAAGCTATGTTAAAGGATGCTGTAAGTAAATACAAAGACAGTAACTTAATACTTTTGCTTTGTATATCTAGATAGAAAGTACTATAGTATATAACATATAACATAATACAATAGGTCAAATACTTAAAAAATGGAAATGTAAAGGGGACAATATAGGGTGTATGCATTAAATTAAAGATCATGAATAATTATGATCTTCACTTGCCATATCATATCATACCACAGTCACACCAACAAGACCGACAACAGACTGAACAAAACATAACATTGCCACCAATGGCCAAGAATCGGTCGGTTCGGAGTCGATGTAGGATTGGTTTGGCGGTGTGACTGTGGTTATGAGATACAAATGTAAAACGATTCGCATCCGGGAATATTATGACCGAGCCGTAAGTAGCAGGGGTTGAACCCATTTTGTCGACTGTAAAGGAAATTCACTTGTGTAGTTTAATTTTGTATGATAAAACTACTATAATGTTATACAATAAAACTGCTACATGTGCAAAGTCCTTGCGTGCATATTTGCTTAATAAACCTTTTACGTGTTGTACAAGTACACTCTAAAAAACGTGTATAATAGTCATTTTTTAAAACATGATAAAAACTATTTTCGAAAAATCAACTCAAGGCAATTTCAATTGCCCTGTCTATCACCTTTAGAAATGTGCGAACATTACAATGGCGTATTACGTAATCCGAACCGGATTTCTATGGGCAGTACCATAGGCCTTTGAAATTGCCCTTGAGTTGATTTTTCGAAAGTAATAGTATCGTGTTTTTACCAGATCGCCTGGTCACATTATCTTAATCATGCAGATTCTATTTATTCTGACTAGGATTCTGTTAATTTTGACTAGGATTCTGTTCACTTCAAACCCGAAGCTGGTAGTTTTGACTATAGAATAGTGCAGGTGCCCATGCACTGGGAATAGTTATTCTACTCAAATTTGACTAGATTCTCGTCATATTAAATTTTGACTAGATTGTTTTTAAGAGTGTAAAATGACCACAAAATTGATGCCCCTTGACCAGAAAATTACTGGAGCCCCTTCATTTGAAAATCCTGGATCTTCCACTGCTTTTTGTTCATTGAAGGCAGGAAATTGATCTAAGAGTTATATTTCATTAATGGAATTATTTTCATTGTTTTATAAAATAATGTTATGGTTAATTTACGGGGTAATTTTGTTATGTAGAATTCAGATTACAATGTTTCGGAGCTGATTTATCTGTGAAAATAAAAGTGTATTACTTGCTCAATTTTAGAAAAAAGGGAAGTTTCGTGACAAAAGTAGTCTTATTATGTCATGACAGAATTTAAAAATCACTGAATCTGGGCCCAAATTTGTTAGCAGCTGAATTCTACTCGTTACATATCTGATATGTAACGAGTAGAATTCAGCTGCTAACAAATTTGGGCCCAAAATTGGGTTAATCATTGTGGGTGCCCATATCTCGGGGGAAAAGATACTCTATTAGCAATTTACTAAGTGTGGCCAAAGAATAGGTGCATTTTGTGATATTAAATCAGAATGATTTGGAACACGGATAATTTTAGCCAGTTAATAAGCAAAGTACTTATATATTTTCAAATAATTTTGGAATTGATTTTGAAATTCTCTCCTGATAAATAATTTTGAACTAACTTGTAAACTCATTATTAGGATACAACCATATTCTTTTGGGTTTTTTTTTTTTAACGAGATGTGGTGGGGGGGGGGGGGGGGAGAGTTTTGCACCAATACAGGTCCACTTCCAGTAAACAAGAGATATCGCGACGATCGATGATCGGTTGGCAATTGGTCGGCCATCGGTGGTCTACAGGTCGTCAACTGGTTGCCACCTGGTTGCCAATTGGCTGCTGGAGTTCATCGACCAAAAAATTTCTGAAGACCAACATGACCAAGTCGCCGACCGGTCGCCTACCTTTGGACAATCATTTAAAGATTAGAAAAACATTCCGTCGATCAGTTTGATCAGCAAAAGGTTTTCGATAAGAACCCACTGCACTATTCGAGGAGGTAGGGGGAAACCCGGTGTAGTTGTACACCTGCACACCCCAATCAGTTATATAGGGGGGGGGGGGGGGAGACTTAAGGGTTACAGTGATTCAGTTCGCTTTTCCCCTCCCAGGCACAGGTGACGCCAAAAACTTAATAATAATAATAATAATAATAAAAACCTTTCTACGACCTCTGACAACAACAGTACTGGTTGTCGCTATATGTCGGCGACCAGTCGCCTCTCCATGCTTGCAGGTGTGAGTGTGACTGAGGCTTTTGAATGTATAGGTTTATTCAAAATATGCTTGTGATAAAGGCCTGTACAAATTACAATGTATCTTGTTACGATCCTGAGGGATAAAATATTGAAAATAGATCAACCTTGAAAAGAAAGCAGAAAGTCACTCTTGAAAGACGTTATTTAGCTGGAGTGGACTATGGGTTTACGCGAACATCAATAGTGCTCTTTCAAGTCTTTCAAGTTCTCTTGAAAGATTCTGATAATGATCGATTTGCACAACAAAAATTTATCGAGGACTGAGGTTCATGAAGAATGATGTGAATGGCTGGACAAGTCATGGCTTGCATCAAATGGAAATGTCTTGATAACAGCAAATATTGACAAGATGTTACTGTCAACAACTATACCCTCGAAACTATCCGAACCACGAGCGTAAATGCCGGGGGGGGGGTGGCTGTATACACCCCCACCCCCTACTTTACGAGGAAAAAAATTCAAGAATCAGTCTGTTATTGAAAATTTGACAAAATTGATATAAGTGTCTGTAATAGTAAGAATTGTTTGCTTTAAAATGCTATTAAAATACTAAAAAAAAAAATTAAAAAAAAAGAAGGAAAAAAAAAGGGGGGGGGGGGGTTAGAACGTCCTATGTTCGATTTTTCCCTTACCAAACTCACATCCATCCCCATCACGATTGTTTTCCGTGATCACCCCCACACCGGAACGGATTTAAGCTACTGATATGGGCTCAGTTTCACAAAACTTGTTATCAATAACAACTACCCCATTTCTATGACAAATTTGCTCTCAGCCAATCAGATTCAAGGATTTCAGCAGCTTATAACAACTATTGTCACTTGTTATTGATAACAAGTTCTTTATGAAACGGAGCCCTGCACTATACTACAATTCCATTTCATTGGACACTGCCGCCAAATAGAGGATAATAGAATTTGACCTTGACTTGAAAGGTCACGGGAAAGAGGAAGCATAAAGTGGGAAAGGCCAGGAACCTTTTTCCGAAATTCAGATTCAGATTTATTTACTGTTTTCAATCATATTATTATATCTTATTATAGTGCAAAAAAAAACATAAACACAATAACAACAATAATGTAACAATGATGTTTTTCCATATAGATATTGCCACATAATTAAATATCATGCACACAATAATGTTGACCTAAGTGATATTGAAAACAGTGGGACATGTTTCAAAGCATGCAAAGCTTGTATATTCTTTAGTTACGTAATCACGATTGGGTCGTTCAATAATCTTAATTTCATAAAGCATCGTTATGAGAAGCGAAATATTGATCAGAGAGCATTGATAAGTGAGTTGAGGTAGAAGGACTATTGCCTCAACCCAGAAAAAAATCTAAAGTGAAAGAGCAAGACGGAGTTGAAACAAAAAGAGAATGAAGAGAAGGAGGATGGAGGGAAAGTGAAAGAAAATGAATGTGTCTGTGTGTGAGAAGAAGGGAGAGAGAGGGCAGGAAAAAGAAGGGGTGAAAAGGGAGTAAGGTAAATAGTCTGGGAGCCTGTCCTGAAATATAGTCACCCCATTTTACATATAAGATTTGACCCCTGAAGGTTTAAGACCACCGCTGCCGTTCACAAAAAGCTTGTCAGCCCGAACAAGGCTGCAGGGTTGGCCCCAGAGCCCCCCCCCCAAAAGGGCCCCCAACTGGCCCCAAGTCGAGTCGATTTCAACCCATCTAACATTATGCGCCGAACTTTGTCAGAAGGAAGGTGTATAATAACAATACATTACCAAAACACAAAAACCTGACAAAATTTTCCGTCTGGATGGGTTGTCAGACGGCCCCTAAAAATTGGGACAAATATTTCCCCTTATAGGACCATGGATCAAAATTTTGTCAGAAGGGAGAGGTATGGGTGTACATTACAAAAATATAAAAACTGACAAAAATTTCCATCGAGAAGGGGTGCAACACGCTCCTGAAAAAAACACCAAAGTACCCTAAACCAAGCTTTGCTGCCCAAAATGCTCTGGAGGTATAGAGAAAAACCATTTTCGACATTACAACCTTAACAAGTCCAAAGTGTCTCATTCATTTCAGGTCGATTCTACATAATATTTTAAAGGGACCGAAAAGTCGCCAATCGTGGTGTTTTGGAGCTTGGCCCGGCTCGGGTAATATTCAGGAATCTCCGCACATCTTCGGTAAACGAGCACGCAATTGCAGTGATACGCATTCGACCGAAGAAAGACGAACTGAACAACCCAACTGACAAACTACCCCACCCTCGACGGCAATTTTATTCGCTGCTCCAAGACTGTTGTTATGCACGGCCTTGCAATAGGGGCAAGCGAATGAAATTGAACGTACATGGATATCGAGCGGTGGCTCCCTTTAAGTATTGTAATTTACTTGGGGTGCAATTTTTGTGTCAAAATGATCATTTGAATTCATTTCATTAATAAGTTATTAAACTGAAAATTATATTTGCTTTCTCAACAAAAAATAATCGTATTATCGTCAGTCGTTATTAATACGTTACAAGAATTGCTAAACATGGTTCAAAATAAGGAGAATGAGAAGAAAATGTTTTTCTTTAGTAAAAGGGAAAGAGGAGCAAAATGCCACAGAAAGAATGCAAAGAAAACGAAAGCGGTAAACATGGTAGAGTATATAACAGAATGATGAAAAGTGGGCAATCGGTCATGAATGACTTAACACCGATATAATTTATTTTATTTTTGGAGGAATGATCATTAATAATATATTCGTATTGTCCAGGAAGCATGTCGTGTTTTATCCTTCTAGTCCCTGGACCTTCCATTATGATACTCAAAATTTGATAAGAATAAGGAAACGCAGATTCTCTAAATCTTTTAGGAGATCTGCATTGAAAATTGTCGTATTTTGTATATGAAGCCTCATCTTATTCCATCATTCTAAATGGGAGGGAGTATTAACCATCGGACAATACCAGGCAATAGGCCTTACATTTTTCAATAACAGGATTAATTATAGACTCTGGAAGAAATATGATAATCAGTGGGGCATGGGACAGTATAGAAGTGGCCTTTCAGCTATTCCCCTCCCATTTTGCAAGAAAAAAAAAAGAAGTAAATAAATAATTAAAAAAAACATACACACACACACACACACCCACACACAGAGAAAAAAAACACGCTCAACTCCCCCTGAAATTACCAAAACACGTTTTCACCTTTTAAAAAGCGAAGAATTATACTACTCTTTCCCCAAAATAGTAATTACAATAAACTGCCAGTTTTACACCCAAGAGGGCGACAGTGCACTTCATCTTGTAGTGCTAGATCGATGATTTCACTCCGCAATGCTTTTTGATCAATGTGCTTGTGGAAAATAATCATGATGAAAAAAATGATGTGCAATTGTGGGCATAAAATGGCAGGGATACAGTTAAATTTATAATACAACTTTAATAATAATGACGACATCGATGATGATTATTATGATGATGATGGTGATGGTGATTATGATGATGATGCTGGTGGTGATTATGCTGATGATAATGCTACTAATGATGATAATGTTGATACTACTATAGCTAGCGTCAACAATCATGAGTTTCCCACGAAGATGATTACGGTGGCGGAGACAGGGAGGTACGGGGCAGCATGTTCCCGGCAAAACCCAATGTGGCAAAAATAATTTTTAAAAATTCAAGACACATTATTAAGTAAAAAAAAAAAAAAATGTCCCCCGAAAGCGAATGGAACATAAAAAAAACCCCTAAAAAGCTCCCCCTCTCTTTCATCCCCATCGGTTATCTTCCTACAAATTTGCCTCTCCACTCTTGCCTCTTCGTACCCCATCTACTCTCTCTTTTTCCTCCCCAACTCTCCTGAATTATTTTGATTATTTAGTAATTTATAGGATACATTTACATTTATTTGACAATCCTTTTCAACTTTTGGAGAAGATAATACAGTAGTTGTAAGAATTTCTAAATCAATAAAGAAATGTATCTAGCCATCTTTATGGAGGATGAACGCTCTCTCCAACTCTCTCTTTTTAATAGGAGGACCCCCCCCCGGGGGGGGGGGGGGGGAGGGGGGAGGGTGTTTCATTGAGACCTACCATCATCCGCGTACACAAAAACGAATAAAAAGGGTACTTTTTCACCATTAGGCCCGTAACCTGGGTTACGCGTTTAGAGTATAAAAAACAAAAAATCAAGAAAAAGGGTATCCGAAATTCAGAGGTGATAAGAAGAAAATCACGGAAAGGGGTATAACAATCGGTGTTAGACGGGTTTCCCTGTTCAGGGTATCAAAACTACTCCTACTGCAATCCCCGTTTGGGTATAGGGTGCTTTTCAGAAAGTGGTATACGTGGATGATGTACAGGTCTCAGTGAGACATGCCCCCTCCCTCTCTCCCCCCAGGAAACTGCCCCAAACTCTTTGGGGGGCAGTTAGGAAGGGCCGCGGGAGAGGGATGCACTGTGCATGTTAGGTCTTCATGCGTTATTTTCTTCTTCTTCCTTTCAGGTGTGGGTTACAGCACGGTAAAAATGTTCCAATCTTTCGTCTTCAACTAAATAAATGACCCCCAAGCAGTCGCAGTCACAGACTAGACCCAGACGTTTAGCAATAAACTTAAATGAACAGAAACTTCTAGCAGAATATCATTTGAACTATAAACCTATATTATAAAACCTTTAGCTCCATTGTTGAATTAAAAAAAAAAAAAAAAAAAAAAAAAAACACATGTAGACAGTAGGCCCCAGGGAGGCTGGGGTGCTGGGGGTGCTGTAGCCAGCAAAATGCTGATGACCCTGTTTTTTGTTGCTTGTCAAACAACTGCCTACCCCCCCCCCCCCCCAAAAAAAAAAAAAAAAAAAAAAAAAAAAAAATCTGCTCACAGCACCCCCAGGAACAAAATCGTTCCCAGGGGCCTGGTAGACAGTCTGTAGCTCTGATCCTACTTCTAAGCTTGCTGTTTGCTGCCCCCTTCTATCTTGGGAAAAAATATGCTTTCATTTTTTATATTTAGCTCCGAAATCAATCCGGATGGATAGGAGTATGAGCACAGAACTCCTCTTTATAGGAGTTCTGTGAATACGAGTCGTAAGTTTTAATTTGTCTATGGTCGTAATTAATAAGTACGCGTACGCGCTCGTCGACCCAGCTGTTTTTTCAAATGACCCACATAGAGAATCAAGTCGTAAACAAGTAGGCGGTGCGCGCTGCTACCTGAATTGTATGCACAGTATTTTTCTGCTCGTACGGAAAATTTGTGAGATGTACGAGCAGACATATTTACACAGATCTGAGAAAGAGAATCCGTGATATTTTCTGCATGCCAGGTCCAGAAGCGGGATGTACACCCGTTTTTGTGACTTGACTCTTGCTAGTTGGATCTATACTACCATGAAGCCCTGATATTTAACTGGAATTTATTTGCAATTACTAAACTGGATTTATCATGGCCGAGAAAGTGATTAAAGTGGGGAATGCAGCGGGGAAACCCGTGCCCATGAAGCTGTTCGCGACATGGGAAGTTGAAAGGACCTCGCCCAACTGTATCCCGAGGTAGGCTAACCAAATTACGCTGCGGCACGCGCGCCCAGCCAGCGCTAGTGGCTAGCTGCAGTTGATTATGCAGCTGTAGGAAATCATGTTTTAACGTTACTATGCACATTCATTGATTTTGAATACCAATAATTTGGAAGAAGATGAAGCTATGTAACCCTAGCCTAGGTAAAACTCTAAATTTGACTGATTAGATCTACTTAGACTCTAGATCCAAGTTCAAATGCATGTAACTGTAAGAAAGATCTGAAGATGACTGAAGGTGAAGCTGAATGAATGGCCAAAGGCAAGTAACTGTTAAATTGATTCCTAACGTCTTATGTCAAGAGTAATGTTGAACCCACTCACACCCTAGTCTAGATAACCTTGCCCTGGCCCTCCATACCTTCATACAACAGAGAATTGCCTCCCGTATTGAGTGTGTGTGATCTCTAGATTTAGAACATGTGAATGTTTTGAAGGAGCAAAATAGCCGGCCAAAAACAGCTTGAAAATATCACTTGATGAAGGTGATAAAGATCCTATTGAAGAATGTGACATGAATGATGAAATTAGCTTTTTTATCATCCTAAAATATAGAAGGAAGTATTTTCTCAAAGTTTTTGAGATTATATTGGGTGTTTTCACCTCTTCAAACGAGAGGTCGCAACTACAGCCTAAATTGACACAGCCCCACATAATCATAGACCAAAAATTCTGTCTCTCGTTCGTTCGCCTCTTATTTTGGTAGGGTCGGCTCTTCACTTAGAGACAGAGACAGGCCTAGTATCACTCTGCTGTGCAAACTTACTGATTGCTGAGGAACGGTTGGCATGTAGTTGGAAAAATCTGTATATTTTAATTTTTTTTTCTATATTTTTGTAAATTAAATAGATTAGATTTAGGCTCTACTAAACTACTCCAAAACAATGACCAAACTGTATTCGTCCAAAATTTGCCAAGAGGTACATGTACAAATGCACATGTACACTGTAGACATTTACAGCATGAGGATTCTACAAGGAACTAGTACCAGGAATTACTCGAAATGAAGAGAAAGTAGGGCAGCACCATAGAGAAATATGGTTGGCGTATGCAAATATGTGATCCCCTTAATTTATGGAAATATGATTACTAGATACATTTAGTATCTGCATGTAGAAGAGAGAGAGGGGCTACCCTCCAGGTAAAAGAGGCTCCCTCACAAATCTTTACTCACTTCTTACCTAAGTTACCTACATGTACATATGTAAAGGTATGGCAGGACCAATCAGGCAATATTCTGTGTCATGTTTTAGCCTCTCTCTGGAGCTCTAAGGTGCCACCAAAGTATTTTCTCAAAGTTTTTGAGATTATATTGGGTGTTTTCACCTCTTCAAACGAGAGGTCGCAACTACAGCCAAAATTGACACAGCCCCACATAGACCGAAGATTCTGTCTCTCGTTTGTTCGCCTCTTATTTTGGTAGGGTTGGCTCTTCACTTAGAGACAGAAACATCACTCTGAGATCGAGAAATGTACAGTTGCTGTATATTTTAATTTTTTTCTATACTTTTGTAAATTAAAGAGATTAGGCCTAGGCTCTACTATTTATGGAATCAGTTCAACTTACCAACTTGACTGAATAATCCGTTTAAAGCTCCTTTTTCAGGTAATTCAGGGTCCAAGGTATTCTCCGTTTGAAAATCTTGCAACCGTATTCAAACTGTTATTAGTGTGTTAGTCAATATGTATTCGGTTTGCACAGGAGATTGAACGGCCCACTTCTGTCTCTAAGTGAAGAGCCGACCCTACCAAAATAAGAGGCTAACGAATGAGAGACAGAATTTTCGGTCTAAGCCCCATATAGAGACACTCAGTGGTGGTTCCATGAGTGCGTTGAGCCCAATTCATAGTTTACTTTGTGCAAGAAAAGTGCTAGTGTCCTGGACCAAATGTGCAACAGTTTCTTGTCTAGATATCTTTTTTTGAATTTTATTGATATTTTCTTACGCAAACAAATGCCGCATTCACATTTCTTGATACGATTTGGCATTATGTGAATTAAGAAATTTCTCATTCATCCCACACAGTCAGTAGCTCTTCATTTTGTTAAATGTTGGGTGTCTTCTTTCCACCTTTAGACTACAAAAAAAGTGTGCATACCTTGAACAAGTGGCTACCAATTAGCTAATACATGATGTAGCTATAGAATATATTTTGATTTGGCCAAAACACAGAACGATCCATGTAGGAGGGCTGTGTCAGTTTCTGCTGTGGTGGTCAACCTCTGTATTTTAGAGGTGTATCCACCATGAAATAATCAGAAATTTACACATGTTCAGGGGACAATAAAACACATACATGTATGTACACGTACGTGCAAGGTTATCTATTCATGTTGTAGGATTAAAACCTTGTACACCAGATGGCTATACTGGTGTCAGTCGCCCCCAAAATCAGTCGTATTTGATTATTCCTTTGATATGTTCTGCTTAGACTACATGTACATGTAGATCTATGCTTGGCTCCGCCGAATCCCTCTCCTCGTCCAACATGCATGTACATGTACATGTACTTTTGAACTGAGGTCTGAGTGGTTAAGACAAAGAGGGATGAACTGTAAGATTTATGATAATTATTTTACAATTACTTATATTTTGCATCCTTCTGTCACAGTCAGTTTTGCTTTTTTCTTCATCAGGTTAATTATTTTTCTAAGGTTCCAGATCCTTGAATAAATAACAAATTTTGGTCTTTAAAGAAGACAGCAATCCCCAAACATCCGTCAGTAATAAGTTATGGAAGGACCAAATTAGAGGAAAGTGAAGAAATGTAAGTGGCAGTAAGCCTGAACCTGAACCAATACAAAACCTGTGCAGATTTAGGGTGGGAAAAAATGTTCTGGACAAGAAAGCTCCAAAACGATGACCAAACTGCAATTGTCCAATTTGCTAAGACATTTACAACATGAGGATTCTACAAGGAACTATTACCAGTTATTACTCAAAATGAAGAGAAATTAGGGCAGCACCATAAAAAAATATGGTTGGTGTACATGCAAATTTATGGCAATATGATTACTATCAGAATCAGACATACATGTAGGAGAGAGAGAGGGGCAAATAAGCCTCGTAAACCTTTGACAATAGCTGTACTGTATGTAATATGGCATGTTTTACCATAAAAATATGTAGCTGAATTTCATGGGTCAATAAAATTGCAAAGTTTTATTAAAACATCAAAATGTGAAGATTCTAATATTGTTCCATACAATTTGAATCATATGTGCTGAACCTGACTTAGAAAGAATACCTACATACATGTACATGTACATGTGAAAAATCAAGTTTTCCTTTTTCACAGATAGATATTTTCAGCCATAAAGAACAAAAGTACAGTATTATGAAGTAAAAATGAAAATTACTTAAAATTAAGATTATGGATGATTGCTCTTGAAAGGTGCATTCTTTATGATTTAAATATTCTATTCACGTTTGTTCATTTGCTTTTTATTTATTACAGGTTATGTAGCTTGCGACTGACAAGACTAGTGGTGCACAAAGCTTTAGAGAGTGATCTTAATTCTATTATTATAGCTGTAAGAATGCAAGTGAGTATAGCAGGTTCACCTTATCTTTTTTATTATTTGTTTTTATCTGTTTATTTATATTTTACAATAGACCTTGAGGTATATCAGCCCTCTGATAAAAAAGTTATAAAATAAGTCTGTTTTGACTGCTACATGTATTATACATTTTGTAGCCTTCTCAGAGATTTGAACTTCATTATAACCATTTTTGTAATTTGTTGTCTTTCTAATGAAATATAATAATTTTGTATTTATTTATTCATTTATTTTGTGTTCTTTATACGGGGTAGTCGCTTCAGTACATACATGTGAAAACTTCTTTGCAAGAGAGCCTCGTATAAGTACATGTACGCAAATACATCTACACTGCACAGGGTGTACTTACATGTGTGAGGGACACGTCGTAACAAATTTATTATCTTTTTGTACAAAGTGTATGAGAAAAAGATTTCCTTGTATGATTATTCTGTATTTATTATGTATATGTACTTTTAAGTGGAACCTAGAATGTTTTTTTGTGTTATTTCTTTTTTTTTTACTTGTCACTCTTGAAAATGAAATCTATAATTTATCTGTATATGTACACATGCATGTACAGCATAATCTGACTTATGTTTTCTTATTAAGATGAATATTTGAGGAGCCACGTTTTATTTCAATTGCACGAGATACTGTACAGTGTATGTATAGTTTCTACATTGAACTGTATGTGTATGTATGTAGGTTACAATCCCCCATCTCGTACATGTATCCGGGCTCTACGATGATACTGAGAGAGGCCCTCGTGCAGGGTGTTTGGCTAACCCAGCCTGAGGGCTAGTCAGCACAGCTTGGTGATTAGGTTTCAAGCTACATGTACATGTAGGTACAAAATGTGAAGTGCTGGCTACTCAACAAAGTACAGACCTCTGCATTGTACATAGCTCTAAATTTTGTGTTTGATTTATAGAATATCATGTCTTGAAATTTTCATCATTACTCCTTTGGTAACGATTTTACACATTTATGTGAAATAATCTTGCAAATGGATATTTAAAATCCTGTACCTGATGCAAAATTCACGCAAATACTCACTATTCGGACATGTCCAAGTTGGCCCCTGGGCTGAGTTAGCACAAATCTTGGTCTCCAGACAAATTTCAGACCCCTATTCTTTCACTCTGACCACTCCCCCCCCCCCCAAAAAAAAAAAAAAAAACTATTCGAAATGTAAACAGAGATCCTGTTGCACAAGAATTCCCCAAATTACACTTTCTCCCCACAGAGAAAATAGTTAATGTGCAACCTTGCCCTTGTGTGTAGTATAGTACAATAGAGCTTCATGACAATAACACTGATTCTGTGTGTACACATGTAGTACACTGTAATGTTATACATTGGCTTGTAATATAAAGTGTGATTCATGGAAATAAAAAAAATGGTCTTGGACGGATTCATACTCTGTTATTATCAAGCACTATTTTGATGGCCATGGGTTTCCTTTCAATTACCCTGCTTAAATGTAGACATGCACATACATGACAGCTCTTCACACTGTCTAAAGTACAGTGATAGGAGAAGCAAGGGTTTGGCGAAGAGTGATTCACGGTGTGAAGCATTGTTATCTTGAAGGATGAGTGATTGTAGATAGGGTCATGTTGAGGTCACCACAGTCTCAGTAGTCTAGCCTGTTACACACATGTGTGCCCAAATGTCAATCGGCAAGTGTACATGGACATGTACATGTAGATGTTGTTGTAATGTGAAGTTTAGAAGTTTAAAGTATGCAATTTCCATTATTAAACTGTACTGTGTGAGACATGTAAAATTGTGCATTGGTAGTATAATTTGATTTTATTGAACTACACAGAGAAATTTCGGCTCTTGATGAATATGTGTATACATATCCATGTATGTACATGTAGTATTACAATTCATGATCACATATCCTTGTACATTATACATGTAGGCCTACATGTACATGTACATTATAAACGAATTAAAAAAATCGAATCCATGACTCATACATTTTAATGCAGGCTTAAAGGGGAAGTCCATCCTGGAATTTAGTTGATTTTGATTAAAGCAGAAAAATGAGAGAAACATATTAGTGAATAAAATCTGAATAAAATCTGACAAGAAATAAGAAAGTTATGAATTTTAAAAATTGTAATCAATCATTCACAATTGGCAACTCCGAGATATATCTTGCGAGCTTCTCTCCCATTTTTGGTCAGTTCAGGAAATTTAATAGATTTTTATAGTTGTTGATGAAGGAATAGATTTTTTTCAGTCAGGTTTTGTGTGCAATGATTAAATATCAGTGGTGCATGTATGATTGAATATTTTCTATAGAAAAATAGAAATTTATGATTTTTTTGAAAGTATAGGGCAATGGGAGAGGAGATCACAAGATACGTCACGGAGTTGCCAATTGTGTTTGTTTGATTACAACTTTGAAAATTCATAACTTTCTTGTTTCTCATTGGATATTTCTCAAACTTTGATATCAGGGTGGACTTTCCCTTTAAATTTAATTTTCCACTTAATTTCATTTAATGCACTCTTTATATGTAGGTCAAAGGTGCCGTGTGTATCCTTGAAACAATGTTACATTGTACAAATGTACATATTCACTGTACAGTATATGAAGGTAATTTCATCCTACCAGCAACTTGTTCTACAAAATAATTTTAGATCATAAATCAAGAATAGACTGATTCCCAAATGTATCAAAATTCTACATGAACGTGCATAATCCTTAAAGAGAGGTTGCTGTACGAAATCTGAAAGACTTTAAAAAATTTTTTTAAATGTTTTATTTAATAAAACAGTCGATCATATAAAAGTACAAAATAAATGTATATCACAACTTAAAAATAGAAGCTCAAAATAAACGGTCACCAGTTTAAAACAATGTGCAAATAAAAACAGTACTAGTAACCATAATGATGATGAAGGAATAGTGGAACAGCAGGATAAAGATGTTTAACCTTCGGACTCACAGCTTGAAAACAAATTTTTTGAAATGAAGTCCCAATTTACCATTCTTTGAAGCAATGACATATTCTGATCGATGTTTGGACTGAATAAAAGATAAGAGAGAGTCAAAAATTGGGATCTTGTTGCGAAACTTACAACAGTGAATATATTACCTGGTACATAGAGTAATAAAGTTGATACATAAGCTAGCAAAACATGTCATCACAACCAAATAACCGTTCAAAAACTGACAAAACAATTGACCTTTTTAGTTAAATCTGAAAGACTTTTTAGACCAGTGTAAAAATTAAGATTTCTTTCGCGAGGGCTACTTCTAAGTACATGTATATCTAAGTTTTGTGTTCAGAGATTTTAATGCGCTACGACCCATGGGCAGAATTTTGACGATGGCTCTTTTTTCATTTACGGTGGCTTTTTCAAGAGTTCGGGGGCTAATCGCCCTTAGTACCGCTTATTTTTTCACTGCTTTAGATTTGCCCCAAATAGCAATGACCTATGTATGCAAGGTAGACTCCATTGAGATAGATTTACATTTAAATCTTTTATATTCAGCTAACTACATAGCACATATACATGTACTTCAGTCAAGTTTTCCATACACTGTACATGCACAATGTAGGTCTGTGAAAGATTATACATCAAATAATTCAGCAGTCCAGGGCTTTTATAATACTTGTCATCAATGACAAGTTGCAATAACTGTTATAAGCTACTGAAATCCTTGCATCTGATTGGCTGAGAGCAAACCACAGACAAGACACTTGATGAAACGCCCCCCAGGGATTCAATACATGTACATTGTACCTGGCAAACACAAAGTTATTGAATCACCAGTGAAAGCATTTCAAATAGTCTGATCTTTTCTTCTTATTTTTCAGAGTTCCAAGAGGACATTACGATCTAATGAAATATTTCTGCAGCAAGGAAAAATCCTGGACACAGTACTGGATCTATCATTTTCTTTACAGGTAAAATTAATGTACATGTACATGTAATAAATTACAGAGCGTATAGTTACATACATATATAGGCCCCATATTACTTTGCAGAATGAATGGAATAGATAAGGCCGGGGGCAATTTACCCCCTCTCCTTGAGAGAGAGGGAGACAGAGAGAGGGGGGGGGGGGTACTTAAACAAGAGATGCTATAAAAACAAGTAATTTAATTTGCATATTTTCTTCAAAGTATAATTTTTGAAAATATCTATTGGAAATTTGATCCATAAAATGTTTGAAGAAAGAGTAAGACGATAATGAATGTTGACAGTCTCATACAATTCCTTTCAATTTCCTATGATTTTTTTTACTTACTCATAGTCTCATACCGCAATATCTATCGGAGGATTTCTATCTAAAATAAATGTCAGATTTTCCTTTGCTTGATGTTGATAATTCTAAAGAAACCATTACAGGGATTTTTTTTTCTTATTCCAATCCATATTCATGGTCAGTCAGTAGAGCGTCCGCCTCACAACCGGGAGGTCGTGGGTTCGAACCCCGGCCGCGTCATACCAAAAGACGTTAAAAGATGGGAGTTGCTGCTACCTTGTTTGGCGTTCAACAATAAGGGATAGAGCAACGTCGATCTGGCGCTGCTCAGTGGCTGCCGGGCTCACGATCAATTGGGCAAAAGGAATTTCCATTTCGGTTTAACTTAATAAAATTTGGAGTGGACTTTAAAAGATTATTATTATTATTATTATTATTATTATAATTAAAGGGAAACTTGAGTTCTGGGAAAGGTAAAAAAATAATTTGTGAGCTTTCTCATTCTTATTATGTTAGTTTGGAAGATTATCATAATAGATATGTCTCCTGAAAAGGATTGCTCTTCAAATGCCCTCACATTCAAAATACACTATATGACAAGAAACAGCTGAAATGTTCGGGCCAAACATTTGTGTGTAGTCCCATACGTATTTCTGTGTGCAGTGCATTTGAGTCTCAGCAGGATCGAGTCAATTTCTTATCATTTTGATGATTCCAAAACCTTACAGCATACACCAATTCTTATGTGATATATGATCACCCTTTCCCAATTGTTCTGAGACAGTTTCTTTCACAATTCAATCTCATGACCAGAACTCAACTGTATCTTTAAACTCCGACATCATACATCAAAATGACAAATATTTTTCTCACCTTTTGATAGTAGGCCTGAAATCTATCCATTTTGTTTGTTTTGTGCTCTTCAGTATCCTCATTTTCTGAAGCGTGATGGAAACAAGCTACGGATCATGCTTCAGAGGCGGAAGCGCTATAAGAACAGGACCATACTGGGCTACAAGACGCTAGCTGTTGGGCTCATCAATATGTCAGAGGTAAGTAGAAGAAGATCTTGTATAAACGGCTTTACACTGAATGTTTTTAGAATAGCAAGTCCAAGTATTTTGTCAATATATTCTCATTATTCTTTTATTAAACAGTGCTGTAAATGTCTTAAAGGGAAATCCAGCCCTAATAGCAAGTTGCTTTGAAAGAAAGAGGAAGAATCAGAGAAGCAGATTGGTGAAAATTTGAACGAAATCGGACAAGCAATAAGAAAGTTATGGATTTTTGAAAGTTGTAATCACTATACATATGGGAATTTCAAATTGGCCGAATAGGTAATGTCACTGTGATGTACATGTAGCTATGGACAACTCCCCCATTCACTCCAACACACAAAATGACTAAAATGTCACTTTTTTCAAAATGTATTACTCAGTAGGATCTCTTTCTTTCATGAGGACCTATAACAATATGCTATCTCCAATATATTTTGAGTACTGCCCCGAGGGTAAAAGCGCCTCGAAGAAAACCGCAAATTAATGATATTTTTGTGTACAACAAATGGGAGAGTTGTCCACAAACATGTCACAATTGAATCACCAAATTGCCAATTTGAGATTTGCATAGATGTAGTGATCTCATTTTTCAAACATCCATAACTTTTTTATTCCTTGTCCAATTTCTTTCAAACTTTTACCATCCAGTTTTTCTTATTTTTCTGCTTTCACACAAATCATCTCATTACCAAGGTTGGATTGCCCTTTAAAAATTGCCATGAATTTCCTTATTTGAAGAATTACATTCCTCCATTTTTCAGACGTGAACAAACAGCAATAAACACAGATGTGACCAACTAAATTTGCAGTGATTCATAGGAAAGGCTACAACATAAGGTCGTAATTTTTTAGAGACTGTAAGGACCCTGTTCTGACTTGTTGAAACTACATGTAGGCCTACATCGATATGTTTCAATGAGCTTTGAAAATGATTGATTTCCTCAATATATAATGTTGTAAAACTTATAAATACATTCTCTTTAAAGAAATGTATGTGTACACACGTACATGTACCTGCAGATAGTGCTTACATTTAGTACATGTACATGGTGTAGGTACCCTAAATTGTATAGGTTATGTACAAATACCTTTACTCTTTGGGTGTGTTTCTACTTTCTTTGAGAAGGGAGAACGAGCGTTTTGAAATGCTCGTCTAAAACGCTCATCTAAAACGCAGTTTCACAGGGTACTGTTTATACTTCTTTTCTCCAGGCGAATTCGGGCTCTGTACATGTACATGTAGCTGGTTTCGCAATCCTCACTGCGCATGCTACTATTTTATATGACGTCATATCAACACGTTTACAAATGCTTCCCCAGAAACTCTGTTTTGGGAAAAACGCCGATTCAAAACGCACCTTTTGTGAGTTTCAAATCTGCGATTATACAAAAACGCAACGCATGTTTTGAACTGAACGTGTAACGAAAGGCTCATTCTGGCCTGAAAAATGGGAGTGTAAACGCACCCTGAGATGCACTGAAGACAAATAGCAGCACCATGCAGTAGTAAACTATACTTAAATGTAAATGTAGTACCTTTGATTAGCATTCCTACAGCTTCACAAGTATACATATAGGTGTGAAACATGTAGTAATTGTTCTGCTTTGCAATAGAGTAAAAAATATATGTAGAAGTAGAACCAAAAATAGAGAAACCAACTGGATATAATTTCAGAATCATTTTTAAAGTTAAAAAACTGTTGAATTCTAGTATTATATACATGTAATGTTATACAAAATTATAGAGTGTATTTTTGTTTCTTGAGGATACAAAGCACTGATCATTATTACTTTGGCTTTAGCTGAGCTTCGATTATAAGACATTCTAGGAATTTCTTCCCAATTTCCAACCACTTACTACACCTGGGTTAAAGCTCATGTACAGTTTTGGTAGCAAAAAGGAAATTGGAAAGAAACATGTTAGTCTCATATTGTTTTCATGTATCAAAAGATGTTTGTATGAAATCATATGGTATTCCATTAACCCTTTCAGGACAGGAATTATTTAAGAGCTCAATTGATCACATTTTGTTCTGCAAATTGGCAACAGTAATATTTTTCTTTAAGTGCTACGAATAAGATGTAATGTCTTGAACATGGTTAAACTTTGTCGAAAAGTTGATTGTTTGGACAAAAAACAATGGAATCTCTCAATGTGTTGCCAATAAGGATGTTCAATCTTAAAATTCAAAACAATATGATCATGCAACCTATGCCATGCATCTGGTACCTTTCCTCCCCGATGGCGCTAGATCACAACAACATACTGCCCTATGCCAAGGACCTTTCCTCCCCGATGGCTCCCCGAACAACCTTTAAAGGTGGCAATACTACATGTATGTAGAGCCAGAGGAGAAAGGAGTTCAAACCCAAAACCTTTGTACTGTATCTCTAGTCAAGTGTTTCACACATCTTGACTATGAGTCATGAACATTTATTTTATTGAACATGTGTATTGTATTTACATGTAGTTAAAGGAACTGTAAACTTCTTCTTTTATTGAAGTTTGTGAATTAAAAAAAAATAAATAAATAAATAAAACTTGAAAAACTATTGAAAGTACTAGGGGTACTTGCAAAGCAAATTTATTTACATGTAGGACTAATAATAATAATTATAATATTTAGGAGCGCTAAAAACAGAAAGTATCATAGTACGAATACAAAATTATAGATTTGAAAAGAAGAGACAACAGCATAAATACAAACTCAAAAAGTTAGAGATTACATTATATTACTAGGGAAAGATGTTTATAGGGATCTTTTGAAAGTGACATGACAGTTAGTGGCAATGGAACATTTACAATGAAATTCTTTTAAAAGAAGTAGTTTTTATGGTTTGATTATATAGAGTTATTGGTGTCACAGTACAAATACATGTTCAAGTATACTCTAGAGAAGTCTTATCAAAGATCAATATTATTTCCCTTACTAAAGGTTGGCCTGTTTTAATCAAAACTTTCAGGAATATGTTTTCTTATTTTAAAGACAAACACAGTCACAACCGATGTTCAAATTTATGTTTAGTGCTACCTTTAAAGGAACTTCATTTCTATCATAGTGTAAATAACCATCAGTACAACATAGGCTGTAGTACACTGTAGAAGCACTTGAAGTATTTTTAATCCATCTCTGAACTTCCATGTAAGAAGAACAATACATCCTGAGCAGCCTTTCTAAGACTCAAATATTGACATAAGCTGATTTGATCCATGATGATCTGTTTTCTCAGTAAAGTTTAACCACCTTCTGTGTCACTGCAGCTACAGTAGGATCATGTACACACTGCCTGCAGGTTTGTACCCATCTCTAACACTACATGTACATTGGTCAGTGGCATACATGCAGCATGGGTCCAGTGGCATACATGCAGCATGGGTCCAGTGGCTCCAGCCACTGAAGGGGTGTGGATGTCACTAAAGAAGGCACTGGTTTTAATGGAAGGCATTTGTTTCAGTAGGGGCACTGATCTTACTTGAATGAAATACAAAGTAACAAGCCCACTGGTTTTCCTTTTCTCTCTGTTTATTTCACCTTTCAAATGGGGGGGGGGGGGGGGTCAAGTGCCCTCATTCCGTGCTCCCATCCCCTAGCATCTGCATCTCTGTGACCATGGGTATCCCTGTAGGACAGAAATATGTTCTGAAACATCATTCTTGTTTGCAGATTTTTACTTTACCCATTCTACTTTGTGTGTAAGTGAATGACAAGAGGCGAGGTGGGGGGGGGGGGGGGGGGGGGGTAAAAAAATACATAGCTGCGCACAGCAAATGCCCCTGCACGTACATGTGTATGCCTATTCCCAGATCTGTTTGTTATAACATACAGTAATTAATGTGAAGTGCATTATCTTACTTAATTTTGGCATGGAGGTACATGTACATGTACATGTAATTTGAAGCAGTAAACCACTTTGTGTTGAAATAGACCTTTACTTTCTCTCCCTCTGCCCTCCCATTAGAGTAACTAGTGTGTGTTCCTCGGCTATAACTTTTTTGAGGAAAAAAATCAATGTCAGTGGTTTCCAGAAGATTATCAAGTAAAATGTCAGGATATTTACACTTCATCAGATTCTTTTTTGAATTTCATTGAATGGTTTCCAAAATGAACAGATTTTTAGCATTTTTAAAGCTTCCTGTTTTGGAGTGGCTGGCCCAAGTACATGTACAAAATCCAAAATTTAAACTTTATTTCTACAACATTTTAGAGTTTCATTCAAGAGATACAAATCCAATCATTCTTTCATGAATGTCACATTTGATGTACATGTACTAGCTTATATTCTTCTATCAATATTTTATAATTTTATTCAACTTTTGCAAAGTGCTCTCATGCTCTGGGCCCTTAGGCTACTAGTAAACCCTTTCGAGGAATGAGACATTTTGGGGTCAGTTTACAATCATAATTTGATACCAGTGAAAGTTTAGCCAATAAACCTGCAGGGTGTTTGCATCATGGGGAAATTATATCCTTTCACATACAGCTCAAAGCTTGTGGAATGTGGGGCAAGGGGGTCAAATATTTACAAACACTGGTTTACAACATGACCTCGTGTGAACTGCTGGGTGTAGATGTGACCCCTGTCTGGTATGTGACCTTCCAATCTTTTCCTCCTGTGGACTAGAACAAAACACTGTTTATCGAAGCCCTGGGGCTTCGTGCACAGTCTGTGTGCAAACTGTATCTGTGTTCATGCACATTACAGTCATAGATGTGTAAGTATTATTCTGCAAAGATGCATAGTCCTCCTATACTTTTTTTTTTATTACATTACACTGTAAATTACCACCTGAAGTTGAATTTGACAACCTACATGTAAGGAAACTGTCTACATCAATACATGTGCATTTACATGTAGATGTACATGTAGGTGACCTTGTTGGCAACCCAAATAAACAATCTAAGCAGTGGCCCTTTGCACACATTGCACAATGTACTTCATGTATTTTTTTGCAAATGATCCCATTTCTCTCCTTTTATATACCAAGTATTTGATATTATCTACTCTTGCCAAAAAATCATGTAGGGTAGGCATACAGTACAATGTACAATACATGTGGTGACTTTGGCATTCCTTGAGTACTCTACATGTACACAAAGCGGAGTGTACACATGTACATGTAATGTGAAAATTTGAGGCGACAGGACCTCATGTTGTGTGCTCATGAAGCCAATACAGTGGAACAGTTGTATGGTAATAGTAATCTCTCTGTTGAGTATTGGCATCTCAAGTTTCTTGGCCATCACCGTGTATATTGTGTGTTGAGGTGAACAAAGGACTTCATTCGATATGATTTTTGTACCTAGTCTCTGAAGCAAGTGGATGAAGCTTTAACTTTTAAAGATAAAGTTTAATGTTTTTTTATCTTACAAATTACATTGTGAAGTAAAGTCTTAGAAGTTAATGGAAAAGGTCACATATGTAGCAAATAAAAATATTTGTATAAATTGACTCAGTCATTTTTTCTTTTTTTTTCTTTCAGAAACAGAAATAGTTATCTTTATCATGAAGTTTTATCCATAGAAGATGTTTTATGCCCAGTCCATCATTGAACATACTTAACAAAGCATTTTGTTTCAAGATTTACACTGTAATTGCTAGTTTTTCAAAACGTGGTGGCATTGAAGGGGTTAAGCTAAAGGAAAGATTTTGTTCCCTGGACATTTGGGTAAACCTCCCTGTGGTTACATGCAGGGCAAGCAAGTCCGCATAACAACACCTACTGTGAGGAAATCAGAAGAATGTTGCATTGCCAATTTGCTCTGTCAGGTTACACAAGGATGGAATTGGAAAATTGTTTAGCTTCTTGTAGGCCCGTATAAACACTGAATCTCTGTCATGTCTGAATTCAAGTTTGACTCAGCCTATGAAAGTTCATGTCATGAAGCATGCACTGCGCTGATTTTAAACGTAATGTATGTTGCACATGTAAAGACTACAGTGGAGACTCTTTATGTTAAATACACATGGAGACTCTTTATGTCAAATATGTATGTACAACTAGTATCTAATGAGTTCCTATAGGCAACACAAATACCATCTTCTGATCAGAATATCAGGAACTACATGTACATGTACCTTACTAACTTTACAAGTGACATCTACTTAATAAACTGCATGTATTCTGATATTTGAAGAGAAGCCATCAGAATCATCTTCAAGAACCAACCCTCTGCATGTTACATTGCCAATTTAATTTTTCTATCATGATGTACAATGTACATGTACATGTATGTATGTACTTTTACATTGGGAAAGAGAGGTAAATCCAAACTTATGTTACCCCGTATTTAAAATTTTTTTTTTTACCAGTACTCAGCACCCTCCTTTTTTAAAATAGCCAATTACAAGAGGTCCGTACCTGAGCCTGATCGGTTAGTCACAGACGGACATTTGACAAATTTTGAAATTTTGAAGGCCTGTAGAAAATAAATATTTAATTGAAGAGAGCTATTTTATGTTTCATTGTGAAGGGCATCACTGAAGGAGTAGAAATTTGACAAAATTTGATTGCCATGGTAACCTACTAAAATTATAATCCATAAAACATTCAATGTCACGGACGGACAAAATGCCTACTCTTAACCGATCAGGCTCACCTGTGGTCGCTGCTAATCTACAAAATGTACATGTAGAGTCACACATACACAATTACAACATGCATGTCACTAGTGCACCTTGATAGTCCAGTTGCACTCTTGTATTGTGATATATATGTTTAACTCACTGTGATTTGACTTCAAGCTTGTCACAAACAAACAGGAAACCCTTTCCTGCTTGTCCATGACCCTATGCATGGTCACACGTTTAGTTTCATAATTGACACCCTCAGTCTCACTTGCTATTATTTGCACATTGCTCTGTCATGTATAATGTCATGACAAATTTGCCTATTTGTAATCATTGCTTGACATTTCCTTTTGTGATTAATTTAATTCTAGGGAACCTTAAGACTAATTTTGTGTATTTTGTACTTTCACTTTACTTATTGCCAATACACGTACTTCACACCATGTGACTTTGTCAAAAGTCAGAACTCCTGGACATGTGCATTGTACATGTCTATTTCCGTACATGTATCAACTTGCCTTATTAGAAGAATATGTATGATCTATTAAACATTTTCTACTTTCTAGGCTATTGTGTGATATGATGATATCCATTCAGATAATAATAAAAGGACACACTAAATAAAATATTGCTTTCATATAAATCATATTTACAAAAATGTTTGCCTCCCCTCCCAAGTGCATAATTTGCAAAACACACTCAGACAATAAACTGAAAAGAATGCAAATTTCTCTTGAAACACAGATGATCTTATTGCATGAAACTTCTAATTTTAGCTTTCCCAAGCAATTAAAGATATATTTTTCATTTTCCATACCAACAAGATCTATTGTGCTTTTAAGCATTTTGCACAACATCGTGAGAAATGAAAGCTATTTTTTCTGTGTTTTGTACTTTCAGTTGCTGATTGCCATTCGAAACTACATGTACATGTACGTACGCAATGTACGCAATGTATGATCTAAGAGATGTAATATCATACATATACATGATTACGTGTTCTTAAAATATCTTTTAATTCTTTTTAAATATTGTATAGTTCTTATCTTACGCATACATGTACCATGTAGTGAAAGTTTTTTTTTCCTTATTTTTTTTTTTTTTATTTTTTTTACTATGCTTCAACTTTTATCTTGCTTTGTTTTTTATTAAACTCTTGTTTTCCTGTGTACGAGGATGAGGGGTTTAACATTACTGCATTATAGAATTTACTCATCTTGCACATACAGTTTGTACACCTGTACATGTACAATATACATGTACATCAAGGTCATATGGAGTAGGCTATGCCATGATGTAAACTTATGCCAAAATGAAATGACAGATTTTGCATTACTTCATAATGAAACCAAAAAACAAAATTAGCTACATGACACTTTTGTGAATTATTAACGCTGATCATATTCGCACCCAGAAACTTCTGCGATTTTTCAAAATTTACATGTACAGTAGTGTTGTGATTCAACTTTTTCACAACATTCAACTTTCACAAATTTCGATCACTCACAGGTTTTTTATAAAAAGTTTCTTTTCATGCATAGTTACATATGTATCTCATTTTACAGTATACATGTAATGTACATGTAGGCTTACATGCAGTTTATTATGCAATATATACATACAGTATATGTACATGTTATACATGTACATACATGTACATTATACTACCCAAATGTCATGCATTGCCATTTGGTTAATGTGCTGTCAGGTAATACAAGTAATTCATATATAATACATTAATCCGAGACCGATCAATAATCATTGGAAATGCTCTCATCAATATTCCAGCAGTAATTCGCCAAAGTGACTCAGTTTCAAGCGCTGCGGTGAGTGGTGCTGGCAGGTATTCGGTCATGAATATAAATGACTCTAATCAGTTATGGTTGCGTGTAATTGTGGTCCAGAGCAGTGTTTTGTTTTTAGATGATGAACAGAGGTTTCTGATTTTCAAGAGGGCTGTAGTTTCGCAAATGTTATTGGCGTACATTAATTAGGGCTCAGGAGCAGTGCCAGAGTCTTTCTTCTTTAGGGGGTACAGGTCTAAAATCTCTGAAAAGCAGACCCCCCCCCCCTGAAAAAGTGCTTCCACTTTATTGTTGTTGTTGTTGGAGGGGATGTGTACCAAATAACCCCCCCCCCCCCCATCACTGCCCCTGACTTGCACTTGTTCAAATATTGATGTTAGTGTTTCTAGTATGTACGGGATCAATTTTCACTTTTTGGAACTTGGTCTGTCTGAGCCAAGAAAGAACTGATGATTTCTCTTTTTAGTTTTAATTTACAGCCAAATCAAACCAATTTGAAAGGAGATTTCATAGATCTAAAAAGGTTTTTAAGAGTTTTACGATTTTACAATTTTTTTTCTTGATCTACCTCCAAACTGTTTTAAACAAAATTGTTTGTTTCTTTAAAAAAAAAAAACGGTTAAACAGTTGTAAAAAAAAAACAAAAAACAGCTTTAATGATTCAGCCCTTATAATGATAATGATAATGATAAAAAAATAAACTAGAGGGGCCGTCAAAGGCGGCAGACCCACGCCTTGGCGGTGCTACAGAGTAGTTGCAATACTATACTATGGGGTCAAAACTGAAATCTACATTGGGTGATTTCACGCTCGGTGTTGGTGTTTGTGGTTAGTGTTTATTTTGCCGCGAAATCATGATCTAACACCGACTATGAAATGAGAAAAAAATCAGTCGGTGTTAGGTGTTGACCTCTGATTTTCTGACGTAGTTCCGGTTGCCGGTGTTTAATTTTTGTCAGATGTTGTCTGCTGAACCGAGCTCGGCAGCCGGTGTTTAATTTCATGTACAAAATTCCGTTCACTAACACTATACCCTAGGGATTAAGAAACTTTCATTTCACGTTTGGTGTTGGTGCTGGTGTTGCTACTTGTATGCTAGATACGGGAAATTTGGGGGATTAGCCGTGAGAAATAAAGTCAGTAGGCATCATTCGAAGTGTAATTTTACAGGTGTTATGAGGTAGTATGTTCATATAGGTCTGAAATTAAATCTAGGCCAACATTTAGTCCAACGTTCGATCTAGAGCACACGGAAAGGAACTAGATCTACCTTTGCTTTTTAAAGGGGCGGAATGAGTGAATAAAAAATCCTACCTAGTTTTTTTTCCAGATAGATTTGATAAATATGATGTTCGATATTCCGTAGTAAAAGACCCAGAGAATCCACATTATTAACTAGGATGAGTTCTAAATCAACAATCACAATGCAAAAGTAATGAAACTTCACGGCTAATCTGAGCCGATGCCCGAAATTTGGCCGTGTGCCATGTACGCGCTGGGCCGTCCGATCCGGCGTCTAGCTGCATTTAGCTACCGCAGCATTTTCTGCTGCAAGTGAGAAACTCGAGAGAAATTAAATCTAAACTTACTGTTCCTATCAATACTATCCATTTCTGTGAAGTTTCTTACCGGTCTCTAGATCAAATAAGAATTGCTTTTAGAATCACCGGACTACTCGGGCAATTTTACGATATTCTAGACTAATAATTCTTCTTCGTTGAGAATGGTGCTGACGCCATTACCAGTGTGACTCTATAGTTCACCGTGCGTTTCGCACGTATACCGCTGTTCAGATTTAAGGAGCCGATACCGATATCCCAACAAAGCGCATCGATAGCTTAACACTGGTAATGGCGTCAGCACCATTCTCAACGATTAAGAAGACTAGAAGGTCACACAGAATTTGCAGGGATCAACCAATCATCACCAAAATTTAATTGATTCTTTCCTGTCACTATCCAAACAATCCCTGAAAATTTGGTGCAAATCCGTTTACCCATTCTCTAGTTATCTTGTACACAAACAAACAAACAAACAAACAAACAAACAAACATACGGAACCCTTTACATAACCCTGCCGATTTCATCGGCGTGGGTAATAATAATAATAATAATTTTAATGATATAAACAACAGGAAGAACATTGACAAAAATGACAACAACAACAATAATACAGTGCTTAAGCACATGATATGATCGTATCACTTCCATAGTGGATGCATTTTACATCGTGATGATGTACATTAGATCATACCATTTTCAGGTTCAGTAAAAAAACTAAGGCATCAACCCTGGTACCAGGTTAAAAAGAAATAAAATCCTTTCCTTGTAGGCTGTTCACAGTATCATGTTAAAATGAGCTTTTCAACTTGTGACAGCTAGACCAATTTATTTCCTGCTTGTTTATAAAGCATGGATTTGAAATCCAGGTCTGTATGTCTGTGTTCTAATTAGGAAATTAGGAAATTAGGAAATTAGGAAATAAGATGGTTGTGTCGAGGATATGTACAGGAGGACATGTGGGATATTGAGTTATTGACTGGTTAGTGAAGCTTTTGAAAATTCATATCGACTGTTCCAATATTGGAGCATTTAAAATACTTCTGTACTTGTGTATGTCTACATGTACACGCACATGACTACATGTACATCAAATAAGTGCTGTATTTATTTCCAAAATACAGAAACTGTCCATGAAATTTTTGGTTAACAGTAAAATGATAATCCTGTAAGAAAGATGTCATCAATCTTGAAGTATAATTAGCACCAGTGTGTTATTACACATGCCGCAAAGTCATCATTTTTGTTGTCAATTTTGACCAAGGGTGAACAGTTTTCTACCGGGAAGCCTGCCAGTAACAACATACCGGTATCCTTCTTCTTTCTTTGTGCTTTCTAGGTGCTACAACAATCGAAAGACAATGAGCTGAGTCTGTACGGGAAGGAGCATGGCATGGCCAGGGATAAGGTGGCTCAGGTGACCGTTCTAGGACTGTCCAGTCAGCCTGTGGACCAGGTCAAAAGGGGTAAGTTCAGAACACACTATCCTTTGGGAAAATATAATTGTGGTCCTGCTTTATCGGGTCTGACTCGACTCAGCTCTAGAATAGCTGGTCAACCTGTAGACCAGGTTAAGAGAGGTAAAACAGAATATGCATATACATGTATCATTCTTTTCAAATCTATGATTTTGTCCCTTGTTTAGGGGCAGGCTCTAGTCTATACTTGCCCTTCATATTCATAAGAAGCCAGCTGAACTATAGTAAGGTCAAAAACTTTTGCAAAATGTTAATGACGATTGATTCTTGGGGCATGAAACTGGAATGTCTGTATTTGTTCTACACTCATTTTCACTCCTTGTGGTAAAAGAAACATCACCCCAAAAGGAAATGAAAACAATAAGATTACTTTGCATCAAATGGCTTCATCATCATAAAAAAAATGTACATTATGATTGAATTTTGTTATGAAGGCCTACACTGTACAAATTACAAAAAAAAATTATTTCTTTTGCGTTATGCTTTTTTATAGTTTACTCAAAGAGCCATTGCAGTGTGAACCCATACATACAATTTGTACATTACATTGTAGTTTTCAGTGCACAAATTTGCCTCGGTACAAGAGCCCCAATCTTCTCCAAATTTTCCCGAGATGTGTTTTACAGACCGACCAATCTCGATACCTTCATTCTTTATTATTTGTTGCTACATATTATCCTAGCCAAGCCATATATGTACCTCACTTGCTAGAGGGGCAACTCTAAGCAGGCAATATATATTCCGGACCATGCCCGATTTCGGGCATCACTGATTGAAGCGTGAGAGTGGCTGCGGGTCTGCAAGCGCTAGAATACAATATGATAAACGACATCTTCTATTTGCAGTGGTATTAACCGGTTTAAAGTGGGCCACTTAAGACCTTTCTTCCCTCGAAATACTAGAAAGACTCACTTTGTCTGGACACTGAATGTTTACATCTGTCTGTGCCAGGCTTTTCCAATAAATCTCAATTTCTTTCCTTTTTTTTCTTTTTTTCATTTGTGCGTCCTTTAACCCTTTCAGGACAGGAATTATTCAAGGGCTAAATTGATCACATTTCGTTCTTCAAAATGGCAACAATAATATTTTTCTTTTAGTGCTAGATAGTTCTAATAGGTGTAATGTCTTTTAGAACAATAAACATGGTTAGTGATTTTATCGATACGTTGAAAAAATTGCCAATTTTGATGAAAAACAATGATTTTGAATCTCTCAATGTGTTGCCAATTTAAGGATTTTGAAGCTTATTCTCCTTTTTAAAATTCCTGACATCAAACGCAATATGGTCATGTGACAAAAATAGACATAGCATGTGCAGAAATTTTTGCTCTTTCTACTCATACATCTGGTATATTTTTTAGAGCTCTGAATCAAAACTTATTAAGCCAAACCACAAAATGTGGTCAATTGTCTTGAAAGGGTTAAACCCCTTGCTCATAATTTGTCAATATTTGGTGTTGACAAAAAGCAGGATGATGCATACCCACAATAATTCTAAACACATAACAGTAGAATATGGTTTTACAACAGTGGAAAAATAAGCTTTGAGAGACAAAAATGCAAAATTACATGCAATGTGGTTGGTAATTTGGTATTACATCCTTTGTTTTCATTTGGCTTTGAAGTCCATGTTGAATCATTAACCAGCAAACACAAAGCAACTAGCTATTTAGAACTTGTCTGTGATGCCTGTTATATACATGTAGATCACCAGACCACAATTGTACTTTATTTCCTTAATACAGTCAAAATGATCAACACATTGATAACACATTTATTCTAGCTATTCATTTCCTCTTTAATGCATTATGAATCATTGCTACTGATTGTATATTTACCTTGTTATCTGCATTTGTACTTGACCCCAGTACTGAATAAATGTATGTGTGGCTGCCTCTACTTCGAGGAGTTTCCTGGTTTACGTACTTCAATGATACAAGTTTTGAGTCTATATTTGAATTGTAACGTTATTAATAACTTTATTACAGAGAATAAAGTGAGATATATGGGTGCAGAGTATTGGAGTAATAATTATATACAAGCAGATACACGAGTAGTCAAGTAGCATACAAGTAGATATACGAGTAGTAAACGAGTAGATAGACGAGTAGTAAACGAGTAGATTACATTCTGCAATATAAACAAAAGAATGTAATAGAAACAATTACTGTATAAGCTGTTTTTTTCGCGTACAGATATTTTCGCGATTTTGGACTAGGTAGGGAAATTCGCGAGGGTTTAATTTCGCGATTTTTGTGATGTTTTTGTTACTATAAACAGCCATATATTGAAGTGGAAATTTTCGCGAGGACCGACTCGCGAAAATCGCGAAAATAAAACCACCGCGAAAATAACCACTTATACAGTAATATGCATTCATTTATACATGTAATTATTGTATAATTATGATTGAATGAACAGCTAAATGGACTTACCAATTAGTAGGGCTTTATTACTTTTACTGTTTAGACGTCTTACCGCAACTTCAACTTATCCGCAACTGATTAGCCATTTAATATAATTCAAATTGAATGCGTATTGCGTACCATGCGTTGTGCGCCCTAACACAAGATTACAACCTATGGTTACAACAGTTCGCGCACAAATATAAAAACTTATTATGACGTTTATACTATAATCTGCAGATTGATGCTGCAGTTACAGTATGTATATGTGAAAAACATTTATGGTATTAAATATATAACAGTCTAAACAAGGTGAATAAGAACACCACAGGAACAGGGAACAAAAATTGGAAAAAGGGTTTTGGATATATTGTTTTATAGGAATGACACATTGCACCCTATACTCTTTTTATTCATGATGAATAAAATGAATTAAAAAGTTCTTCTCTTCTTCATTCCTGAATAGGGAATTACGTCAAAAACACCATTCAAATTTTTGTTTGTAATTTACCACATTTGCCTTACATCATTGCAAATGGATATATATATATATATATATATATATATATATATATATATATATATATATATATATATACATGTATATGTACATGTATATATATATGTACATGTACATGTATGCAGCAAAACAATACAAAAAGTTTAGGAATTGAAATGTCATCTTCAATGTACAATCTACATGTACATGTACATGTACCCCATATTTTGCATGGCCGATAATCATTTGCAATTGAAAAAAGGGATTTCCTCTAGATCAATTAAGGTGAGATTTGTGGGGGCAGGTGTGTGCTTGATGATGCAGTGAACTTGATATCAAAGTGCAAGCAACTTCAAATTCCTTCTTGTTTCATTTCACAAATTATGGGAATGTAGGAAGGCTTGGGTAATGCACACCTGCAGTATTCAAGGACGCAAGGTACGAATAAGATATTTTCTTTTAGAAGTGTACCGTCCTGAAGGATTTGGTCTTGAAGAGAGCATTTCTATAATGTGCCAAATTACCTGTCTGAAGCAAATTGCTCATTTGAAACGGCGTACATGAAGTTATAGAGAAAGTTGAGTTTTGGTAAAGGTGAAAAATAATTGGTTGCGCTTTCTCATTCTTTTTTCATTTCTAACTTTCTATGTGGAAGAATGTTATGGTAGGAATTTGATGGCCCAGGAATCTGTCTTGAAAATGATTGCTTTTGAAATGCTCTCATACAGAAATATGACTAGGAATATTTGATAAACTATGGATAAATTTTGATGCCACATTTGCAACCTAGATTTTTGTTAATTGCTAGTTCAGTGTTTGTGATTTTCAACCAATTTGATTCAACTCTGATGAATGCAAATTGTCACTCTACAAAATGATACCTTTTTACAACATAGTTATTCATAATATTTCTAAAGAGTTGCTTTCACAATAGCATTACCTGACAAGTACTCAAAATTGTCTTTAACCCTTTCAGGACAGGAATTATTCAAGGGCTAAATTGATCACATTTCGTTCTTCAAATTGGCAACAATAATATTTTTCTTTTAGTGCTAGATGGTTCTAATAGGTGTAATGTCTTTTAGAACAATAAACATGGTTAGTGATTTTATCGATACGTTGAAAAAATTGCCAATTTTGATGAAAAACAATGATTTTGAATCTCTCAATGTGTTGCCAATTTAAGGATTTTGAAGCTTATTCTCCTTTTTAAAATTCCTGACATCAAACGCAATATGGTCATGTGACAAAAATGGACATAGCATGTGTAGAAATTTTTGCTCTTTCTACTCATACATCTGGTATATTTTTTAGAGCTCTGAATCAAAACTTATTAAGCCAAACCACAAAATGTGGTCAATTGTCTTGAAAGGGTTAAGGTCTACTTGGGAGGGGGGGGGGGGGGGGGGGGGGTTACCGGTGTTTGAAAAAAAAAGGCATGTACTGTACCTATACAGTGTGCATACATGTAATAACCTTTGTGTGTAATCACTCACCGCAGAATATACAAGGTTAGATTTTTTCAGTGCGAGGGATGCATGGTTTTATTTGCGAACGCTACCATGAATTGATGCGTGCCAACCCTGGCCTTGGGATAGAGTATCACTTTTCCACTTACTCATTACATCATATTCAATGTAGTATGGTGTACACGTACATGTTGATGTACCAGCATAATACGCGATCTGGTTGAATGAAGATAGGTGATTTGATGATACAACCAGCGGCAGTGTGCACACTACATCATGTGCAGAACATGATCCCAAACTTGACCTTAATCTGAAGAACAGGCATTAACCTTTATTTTACTTTCGATGTGCATATATATATATATATATATATATATACCATTATTTTTTGATTAATGAAAACTTACCAATCAATTTTTCAGACTGTCTTTGGCATTGTGCAAATGATATAAGTATGAAATGAAGTATTTATAATTCAGTTTCCGTTCTTGAAAATGAAACTGTATTCAGACTGTCTTTGGTATTTTGTGTGTACATGTACTACTTGTGACCAGATATGAAAATCCTGTCATATTACATGTACATGTATGTGTTAAAATCGCGTCTATTGCTTCGATAGAGGTGGTCGGAAATGCCAATCGTATGAAGCTAAATGACAAGTGAATTTCCTGTAGAATTCAAAAAGTGTATTCTGTATTAAATGTATTGGTTTAAGTTTCACTTTTATTCTTATCCTTGCTAACAGTTTATTCCATTGGTTTCCACATACATGAAAAGTCTACAATGTTTCTCCAACCTCTAAGAATGCAAGAATTAAGAATTTTTAATATAACCTTTTGGAAGACAAACATTTCCCCAAACTGTGGGATGGTAAATAATATTACCACACAGAAGCTATGATTTTTACCTACATAAATTTGTCAACAAAGTACTTCCTATTTTTAGGATATATCTACATGTACAAGGAAATGTCTGTCAAAAAATTTAGCAATACTGACATTCAATCCCGGAAGGAAGGTAAACATACATAAAGGCTGATTGGGGATTTTGTAAAAGTTTTTTTTTTTTGGGGGGGGGGGCACAATTCTGAAAAACATCTTACTGGCAATTTTTTTTTTTTTTTTTTTTTTTTTTTTTGAGGGGGGGGGGGGGGGGGGTTAGAATTCATATTTTTTCTCCTGCCTTTTGGGTCAAAAATCTGAGTAGTAGTAGTAGTAGAGGCACTTTTGTTGTTGTTTGTTGTTTGTTTGTTTGTTTGTTGTTGGTTTTTTTTTTGGGGGGGGGGTAGGTTTGGTAAGTTATACATGTACATGTATTATGCAGTTTTGGTTTAAAAAGGGGGATGGGTTGTTTTTGCCCCCTAAATCCACCTGTGAACATATATGAGGATAAGATGTTTATTGATGGTTATGGTGACCCATATATATCTAAACAATTTTGTATTCCCACCATTCTGGGAACTAGGAACATGAAAATGTTAATACATGTAGTTTGCTGTAAATAAGTTACATATGGAAAATACTATTGTGGTAAACAGGAATGCAATGCAGTTCAGTGAAGAAGAAAAAATGTTTTGTCTTGTAAAGGCAACAAAAGTATGAGAAATGCATTATCATTGGTTAAGGTTCAAAAGGGCATTAACTCTTTGTTACAGTACATGTATATGAGTTAATGTCTTTTTTGCTGTCAGTAGACATGATTTATGCATCTTGTTGATGGAGCTACATGATGAAGAAAGAAGTGGGAAGCCTGTTCGCAATAATAATGATAATGATAATAATGATAATAATAATAATAATAATAATAATAATAATAATAATAATAATAATAATGCGTCGAATATGGGTCGGATTTCTGACCCAAGGCATAGACGACGTCTTTGGGGGAAAAAGGGGTATTTTTTCAGTCTTACATTCAACGTATAGGAGAAAAATGGTTACCATTTAGCTGGTTCTTTGTTGTTTTAGAAAAAGAAGAACATGTTGTAAGAATTTTGAGCATAATAAAACAGTCTAACCTGGGATCTGGATTAATTCATGTTTCTTCATTCAAGTGTATGATTTCAAATATGTCATGCAGTTTAATGATGTCACAGCATCTTTGTCCATTTACACCATTTAGGGGTACATTTATAGACTGTGCCATACCAATTACGCCATTAAGGGGTACATTTTACATTGTCATCATTCACAATTATATGCTTGCCTGGCAAGCATTTTTTTCTTCAAGTACTGCAAATCATTAACATAATTTTATTTCTACAAAACTATGAAGGTTATATTTCTTCCTGCCTTGGGGAATTTGATTACATATATCTGATTTTATTTCCATGGAATTTGCTTGGTTCAGAGCTCCTTTGAGTGGTGTACCCTAAGTAGTGACACGCAAGAAGAAATGAAATGTGCCCCAGTTTGTGCATTATTGCATTTCCTTGTAAAACATTTCATTTCTCTGTAAACATTTCACCCAGGTCTTGTTTTTCTGCTGTCCTTGACATTTCAGACTGTCTAAATGGCTTTCAAATGGTTTTGGTGTGTAGAATTGAGAAAATTATTGAATGTTTCTATTCTAATAATAGCATAAAATTTGCTTCATAAATATTGTGATATGTTCTCCTGCTACAAAGTTTTTAGTGAAACCATCTGAAGGCATGTCTAAGTCTAGTTTGTGCCATAAAAGCACTGATAAGCATTGCCTGCTTGTATGATTCTTAAGAATATGGTATCCCAAACAAAATTACAGTAAAATGAGATGAAATTTGGAGCCTGGGGGCTGTTCTCCTGCTCACCATCTTTATTTCCAGACAGCGCCACAACCTCACAGGCCGTGGCGAAAAAAGGAATTTGCACGCTCCTTATTCTCGTTGATTACATCTGCCACGAGCGCGAGCGCAACATATGCGGAAGCGTTTGCAGGGGGATTCATATTACCTTCTGAGGGCACGTCGCAAAGTTGAGAAGAGATCTGGTGCAGTTATTAATGTTTCATTTCACTAGAGCGTAGTGATCAAATCTGTGTGGATGTATAGAGCGGGTGATTGGAATTCATTACTGTGAAATTTTATTTGCATGAACACAAATTTTGTCCATCACTTTATTAAATGGTGCTTGATGAATTAGACATTCAGCAATGCTCAATAAGGGTAGATTAAGCACACTTTGGTTGGACAAACATGATAATCTGAAAAAGAGTATTTGGGTACTCATGGGTAATCACTTTATAGGCAAGCAATTTAATTTGAGATGGATTTTAAATTGAATTATCCTCGTTTATCCCTTCCTCAAGTGCTTTATTTCTTTCTTTGCTTGTTGTTCGGTTTTTATACACTGTAAGTTGCATGAAGGTTAAAATAATTACAGTTCAAAATTTGCTCACATGGCAGAGGGTTGAATATGAAGACGAGTATTTTCAGACATGTATTTTCAGATAAAACATATACTTTTCTACAAAAGCCAGCAACTATTTGCTTGCTATATGCTAAGCAACATCAGATATGAAATCAAGAAAGAAATACACTTCCTCATTTATTGAGGAACAGTGGCTGACATATATGTAGATATTCTTTAAAGGGAAATCCAACCTTTATAGCAAGTTGCTTTGAAAGAAAGAGGAAAAATCAGAGAAGCAGATTGGTGAAAGTTTGAACGAAATCGGACAAGCAATAAGAAAGTTATGAATTTTTGAAAGTTGTAATCACTATGCATATGGGAATTTCAAATTGGCCGAATAGGTAATGTCACTGTGATGTAGCTGTGGACAACTCCCCCATTCGCTCTAACACACAAAATGACTAGAATGTCACTTTTTTTTCAAAGTGCATTACTCAGTAGGATCTTTTCGTTCATGAGGACCTATAACAATATGTTATCTCCAATATATTTTGAGTACTGCCCCGAGGGTAAAAGCGCCTCGAAGAAAACCGCAAATTAATGATATTTTTGTGTACGACAAATGGGAGAGTTGTCCACAAAAATGTCACAATTGACTCATCAAATTGCCAATTTGAGATTCGCATAGATGTAGTGATCTCATTTTTCAAACATCCATAACTTTCTTAGTCCTTGTCCGATTTCTTTCAAACTTTCGCCATCCTGTTTTTCTTATTTTTCTGCTTTCATAAAAATCATCATATTATAAAGGTTGGATTGCCCTTTAAGAATTTTTTTTTTTCTCTCTTTCTCTCTGTGCCCCTCTCACTCTTTTGGGAACTAGGAACATAAAAAATGCAAATCAATTATACTTTGAAGTTAGATGGGACATTTATTATGTGGAAGCAATTACTGGAAAAAATATTGCATTCCCACATTAATTCGTAAAAGACATGGCTGGTACACACGTAATTGGAAAGAATAATACACTCTACATAGTTAAACACAATATACAATGCTTCTCTTGCTGTCTCTAAATGGCAAAGTTGAATTGCTAATTGATGTCCTGTCCTCAGCGTTGGCTGCTTACTACCTAGGGCTATTCCGAAGATGATATACGACCCCAAGCAGCAGTTATGACCCATTTCTGTTTAGCCAAAAGGTTTCTCGAAATGATCACTGTTTACGTTGCCAGCTGACATTTCTCTACTTGCCATGTATCATGCAGTCTTTGAAGGGGGAATATTTGCTAGTGTATTTCATAGCCCCACATGTCTGCACCTATTTTCATACATAGTGTACAGTGAAGTGCTTTTTGTATTCGCTCTAGATATCTTTTGCAAACATTTTGTTCGAGGTACCATTGAAGGGAAGGTTGAGTTCTGGGAAAGGTAGAAAGAGAGCTTTCTCATTCTTTTTGTGTTAGTTTGGAAGATTATCATAGTGGATATGTCCCTTGAAAAGGATTGCTCCTCAAATGCTCTCACATTCAAAATATGACAAGAAACAGCTGAAATGTTCGGGCCGAACATTTGCGTGTAGTCCCATATACACAATTCTGTGTGCAGTATATGTGACTGTCTGCTGGATTGAGTCAATTTCTTTTTATTTTGGTGCTTTCAAACTTTTACAGCATACACCAATTCTTACGTGCTATATAATCAACCTCACTCAATTACTTTGAGACAGTTTCTTTCACAATTCAATCTCATAACCAGAACTCACCTTTATCTTTAAAACGTCTAATTGACCCATAATGCTTCATCAGTGCAGAACCAAGAATAACAGACATGAAGTGAACTGTACATATATTTCCAATTGAACAAAAATTGAAATAATTACGCCCATCTTTAACTAATTGTGAAATTGCCAAACACAGATGGATAGCAAAGAAAAATTAAAGAGGCAGATTCGTCTGTTTAATCCACTTCACAGTTATCAATTTCCTCAAAACATCTGACCTGCTTTTTGCTGATAGATTTCTGTACCATTCACCTCCTTCCAATTTCATTTTAGATTGAAAATGTGAGATGATCCCTTAAGCGGCATTGTACTATTCATGTGTCACTCAAGAACCATCCTCCTCATTCATGCATATTACACTGAATCTGGAGGTAAATAAAAGGAAAAACAATTAAAAGCCCAGATCATATTTGTTATTTGTTAGGAAAAGATATCTCACAAATATTGATCCAGATCCTTGCCGCCTTTTTGTTCTAATCATAATTGGAGGTCATCCCCGTCTTTTCTTCCTGCTTTATGATCCATCAAATTACACAGACCCTCCAAGTGAATTAGTGCGACCAATTTCCTCAAATTAGTGTAGGAGCACGCTACAGTGCGTCCACTGCCGTATAGATGGCTGAACAAAGGGCTCAAGATCCTAATTAGTTTAGACGGTGGGATTGATTGCTCTGAGAATCGACCCTGGTCATTAGATATGGCATGACAGAGACCTTTCTGCGCTAATTGACGTCAATTGTTTCACCGCAAATGAGAAGGATAAGGAGTCCCTTCCAGATCTGTGAGCAAATATGGAGTATTTGTTTCTGAGTTGATAGCTTGAGCTATATACCTTGTGTGCATGCAAATACCTGTGAAAGCAGGCCCTCTTATGGATACATGTGCAAATTGCTTCCTGTAATAATCTTCTCAGCAAAGGTGCCACTCTTGCTAGCACGGTTTATTGAAATTCAGATATGTTTCAGTGAAGTCCTGTAGGACTCACGATGGTTTACACACATGTATGCAAACCATATAAAAACCTCTCAGACCCCAACTCTTGCTGGCACAGTTTATTGAAATTCAGATATGTTTCAGTGAAGTCCTCCAGGATTCATGGTGGGTGACACAAATGTGTAAGCAAAACAAGATAAAACCTTCCAGACCCAACTCTTGCTAGCCCAATTAATTGAAATTCAGATATGTTTCAGTGAAGTTCTCTAGGATTCATGGTTGGTTACACAAATGTGTAAGCAAAACAAGATAAATCCTTCCAGACCTAACTCTTGCTAGCACAGTTAATTGAAATTCAGATATGTTTCAGTGAAGTCCTGTAGGATTCATGGTGGGTTACACAAATGTGTAAGTAAAACAAGTTAAAACCTTCCAGTCCCAACTCTTGCTAGCAGAGCTGATTGAAATTCAGATATGTTTCAGTGAAATCCTCAAGGATTCATGGTGGGTTACACAAATGTGTAAGTAAGCCAAGTTAAAACCTTCCAGACTCCAACTCTTGGTAGCAGAGTTGATTGAAATTCAGATATGTTTCAGTGAAGTCCTGTAGAAATTGTGGTGGGTTACACAAATGTATATGCAAACCAAAGGAAAACCTTCCAGACCCCCCGACGATGATTGAGATATGTTTCAGTGAAGTCCTGTAGGACTCATGATGGGTTTTACTAGTGTACATGCAAACTGTAGGAAAACCACTGGGACCCCCTGAATTCCAAATTGCATTTGTGAGAAGTGCAGGAGTGGTGTTTGTGCATTCATGAATACAGTTTCGGGACATTAATTCAGGAGCAAGTATTCATGAGTCCATTTCCAATGTGTAGGGTAATGAACATTCTGCAATTTACATTCACAGTTCTAGTTTCAAGCTTTAGTCAAATCGAAACATTCTCCTCAATGAAAGCCTGGTACTCGGGTATTTTTAAATCATCAATTGAACAAATCGGGGGTATGAATGATTTTTTGATTATCTTAATGTAGATATCAAGAAGTGGAATGTGAATTACAAATTCAACATTTACTCTTTGAAAACTGGGTAATGCCACTACAAGGGAATTGCAGTGTTTCTTTTTTTTTGCTATGATTTCTTGTACTGTTGTAAATGGCATGGATTGCTAAATCTGTACTGATGACCATAACTTTTATTAAGTTGGATAATCTCTTGCAAATGAAGGGCTCCACGATTGATAGAATCATATTATACTTCAGGAAATTGGATAGGTTTTTCAACCACAACAAAACGCAATGATTTGTCTGGCTCTGTAGCATCTTGATGAACAAAATCATTGAAAAATGATCTTTTCCTTGAAATTGAAATGTAATTTTTTGAAAGAAAGGATTGTTAAATTTTTGAAAGCTAGAGGTTGTGGGGTTCTCCCATGTTGAATAATCGGTTAAAAAGACATACAATAGATGACTTTGAGCATGTCTACAACATGCACACATACATGTACATGTCAGAGGCAGAGACCTTGAAGAAAAAAAAAATGTTTTACGTGAAGCTCCAAACTTCAAAGTTCTGTAATCATGCATAATGATCTAAATTAGGGACTGGAAGTGACTTTATTGTTCTATTACTGCCAGGCAAATTGGATCTAAAGAAGCTCCCGTTATTTCTGATGTAGAAGGAAAATTTGGGGGGGAAGGTTACGGTAATTAAGCCATTTTGAGACGGGCACATCACATGATGTCTGCTCATAGGCAGCATCCTGGTTTGCCGTTACTGCAAAAATAACAAGGACAAATTGCGAGAAACATTCTCCAGGCCATGTTTTTTTTTTCATGTTTATTAACCCTAAAAGAGACACGAGCAAAAATTGCCGTAGAAATCTGTAACGTTTTGGGCTTGTAGTAATTTGAGGGTTGTCTATTGTGTACACGTAAAGAAATGGCAGAGATGCAATTTAAAATCCTAATGTAAAGCTCATTCGAGGGAATACATTTATATTCCAGCTGAACCTCCCGAGGCAGATAATTAAGTTTGAAATGTCAGTAGAATGCAGACTTTTAACTGATGTTTAACAAATTAGAAATACAGGTATGTGATTTGTATGCAAGAAGAGAATGTCACCCTTCCAAGTCCGTAGAGTAATACTAAAGCAAAATATTCTGAAATTGGTTAATTAAAGATGACTTTCATAAAATTAGCCTGAAGCAATTAATTTTATCTGTTGGAAATGCAATACCAACCAACCCGAGGAGTTTGTACTCACTTAATTTTCGGCAGTAACCCCTTTTGAAAAAAAATCAAGAAATCTTTGTCCAGCTGTATCAGTATTTTGAGTAGTGTTGTAACATGAGGTTGGTATGAAATATTTCAAATCATTCAGATCAGTGGCATAGCATGGGCCCAGCCATTGAGGGGGAACCAGCCATTGAGGGGGGGGGGGGGGTACTGGTCTTACTCGTTGAATAAATTGCAGATTAACAAGACTACTAATTAGGAGGGGTACAGGAGGAGGTCCTAAAGACCTATCACCTTCTTTTCTAGTCCTGGCCATCCTCTCTCTTTCCCCTTCTTTCATTTCCCTGCCATTTTTTCTTGGGGGGGGGGGGGTAACCCCCACTCTCTGAGTTAATTTAAAAGACAAAATTCTGTACCAATAGGTTCACATCTTCTGCTGATCAGACATGGGTTTTAAAATTGCATTCTTGTATGCATTAAATACATCTACCTTCAAGTATCGCCCTCATATGTTATTATGTCAGGATGGTGTAGACAGTACATGTACATGTATGTTGATTATGTCTTTCTAGCTCTCAACCAGAGTTTGATGCTAAAAGGGCAGTCCAGTACACACGGACTCCAATATTACACTCTCTGGATTACAAAATCTGTACCAGTTGTTTTGTGATGTGCTCTGTATATACAGCATGCATCTCTGTCTTAAACTAATAGTTTGCAAGTGATCGCGCATGAACGTTTGAGTGGTATCAGATAACATAAACTGATATAGTCCCACGCACTCACTAATGCGTTAGATGAAGGCAGATGAACGAAACTTATCTGGATTAGAGCACATGGATATAAAAGAATAATTGACCTGCATCTGACTGCAATAGTAGACAGCATAAGGCGATGTGAATCAGTAGTGTAGTGTATAGGGGGTGGGGTGTACTGGTTTGAACTTAATGTCTCACAGTGAGAGTTGAATATTGTATCATATCATTCGTAGACATTTTAAGCACAAGGAGAGTTGAATTTGTTTGTCATTTTCTATAGGTAAGTGTCTAAAGCTGGCATTATCCTTTATAATGATTGACAACGAACATTTTCCCTTTAACAATTTAGACGAAGATGAATTTATATCAGTAGTACAGGGGAGCCGAAATGATGTTATCTCGCATAGATATGACAGTAATACGAGGTTTGATCATTTTGCCACCAATGCTCTTGCTAGCAATTTTGATGAGCTTCAACTTGAATTTGATTCTCATGACGAAGCAGTTCATCTTCCTTCATCTGCGTACTATACCGAATGTTTATTCAAAGATTATGCTAAAACACTTTGAGAACGACAACTTATTTGTCTTGCACCTTAATATTAGAAGTGCAAATAGAAATTTTGAGAAATTACGATCATTTTTAGGAAATACTGAATTGTCAGTGCCTCCGGTTATTGCTCTCTCAGAAACCTGGTTTTCAGAGACCGCTAATTATTTAGTTACGCTACCTGAATACAGGATCGTCACTAATAACAGATCTAACAAACCAGGGGGTGGCGTGGCGCTATATATACCATGTTCACTTGATTATGTGGTCATAGACGACTTGAAATGTATGACTGATGCAATTGAGTCTTTATTTGTTGAAGTTGTAACTCAGAAAGGTCAGAAACTGCTCATCGGTGTTACATACAGACCACCACAGTCTGCTTGTATGAATGAATTTTTAATTGCTATCAATGATCTTCTTCAAAACCGTGCATTTAGAAACAGTAATTGTATCATTACAGGGGATTTTAACATAAATCTCCTATCCAGCAATCATTCGGCTACTAATGATTTCCTCACTAACCTTTTATCTTCATCATTTTTGCCACTGATCTCTAAACCTACGAGAGTGACTGATCACTCTGCCACCCTTATAGACAACATATTCTGTAATTGCCAACCTGTTCCTAAAGCTGGCATTATTGTGACTGACATTTCTGATCACTTTCTGATCTTTACTCACATTCAGTTAGCACTTCCAAATACAAAAAATGATGGTATGAACTTAGGAGCACGTCGTATTTTCACTCCTGAAAATATAACCTCTTTACAGGACAAGTTAAGCTCTACTGATTGGTCTGATGTTTACTCTGTGAAAGAAAATGTTGATCAAGCCTTTGAAATATTTTTAAACATGTTAAATAGTTGCATAAATTTTTGCATACCATTGAAAAAACATCGGAAATATGATTATAAACGCATACCTAAACTTCCTTGGGTTACAAAATCAATTCTACGATCCATTAATCGCAAAAATAATTTATATATCGACTTTATTTCTAAACCTTGCGATTCTTCACGAATGAAATACACTTCCTACAAAAATGTGCTTACTACAACCCTTCGCTTGGCGAAAAAGGGATATTTCGTGGAACAACTAGATCTATTTAAAAATGACGTTAAAACACTTGGAAAATCATAAATGGTGCTCTGAATAAGGGTAAAAAATCCAAGTCAATTTCTAAGTTGCATGTTGATGACGCCTTTATTGAAGATAATCACGTAATAGCTGATACCTTTAACACCTATTTTTCTGAAGTAGGCTCCAAATTATCTCAGACTATTATTCCAGGTGATAAATCCTTTCACGAATTTCTAACAATGCCAAATGACAACTCTATTTTCTTTACCCCAGTATTTAGGCAGGAGTTAGTTAATATTGTCTTAGGATTGAAATCAAACAAATCTCCTGGTTACGACGGTATAACCAATTTCCTCTTGAAAAGCATTGTCGATTCCATTGCTGATCCGTTGCTTTACATATTCAATTTATCTTTGAAGTCTGGCCAAGTTCCAGCTAAAATGAAAATTGCTAAAGTGATCCCATTATTCAAAAAAGGTGATAACCTGTCTGTCAACAATTATCGCCCCATATCTTTATTAACCTCGTTTTCAAAAAATTTGGAAAAAGTAGTCTACGTAAGAACTATTGCTTTTCTTAAAAAATACAATATTATATCCGACTCTCAGTTTGGTTTCAGAGAAAAACACAACACGACCCACGCTATTTTAACTCTCATAGATCAAATCTCTAGTTCTTTTGATAAGTCTAATCACACTGTGGGTATGTTCCTTGATTTCTCTAAAGCTTTTGATACCATTAATCACGAGATACTACTACATAAACTTGCTTACTATGGCATCAGAGGGAATGCATTGAAGTGGTTTAAGAGTTATCTTTCAGGTAGAGTACAATTTGTTAGCGTAAACAATTCGGACTCTTCTACCAAACCTGTTAATTGCGGAGTTCCTCAAGGAAGCCTCCTGGGCCCTCTTTTATTTATAATTTATGTAAATGATATTAAAAGGTCGTCTGATATTCTCTCTTTTATACTCTTTGCGGACGACTCCAATCTGTTCTACTCACATCACGATCCTATTGAACTCGTCACTGTTTTAAATGCCGAACTTAAAAAGGTGACGGATTGGATAAAAGCTAACAAACTATCTTTAAATTTACAAAAAACAAATTATATGTTGTTTAGTAATTCCTTATCACATCTATCTGATCAAATTATATTTGACAACACTGTTATTAAAGAAGTTAAAACAACCAAATTTTTAGGTATTACTATAGACAATAAATTATCATGGAATTCGCATATTGATAACACTTGCAAAACCATATCAAGAAATATTGGAGTCATTCATCAACTAAAGTATGTTCTTCCATTATCAGCACTTCTGATGTTATATTCAACTCTCATCTTACCATATCTAAATTATGGCATTTTGGCATGGGGAAACGCAGCAAGATCCAGGTTAGATAAAATTTTACTCTTGCAGAAAAAGGTTTTGAGAATAATATGTAATACATCTTACAGAGCGCATACTGATATTTTGTTTCGCCAAAATCGTATTCTCATAATTCATGACCTTTATCGATTTCAGCTGTACCAATTCATGTACAATCTTGATAGAAATAATATGCCATTCGTTTTGAAACAACTGTTGCAAAAAATAGCACTTTACACAGGTACTACACCAGGCAAGCAAACGATTATCATTTACCCAAAACTCGAACGGCTTTTGCCAGTAAAACTATATTTTTCAATGGTCCTAAATATTGGAACTCATTAGAACAGAATTTAAAACTTACCCCTAACTTAAGTAGGTTCAAATATCTTGTGAAGAAACACTTGACTGACTTATACTGATGTAAATAATTCACTCTGCTTTTATTTATTTTTCTTCTCTTTTCATTCCATAATAGTGTATTTATCTTTTTTTTTTTATAATAGTTATATACGTGTATATATAATATACTGATTTCCACTCGAAATCTCTTTTATTTCATTAATTTTATATTGTAATGTTAGCTCAACTGTATATAATGTACATATGTTTTGTTTAGTAATTTCCTCCCTCTCAAACAATTACTTTAATTTAAACGAAAATCTTTTTTTTTTTTTTTTTTTTTTTTTAAACATATATTATTGTATCATTATTCGATTAGGGGGTCTACATCACACAAGCTAAGCTTTTTAGTAGATCCCTCCACATATCATTTTGTCACCTTTCTATGTCATATTTATGTATTCTCTGTTTTTGCAGTGTTTGTAATTTATACATATTGTTGTAATTTCATTGTAAATGTGGAATCTGAATAAAAAATCAAATCAAATCAAATTGGACGGCGAGATTGAAGTTGTGAATTCGCCTGGGAGCCAGAAAGGCTTTTTTTTCTCTGTGTTAAAGGATATGGCATGTTACTCCTGCACTCTAAGCAGCAGAATTGTTTAAACCAAGTGCATGTAAAACATCCTTTTACCTATTTCTCATTTAAATCAAGTGTCTGAACTTGCATATTCTGTTGAAATAAACATATCAGCTCAGAGTCAGAAAGGCTATTACTCTGTGCACTCAATAACCACTCATCATTAAAATTTGTCATAAAACACCTGCTTGAGAGACGTCCCTTGCTTATTTCTCTTACAAATCAAGTGGGACATACTGCATATTGTGTGAAGAGAAACATGATAACCTACGCAGTAGTTGTCTAACTTACGAATGATCTGTTTTCCCCCCAACTCGGAATCAATCCATTTACTCCCAATTTTTATCATCAGCTGAGTAATCCGACTGTAATTCTGTCGTTCAGATTGATTGGACTTCCTGAGCTTTCACACTGTAGCAAACACCCAAGAAGTATCTCTGTTGTAAAGAGCTTGACATTCTCATTAGCCCGTCTATTGACTCAGGGTGAACTCGCGGCTCTGCGCCAAGGGGGGAAGCCTCTCCCGGCCCCGAAGCCGTGTAATTTACCGACGGGTCAATAGCGTCCGCGTCCTCCCTTCCCTCTCCTCCGCTTGCCATGAATATGGGGGGATCACATTGATTTTCTCTCACTCTGCCTGCAGTCTCCGACTATCCAATGGGGAGCTTGATAATAAATAAAGCTTCTCTCCTGACCGGGCCGGGGTCGAGCTGTTTACATGGGTAGTGTGTACGCGTCGTAAGGGAATGCTCCCATTCCGTGTCAGCATACATTTCACACCCTGCTACATGTAATCATGCGCTACATTGCAGAATTACATTTACATCAATCTTGGGGTAAACATGAACCTCTGCGACCTGTGAAGGGCTGTAAAGTAGAGACTTTTTGTGTCTTCTACTAAAAGCAATGATATACACTTGAGTCAGTGAAAGAACTACATTGGAGTAGACAGCAATTAACACTATGAAGCTCAAAAAGAGCTTGAGACACCTCAAAGGAAGCTAAAAAAAGGAAGGAAAAAAGCCAACTATAATACATGTACATAAAAATCACTGCGATGATACATGTACGTCACTTTTACAGTTGTAATTCCTAAGCTCCTGTAAACAATGATATTCCGGACTTGTGTTGAGCATTAATGTTATAATAAGGCAAAGTAAACAAATTTGTAGGGTATTAAAGTATTAACACGTTGACATGATTTGACAAACTCTGAAATATTCTTGCATCCACTTGTAAAATATGATGCATTGTTTCATGTGGATCCATTATCAGGTATGGAATTCACATGCCTTTGATCCACCCTGAAGGTTCCATATATGTTTACATTCCATCATACACACTACATGTAATTTAGTGATAATCTCTAATTATTCACACTGATGCAGAGGCATACTCTTCTCCACTTAATTAAGGCTTGTTCACACATGGTGGGATAAACCATAGCATTTTTTTTTTTTTAATGTGTAAATTAATTGCAAGTTGGGATGGGGAAAAAAGCTGTGCGTACCAAAGATCTTATGCATACTCACTTGCCTGCATGTTATAAGATACAGAAATATGAAGCCCATTACGCTTATTTGCCTCGACAGTTTACCACAGCAGGTTCTTGCACCATATGTGAACAAGGCTTATTAGGAAGGACTTGAAGCGATAACATTAATGTACATGTGTGTTTACCTGTGATGTGTAATAGCAATCACCTTTGATGATGTTAATTGAAGTTGATAAGGCATGTAAAGGAGAGTATGAAAATAGCCTCTAGCTGCCCTTGGTGTATTAATATAACCAGGTCAATTTGATCATGAGTTTGGAGTTGTTTTGACCATGCATATGATATCCATCTCTGTATGACTGTAATATTAGATGAATCATTCATTAGGTTTTACTTGTACATGTATGTAGGCCTTTGTACATGTATCTCTTGTGTAATGAGAGGATGATTACATCTGAAGAAAAAAACAGTGATGTGTTTGATATTTACAATTTTTCCAAGAGGTTGAATTGCTTGCTTCCCCCATATCTCTGACAAGCACAGGCAAAAGAGGATGGCCAGACTCCTGTGAGCCTCCTTACCCCCCTCAGCCCCCTGGATCCCCGGGGGGGGCACTCGAATTATATTTTGACGGGGGTGTGCCTCACGAATCCCCGAAAAGGGGGTCTAAGGAACTGACTTCAAGGTGTGAAATACGGGGTCTTGGGAACTATGATCTATTGGGCAGAGTGAAAAACAGGGTCTAGGGAACTACAAAACTAACCTCGCTTTATCGGCGGTACACCTTCGCTATCGCAGGATCTCGGGACTGGCCGCGCCGGGGGCCGCGCCCGCGCCGTGTAGCGCTAGTAGCTCTAGTAGCTAGCTAGCTGGAGCAGTTTTCAAGGCTCGCGTGACGAAAGGGCCTAGGGCGCGAGACCAGGTCGAGCGACCACTGCCTCCGCCACGCTCCCGGCCGCATGCGAATGGATATGTTTCATAACGGGGGTCTTCAGAGCGGGGCTGAGCGGCTCCTGAGCGGAACTGAGTATCTAGAGAACGGAAATCGGGGTCTGAAAAAGGGGGTCATCAAAGCGGCACGTCCCCGTACCACCAATATACGTGAGTGCCCCCCCCCCGCCTGGATCCACTCCTGTATTTGAAATACATCATCTGGTGAGAACCAGCCAGGCAATAACTCATGTCCTATATAGTAACATCCTTCTAGTCTTCATCACATGATACCTTGATTCATGTTGGATCCTGGGTCTATAGCACCATTTTCTTACTTGTGGTTTTGCTATTAGGCTTATGTCATTTCCACAGAAATTTGTTAAAAGTACCCTGGCCTCCATAGTAGTATCTAAAAATAAGTCTAAAATCCTGCCTGCCCTTCGATAACAATTCCAGAACAACTTTATATTTCCTACTGCTATTACCATTAATCGAGAAGAACAAAGTGTTTTGCAAGATTACGTAGCATTGATGTGTTGAAAAAAAATTGGGGGCAATCCATATCAATTTAAATGAAATGCATAAATATTCATAAGAAAACATTAGATTGTCCTTGATTTTTAAATCTTTTATGTGGTGTTTTCTTCAAGGATATTGCTTTTTTCTCCTTTAAAAGAAAAAAAAGATACAACACTCTATGTTGATCAATTCGTAGACCTCAATGCATTTTGTTATGTTCTCTCCTGTTGCAGTGCTCAGCGAAATTGAAATTCATACATACAGTCCATACTGCCATTAAATTGTATTAGCCTGCTTTTAACAAAATCTACACAGCCTGTGACAATAGTACAGTTCAAGGTCAGAGGATCATGCCTAAAAGGAGTTATCTTTGAACAGTCTTGTTTATTCAAGAGTGCCCATTAACATTTTACAGTTGGCTACAAGTACATTGAGCTTTCTTGGAGGTCTTGATGGTGGGGTTAGGCCAAAATGTAGTGCTGCTATTTAATATCCTTTTGTAATGCTAATAAGTCTTCTGAGTATGTTGATACAGCCTTCTAGAAGTTACTTTGTCCCCACCCATAGACTACTCTCAGTCTTATGTTTAAAGTGAAGGTTGATTTCTGGTAAAGGTGGAAATGACTTCTGAGCTTTCTCATCCTTTTTATTCTGGAAGAATATCATAAAAGCATTTTCACATATGACTAGGACCCCGTTCTCATTACAAGGGATAGAGCGTTCTAGTGCGCGCTAGATCGCGCCACCTCTATGGTGAGAACGCGGCGACGTCGTTCAGGGCGGTCCACAGTGATTCCAAACCGGACCACCTCTGGGGGGGGGGGGGGGTAGTCCATGAGAGACAGAACGATCTAGAGCGCACCTATTCGCAGTTTATTGTGCAGAGAGTGCTAAGATAGATCGCTCTACCCTCTGCAGGTGTGAACCTGAGGCGTGCCAGCAGCGTGCCACTGGACCTCCCTGGCGCGCGCCCCAAAATGGAGCGATCCACTTTCCAAACAGGGTCTTTGAATGGTTTGAAAATGTATACCAAATTTTGATGTTCTGTGTATGTAGTCCTATGTATATGCATTATTGTGTGTAGAGCCTTTCATTTGTCACCAAGTTTGAGTCATTCATCATTTTGATTAATACACAAGTATTCTCATATCCTTAATAATCAACTATGTAAGTTACTATTCAAGGTTTTGAAGGTTTTAAAATTTTCCATGAAGTTCAATGATATAGATGGTTGTTTTATAGTGTAGAAGCTAGAGATCCAACTACTTCTGAAACAAAACATTCCCCTGTCTCCCAAGTCAACCTGTGAAGTGCCTCTACTTAAATCCTGTTTCAACCCTGATATGGGATTCTGCACTCCAGCAATGGTAAAATAAGCCTTTGTTCACATAGAGGTGTCGCAGTCGAGAGGTCTAAACACTTGACTGGAGATGGTAAGGGCATGGGTTCAAACCCCGGCGTGGCACTACTGTCCTTTGGCAAGACATTAATCTACATTTGCCACTCTCCGCCCAGGTGTTAAATGGGTACCGGCAGGAATGAATTCCTTGAATGCTGTGAGCGCCAAAATCGGTAGCCTAGCTAGAGCCGGGGTAATGTTGGAGCGCCTTGAGCACCATTCATGGTGGATATGAGCGCTATATAAATATCCAATATTATTATTATTATTATTATACATGTATACCGTGGGAAACAGCCGGGCCAATACATGTAAGCATAAAGCACATGGAACTTCTGTATTTTATAACACGCAGATAACTGAGTACGTGTAGGACCTGTGTTGCGTGCAGCTACTTTTTTTTCATCCCCACTTGCCGTTCATCAACATGTTAAAAAAGAATGCAGCGGTTTACCATGTAATATTTGAATGAGCCTTAATAGAGCATGCCCCCCCCCCCTTCCGTGTCAGAACTCAGAACATGGACCTACGTGTTCAATCAGAATATTTAATGTGCCCTGCTCTTTAAAAATTTCAGTGTCTGCCATAAGACTGATTGATGTGATGGTGGTTTCTCATAACTAAAACATGCCAATAGATACAAATGCATTGTTTCTTGAGCAACATATAGATTGCTCTGACGTCAATACTTCCATGTCGTCACTCTGTAGCAGGTTTTTAAAATTTTTATTACCATTACCAGCAAAAGTTAGCAACAGACATGAATGGTTTGGGGGTTCAGTGTCTTCCATTTCAGCATATTGATAGTTTTTTAGGGCTTTTTAAAAACATTTTTAATGGCGTGATGGCTCAGTAGTAGAGTGGTAGTTGCATAGTTAGCCTGGAGGTCGATGAGCTAGTGCCCTTTTGTAAGTCATTAATTGTCTATTACCAAGTCCCTTGGATAAAAATGGAAGCCGTAGATTCGTCAATTGCTTATAAATCCATGAGCATGTACAAGTTTGCTATCTTAGCAATCAGGTTAAATTAACTCTATTAGAGTTTTTTTTTTGGGGGGGGGGGGAGAGGACATTGCCCTGAGCCCCATTTTTTTTTCTCTGTTCATTCAGTGACATGATAAATCTTTCAGCCCTAACAGTATGTTTAAAAACTTATATCCTCATCATGGTGTAGATAGACATCTAAAGTATACATTGCAAACATGCTTCCTGATATATTCTATCATCATTGAATAAAAAGTTTAAGGTGTGTATTACAGGCATTATTCTTGATATGTTTTATGATCTTCAGATAAAATCTTGTACGTGACTACGAATACAGTTTAGACATTCTAGCATTATTCGATAAAATCTCAAGTATACATTGCAAGCATTTGCTCATGAAATTTCTTTCATCGTTGGATACAGTCACATGCATTTTACCCGAAAATTTTCTAGTTATTAGATTAAGTATGAGGTGTACATGGCATACACTTTGACATTCAGAGCACGGGGCAAAAATCACATTTCCTCGGTACACTGGTTGTGGTTATCAGTACTCTTCTTTACTATTGCTAGAGAAAAATCCACATTTCATGCATTTTTCCTGAATTACGCCTTGAATTTGGGATATGCATCGCCATTGTCGACTCTAGACATTATACACCTATGTAGCTCCACTGTTCCCATTATCAAATTAGCATACATGTATTGTAGCCAGTCATCCTGAAGTAATCAAATAATGTGGGTAGAATTTGAACAACTGTAAGGTACAGTGATTACATAGCCAGATTTACCAACAAAAATACCCAACCATACATTAATTGGCGGTTGTATTATATTTTTACATATTTACATTTCTGCACTGATTTCAATTCCTGCCAGAGCAGACGTCTTTTGCTTTTTAGCCTTGAAGGAGGTAGATTAGCTTAGCAGTACGTATAGCATAGCATTACTGGAAAACCAGACTCTTTTGCTCGCATTTAAATGTTCGCGAATTTCGCAAGTGGTTTAGATCCGCAAAAGTTTCATGCCGTGAAATCATAAAATCATAATTGACATAGCACAAAATTTTTGCCAATCCCGAAAGTTTATTACTGTGAAAATAGCTGTCGTTTTAGTACAGTTTGCGAAAGTTTCATGTCACGAATATTTCCAGTTTTACAGTACATGGAAGTTTGCATTCAGTAGACCGGTTTGGTAATGTATACAAATTTATGCACATTTCTTCTCTGATCACCTAGTGACGAGCTATTCCATTATCCTGCTTTTTATAAATGAGCCTCAATGCTTGAAATCCAGTTTGCATACATTACTTGTTGCTATGTCCGGTAAGCCTCAGGCAGGCTTTCAGGTTGTCAAGAACAACCTTTGTTTGAAAGGTATGTATAAAATTTGAATACATTACCAAACCAGTCTATTGAATTTAATTTCCAGGCCATTTCCAGAATTACATTCTTTACCTTGGTATCCGGATGTCTCAGTTCTCACTTTGATATTTTGGTATTAAGAATCCTTTTTCTTGTGACTCATTTGATGAATCTCTATTTTGAAAAAAAAATTAAAAAAAATCATCCTCCATTATGTGTACCAGCAAAAATGGGGCATTACCGAAAAGAAAAATTGATGGAGGAATGTTACAACAAAAATTGATATATAATCTATAATCTTGTAAGAATGTAAAAATATTCAGTCATAAAGACCACTGTATCAAAAAAGATATGTTTACCGGTATGCCTCTTTTGTCTTTTTGTTGTTTTCTGAGGGGGTGAAACTATCAAAATTACAAACAAATTACACTTTTTAGAGAAATATATTGATAGATGTATGGTTGTTTTTTCAATAATATTTTGGATGGAAAATTTGTCATTCATAGCCAAAACAATGTTAAACAGTATATTTTATTGTAGGTATACATGCAGTTTATAGTCATTGTTACTGGAATCGTTGGACGCGGGCTTTATATGACCGACCGGTTACTGGGATTCCAGACTAAGTGCTTGAGGAGACACCAAGGCTCAGTGGGGCCTGAGGAAGTAAACAAGAGCAAAATGAGAAGTGTGAACTGGAAAACAAACACTCCTCGGGGCCGATCCTATTTCTATAGCTGACCTAGATTGGCAACCCTTGGCTGGGAACCCTAGCTCCTGGTTCTAGGGCTATGTTCTCCGATTGGGAATGGTGTCCAAGGGGGAAAGCTACTTCTACACTTTTTAATAATCCGAGATTGAGTTGAACAAGGCGCAGCTCTGGGACATACAACCCTGTTTGTGTGATTTTTAGATAGTAATATGTAGAACTTACTGTCAGTTTTTCTTGTAATATCTACACTCTATATCATATTGCTAAATGGGTCACTCCTTTCCACTGGGAGGATAAGCTAAGGTTATCAGAGTACCGGTAAATAAAATGAAGATTCTCTTGTTCCTCTTAAATTTTTCATTTTCATCCACATTTTCACATATACATGTATGCGATTGCCTTCTGTGGTTTTCATTTGAAAAGTCCATTCACTTTTAAAGCTCACAGACAGTCTCGGTAGCAAAAACATACTGGCAAGAAACGTATCTAACATAGTCACATACTATTCTCCTTTTATCATAAGACACATGTACGAGATTATTTAACATTCCATTCACGATTTCGAACAAATTTTAGTGTAAATATCTGTAAGAAACGCTTGGTAATGGCTTTTCACTGCCTCACGCTAAGACCATATCCACCCGAAGGTTCCCTGCACAATAAACCCAGCGCTTCGCACTATGTGTAGCGTATTCTATACACACAGCAATCCCCATGTGCATAATGTGTGTGGCCGTTGTTTGAATTTACATCCCCTCTTTTTGGGGCCAGGGATTTTTATTACTTTTCACCTCTCATTCAATAAATATTTCACTTGAGGAGGAAAAAACTTCACAGCATCTTAGTTATGTTAGTACCCTGCTATTTATTAAGTAAAATCAAAGAAATCTCACAAAAAGTTTTTGAGAGCTTCCCAAAACTATCTTCTACCTTTAACAGAAGAATGTCCAATCCGATGTCCAGTCCTTTAGACATTGCTTTAATATCCAATACATGTTTTGTTGTTTGTTTTTTAGTTATAGCAAATGGAAAACCTTTAACTCTTTTATGAATGTTGACCCCTCCCCCCTCCAAACTTTGAATTGCTAATGTTGGAATAACTTCCAATATCACTTCTCCTATGCATATTGGAGTATCACAGCACAGTGTACGTCTTGAGCAAGTGCTTGCTCTGAATAATAATTGCTCTAGTGATGCAGTCAGTGAACTGGGAAGCTTGGCTCTCGATTATCATGATTAAGTGAATCCTTCTGCTTTGACAAACCCCTGATCTCCACACTTCCCTGGTGAGAAACCTAGTACCCAGAGAATTGTGTGATACACCCCTCTTCAGCTCGACGATGGCGATGCTGGGAGATATTTTGGAGGAAACGGCTGATGGTTCACTGTGTCCTCTTCCCAGCATCCTGCATTTAAAAAATTGGGAGGAAATGGCTGGTGGTTCACTGTACCCTCTTTTACCAGCATCCTGCATTTAAAAATGTAGTGGAGTTCTGGTTATACAATTACATTGAAAAATAAACTGTCTGTAGCATTTTGGAAAGGTGGATTGTGTAGTACATTTAAGAATTAGTGTATACTGTGGGGTTTGGAGTCATCAAAATGATAAAAAATTGACGCAATCTTGATGTACATGTAAGTCACATGCACTGAACACAGAAATGGGTATATTCAACTAGATACACACACACACACGTGGCAAGAATATCCTTTTAAACTATATATCATCATAAAGTGACAGGTTCTGTAAACAACATGAAACGGTAATGATCTTTCATCTTTGGGTAAAATTCTACCAAGACTAAGAGGGAATCTAGAGTTGTCATAAGTAACTTTCATTATGACAGTATTTGAAATGCCTCTTTAGGTGCTGCGACATATTATACGCCAGCAAAATTTTACTCCGGGCTTTATGTCATCAAAGATGTAGGATTAGGGTTGTAATTAGGTTTTAGGTTAGATTTAGGGTTAGGATTAGATATGTTATTTGGTCCAGGGTCGAAGTTATGAATACGGTTAGTGTATTGACAGTAGAGCGAATGATGTACAACTGCCCCTCTATAGTCTAGAATGGTACAGGATGTTGTAGGCCTGCTGGACAAATGCTGGAAAACATTTGAGATGAAGGCTAACATTGAATGCACCCTCTTTCCCCTTATTATGCATTTAAAGTAATGGGTCTGTGATAACATTAGCCTTTTCTGCAAAGTGGTTGTGAACTTTGGGGGAAAAAACTCTCCCAAGAGGGAATTTACAGTTGTCACAAATATTGGTCATTTTGAAGATAGTCAAAAAGCCTTTGTATTGATGAGAATGTTATTGTAAAATTTTGGAAGATATTTCAGGGAAAGCAAATTGTTAGTCACATACCCTTTCCTGGCATCCTGCCTTTAAAAGTGACAAGTCCTATGATAACATGAAATGATAGTGATCTTTTAGAAAGATTCTACCAAGAGGGAAAATAAATCTGTCATAAATAACAGTTGTTATGAAGATATTTGAAGTGCCTCTTTATAGTCTAAAATGGTATAGAATGTGCTGGGACTGCTTGACAACACTGGAAGACATTTTGCGGAAGAGGCTAATGGCTTATTACTTCCTCCTCCCCCACATCCTGCGTTTGAAGTAATGAGTCCTGTGAACGCATGAAATTGTTGTGATCTTTGGGAAAAATTCTCCCAAGAGAGAATTGGCACTTGTAACTGTAACTGTCATAAATAACCATAGGCATACGGGCACATGTACATATTCACGAGGGGTGCTGACGTCTTGTGCCCGAATATCAACTTCATTGTAGTGAAAATGTACAGATATGACATATTCTAGCACCTTCCTGCTCAGATATAATATTATTTTGGGAACCTCACTGTCCAAATATGAGGTAGTGGTTGCCAGAATATTGCCACTTTCAAAATCCTCATGGGGCTGCAGCCCATACCCTAGTCCCCCCCCCCCCCTCTTATGCCTATGTAAATAACAGTCATCATGAAGATATTTGAAGTGCCTCATAGAATGCTCTAGAAAGTTGAAGGGCCCTTTATGTACTTAGAAGAAATGTGAGCTATTGCAATATTTCACTCTAGATGGGCATCGTTCTACATGTCAAAAAAACAGTGTTGGTAACAGAATACATTTCTACATTTCCCACACACTTGTTATGCATGTTTGTACATATAACTCAAAGAATATTTCCCCTGAACCTGACTTATTATTCCCTATTTTAGAGCATTTTTAAAAATTTATTTTTTCTTAGCTGTCAATTTGAAGTAGCCTTTCATTTCTGAAGAATAATCAGGTTGGTTATTAGTAGGACCGGCTTTATCCCTCGTAACCTGACTTTGAGTCTACATTTATATCTGAGAATATAAAAAACTGCTTAATTTATTTCCCACTTGTTCCTTGGCTTCTAATAATAATCCGAATCAATCCTTCAGATAACCAGTGACAATAACAAGTCATCCAATATCTTCAGATTGATAATGGATTGACAGGATGCGAAAAGCAATATAAACATCCACCCTCATGGGATTGACATGAGCATCTATTTCTACATACAATCATCGTGGTTGAAAGGGAGGTCAGTTTAGACGCATCCTCAATTTAGATCTTGTATTCTGTATCATCGGGAGCTTTGTTTTCACGAAGATAGATTGTGCAAAAATCCTGCATTACCTGTATCTATCAAAAGTTCTGGAAGATTCATGGGATCAACATGAGCATCTATTTCTACAAGCCCACACTGCGGTGAAATGGAGGTCAGTTGAGACGCATCTGAAATACAGATTACATTTCTTCTGGAACTTCTTTTTCGCAAAGATGGATTTTATGGAATTCTTGCCTTACCCATACCTACATGTATGAAAAGTGCTGGAAAATTAAAAATTATTAGGATTGACTGGAGCGTCCATTTCCACGTACATGTACCCTTCACTGTGAAAAATGTTGGGTAAAAACATAAGGGTATTCTTTTATCCAACCAACGTTGGGGCAATTATGAACTCAACTATGTGATTTCTGCTCTATTTTTTATCAAAAAGTAATCGTAATTGGACACAATATTATATAAGGTGGGCATCAAATTTCCCATAGGTTGATGGGACACATAAATAACCTCGTGTTGTGCAATTTTTACATTAATGCAAACGTAATTATGTGTCTGACCAACTTTTAGGCAAAAACTCTGAGATTTTTGCTCAATTTGTAGTGAAAAGTGATCATGAATTGGGGAAATATTATCAAGGATGGGCATAAAATTGATCATAGGTTGAGCGGACACATGAATACCCTCATTTTGGGCAATTTTTATCCAACATTTTTTTCAGTCTCCCCCCCCCCCCCCCCCAAACACACACCATCTTTGTGAAATATGGGTCACTTGCTTCTTCTCCTTTTCAAACTTGATTCGCGGCGATGGAGGAAAAAAGCCGCATGCTGATGAATAGACAGCGATTGATGAGACATGTTAAGATGAAACAAGGCACATGTGTTTTTACCATCAAAGTCAAGTTGGAAGAGAGTAGCACTTAAGTAAAAATATTGTCGCCATCCGCGATGCCTGACTGCTGTCCAAAACCACACAAGTGCTTGTGTTTGTCAGTGTATGTGTGCATATACATGGATGTACACGCTTGTTTTCATATCGAGTGGATGTTTTTAGTTGCTGGATACCCAGGGCAATGTTAGTGGAAAGAGGGTCAGTGTAGTGTGGAAATTTGTATCCCTTTTACGAGATAAATATTTGGCAAACATGCGCACGTCTTTGAGGTATTTCACTACTTGAAATATACTCTTTAAACTGACAGCACTCAAAGCCTTCTCTGAATGCAAATTACTATTCCCTTTAAAAGAAAAGAGTGAATTTCACTCTCCCCAGAGCCACCTCAGTGATCACTTGTTTAGGAGTGAATATCGAATGCTCTCTAAAAAGAAACAGTGTTTGTTACTCTATGTCTCGCCCACTCTCAAGGGAGTGTATTTCAACTTGCAATATTTTTCTAGAATCAACTTTTGAAGCTCATATTTTTAATATAGTATATCGACAAAGAACCCCTAACATATAAAGCAAAATATTTTGGGGTGATTGGTACACTTTAACCCTTTCAGGACAGGGATTATTTAAGGGCTAAATTGATCACATTTTGTTCTTCAAATTGGCAACAATAATATTTTTCTGTTAGTGCTACGTGGTTCAAATAAGGTGTAGTGTCTTTGAAAACAATATACATGGTTAGAAATTTGTTGAATAGTGGAAAGAAATTGCCAATTTTGATGAAAAACAATGATTTTAAACCTCTCAATGTGTTGCCAATTTAAGGATCTCAAAGCTTATTCTTGTTTTTAAAATTCCTGGCATCAAACGCAATATGGTCATGCAATAAAAATGGTCATAGTGTGTGCAGAAAATTTTGCTCTTTCTACTCGTGCATCTGGTATATTTTTTAGAGCTCTGGATCAAAAGTTATTGAGCCAAACCACAAAATGTGGTCAATTGTCTTGAAAGGGTTAAGAAGATGAAATAATGTTGGGTCTGTTTTTCTAAGCTAATTGAGCTGGAATATGGTGAAACACTTAGCATTATGCATGACTATGTTGATCCACATGGGGATAATGATTCCTGCATACAATGCCAATCGGGTAAGACTGATGCTCGACTACTCAAGATGTAGAGTCATTCACTCTATCTCGTATGGGTTTGATGTTGTTCTTGTAGGATCATCTTGTTTTTCTCCCTCTCTGTTTTCCATCTATCTCTCTCTCCATCTATCTAAATCTCAGTTTCGTATGCATTCAAGTGAGGCTGGCACTTGTCTACTTAAGATGTAGAATCATTCATTCTATCTCAAATGGGTTTGATGTTGTTCCGGTAGGATCTTGTCCCTTCTTCCTCCTTTCTCTCCATCTATCTATCTCTCTCTCTCTCTCTCCATCCTCCTAAATCTCAGTTTTGTATCCTACCTGCATACAATAGCACTCGAGTGAGACCAATGCTCGTCTACTCAAGATGTAGAATCATTAATTTTTCTGCTAGGGCTTTGATGTTGTTCTAGTAAGATTGTCTTGTCGCTTCTTCCTCCTTTCTCTCTCCCTCTCCATCTATCTGTCTCCCAGTCCATCTCTCTCTCTCTCTCTCTCTCTCTCTCTCTCTCTCTCTCTCTCTGTATCTCTCTTCTCAATCTTACAACTCTCCAGCTTTATTATCCTTCACAGGATTGTCTTTGTTTGCCTCTCTTTTCCCATCTCCATTTCTCTCACTCTCTCTCTCTCTGTTGCTCTGTCACTCTCCATCTCTATCTCTCATTCCATCCCCCATTCTGTCTGTCTGTCTGTCTGTCTCTCTCTCTCTCTCTCCATCTCTGCCTTTCTTAATTTGGTGTAATGACCACTTGATTTGAGGATGAGACTTACACTTGTCTACGCAAGATGTAGAGTCATTCACTCTATCTTTCTCCAGTCAGTCTTGCCATCACTATCTCAAATATCTATCTCACTATCACTCTTACCATCTTATATTCCATCTCTTGCCCCCCCCCCCCCCCTCTCTCGTTCTATCTCTCTGTCTTATTGGGATAGTGCCTACATCATTTCATGTCATGGGAGTGAGACTGACTCTCATCTACTCAAGATGTTGAGTCATTCATTTTATCCCTTGCTCTATCTATCACTTTGACTTTGCTTCCAACATAATTGTCTGGTTTTGTCCCTCTCTCCTCCTTCTCTCTTTCTCTCTCTCTCTCTCTCTCTCTTGCTCTCTTTCTCTCTTCCCTCTTCCCCTCTCTGTCTCCCTCTTTCTCTTACTCTTTCTTTATATACATCTCTCTCTCTCTCTCTTTCTCTCAATCTCTGTGTGTATACATGGATACCATATTAAAGTCTGTAACTAAATGAGCAAACAAAAATCATGTTAACATAAAATCAATTTCTCATTTTTGTTTCATGACTGGATGCATTCTGTTTATTCATGTTTGTCAAAGAATGACAATAATTTGTACAAACATAAAGAGCTTGTCACTTGGCACTCAATAAGTCAGTGGACCAAGTTAAACCAGGTTTAATGCGGTCCACTGTTATGAAAACAATCCTATGGTTTTGTGAGCTTGTAGTAATAGGAGGGTTGAATCACATTTTGATCTCCCATTCTGTTGACATGATTGAAGCAATGTGAGCAATGCAAGGGATGTACTCCGTGGCCAAACGAGAAACAGTTGGTGGACATCGCTTTCCTCTCAGAATGTCTGAAAGAGAAACAAGCTATCAGCTTTCTATCCTACCAGAGACATGGCTGCTGGATGAAGGAAAGAGAGAGGGGGGGGGGGGGGGGGGAGGGGGAGAGAGAAAACAAGAGAGAGAGAACAAGAAAGAGAGGAGAGAGAGAGGAAGGGGCAGAAACAGGGGGGGGGTGAGAGGGAAAGAGAAAGGGGGAGAAATACATTGTAAAGAAAGGTGGGCAGGAAAAAGAGGGAGAGGGAGAGAGAGAGAGAGAGAAAGAGAAAGGAAGACAATAGGGAGATAGAGAGTCAAAGAGTTTGAGATAGAGGGAAGAGAATGAGGGAAGAATGAGAGAAAAGAACAGAGAGAGAGAGAGAGAGAGAGAAAGAAAGGAAAGGGGATATGGAGGGATGAGGGATAAACAGGAGAAAGGGGAAAGAAAGAAAGAGAGAGAATGGGGAAGAGAAAGAGAGATGGAGAGATAGTGAGAAGGTGGGAGAGCCATTCATCATTATAAACCTGTCATGGTAACATCAACACTTCAACAGTAATAAAGCACTCTCCACATCACAATTTATGTGAAGTTATATCTGTCAACGTTAGCAAAATAATTTGCAAACAATATTAAACTTCAGCAGACAACGCTGAATCATAGAATAACTTCTAGAATGTTCACCATCCATCTCTGGAAGGGTGGGTTGTGCGAGAATGACGATTTCATACAGGGTTGGCTTAATGTAGCAGGCTTACATAGGAATGTGCTTTTCACTATCTCTTCATATTAAAACCCCTCTTGGGTTGTGAAACGATACCGGTTGCATAGAAATCAGGGCATCAGCTGTCCCCTCCGCCTGTTGCGAAAGCTCTCCATTTCCACATCCTAATGTCAAGGCTCGAAATTCTGCTTCTCTCCCCGAATATGCAGCACTTCGCTGTCTCAGAAGTGCTGTCTCTCGCACGAACACCAGACGTGTGGGCAGCGACACACGCCGATAATGAAGTGTAGAAGTCTGTTGTTCCGAATGAAAGGGGAGAAAGAGAGATGGCCTCTTAGAGAAGTTATTATTAGAGTCTGTATGATAACAGCTGCCTTTATGGATAATGGCTACAGCCTTGTCAAACCTTCACTATCTATGGATTGGGAGATGGGCTAATTTGTTAGAAAATAAAATGCCCATGCTTATCTCTTTGCTTTCTTCATTCTAAATGATACTGTTATATGGAATTGAATTTATTTGTAGATGCAAATGATATTAAAAAAAATATGCAATTTTTTTTTGCTATTTATGTCTTTGTATTGTTCTCTGTATTTATACCTTGTGGACTGGTATGTTGTGTTAGTATCATGTCCAGCACATAGTAAAGGTAGTATACGTCCTCCCCCCCCCCCCCCCCCCCCTTCTGGGAAGGATTTACTCCTGTGTATCACTTCCAGGATATACATACGCCACTGCTATGCCTACCGACAAATGAATGAAAATCCTTGGAGTTCAGTTACAGAGTATTACCAATGGGTACCATTCTACAAGATATCACATTTGTTTGATATCTTTGATGAGGAGGATGCTCAATCTAGAAGATGCTCTAGACAAAAAGAAGTGGAAGGAGGGAGTGTCATCATGGCGTGGAAGTCAGTAACCCCTTGTAAGAGGGGAAAATGCTGACTTTATTAAATGATGAAGAGGATGATTTGTTAACACATGACTAGAAAAATGGATGACTTTGTTCTGTATTTATGACATACCATAATGGGAAGTATTTGATTGATGTAGCAAAATTCTGACATGTTTATTGATAAAGACAACATGCTCTTTGGAATATGATTCATTTATTCAAACGTGGCCTGCCAGAATTGTTTCGCAATCATCCTTTATTTATTTTACGTAGCTCGTGATCTTTTCCTATCATCACACAGCAAGTAAATGGGTCCCGCTAAGTGCATACTCTCTTTCTATCTCATTTATGGCAGGCAATGAATAGTTTGATAGGTGTCAGAAAAGTAGAGCTGGTGCTGATATGCCGTTGTCGAGGGAGTCTTATTGATTGTAGCGAGATAAGAAAAATAGCAAATGCAGTTGATGGGGTTAAAAATATCCACAGTGTATTTCATCTGTCAGACAGATATACAGAAAGGGAAAGCACACAGTGACCCGTATTCAGTGAAGTGTGGCTTCCAAATTGTTGCATGTTTGTGTATATTTGAAATTTAGCAAATAGACAGTGTCTGAGTCATTAAGGATGACATACCGTGATGATCATCTAGCACCTCCCAGACAGACACGTGTGCATTGTATGTGCCTTAATTAATGTTTCAATCATATTTACATATTATAAGATTTCACTCTGTGCCCAGCTGCCCCAGCATTAGAGGGCACAAATACAAAATTTTGGTCAGACTGAGATTTGTCAATCTTTGTACATTTATATTTAAAAGATAAAACCCGTTTACACAACTTCGATGATGCGTGGACTAAAATTTGTCATTCACATGGAGATGCAGTTGAAAACAAGATCAAAACGTTAAAATGCATATTATTATTTCTGGAAATGTACATCCGCTGGTCGTACATCCGCTTGCGTCCTTCCACTGAGCATACAATGATTGATTAGATTTATATACAGATATCATGATGTGAACAGGACAAGTCTGTAATTGATTTAAAATTATGTTAATGTCTTTTGAATGAATGAGTGATTCATCTGCCAGTGGTGTCACTGGACCACTGATACGCTCACGTGCCAGAATTTGAGGTTTGAGGATTTTCATATGAATTTTCACGCACAGTTAAATTGTTAATGGAATATGAGAAGTTGAATTTCCCCATGACTTGGCCATGTGAGTCATGACTATGTTGTGCGTGTATGAGTTCATCAAGGTCATTGTCATTTCATTGTAAATGTTTATAGTCTAATCAAATAGGCTTGCACTCATAGAGGTGGACGAAGTTAAAGGGGGTACCCAATGCTGAAACAATGTTAGTTCATTTAAAAGATCATGATTTTATTAGCAGAAAATCATCTGCCTTAAGATTTTTTAAAATTCGTGTTGCCAGAAAAATCCCCGAAATATGGTAAGACTTCAGGATATTTTGGCCCCTCAGCTGTGTCCCAATTTCAGCTAGGTAACCACAATGACGTCAAAGTGGTTACCTTGTCACGCAATTATAGCAAAATGCGCGCAAGGTGTAATGCATTTTGTACAGTCTAGCGCGCAACACATCTGCAATACGCGAACCTGGGTAACCACTTTAACGTCATTGTGGTTACCTAGCTGAAATTGGGACACAGCTGAGGGGCCAAAATATCCTGAAGTCTTACCATATTTCGGGGATTTTTCTGGCAACACGAATTTTAAAAAATCTTAAGGCAGATGATTTTCTGCTAATAAAATCATGATCTTTTAAATGAACTAACATTGTTTCAGCATTGGGTACCCCCTTTAAACCTTGCTGAAAGTGTACCAGTCACCTGAAAATGTTTTGATCTGTATGTTAATAGGGGTTGCATATCACCATACAATATTCAAAGTATGAGTTCACATGTTAATTCTATAAAGAGATATTGCAAGTTTAAATACTCTCTAATAAAACTTGGCACTCCATAAATCAGTAGACTGAAACTATCCACTTGGACTAAGATACTTTTAATTACATTAATTAGTTTATGTTCTGTTCTGTTTATATCATCAACTCATAGATGATAAAGAAGAATTCTTGAAAGTCCCTGTCTATTTTTGTATGATTGTATCATTTCTAAAGAAGCAATGTATGAGATTTTTTAATGGGGTAATCTTTATTTTTGTTTGGTTACTATTCGTGGAGTCAGCACTGAAAAATTGAGCAAAGGTCATAAGATATAAACATGCCATTTTTTGAAAATTAGTAATCAAGAAAGATTCTGTTTGCTTTTTGGGGCATTCTTCAAAACACCACTTGCCAGACTGATAATGGTCTTGGTACAATCTCAAAGGATATTGCAACATTTGCTTCATCATAAGTTATTTATGTTGTTTTACAGTGGTGGGTTAGAGAGGAACTGATTAATTTTAACCTTGTTGTAAGAGGACACCCCAAGTCCGGGATTATTAACATCAATTACCCTTTGATCCTAGCTGTTCATTTGATCTCGTTATGTGCCGACGAGCGAGCTTCGGATTTATTATGACAACAGGCCATGTATTCAAGTTTGCTGCATAGCTCAGTAGATATATTATTCATAAACTAGTGCAAATTGCAAATATTATTGTACAATGATTTCATGAAGTTTTAGAATTAAAAAGCATTGCCTAGGATGTTTATTAATTTCATTTGATTTGATTTGACCATGAATACTGAAAATAGAATATGAATTGGGTATGATTTATTTAAGGTACATGTAGCTTACTATTCGACAGTTTAGCATTTGGGCTGTGAAGATAAAAATGACATTTAAAAAAAAAAAATCTTCTGAGAATTATTTCTCTCAAATATATCATACGATTTAGGAACTATTTTGCTTTTGGATCCATGTGCAAATCAGCCACTTTCACTTTCACTTTGTACTTTAAATGTTGAAGTCATCTGTAATACTTAAAAGAGTCATCTATCATTTATCAGTCAAAGCTGTCCATTATACATGTTATGAAAAAGGATAGGATATAGCTTGTAATTCTTATTTTCAATAGACTTTTGTTCTGTGGAGAAGAGAGAGCACATACATGTAAGGTGTAAAAGAAAATCACCAGTATGCATGCACTGACAGAAAGCAAATGTATTCACTCACTCCAGAGTTACCTGTAGACAAAACTCTGCAGATAGACAACAGTTGTCATACTATACCTTACACAAACCTCCTGTATGCACGGAAACCCCGTGAATAAAAGCACCCGCTTTATTTGCCATAGTGAAGTATTTACCAACCTTTCTTATGCGCAGACAAGATGTGACTTGCGTAAGTCATGTGTTCCCTGACTCCTAGGAAAAAAGAAGCAATTCTCTAACAAGACAAGAGGCCCAATATCTTCCCTGTATTTGACGAGACACTCAGATATTCATGAATGCAGCCAGGGAGTAAATTCGATTTTTCCATGAAGGACACCTTACGAGGTGGAAGGCGGGGGGAGTGAGAAGTAAGAGCTTGAATGAATTTTGTGAGGTTTGGGAGGAATATTATTAGGCAGTTAGACACTCGCTGTTCTAATTTGGGACGTATTGATCTTTTGCTGTGTCGTCTACCTCTTTCATTTAAAAAAAAATCACGAGTGGGGGATGTTTCTCATTTTGAAGGAGGATTCCTGATGACAGTTTACTTGTGAATGAACTTCTAAAAAAAGTTAAAATATAGCGTTTCAGGGCAGAGCTCTTGTTAATTTCATCATGTCTTACAGGTGGCAGTCTTGCATTTATTCATGTATACAGACATTCAATTGATTGCAGGGAGAATGATGTGAAACCAGAGACTTAACCCCTACCATGCTGGGGGCGGCAAATCCTGTCCAAAATATTTAGTGTTGAACAGTTCGTTTAAGCTCAGAATGGCTTGAAAATTCTTCCTCATACAGAAACCTGTGCCTTCGATATAATGTTTATTGCTATGTCATATATCTTTGCCATGTTTGCTCAAGAAAAAACTCATTGAAAGATAATATTTAACTCTTGAAACTTGAAAGTTCATTTTGAATCAGTTGTCAAAGATCTGGTGGCATAGAAGGGATTAATGCTTCTTTGCACTTTGGGAGTGGTCCAGATGGGCATAAGTTCTGTGCCATGAAATCATTGAATTGCAACCATGAATTTTGTAATTCACTAAAATGTGTTACTGCAAAAATGGCCATTGTCGAAATACTGAAAAAGTTTCAGCTGGCAAAATTTTCTGATTTTACAAATGAAAAGATTCTGCCATTCCTGCAAATGGTAGGTATTTCTGAAAAAAATAAATTTTCTATGCCTAGAAATTGGTGGTGAATGAGGTGTTTTTAATACCTTTTTAATTTTAATTGGATTTTACATCTACTGAATGTAAAATCACCTGCAAGGGAATATCATTTCATTACAAAGACGGAGAGTAGGGTATTTCTGGATTGGTGTATTTCATGTCTAGAATCTCTATGCTTGTGATGCTGCATTTGTGTTCAGGATATCTTTTTTTAATAATTCTCTTCATCTACCACTAATTTGGTGTTTTCTCCTTTGTCATGCAAGGATCATCAATAAATTGATGTTTAAAAAAAAAACTTTCAGAGCAACAATCGTAACACAAATATCATGTATAAATCATTCCTTGGTTTCTTTTTGCAGATCGCTCCGTGGACATGGACAACGAGAGTGACGAAGACGACGACTCGTACTCGTCGGACCAGGAGAACAGCGACAGCGGCGAAAACATGGTGGGAGGCCAGGTGAGAACTCAGCTGCATGCCCACCAGCTCCCCTGGAACGTGAGTCTTGTCTAAACACACCCTGCCCTCACTGCAGTGTGAACGCTTCTTACTATATTGTTGCCTCCCAACATTTTGGTCCTGGGCAAGTCCAACCTTATTGTGTCCTACATGTTACCGACCATGTCTAAGATTTTAGTAGATCTGATGACTGCGTAAAGCTGATAGCCCTCCTAGAGCTTAGATCGACAAAAATATCAAGTAAACTGCTAATTTTATGTTAGTTTATGTTCAGACTTTCATTATTCAATTTCATAATACTTGGTAACGTATGGGACATTCCTTGGACTTGCCCTTACACGACACATGCTCCTATGACAATCTCTCAGCGATCTATTTCCCACAATAACCAAATTCCCATCTTCAACCCTGGTCCCAACACTATACCTAACCCTAACCCTAACCCTAACCCTAACCCTAAACCTAAACCTAACCCTAAACCTGACCTGAAACCTAGTTATAACCCTAATGGTATATGAAATAAAGTCCAGGGCCCTGTTGCATAAAACTTACCATTAATGGTAACTCTGCTATCAATGGTAACTACCATGGTAACATCACTCAACAGCCAATCAAAATCAAGGTTTCCATGGGAGTTACCATTGATGGCAAAGTTACCGTTAGTGGTAAGTTTTATGCAACGGGGCCCAGCGCCCTGTTTCATAAGACTTGTTATCAATAAAAAGTTACAATAATTGTTACAAGCTTCTGAAATCATTGAATTTGATTGGCTTAGAGCAAATTTGTCATAGATCAGGGCCCCGTTGCATAAAACTTACCATTGATGGTAACTTTGCCATCAATGGTAACTTCCATGGAAACCTGGATTTTGATTGGCTGTTGAGCAGTGTTACCATGGTAGTTACCATTGATGGCAGAGTTACCATTAATGGTAAGTTTTATGCAACGGGGCCCTGTAGCAGTTGCTCTGTCAGAGAGATTTGGCTAAGGTTATGGTTGCCATTGGATTTAGGTCAGGTTTAGGGTCAACTTTAAGAGTTGGGCATAACGTATGGCCCAGGGTCAAATTTAGAAATTTGGGTATTGTAGAATATTCATCATGGAGCAGTAGTCACTGGAGCATGTGACGTACAAATATCTGTCGCTGGCTCAGTGCAAAAAGGACATTATAGACCTCATCACATATAGCTCGGCTGGCTCGTCACAGAAGATTTTGGGAATGAAAAGGGTTCAAATTACAATTAAAAGATGACAACGATTTACATTACCCAACTCTTGAGAAAGCAGGTAATGAAAAATTTTGCAAATTACTCAAGTGTTCCAGATTTTCCAAAAGATTTGTGGTGTGCAATGCTTAGATCACAACACTGAATTTTTTTCAACCTGCAAAATTTTTTGATGCTGTTGACTACTGAATTCTCTATAAGTTTAATAAATGAACCACCCAGTTCCTGTAGGCAATGGGTTAATAACTAACCAGTGGACCAACTGGGTGAAGTCCTGTCCAAGAGACTGGGTAATTGAGGATTAATGCCTTACCTAGGGTGCACCACATGGACTCGGTTTTGAACCTGGGGCCCCCAGGTTATGAGACCACAGCTCAACCACCGAGCCATTACATATCCTTTCATTAATATCCCACTGTGCATTTTTTGACACGTGTCCCTTGCCATATTTGCGATATCATCTATGGATGTCTATTGCCAATGGCAGTAATGCCCTTTTTGCACTGAGCCAACATTTTTTACCTTGCCCTGCTTGAAGGGTCTTGCAGTAAAGAAAAATAGAAGAAATTCAATCTTCCAAAGAAATCGACCTCTTACGCCCCCTCACTAAAAGAGCATGCAAAGTCAGGAGCATAAAAGAGTGCAAGACAGAAATCCATGAATTATAGATTTTTTGATTGATTACTTAAAAAGGAAAATACAGTGTCACCCTTTCAACTCAATTTATTATTGTCATGGCTGAGATATTGCTATCTTTCATATATACTTTATGAAATTTTGATGTTGCTCCTGAAAATGACGTAGACACATGAAATTGAAAGTTTCTTTTAAAAAATTTATGAAAAAAAAATGAGTCTACATACATGTACTCTTCTGTAGTGGAATTCGATAATATATCTTGGATTTTGGGCTTCTTTTTTTTGGATCTAATAACTGCAAGACCCTTAACCCATAAGTGCCCATGAAGCTTGAAATGTGTGCCATAGGCTTGTATTTGTTTTATTTACTTTGAAAGAAATTTTTTAAAGTAGAAACTAGAAAACCAAGTCCTCCAAATTTCCCATCAAGAGCAAGTAATCCCTAGTATTGTGATATTGGTTGATGTGCTTTTGAAAGAGTGCACCATGTATGGCTGTGTGTAACTATCCTCAGCAGTTTTTGTTTTCAAAGTGGTATGATTTTTTTTTTTTTTGCCTCTGTAAACCATATCAGGCCTATTTCATACAGTAAATTTTCGAAAAGAGAAGAGGGTAAAATGTGTTTAGATAGATTAAAAACATGAATGAACGAAAGACATGGAGCAAACCCTTCGTTCACATAGAAAAACCATGTAGCAAAGATTTGCCTTTGACAACCTTGTTGCCAATCTAAAGCCTGCAAGGCCTATTTTCTTATCTATGCATACAATTATAAAGAGGAAAATTTTCCATTGCATCAGAAATTGACTCCAAATGTGCAGTGATTTTTTTTTCTTTCTCCTTTTCGGCCAAAGACTGGTCTTTTGGCAATTCAAAGACATTCCAAAAACATTCCAAGCTGCGAGATGCATCTACATGGGCATTTATGGGTTAGAGAAATTTGATTTTTTTGTTGTTGTCTGCCTTGTATTTTTGATCCATAGATTGTTGTGAAAATATTGATCATCAATAATTCAGTGTTTGCTCATAAATATCTGGAAATCCATGGCAGCATAACTCCATTGATTTTTAGATTAATATTACCTGGATGCTTATGTATCAGATTGTAAAAAATTAACTCCTTGTGCAATATTATTTTGTTGTTTATATCTCCCCAAACTGTGGTTTGATATGAAAGTCTATAATATCGCCCACTACTCTATGCTGTGCTGTGCTGATGTGGAGCTTTTGATGCGATTCCATTATTTTCTGCACAGATGTCTGACTTTTTGTGTGCCACCCCCAGAAAAAGAAAAATTGATAGAACCCAATTCCCAATTTTGTTTTCCACTAGTGCTCGTGCAACTCGTGAACCTTTCAGAAAAGGCTGTCCCCTGTTGTATGACATTTGAAATTGGAGTTGTTATGATATCGTACAAGCTTCATGGGATTCTACTTAAGAATAACATAGCAACCGCATGGAGAGGGAAAGATGTACTAGTGCATGGAATTGGATATTGAATATCTGAAATTCTATGTGTTGTATGTTAGCCCACAAAATCCCAATGCAGCGATGGTAGGCCTTTCATTACATGTCTAGAAATACGAATACTTACACTGCAAAAACCAGGGTGTTAATTCATCACCATCTCGGTATCCATATTGGGCTACACCAGATAAATGTTTAAACGACACCAGTTTCGAATCAAACTGGTGTTGTTTTAACACTTCTCTGGTGTAGCCCAATATTGATATCGAGATGGTGTTGGATTAATACCCTGATTTTTTTCAGTGTACCTGCAGTAGGGCAGCACAATGTTCCGATGATATGAAAATATTGCAATCTTGAAAAAAAAAAAGGAATATTAACTCTCAATTTTATAAACAGTTTTCTCCAAAATTTTCTCAATTATTAATCAGTACTGCTTTTACACAATGATTATGAATCTTTATATTCTTGTATTCTCGTTATTTTCAAATGTGCTATGAATAAGTAGACAGTTCTTCAATGAAATTTGTTGTTTACATAGGTTTGGATATCTTCTTTTTTGTTCACAGAATACTGATTTTAGAGCAAGTTGTATTTTAATGGTGTAATTTGTGGCATCCAAATTTTTAATATATTGTGTATTTAAAATTCATTTCCATTATTATTTCATTCGCACAAGTTGACTTTGATAAGTACAATCCCTCAGATTTGAAAACAAATTCACTATTCGTATCCCCAAAATTAACTTAACATTGTTGTTTGTTTGTTTGTTTGTTTGTTGTTTTTTTTTTTGGGGGGGGGATACATCTTTACCGAATGATGTTCCTAATAACCAATTACAATAATATGCACAATAATTGTAACATTGTTGTGTGTTTTTCAGAGTTTACTTACTATGTGTGTTTTTTTTAAAATAATTTTTAAAAAGTTGCTGTGAAGTGTTCTCAATATTTTTTTGTCTGATTCCTTTGAAAAAAAAAAACCAACCAAACCTACCTCATTTTACATGGCCTTATGAAATATGATGTTCTGTTGGAAAATGTAATTGATGTCGACTTTAACTGAATGTTCCATTCACAGAATTTCTTCCACTCGGGTACACTCCATGCAATTGTTCGTGAATACTAATAGGCAATGAAGTGTGTTGTGGTTGCATACATTCTTTATACATTTTTATTTTTTACCAGTACATGTATGTTGATTTGATTAATTTGACTGTATTCCCTGTTTTGGGGGTGGGATGAAATTTCATGTTACTCTTGTTAGTATGGTGTTTGCCATTTATAGAAAAATCAATGTTTTATTTATCTTTGAGTAGTCATATTGCTAAATTTTAGGTTTTAATGAAAGAAAAGCTCCTTGATATGAGCCTGTATTGCATTTTGGTAACTTGTCTTATTAGGTACTCTGCCCTGATATCAAGTTAAATTGAATAAAAGCAGAACAATAAAAGAAATATCAGTGAATGTTTGAAGAAAATCAGGTCACAATGGATAAGAAATTTATGATTTTTTCAGTTTTGAAGATTACTACAAAATTTGGAAACATGATTTCATTAGTGGGCAGCTATATACATTTGTGGTATTGTAAATGAAATCATAGAATCAACAAAATGCATAGTAATCTGCATGATTTCAATAATTCATAACATTCCTAGTACTCCCCGTCAGATTTTCTCAAACTATAACTGACCTGTTTCTTTTATTTTCCTGCTTGTATTCGAATCAACTTCATATGTCACGATGGATTTCGCCCTTTAATTGATACAGAGTGTAGACTGTTCTTAGATCAACGTCCCTCTGTTGTACAAGGGGTTTCTTTATTCCACCTGAACTCATACATGTAATAATATAATCTAGTTTATTGATCAATACGAGGAAATTTGAAATTAGATTAAGGTGCACCTGAGTAAATTTATCTGGGGCGAATCCACCACTCAATTTTTACGCTTACATTGCATTTCAATCTTGGTCTTGTTTCAGTATGGATTTGTGAATTTATTTATGATTGCTTATGCATATTTTTCCTCACAGATGCGCTGCTAATTTTGCTTATTACTCTTTAAATGGCCCCCAAATATTGTTTGTTTGGAGCCAGAAGGGCGTTTACTCTGTACAAATGATGGGACTTAATGCCCTTCTGGCTCCAATAGACGATATCATCCCAAGTCTACCAGTGTTGGATGCATTACCTATGAGACACAGTGTAAGAAACATTGAAGCTTTGAAGTCTATCTTGATAGTATCTCTCTTTTGTGTAATGCATATCAGAAACAACGTCTGTGCATTTTTGATACGCCCTTGCTTCAGCTAGCTCTACCCATCCATCCAGATTATCAAATAAGCGTCTTCCTTCAAACATGCATTTGGAAATTTCCTTCTAAAAAGCATGTCATGTGGGGCGAGCGCATTGTGAGCTAAAGTGAATATTGCCAATATTTTCCCTGGGGTAGTGCAAATTATTCCGGAGGTAATCGCATTACGCAGCCTCGCCACCCTCTCTGTGTTGTATATTCATTGTCGTTTGGTCGGGCAGCATTACGTGACTTCTAACTGACCCATTCCTTCCTGTTTGGACAGGCTGGACGTTGGTCAGTAATGGACGGTGGTCAGCGCTTGTGGACATTAGATTGTCCAGGTCAAGGAGTGTAACACATTTGCACCCATATTAGATTTAGCTATGGATGGACAATCGTGTATGCTTTCAACACACTTTGCCCATATCCCCTGCAAGAAATTGCAAAGTGTGTTTGAAGTGAAGTGTTTGAAAGAAAATAGATTAATGTATTCCAGTTTTTGTATATACATGTTAAAAAAAATAATTAGCACTGTGTGATATACAGTCAAACCACTTTTCTGTGATTCACTTGCAAGCTTTTTTTTATATACTAACACAAGACAATCACATGTTTTTCTGAAGTGGTATGGATAGTTGTAGGCTAATTTCTGGTTAAATTGATGTTTTCCCTGTTATGAACTCTATTTCAGCTTTAGTATATCATTTGTTTGGAGCCAGAAGGGCATTAACTCTGTAAAAAAGATGGGACTTAATGCTATTCTGGCTCCAAGCAGACAAATTTATTAAATATATTGGGTATAGACTACATTGTAGATTCCATCTTGCTTATTAGAAATAAGGGAGAGTTTCAGGGTACCAATCACAAAAATTTTTTGCTCTGTATGTTAGGGGATCCATGTCGTTATACTATATTCAAAATATGGGCCTCAAATATTAATTCTATAAAAAGATATTGCAATTTTAATTACACTCTCTATAAGCGTAAAACCGACTCGTGATTGGACTACTTGACACACCCGTACTCGCTCGCCAAGATAAGGGCTCGCGCGGAACTAAACTCGGAGTTTGGTTCCGTGCAAGCATTTTCATGTTATCCTTTTTCCCTTCATACTCCTTAACTGTTGACCGATAGACAATGCCAGATAAAGTTCTTTGAGATTGATTTTATACTTTCTAGCGGTATACAAATTATTTTTTCAGATGAATGGTACACTTTAATGAATTGATGATCAGACATTTTCTCCAGGTTTTTTTGTTTTTGTTTTTGTTTTTGTTTTTGTTTTTGTTTTTGTTTTTTGTTTTTTGTTTTGTTTTGTTTTGGTTTTTTCTTCTTTTGGGGGGGGGTAAAAGATATAGGTTTATTGTAGTTGTGATAGAGTTTCAGGTTAGGTTGGGTTTAGGGGTAGTTATATTAGCACCATGGTTGAAGATAGCAATTTAACCCTTTTCATGTCATGGGCAGCAAATAACACCTTAAAAAAACAAATGTTAATCTACTGAGAGTTTCTGTTAAAAGTGGGGATTTCTTTCTTCATGAAATAGACATGAATATATATTCATTGTGAGGCTTGTTCCTGTTGAAGATATCTACATGTATCCAAATTCCACATTGAAATAAATCTCTAAAACCCAACATTTTACTATGAAAAAACCCCCTTATTTATGATAATTGTGTGGAGTAATTGTCACCAGAGCATGCCTTGTACAGTCATCATCTGTCCATCAATCTAACTTTGATTTCTGCAATTAGATTGGGGGGGGGGGGGGGAGGAACTCAATCTAGAAGGGATTTCCATGTTCCAGTTGAGATGGCATATTCATATTAAATGTTTCCAGGGTCATCATCATATAAATTTATGCCTTCTGTCAGGTTTATATATCCCAGTTCATATTCTCGTCTATTTCAATTCAATTATCCTCACTCATTGTCGGATAACATACAGCAGGACATGGCTTTACATGTTAATTGGCATTCATTATTGATAGCTGTTGCAGTTTTCACCTCATGGCAGGATTGAAAAATACTCAATATGATATAGGCTCTACAAATTTGAAATTCAATTATTCCTGAATATGGGAGCAGTGTTAGAAAGGGGGAAAATAAATCTCCAGAGATTAGAAATTTGAAATGTCGGCTTTTTCGATATCTTTACATGTATCATTCATTCAGCAATTTATCATTTACATATAGATTGAAAATTATGGAAAATAGCCTTTTATGCTCTGTTTATACCCACAGATAGGTGAGAAACGAAACCCGAGTGTATTTTACAGAAAAGCTAATCCTGTTACTATCGGACTATCAGCTTTTTGAGATCATCTAACATTACTTATTCAGAAAAAAAAGTATTATTATATGAGGAATATTAGAGATGGGTTAGGACACTATTCAAAGAACCTCAAAGAAATATTTGGCTGGTTTAGGAAGATATGTTTTCTTTTTTAATGTACCAATGCATAATTTGGAGTTTTGTTCATTCATATGAATAAGACGTATTTGTTGTTCAATCTTTAAACGTTCCTTTAACATTTTTGCCTACAACAAATTTGGTGCTACAGTTAACTTCGCCTAAGTTGAATCTGTTAGGACAACAAAAAATAGTTCGACTTACGCAAAATTTGACTTAGGAAATGTAAATAACACATATTTTGCAAAGTTTGGTAAAAAAAACTGATTCGACTTAGGGAAAGTTCGACTTATGCAACTTCGAATTATGCAAGGTTAACTGTATTTTCAGGAAGAAGAAACAGTTGTTTGTCAAACATTTACATGTAGGTTTAGATAATGCCTGTGAATCACTCAGAAATGCAAGTATCAAGTGTACATGTTTTACAAGTCTAAAAACACAGATAATTGTTATTATCATGTTTTAAAAATCATTAATTTGCTTTGGATCTCTTTCATTTCTTAGCCTAGACGTATATGTAAGCCCCTTCTACACATCAGTGCGTCGCATTTAACGGGTGAACCAGTTTAGGTGAACCCTTCATTCCATGTGCAATATGACAATCAAATTTTAAATCCAGTTGTCATAACCCTGCCAGAGGCAATATCAGTGAGAAGTTATTGCTTTCTCTTCCCCCTTGAACTTCAAACACATTAAAGGGGTTCCCTCACCAAAATGTAGTTTGCTTTGTACATTTGGAGTTTGATTCCACTATATTACTACATGTATATTCAAATATCATTATCAGCTTCAAACGTTACTTCTATTAAGGGATATTGCAAGTTTATACTCTAAATAGAGGTGAAAGTGACCAGCATTACTAGTTGATGCTTCCCTACGTGCAGGCATGGGACCTAAAGAAAACTTCTGTGTGGGCTATGCATATGAAATCATCCAATATTATCCTTACGCTCTTTGAATCCTTAGAGATAAAGTTGAGTTCTGGTCCTGCGATTACATTGTGAAAGAAACTGTCTCAATTGGGAAAGGTTGATCATGTCTGCATAGGAATTGTTTTATACTGTGAGGTTTTGGAATCATGAAAATGATAAGAAATAGACCGAATCTCACTGAAAAACACATGTACTGCACACTGAAATGGGTATGTGGGACTGCACACACAAGTGGCATGAATGTTCGGCCCAAACATTTCAGCTATTTCTCGTCATATTTCGATTATGAGGGCATTTGAAGAGCTATCCTTTTCAGGATTTCCTTCGAAACTGATGTAAAGGAATCAGAAAGCTCACAAAATCATTTTTCTTCTCTCCCACACAGTAAAAAATATTTTAAACAACTCTTCAAAATTTTTAAACAACGCTGTTGAAGCCGGTCACTCTAACAACTTGTTTAAAATGTTAAACAACCAAGCTTGTTTAAACTTTAAACAACCTGTTGTTTAAAATTTTTAACAATTTTTTAAACAACAGCTTTTAAACAACTAGGTTGTTTAAATTAAGTTGTTTAAAAACACACAGTTGTTTAAAACTTTTTGCACAACTATTGTTTAAAAAATTTATTGTTTAAAAAAAATTGTTTAAAACATCTAGGTTGTTTAAATTAAGTTGTTTAAAACTTTTTGCACAACTATTGTTTAAAAAATACATTCATAGTTGTTTAAAACACTATACAGATATGATGTGTTTAAACATACACAGTTGTTTAAGGCTGTTGTACACTAGTAAGTTCCAAATGCCAGAGCTGACTGACTTGTTCAGAGGTAAGCATTTAGACTAAATATATTGTAATCTGATCGAGTTTATACTCAAGACATAGTTGTGCTGCCATGACATCTACATGATGTCTAGATCTAGACTACATCCACAAAATAAATTATGATGTAGACCTGGAACTTTGCAGCGCAGCGCAGTTTAAGTTAGTTGCACACATACAGTATAGGACCGGACCGGACCGGACCCACGCGCGCATTCACTGTGTGTGCAACTTAAACTGCGCTGCGCTGGCCTGGAAGGGCGACTTGCAAAGTTGCAGCTAGGTCTAAATCATAATTAATTCTGTGACTGTGGCTTAGATCTAGACATCATATAGATGTCATGGCAGCACAAATATGTCTTGAGTATAAACTTGATCAGATTACAATATATTTAGTCTAAATGCTTACCTGTGAATGTATCAATCAGCTCCGGCATTTGGAACTTCTGCAATATTGCAACCACAAAGTCATCCGCCATGATGAAGCCGGCCGTGTTTGGCGGAGAAGGAAACCCGTCTAGCGCGTATTTTCAATCTTTTTAAACAACGTTGTTTAAAAGATTATCATTGGTGTCTTAAACAGCGGTTGTTTAAAATACAAGGTCCATCTTTTAAACAACATTGCTTAAAATTTATACAACACAATTTTAAACAGCGAAATTTTAAACAGCATTTTTGCTGTGCAGAACTCAACCTTCCCTTTAACCATTTGAATGTCTTGTATATTTTTCTTGGGGAAGGAGGGGAGGGGGGGGGCTGATCTTTTAAATTTTTTTTAGCAATACACAAATCATTTTAGCAACGATTGGTTCCCTTTAAAATCAAACATTTTTTTTTTACTGATTATGGAGAATGTATTTGTAATATGGAGTGAATAGTCAGTAAAGTATTCCTATCCCACTGTGTTTGTGCAGTATGTATTCATGTGTGATATGCTAATGTTTGATCAATTGCTCATTCTGTTTAATATTTTAAAGTGAAATGGAATAAATCAATTGGAAATTGCAAGTCAAGGGTAAAATTGAGGGTTACAGTGTTGTAGTTTTAAAAAATTAGATACTTTAGACTCTATAGGACTCTCCCTTAGCCCATAGCAGTACAGTGTCTCCTTTTAAGTGAAACTTTTGACCAAAAATGCTAGGAATTACACATTATACATGAGCAGAAAGAGAAAATGCACTTAAAATTTGAGTCCATTTTTAACGCAGTACCATTTTGTTGTTCTCAAATAAGAGTGATTTAATTGTAACTAATAATTAAAGTCTCTCAACTGGCAATACAGAGTAAAATATATAATCACTATTTTTGCATGTTAATTTTTCTGTTAAATTTTGCAATTTTTATTCGCATTTTCAAACTATATTAGGAAAAAAGAAAATTTTTTGCCAATTCGAGGAGGGAAAGCTGATTAATTTTAGACCTTAACACTACATTTACACTGCTACACACATGTATGTGTCAATTTAGTGTGCAGTGAATGATAGTCATTCAAATATATGTTTTGGAAAAATTTTTTGTTTTAAAAGTAAATCTCATTTTGGGAGGGGCGCAAGAGATATATATATGACTACTATGATTTTGAAATGCCACCCCCAAAACTTATTATTAGAGTTTTGTATGTAGGGCCAATTTTGCTTCTCCTATATAGTCCCATGAATCTGAAATAGTAGTAAGGTTCAAGAGCATCTCCCCTCCCCCACTGCTCCCCCAAACATCCCCCCCCAAATTCACGCACACACAAATGAGAATTAATGGACCCCACAGTCACATCACTATGAAAACACTGGCATGCCAAATCCCATTTAGATGCATTAGAAACTCTTCACCGTGCTATAGAAAACGAGATTGATTGCAAAGGTGTAGTAGCACGGTTATATGTGATGGGGATTGGCCGATGATTCACAATTGAGTCAATAAGAAAGGGAGAAATATACATGAAGGAATGTGATCGTGAGTCAGCCCCTGTAACCGTGCTCATGAAATGTAAAGAGGCCAGCGACTACGGTTCGAGGTGTTCCAGTACGCTGTAGATGGATGGAGACACACACGAAATTGTGTATTTTTTCTACCTGTGGAATAGAAAACATGAGCCACTGCTGAAAAGATAAGCATCCTGAATTGAAGAAAATTCATAAAGTAGCATTTACTTTCATCCATAGACACGCCTGTTTATGCCTGTGAGATTGGCGCAAAATAATGTTTCAGACATTTAAAAAAAATGTGTGGAGATGTGACATAATGTGATTTGTTGCTTGAAGTCAACTCTGAAAAGCATCGTCTTTCAGCCATCAACAATACTGACTTGCTGGAAAACCATGTCTTCACATGTATTATTCTGGTTATTTCCTAATCTGTTTTTTTTTTTTCTTCATACAAACAAGGTAGTTAGTGGTAAATTGTCCAACCAGAAGCATGTTATTCCTTATAATAATACCTTCACCAACGTACTTGGTAATTTGCCAGTATTTCTCAGTGTTGAAACAGGACAAGTACTTCTTCGCAATATAATTGCCGATAAATATTTTATAAAAAGAAATGAATATGCAGATTACACAGGAAAGATAAGATGTTGCAAGCAACAATGGTAGTGGGAAGGTCTCGTGGCAAATATTCAGGAAATAATTGCAATATTTCTGCTCCTAAATGACACAAAAAAAGATTAACCGAAACATGACAATTAAAATGAATTTGGCTGCAGACAGTTGACCTTTTGAATACTGCACTACTTTCAAGCAATTCAGTGATCAAATTCAGCATTGTATACAGTAGATACACTCGTATTCCCCGTGGTTAAGACGAAAATCAATGCATTTTCTGGACGTGCGCCTCGGAATAGTTAACTAGATCAATGTTGTACTATAAATGCTGTGTTTATTTTAGCTATTGAGTGGAGAAAAGGGCTATTTATATATAGGACTCATTCAGAAGGACCATAAAAGTAGGTATGGTAGACATTGCATTGCATCTTTGATTTGAGGAATTTTTTTCAAAAATATAATGTGGCAAAACTACCCCTTCCATGCTATTACAATGTTGTAATTGCTCAGTTCTGGGAAATCTGCTGCATTTGGTGAGGAAGATTTGCAATTACAAAGGTTAAAGGGATTCGGTAACTTTGTGGAGGCTTGATTTAATAAATTTTTGAATTTTGGTATCTGTCTTGTATAATGATGTTAGGATAATAAATAGCCAGGCATAGAAAGGTTTTCAAATATATAATGCTAATATTAAGATATCTATGACTGAATACTCCCATTAACGAAAGCATATGGCCATACGCTTTAGTCTAACACTGGGTCTATGGGGGAAAATGAGTCTGGCATTTCTGTTCACTTACATATGTTTACTTTTGTGAAGCACATGATGACTTTGAAGTGCTTTTTTTCCCCTGGGCTTCATTTTTACACCATATTACATACACTGATTGCATGTAAGGCTAGGCAGATTTTATCAAGCCTCTACAAATTTACCAAATCACTTTAATTCTGTTTGTGCTTGAACCCATTCCTTAGTCATGATAGTTCAATTAAGATAGTTTACTTTACTATCATCAAAAAATACAATTGTGAACACTTTATGGTACTGGTTAAACTGTAATTTGTTCTGAATTTGTATACTTGGGGATAATTTTTTTTTCTTCCTGTCCATGTAGGCATCAACACATCTAATTATGGAATTAAACCTTGCCTTAACTTAGTGTGCTTTTTAGAAATCTAGCCAATATATGCATGTCGCTTTTTTTCCCCCAGCCATTAGTTGATGCCGAACCTAGGTTTGTCCTCATGATTTGTGTAGAAATATGGATTCATGTATTAGATTTTCCACAGGTTCATAATTTTGAAGTTTCATAATTCTGAAATTGAATGTATGCCCTATTTCATTGTCAGAATTATAAACGTTTGGAATAATGAATCCTATTTCATTTTCGGAATTACAAACTTCTGGAATACTGAACCTCTTTCATTTAATTATTTTTCAGAATTTTGAAACTTGGGATAAATGGAGGTATAGGAAATGTGTATTTTGGAATTATGAACCTTCAGAAAAGTGAGTGCTACCCCCCCCCCCCCCAGAATACACTCGGAGGCTTCCTAATTTGGAAATATATGTGTGAAAGATGGATACGCTCCATAAAATTCAGGGTTCAATGGCGCATGCACTTGGCCATTAAAATTACCTCTTAGAAGCTAATGGCACCCTGGATTATGAAGATAGTCCTTTGCATAGTCATCTATTTTAATCCTTATCAAACCAGTTTGAATAAGTCTGGTGGAAAGTTTTAATCACTGCCTTGGCACTAATGTCCTTTGGCAAGACATTAATCTTCATTTGCCACTCTCCACCCAGGTGAAGTGAATGGGTACCTTGCAGGAAGAAATTGATGCTTTAGCAACTTCAGCACCTTATCATGGTAGCTTTGCTATAGCTGGGGTAATTGCAGGGTCCTCAGGGAGGATAGCGTTTATAATGATGAGGCTATCCTCGGTCAGCAAGGCTATTGTTTTCGTTATCATTGCTTGTATCATGGAAAGGCTATAAGAGTCAGAAAACTTTTATTTTGCAAACATTTTTGCTTTCAATTTCTTTAATCTTTACTGATGATTTAGAAGTTGAAGAAGATGATCCATTCTTCATAACAACATTTGTTCTTTTATTTGGGATTCTTTCATATCTGGCTTGCTGAGATCCAAAATGGGATTAACTGTTTTGTGTGTAATATAATAATGATTAATAATAAACATTTTTGTATAGCACATAACACATAGGCAAATTTGCATGTCTCTATGCACTTTAAGAATAGAAAACAATTTTATACAAGAAAAGAAAAAGAAGAAAAAAAAAAATCTAATATGAGTTATTCTCTCCTGACTCTCAGCTGTAGATTAATGTTAATTGCTTTTTTTCATAAATATAGTCATATAGTTTCGTTAATTGGCTTAAGCCACTTTGCGAAACCAGAGACCAGTATTATAAATGCCATTTTTAATATTTTAAAAATTCCTCTCTTGACTGTCCGCTGAATTTTTCGAGGTCAGGATGACCCAAATCCATTGGGGAAATGCCATCAATTAGTGCTTTCTCCATGACTGCCCCGTGACCACTCCACTAATTGCATAATTCAGCATCTTGAATACATCTAGAAGCAGTGGTGTACATACAGCGGAGCTCGTGTCCCCCCCCCCCCCCCCATCAAACGGCAGAAGAAAGAACAGAGAGAGAATGGGAAAGAGGAAAAGGGAATGTGAAAAGAAGATGAATGTACCCCCTTCCCACACCCTCCCCTTAATTGTTAGCCTTGTTAAAGGGCAATCCAACCTTGGTAATAAGATGATTTGAGTGAAAGCAGAAAAATAAGAAAAACAGGACGGTGAAAGTTTGAAAGAAATCGGACAAGGAATAAGAAAGTTATAGATGTTTGAAAAATGAGATCACTACATCTATGCGAATCTCAAATTGGCAATTTGGTGAGTCAATTGTGACATTTTTGTGGACAACTCTCCCATTTGCCATACACCAAAAATATCATTAATTTGCGGTTTTCTTCGAGGCGCTTTTACCCTCGGGGCAGTATTCAAAATATATTGGAGATAGCATATTGTTATAGGTCCTCATGAACGAAAAGATCCTACTGAGTAATGCATTTTGAAAAAAAGTGACATTTTAGTCATTTTGTGTGTTGGAGCGAATGGGGGAGTTGTCCACAGCTACATCACAGTGACATTACCTATTCGGCCAATTTGAAATTCCCATATGCATAGTGATTACAACTTTCAAAAATTCATAACTTTCTTATTGCTTGTCCGATTTCGTTCAAACTTTCACCAATCTGCTTCTCTGATTTTTCCTCTTTCTTTCAAAGCAACTTGCTATAAAGGTTGGATTTCCCTTTAATTCATGCCTTGTCCATAGGACAGGTCCCCCTCCCCCATGATGCTAGTGCCCCCTGAATGGCTAAGCCCTCACTACGCCACTGTCTAGAAGTGTCCATTTGTACACGGTCTTGACCTAATAATAGAAGAAGTGTACATTAGTAGGCCTACAGGGTCTTGATCTAATCAGATGACGTTTTATCTCAAGAATTGTGTCAAGGCCCAGTCTTCGTCTTTCATCTCCTCACTCTACGACTTTTCATCATCTCTCACGATAATACAACGAATGCAGGCTGTCAGGCCCTTGTCATTTTTCATTACTAGGGTTGTTGAGTATTCTGAAACCATTTAGGTGGCACACAATAATGTATATGAACCTACATAGAAGTAGAGCAATGGGGCTAAACAGGAGGCCTGTATTTTGCCTCTGCGTAGAGCCAGGAGTGTGTTTTAAAATTTCTCTATTAACCCTTTTAGGACATGAATTATTTAAGGGCTAAATTGATCACATTTTGTTCTTCAAATTATAATAATACTTTTCCTTTAGTGCTGCATGGTTCTAATATTAAGGTGTAATGTCTTTGAAAACAATACATGGTTAAGAATTTTATCGAAAAGTTGAAAAAAATGGCAAATTTTCATCAAAAAACAATGATTTTAAACCTCTCAATGTGTTTCCAATTGAAGGATTTTAAAGCTTATTCTGGTTTTTAAAATTCCTGGCATCAAATGCAATATGGTCATGCAACAAAAATGGATATAGTGTGTGCAGAAATTTTTTTGCTCTTTCTACTCATGCATCTTGTATATTTTTTAGAGCTCTGAATCAAAAGTTATTGAGCCAAACCACAAAATGTGGTAAATTGTCTCGAAAGGGTTAAAGGGAAGGTTGAGTTCTGGGAAAGGTTAAAAAAATAATGTGTGAGCTTCTCATTCTTTTTTTGTTAGTTTGGAAGATTATCGTAGTAGATATGTCCCCTGAAAAGGATTGCTCTTCAAATGCTCTCACAATCAAATTATGACAAGAAACAGCTGAAATGTTTGGGCCAAACATTTCAGTGTAGTTCCATATACACATCTCTGTGTGCAGTGCATGTGACTCTGGGCTAGGCTACTCTCGGCAGGATTGAGTCAATTTCTTATCATTTTGGTTATTCCAAAACCTTACAGCATTTCTTATGTGCTATATATAATCAACCTTTCCCAATTGCTTTTAGATAGTTTCTTTCACAATTCAGTCTCATGACCAGAGCTCAACTTTATCTTTAATTTTTAAAGCAAAATGTTCTGAATTACCACCCTTCTGGGCCTCTCTCTCTCTCTCTCTCTGTCAGCAAATGGTATGATGGAATAACGAACATTAATTTGAGATTGAAAATATCATTTAATGACATTAGTGGATTTATTGGTGCTCTAGAAGGGTTACTAACTTATCTATTATGGGATGATCACATAAATGATTCGACAGTAATGATAACAATAAAATTGTTCTATGTAGAAAATGCATGGGGCTCTCCGATGTATGCCAATGAGCCCTCAGCACAGATTTTCTCCGATCCCTAAACAATTTAATTGTTATCGGTTAGCATTATTGTTGATATGTGACCTGGGGAGCGTTTCATCAAGCATTTTGTCAGTGCTTTCAACCGACAACTGTTATAAGCTACTGAAATCCTTGCATCTGATTGGCTGAGAACAAATTTGTCAGTAAAAATCACTGACAAAACACTTGATGAAATGCTCCCCTGGCCTTTATGTTTAGGACAAATATGTCTCTGACTTTCCCCCAGTCCATCGGCTTCAGCTCTTTCCCTCTATCTTTCTCAGGCATTCTTTCTCCTTTATCCACCCCATTCTCTAACCTCCCAACCTTTCCCTTCTCTTTCACATTATCCACCCTCCTCCCACCTCCTCATCTCTCTCCCTCTTTCCGTCTCATTTTTTTTTTTTAATCATTCATTTGTCCTTCCTATCTCCTGCCTCATTTTTTTTTCTCCCCAGAGCCTCTCAAACCCTCTATCCTATGACCATTTCTTTTTTACAGGAATCGATCCTCTTTTTCTTCCCCACTCCTAATCGCATTCTAATTTTCTTTTCTTTTTGTGATGAGAAAATAACGTCAGATGTTATGTATATATCATAACTTCCAGAAAAGAGTAAAATATGCATTTCTCCGGACACTTTGGCGCACATCAGCACTGTCACAGATCTCAATAATTTAACCAATATCTATTCCAACAGAATTATAGCTTCAAGAACTTGAAATTTGTGTCATTAAAGTACCCATTCACACAAGCAGAAATTGTACAAACTACAAAATAGCTTTAAATTAACTTTTTTTTTGCAGGGGGTCTGAATCTTCACTTTCAGAGTTTGTATACATGGGCCCCCCTGCTAAATTTTAAATTTTGCAGTTTCAAAGTTACAATCGGGGTCACACATGTACCAGGCTCATTTGAGTGTCAAGCCCTGCAAAACATAAGGCTTTCTCCATCTGAAAGGGGTAGTGGGACTCTTCTTTTGAAGAAGAAATGTCATAGAAGTTAGAGAATGCATGTTTGTTTCTTTTCTTTTCTCCAGGACTTACTCGGTGAAGGAGAAGAAGAGCATGAACCTGGGAGGAAAGGAAATAAGATTCACAATGCCACAAGGGTAAGGATACCACTTCCATTATTCTTCAAAATATCGTCTGTCGAGAGCCAGAAGGGCGTTAACTCATATACTCTAACACAGAGTTAACGCCCTTCTGGCTCCAGACAGACAATATGATAGTTGTGTTGTTTGTAATAAAACACTCTGGATGAGTGATTATGTTTATATATTGTATCGTTTGTAATTTCTATGTATAAATTGACCCTTTCGGCGTGTCTTTATATACTAATGGATGAATGTAGTTAAAATATACATTTTTTATACTTTATTCATGATATATAACACGTACTACAAAGTGCACACAGGCTTGATACACACTGTATGTTTCAGATTTGAAAATTAATCGCTTTTACCAAACCACAAGGAAGTTTCAATCCTGATATTATGCAGATTCTGTAGTAAACTCATTTTTTCTTTTTTTTTTTAAATTTCAGTATTATCCCTTCATACATGTATCAAACTGTTATCCATTGGTTCACATAGAATATCTTTTGATGAATGGGATGACATCTGAAAGTGCTTTTTGTCCACTGAAAAAGGCACTTTATAGATCGCTAATAATGATAATAAATACATAAACAGTACATTAAATGTTTCTTAGTGCCACCATAACATTGACATTTGTTTATAAGAAATTGTCAGCTCTCAGACTCTCATTAAATACACAAGATTCTCATGGAGCAAAGAAATAGCATGAATAAATGCATTCAGAAACATCTTTTCAAATATTGTTTGTGAATCTCGTACCCTGTATTCTAAAATAGCATTGCTGTTATAAATCTGGATTTCTTGAATTGAAATCAAGCAGATGCAAGATTAATTGTGGACTTGTGGCAGCTGCATCGCTCTTCCTAATATATCACACACGCGCAGGAATTATAGCCCAGTTTTACCATATCATATTCCGTCTGCTGCTTACTCCCACAGAAATTGAAGGAAAATGCTGCAAGTGATATAGAAGCATCCTTGAGGATCGAAGATGGGTGGCATTAATTATCACCACCATCTCTCATAAATAGGTTGAATGATTTATTTTTCTTAATCATCCCAAGGATGCTGATTCCTATTGTAAATTCTGTCGGGAATGAAGAAGAATGAATGAATCTATTATTGAATATGCATCAACAAAAGGTTTATTTCCTGATATTGCAAAACAAGAATCCACTTTTTTTTCTTCTTCTTTTTCTTTTGACATTTCATGTCACTTTACAACTCAAGCTCGCTGCACTGATGGGAATTTTCACAAATTATTTTACTGTTTCTAGTCAATCTTTTTTTTTTTTTTTCAAATCAAGTCTTTATTCAATATTTCTCCATAAACAATATATACAAATGCAAAATGTATATGATAACATAAAATCTTATAATACATAAATAAAATGTAGAATTCAAATGAGTTGGATGGGCCTCTGTCCATCACGATATAAAATAAACTTTTCTTGTTGCATATTCATGGTTTCTTCTAACTCTTTTTGATATTCTAATTTCTTTTGAAACGAAGAAAATGATAAAGAGCCGTTTAAACATTTAGTTGAAAATATATAATATTTTACATACAGAATAACAAAATTGAATGAGGAGTAATTACCACCTGGTATGCCGAAGATAAAATCATTAAAAGTCAACTTAATTTCACTTTTAAGAATATGTTTTTCAAAATCATCCAAAAACCTACGTGTAAAGGGGCATTCCCAAAATAAATGGACAATAGTTTCAGTATATACTGAACAAAAAGTACATAAATCAGAGTTGGAAATGCCAACTTGCTTTAAATACTTGTTAACACCGAGTATGTTATGAATTAGTTTATACTGAAAATACCTTAGCTTTGTGGATAAAGTACATTTAAAAGGAATTATATAAATTTTACGCCAGTTAACTATTGGATCTGAAACAATACCTTCCCATTTATTTTGTGAAATTGGAGTTTTAAATATTTTATCAACATACATTTTATGTATAAGTTTACAAACTTTTGTTACCTTTTTCATGCTATGAATAATTTCTAGTCAATAGTTTCTAGTCAATCTTTGTGAAAAGTGCTATAGTGCTGTGGCTGTAGTATGCCCTGTGGGAGAAAGGTTGTGATCATTTCCTCACATAATTGATCATTATTTCTTCAAGTAATGAGTTACGATAGGATGATTTAGAAGGCTCCATTTGATCAGCCTTTTCATTTGATGGCAGTTTGGATCTTGAAAATGGAGGAAAAAACTTTAGCTAGGGTTAGAAATATGTCTGAAGAAAATCTCACAAGGAAATTTCACTTTCTTTTAGAAAAATCTGAAGGAACTCTTGTATACAAAAAGAGTGCTTTCTGCTATGGAATATTCCAACATTTGTTATCCTTGCCAAACAATCACGGAGAAAAGATTATAACCCTTTTAATACAACATTGCATTTTTATTGAAAGCAGATCCTTGGACATGCTGCCATATCGTCTGTTTGGAGCCAGAAGGCCATTAACTCATATACTTTAACACAGAGTTAATGCCCTTCTGTCTCTCAACAGGCAATATGGTATATAATAGAAACAAGATATAGCAGATGCTTTTAACACACACTCTTTTTTTTCTTTACTTGAAATGCTTTTTAAGAGAAAATTGAAAACAAATCCGAGTTGAAAGAAAATATGGTTTGTAATCTTTCTCTAAGGTATTTTATGCCTTGTTGTGACAAGATTTTTCTCAGGATGATTTAATTTCTGAGACCTTGTCCTTCCACATGCTGTATATTTTCTGGATGAGCGTATATGTTGCTTTTATGTGATGTGACGTTGTGATTAATGTAATTTTGAAGCACAGGGCTAGGGGATAATGCAATATATTGCTCAAAATGTCTGAATGTGTGTTTGGTGGAATTAATGGAAAAGAGACAGCATTGTGGAAATATAATGTAAACTAGAAAAACACTTAGTTGATCATCACACTGGCTCACCAAATAACAATTTGTTGTTATTAAATACTCATGTGAAGTATTTTCAAGTTCAAAATATGTATGTAACAATTATAAAGCACTTAGAAGAATCAACACTTGTAAAAGCATAATACAAGAATCAAATATCATTATAACTGTCCTTAATTCTACAATCATCACTATTTTCTTCAACTTGACAACAAAATTGCCTTTAAAAACAAATAGATCTGAGTCATAATTTTCTGCAATTAATCGTTTCATTTGTTCCGATTTATTTAAAAGCATTGATAAATGTGAAAGTATATAAGCTTATGCTTGTATGGCTCTCAGCTGCCAATTGAAGAATTTTCTGAAATGTGCAGTGTTATTATGTATTTATTCATCTTGATCATATAGGGTATTATGATAGGGTACGATTCACATCATGCATTATGTAGTAGGTATCAAGCTACAGTGAGATTTAAGGATATTGTTTTAATGAAGAGGATATTTAGATTGTATTTTTCTTGCCTGTGTATTGCTTGGTCCCTGAACCAGTTGCAGTCTAATTTGACAGGGTGCCTGTTGATGTACATGTATATGATCACTTTGTATGCAAATGGGTGCGTAAATGTCAATGCACGTGGTTTGTATGTGTTATGAAGTACATGTCTCAAAAATGTTTTTTCAGAGAAGGAAAGGACAAGAACCTGACTAGAAGAAAAACCTATTTCTTCTAGAAATAGAGCTTTTCTTATTTCACATATAAATGAAGATGGCTTGTGCATATGAATTGCTCAAGTTGCTTCATGAAGCGTTTGCAGCCTAATTTGAGTGGGTGCATTATATTGCTATATATGAGCATTCTATATGCAAATGGTGCGTAAATGTGAATGTAGTTTGATTTATAGATGTACGTGGTTTGCAAAGATAAAGTATCTATCTCATTAATTTTTTTAAAGAAGGGAAAAAAACCCTGACAAGTATTTAAAAATATCATTGAAATTGATAGTTACAGTTACCAATGGGGTGTTTTTGGAGCACTCAAGCATCCTGTGTGGTAAATATGTTGCTCTATAGAAGTATTTATTATTATTATCATTGTTATCATTATTGTTGTTATTACTATTATATGTTTTTGCAGCAAAGAAACTTCAAGCAGAAATTCATTGCCCTGCTGAGAAAGTTCAAGGTGGCCAGCGATGAGAGCGACACGGAACCGTACCCCTTCGAAGACCAGGACCAGACGCCGATCGATGAGGACTTCCTATACGACGATCTGAGCCTCATCAACTACAGTGACAGCGGGCCGGACATGGACCCCGATGAGATGAGCATCGAGTCTACGCCAAAGCCTGTCCTAAGGTGAGTTAGGTGGCTGGTTGCTGATAATATTGTTGATGATGAAGATTATGAAAATCTCTATATAAGCATGTGGCATAGGGTGTTTGTTAGAAAGTGTCCTTTGGCTGCAAGGCTATCACGTGACACAAGACAAAGGCTGTATCATATTGCGTATTCATGCTTCCCTGCATATACATAATCATTGTTTGTATTGTATTAGCTGTGCACCTTTTGATGCGGAAGACAATCTGAATGTAATCAAGATTGATAACTCGAAACAAAGTTGGCATGAGATTGTACATATGCTCTCTTTCATATTGCAAATATTGCATGCCATCATCTTCTATGTACTATATATGCACCTCCACATTAAATTTTTTTTGGTGGGTTCATAAATTTGTTCTATTGAAGTGCAAGGCATGCAATATTTGTGAAATAAAGATATGAACCGGTTGAAAACTGAGCCAGGGAATACTCTTTTGAAACCTATTTTACATACATGTTATAAGAAAGTAAAACAATCTTTAATAGTAGGGTAATAGTGAATGATAAAGATAATGAATTCTAGTGCCAAAAAAATTATTGTGATTTGTGATGATAGATTGTATGGTTAGAGGTTTATAATTTGTGATGATATAATTGAAAATCTGAACAAAAAGAAATGAAAATCAAATAATGATGATTTCTATATGGATATACTTCCCACTCTTTTTCATACAATTGCACATTTGTTATATAAGGAACTAAATGTTTGAAATATTATAGAACTTGTACTTCTTCAGACGTCACTTTCTCTGAAGGGAATTTCAATCAGGCAGATATCTATTCCCATAACGATTCACTAAGGCTGTTAGTAAAACCTATTCATACCCACAATGACAGTAGGAAAATCTATTGGCCCTAAAGACAAGTGAATAGTCATATTTGAATAGATCAAGGACTTCCTTCCTACCTTTGCTAGCATGCCTCTTCTACTCTTGCTCATCTAATAATCTTTAGGTTTTGAATTCACGCAGTACTTCCTTCTTGAAAACAAAGCCTTTGCATACATATCATACACATTGCATACATATGATATGAACTATTCTTTGTGTCATATTACTTTCTTTTTCAACTTTTACAATGTAATTTAACGATGTAACGATGTAATTTAAGAAGGGTATACTATTAAAAAAAAGGTAAATTAGTTTTTACAAGGTTGTTCTTATTGAAGAATAAAATTGGGATAGGGATACAGAAATGAATGAGAGAATCACCATGTAAATGTCTATGATTGACTGAAGCCGCTAGCGGAATAAGGATATTCAAACAAATTCCCAAGCTCTTTGGAAGTGCATAGAGACAAATAATGTCATATGCACTTCACAAGAGGTTGTTGTTTTCGTTGTCCTTGTCGTCCTCATCCTCGTCGTTGTCCTCATTATCATCATTATTATTATTATTATAATTCATTACAACTGTATTTTCTTTGTTGTCGTATCGCAGACCGTTCTTCTCACAAGGCATTCCTACATCAAGCTCCATGGCTGAAGACATGGAACATGTCGGTCATTCGGAGCCCTCGCCGGACAACAGCCAAGACACGGTCAAGCATACGCAGGTCAGTGATGAACGAGTGTCTTCGACATTTTAGTTTTTTGACAAAGCTTTAATACCAGGTCTCTCCATGTCTTCTTATTGTGTATCAATCACCTGAAAAAAATGCTTTAAAAATTCATACTAGTGTGAAAATTACTTTTCTGTTCATGGGAGCTCTTATTGGAATCATAGATGTAAGAGCAAGGTTTTCTTGCTGCAATTTTCAGTATTTTTTAGTGTTTACCTGAACACTAGTTTCTCTTTTGGAGCTTCCCAGTGCTACTCACCAATCCATTGTATTTTTTTCACCGGTGCTTATATGTAGAAACTCTAGGCATGTAATCTAACATCAGATATTGCCTTCAGCTTTCATATAACTTACAAAATTCATGATATTCTTCCTCCAAAGTCATCATTATTCCGTCCTTCTCTAGGATTTCTACTCCAAGGATGCAAGCATGGAAGAGCTGGTAGTCCCTGAAGGCGAAGAGGACAACAGCCACAGGGTAGGCGACCATCGGAGACAGGGTAGCAACGGGAGCTCCCACAGCACCACCGACGCCAACAAGAACCCCGTTCCCTCCGCCAACGGGGAACGCACCATACCCCTGGGGGGACCCCAAGCAGGGGCGGCGGCAGCAGTGGCAAGGGAGGTGGGGTACAAGAGGAGTAGCAGTGCAGGGAGGGAGATGAAGGGAGGAGGATCGCGAGACGGGGAACACCGGAGAAACAAGTCCGCAGAGAGGTCCAATAGTCTGGGGACAGCAGATAAGAGGGTGAGTTCATCAAGAACTTCTTTTATTGACAAAACCATGATCCTTGCATGATCCTGGGCCCCGTCGTATAATCAGTGCGATTGATTGGTAGCCTGTGTCTCCTGTTGTATAAACATGACGTCTAATGAGCGAAGCTTCAAATCCTCTAAGGGGGTTCCCAAATAAAGAAAGTGACCAGGGACATCTTGCATATTAAAACAGTTGTGATGTAATATAACTCAAAAGATCAAATGCATGTACTAATTGTGTGATTCTGATAGGTTTAGGGTCAAATATGGTTTTATGTTGCATTTGATGTAGACAAAATTTGTTATGCTTGCGGCTCCTTGTGCTTAAAATCAAAATGTTTTGATAAATTTGATTACTAGTCCACTCTTGTAACAGACTGTTTAGCATTTTATAGTTGTTGGTATATAGTGTGTGAAGTGAGGGAGAAGCAATCTGACCTGAAAATTTTAAGTACAGTGTACTTGCAAAAAACATGATATTGGCTTTACAGGCAAGGATATTTGTTGTAGAAAAAGAGCGGCAGTCACAGAAAAGAGACTATAAGTTGCATGCAAGGGATATATACACGTACCTCAAGGAATAAATTTTAGGCATCCTGTATAAAGCTGTCCAGATATGAAGAATGTAAGATTCACAATTATGAGGTTTGAAAGTTGGAGGGCAGGACAGAGAAAGATCTCTAATTTGCTCATTAGGATTAGGAAATCCAGCAGGGATTAAAAAACTATTTTTTACATATTGAGTCATTTTCGGGAGCTTAAAATAATAGCTAAATACTTGCATGAAAAATGGCAGGGAAGCAACTGAAAGACGTCTTAATTGCTGGCTACATCGATCAGAGGAGATGCATTAATTACTGCTAAATGTAATTCTTTCATTTTAAGTCAAATGATGTATTTCCCCAATATTTGTACAAGTTTTGCTGCTTGACTTCACAGAAGCCCAAATTGCCAATCACGGAACAGCTCTCAGAGTTATGGCTGACCGACGAAACAACTCCGGAGAAGATACTTCTCGTAAACATCTCAGAAAAACATGGACAGGTAAGTCCATATTACTTTGTTTACCAACTCATTAACACCTCCAAGAATAGGAACTATTGACATATCCTTAATACTGCTGATACATGTAAGTGGATAGGATGCTGGAAAAGCAGTAAATTGCATACTTTTTTGTATGGTTTTCACCCCAAAACCAATAAAATTGACCTGTTGAATACTTAGACTTCCGAAGATAATTTGGACTGGAGTCTTGCGAACACGGTTGAATTCTCCTCTCTCTTGTTATTGGTTTTTACTGTATTATTCAAGTTTCTTTTTCTTCCCGCTCACTGTGTTATTCATGAAAATTAGAATCTTCGTTTGTTCCTGTGCATATTTCGTTTACTCTGAGCTTTGGGGTGATGAAGGACATGAGACATGATGATTTTCATATTATGAGTAGTTGATTTGTCTTTATGTGAGAGTTGTTCAGGTGTAAAAGAGGAAATAAATATTAACTTTTTAGTTTTTGTTTGATGAGTAACCCTTACCATACCGTCAGCGTCAGATCCCGCCCAAAAATTTGAGTATGGAACATTTCGTTTAGGCTGAGAATGGCTTGAAAATTCTTCATACAGAAACCTATGCCTGCAATATAATTTTTATTCACTATGTAACATATCTTTGCCCAGTTTGCTCATGAAAAAACTCATTGAAAGTTAATATTTAACTCTCGAACGTTCATTTTTGACAACCGCTCAAAAAGCTGGTGGCATGGAAGGGGTTAAAGGTAATAGATAGTTTTGGGAAGCCCTCAAAAACTTTTCGTGATATTTCTTTGATTTTACTTAACAAATAGCAGGGTACTAACATAACTAAGATGCTGTGAAGTTTCTTCCTCAAGTGAAATATTTATGGAATGAGAGGTGAAAAGTAATAAAATCCCTGGCCCAAAAAAGAGGGGATGTAAATTCAAACAACGGCCACACACATTACTCACATGAGGATTGCTGTGTGTTATAGAAGCGCTGGGTTTATTGTGTGGGGAACCTTTGGGTGGATGGTCTTCGCGTGAGGCAGTGAAAAGCTGTTACCAAGCGTTTCTTACAGATATTTACACTAAAATTTGTTCGAAATCGTGAATGGAATGTTAAATAATCTCATACATGTGTCTTATGATAAAAGGAGAATAGTATGTGACTATGTTAGATAAGTTTCTTGCCAGTATGATTTTTGCTACCGAGACTGTCTGTGAGCTTTATAAGGACATGACACTTACATACTCATGATTCATATGAAAAATGGTTATATTTGTCTTCATATATGAGAGTTGTTGAGATGTGAACAAACTGATATCTAACCTGTGTCCCCCAACTTACCATAGAGAAACTGGTGCTTCATTTGCTAATAAAAATAGCAGCAGAAGTTTCTAAAGCTCTGGATGGGACATGTTTTAATTGTGTCATTCTCACCATAAATCGTGCTATATGTAGCTCACCATCAAAACAACATTGTTATCAAGTTGTCCCTGAGTGCTGGTTAGCTTTGAACAGTCAGTTTCACATCATTTTGATGATGCCAAAACCTCAGAGTATACACAAATTCTTACTTACTACATAATCAACCTTTCCCAATAACTTCTAGACAATTTCTTTCACAATACAATCACATGACCAGAAAGTGCGATGATAGGTCATTTTCATAATAACTGCTTATCGATTCTATCAAAAACCTTCAGTGTTGCATTGACAGTGTCCCAGAGCACTGGCTAGCATTGAATCGGGCATTACCGGACAACATCCGTCCATTATTAAAGCGTGATTAACTATGATTTGCTCTCGCCTCCAGCTGCAATGAATGCCTTGTGACAAGCATTGTCCGTGCCTTTGGCAGACAATCCCCTTCGTCCTTCTCTCCTAAATGACAGCAAATTGTCTCCTGACCTACTGGCATTTCTCCTGCACATGTGTCTGTAGACTGCCCTAGGTAGTCTTGCTCACTAGACTCTCTTATGACACATTCAAGACTATTTTTCTGCTTTTGAGAAAAATTTTTATCAGGGTGGTTTTCCCCTATGATGCAAAGGCTACATTCCAGATTGCATCCTAAAATCTTTCCATTGATACACAATTTGGATAAATAACGTGTACATGTAAAACATGCTATTCTCTCTAGCAATTTTCTGATTACTGTAAAACCGGAAACTTTCACGACATAACACTTTCGCAAATTGTTAATGACAGCCAATTTTGCAGCAAGAAACTTTCACGAATCTCTACCACTCGCAAAATTTGCGAATGTTTCATGCATGCGAAAATTTCTGGTTTTATAGTAGTATGTAAAATGTATACAGATGTATCATTTCCTCCTTCATCATAAGTAGTGTCCTTTCACTTTGAGAGAAATATATCTCAATATGTAAAATAGATTTTTACTGCTTTTCAGTTTGAATGTGGCCATTAGGTACATATATTTGTTTCACATTTTGTCGTTATTTTTTTCTACTTATCTTTCCTTGTCCATATGTGCATATTTTCTTGAGGTAAAGGTGATTTGATTTGTGGGTATATTATATATGCTCAAGCGGGTTCTATGTTACATACATGTATAAAAGCTCTTATCTCAAAAGTGCAATCAAATAGAACAATACACTCGATAGTTTCTAGACCTTGATGTTGCCTCAAGCACTTTACAGATGACTTGAGGTTTAAGTCTGACTGGTTAGTTCAAGGTTACATGTAGGTTAGGGACTTGGGGTATAGTACAGGCTTCAGATATTAATAAAACTCAATATACCACTGTGAAAGCATTTTGGTATATTGGTGAAATTTATTGACTCTCATACGAAATGTCCTTGGACAAGGTGCTTTACCCACATTTGTCCCTCTTGACCCAGGTGTATATAATGGGTACCTGGCAATGCTGGGGTAATAATAACAGCAGGGCTCTCAGGGAGAGCAGTATTAACACTGATAGGCTACCCTTGGTAAATAAGACCGTATTATAATGGTTGAAAGAATTCTCATGAAGTTCTTTGAAGAAAAATGAAAGATTCTTAACGATTTTGATTTACAATTATAAAATACTTTTTAAAAGATGTTTCACCTCGGATTGTTAAAGGGGAAGTTCACCCTGAAGATTACTTGAGTTTAAAAAATGCAGAAAAAATAAAGAAAAATATTGGCGAAGGTTTGATGAAAATCGGTCAAATAATAAAAGAGTTATGAGTATTTAAAGTTTTGGATTCGTGACGTCACATGCGAGCAGCTGCCCATTGGTCATGTAATAAATATTCCATATATTCGCATTTTTTTTTACGTTCCACGATAAATTAATATTGTTTCTTTTCAGAATCTAGTATTGAATAACATTTCTGACAATATATCAAATGCACAGACGAAAATATTCTAAATTTTCTGAGAAAACTGTATTTTATGGAATATTTATCACATTACATAATGGAGGAGCTGCTCGGATGTGACGTCACAAAATCAAAACTTCAAAAGTCCATAACTCCGTTATTTTTTAACGGATTTTGTCCAAACTTTCGCCAATATTTTTCTTTATTTTTTCTGCATTTTTTAAACTCAAGTAATCTTTGGGGTGAACTTCCCCTTTAATTGAATACCATGTCATTGATGTAGCATTACTGAATGTGTAAATGAACCCAGATCTTGTTCATGTTTTTGATAAAACAATACATGCATCTCTACAAACGTTATGTGATCTGTTAGTTTCTCTTTCTAAACTTTAAAGGGAAGGTTGAGTTCTGGGAAAGGTGAAAAATAATTTGTGAGCATTCTCATTTCCTTTTATGTCAGTTTGGAAGAACGTCATAGTAGAAATGTCCCCTGAAAAGGATTGCTCCTCAAATGCCCTCATATTCAAAATATGATGAGAAATAGCTGAAGTGTTCGTGCTGAATATTCATGCCATACATGTATGTGTGTGTGTGCAGTCCCATACACCCATTTCTGTGTGCAGTGCATGTGATTTTCAGCGAGATTGGGTCAATTTTTTATCATTTTGATGATTCCAAACCCTCATAGTATACATGTAGACTCTTATGTAGACATGATCAACCATTTCCAACTGTTTTGAGACAGTTTCTTTCACAATGTAATTGCATGACCAGAACTCACTTTATCTTTAACCCTTTCAAGACAATTGACCACATTTTGTGGTTTGGCTCAATAACTTTTGATTCAGAGCTCTAAAAAATAACCAGATGCAGGAGTAGAAAAAGCAAAAATTTCTACACACATTGTGTCCATTTTTGTTGCATGACCATATTGCGTTTGATGCCAGGAATTTCAAAAAGGAGAATAAGCTTCATAATCCTTAAATTGGCAACACATTGAGAGGTTCAAAATCACTATTTTTTATCAAAATTGGCAATTTTTTCAACTTTTCGACTAAGTTTCTAATGATGTATATTGTTTTCAAAGACATTGCATTTTGTTAGAACCATGTAGCACTAAAAGAAAAATATTATTGTTGCCAATTTGAAGAACAAAATGTGATCAATTTAGCCTTTAAATAATTCCTGTCATGAAAGGGTTAAAAAGCGTAAATGAAAAAGTTGATCTTGTTGAAAATCCTTTGTGACCAGTTAGATTGAAACAGAGTTGGCATTAGAAATTGATATTTGATAGTTTTTTTTTTATTCTTGATGTCTGTTTGGAGGATAGAGGACACATTGTGTATAAGGTTTCATCCTCTTCCAATATGAAAGCAAAACAACAATTGTTTGCTTACTCATGTATTACTTTTAATAGGCTCTTTTAAAATACGATTAAATTTAATTGACAAGACTTAGACTGGGGCTTAAACTGCTGCTTTAAGAAAATTGAGTTACTGTAAAACCAGAAACGTTTGTGACATGAAACTTTCGCAAATTGTAAACGACATCCATTTTCACAGCAAGAAACTTTAGCGATTTGCCAAAATTTAGTGTTATGTCAATTATGACTCAGTGATTTTGCACCATGAAACTTTCGTGAATCAGTACCACTCGCGAAATTCGCGAGCATTAAACGTGCACGAAAGTTTCTGCTTTTACAGTAAACCAAACTTTTATCCAAGCATCATTTTTAAATTCCTATTCAAAAAGGTCAACCTGTTTTAAGTTTTCCAAGATGTGTTTACATGTATGCTTGCTTGATCTTGGCTTGAGCCTGTAATTATGTGAATGCATTCACAGTCACCACCTGTAATGTTGCCCCATTACTCAATGACAGCAAACAGGTGCGTTCAAATATGGGTGAAACGTAAAACAAGCTGCCAAGCAGCTGTAAGATTCTTTCAACTTTGGAACAAAAAGGGCAAGGTCTAGCGCATTCATCTTTGTCAATTTTTCTGCCAGATAATTTGTCCTCGGATAGCGTTCCAGAGTCATAATTTTTCACTTTGCTCGGCTAATGTGACAAATTAAGTGGTTCTGATTATTGACTTTTATGATTTTATGACAATGGTGATGTTCTTGAACTTTGCTCTCAAAGACAAGAAGCATCTTTTCTCTTGTACAACCAGTTCTGCAATTCCTTTCTTATTGATTTCCTGGAGTAGGATATACATGAATGTATATCTTATCGTCTTTGAGATTCAACTATTCTTTAGGGTTTTTATGTAGAAACTTTTTCTTTCTTTCTCCTTTTATAGAATATAAACGATATTGAAATACACTTACTTATTTTCTTAAGTTACTCTCTCTCTTTTTTTTTTTTTTTGGGGGGGAGGTAATCTGTGTTGGAAAAAAAAAAGAGAATCTATGATGGCGCACTGAGCGCTACGGTTGCTGTGCTAAAGCCGGGTAATAATATGCAGGGCCCTCAGGGAGAACAGTATTTTAGTACTGATGAGGCTACCCTGTGTAAACAAAACATTATTAGACAATAGTTTTATAGGGTCTCATATTGGTATATGAAATTTGTTTTTGCCACATGCAGTTTGGTGTTAAAATGACATTGAATTAAAAAGGAAAACAAACCAAATCAAAATTTTCTCAACCTAAATTGGAAATGTTGGTCTCCTGATTTTCCTGTCAATGAAAAATTGTAAATTCCACTTCAATCTCTGCTATTTGAAAGTGTTTTGCCTTTTTATTCTCATTTTTTATTTATTTATTTCTTTATTTTTATTTTTTTTGGGGGGGAGGGTATTTTATAATCCATGCAGTAATTCAAGTGTTTTTTTTTGGTTATTTTTTAGCTTTGAGCTTAGAAAAATGAAGTGACATATTTATCGACCAATGTTCCTTTGCTTCTTATCTCTACCGTGTGGGTGACAGTTATTAGACAGATGAAGGAGAAAAGCCACTTATTTAAAGTCAACAATTATGAGCAAATTTTGAGCAAAAAGCTTTCCAGATTGTCAGCATGCGGGGGGTTTATTTGTATTCATGTGAGGAGCTTCCATCAGGCGTTTTGATGAGGGCAACCTTTCATTCTACTTTTGCTCCTGTCTCTATAGGCCTGTCCTCATTAGCCGGAGTCTTCAAAGTAGCCTGCTATATCCTGATCTGGGGAAATTAGCTCGACTGCAACTAGCTTGAGCTATTTTGCACTATGGACTCAAATAGCCTGCTATTTCATCCTTGTGTTTAGGATATTTTTATCCCAAGCAAACTAGGGTTTCTTTTGCGAAATAACCCACTAATATATAAGGCCAATTAGCAGGCTAATTTGCTGAATATCATTCTGGATTTATATACATGTAGCGCCTGATACACTTACACTGTCTCTAAGCGCTTTACAGATGAAGACGCACTTGGACACTGATATGCTCTGAAGCTCAACCTATTTCCATGAATGAGTGTGCTTTGCACGAGCATAGGTATTAAATCGAGATGGGGAAGTACGTGCTAATCGGTTTAATATTTTAAGCTCGAGCTTATCCGGGATAGTGGGGATGCACCTCCTGTCTGCCGCACTGTTGCGTGGAAAGCTTCTGGCTGCTTTCTCCCTCATGAGATGAGCGGGGGAAGAGAGAGCATAATCTATTTATGTGATTATTGCGGGACTGGAAGCAGTATGATCAACGTTTCTCTCTACCAAGCATCCCACCCCCTTTATATCTCTCTACTTGTTTGCTTGCCTCTCTTTCAATTTCAGTTTCTCTTTCGCCTTCTCTCTCATCCTCCCATTTTCTTAAATCTCTCTCACTTAAGTTCTCCTTTTTTGCTACCCTTCATACTTGTGTTGCTCTTATCTCTCGATCGATCCTCTTCGCCTTTCCATCTTTTTGATTTCATTATTTTTTCCCCTGTAGATTAATGATTCATCTAATCTTTGTTCTTATTTTCCTTCATCTGTACTCCCTCTTTCATTTATCCTGTCTTCTCTCCAAAATTATTTTTTCCCCCTCCACCTGTGTTGTGTTTCAACTGCTTTTTGTAACCCCTCCCTCTCGCCTCCCTCTCGCCTCCCTCTCGCCTCCCTCCCCACTTCCTCCCTCCCGTCCCTCTCCCCCGCGCTCCCCTCCCTCTCCCCCTCCCTCCCTTCTCTCCTTCTCTCCCTCCCTCCCTCCCTTCTCTCCCTCCCTTCCTTCTCTCCCTCCCTTCTCTCCCCCCTTCTCTCCCTCCCTTCTCTCCCTCCCTTCTCTCCCTCCCTTCTCTCCCTTCCTTCTCTCCCTCCCTTCTCACCCTCCCTCTCTCCCTCCCCCTCTGTCTCTCTCTCTCACACACACACACATACAGGTACTCTTATTTGCTCCCATCTCCTCTTCACAATCAAGTTCTCTCCTTTCTCTTCTCTCTTCCCTCATGCCTCCCCTCTTCCACCTCGTCCATGCAACCATGCAAAATATACTGATTGTTCATGAATGAATGTGCCCTTGTACTAACAAAGCAAAATCAATGTGTGTGCATTATCTCTATAACTAAACCGGCAGATGAGTAATTGAAAAATGCTCTGTAGTAGGCACACATGGAAGATACATGTACAGGTAATATTCTGAGTGGCCATGAAGCATTCATACATCATGATTGCATGAATGGCTCATCAGAATTACCAGCAGCGTTGTTAAAGATCTTTGGAGATTATCTGATTATCATTAGAGAGAAAGAGAGAGAGAGAGAGAGAGAGAGCTAGAGATTACTGGACTACCCAATGAATTATTCATATCAACATGTTTTTGCCACTTGCAAATACATGTACATGTATGTGCTAGATTAGTTGAATTAGAAATTTGGTTTAGAGGTACTTCATCCCTTTTGCATCCCTAAATTTAGAAGTTGTGTGAGTATGCAATAAATTACAAAAGAATTATAATTGGAAAACTTGCGAGGATGTAAAAGGGACTATAATTTGCTTTTAAGTAAGAGATTAAAAAAATTTGGTAAACACTAGTTTTTTCGACTTGGAAAAATTTGAGATATTTAAAGAATTATTTCTGACCGTTACTGTTACATGTACTTGCGTATATATTTCTGAATAGCTCCCTCTGCGACAAGAGCAAGATTTTCATTTCTTACAAAGGAGTTATAGAACTTGTGACCTTGAAATTTCATAGGCTGTATCTACACCTGTGCAAAGTTTTGCTGAATTATGTGTATTAAAGTCTGCAAAAGGGATGAAGTATTTTAACTTGCTCCACTGATTTCTGGAGTACCAAGTTTTAATCATGTAGCTCTTTATTCTGTTCAAATTACTATAATTCTCTATCAAAATAGATTAAACAAAATAAATCCAGTCAAAATGAGAAATTAATTCATAATGATGTGATATTTTTATTTTTAAATTGGGGGGGGGGGGGGGGAATTGGCACTCTATAAATCTGTGGACTCGGGGGGATTGAGGATTTTGTAAAAGAGGGAGCACCATGCCGAAAAGTATGTTCCAATTGATCCAGTTTCGCTGAAAAGCACATGCACTGCACACACATGTAGCATGAATGTTCGGCCCGAACACTTTTTAGCTATTTCTTGTCATATTTCGATCATGAGGGCCTCTGAAGAGCAATCCTTTTCAGGGGGCATTTCTACTATGATGTTCTTCCAAACTGACAGAAACGGAATGAGAAAGCTCACAAATTAATTTTCACCTTTCCCAGAACTCAACCTTCTCTTTTAAGTATGCGAGTTGGGTTTCAAAGAGGAGGCATGTAAATCAACCACTGAGTGAACTGACTGTACCCACTTTCAGTTTGGGTTTTAACCTGAACTAGTGTGAGTATGCTTTTATAAATACCAACCTTGAAGTTTTTTTCTGTGTAACAAGATCGTACATTTCTCAACGTTTTCTCTTTTGATATCTGTATCATCTACAGTTTATTGCCCAGTGCTTACAAGGAACAAGGATAAGCATCGTTAAGACAAGTACAGCAGCCGATGTGGAGGCCACTATCCAGTTCATTGTACACAAAATACAGAAGTTGTAAGTCTCCCACAATTTTTAAAGTACATGTATTGTCTCACATTCACCTTATTCTCTGTTTTATTATTGTTATTGTTATTATTATTATTATCTTCTTCTTCCCATTTTCCTTTACAATTCTCTCTTTTTGCTTGCTTATCATCTGAATTACATGAAATATAAAAAATATATGTAACATGCAAATCAACAATTTTCCTCTCATGATACTCTAATGGGATACTTCCTGTTTGACACTTTCTAATACTTTTTTTCCTGCATTCTTAATTAGATTAGCATAAAACCAAATGGAAGAAAAAATGAGCGTTTTAAATGTTTGAATTAGATATTAGATATTCACAAAGTGTAATTTCCATCTGATTCAAGAGTATACACTTGTATATTCAAATTACATCTCTTGGGATAAAAAGTATCAATCTATTTTCTATTAAATTTTGTTGCTTTTGTTATGAAACAAGATTACTTGTTTCATAATAATGTTTCTTTTGAAAAGTGATCGCTATTTGACATTGATTACAATTTTGTGTCCGATATACTCTTGAAAGGCTTCCTAGTGAATCACCACTTTGCAGAGATTTGAAATTACAACATACTTTTGACATCATTCTTGAACATAAATGTGCCAGTCAATGAACACGGATTATCACTAATCATTTGAACATTATGAAAAATGTATTCGACCTCCACTCACAATAGTCACCATTTGATTTCTTGCAAATAATATCACCTTGCTCATATGCCAAGGTGGGCTTCATTCACAGTTGCATGAGTCAATAAATGTCACAAGTCATATTCTAATTAGAGTCTATATATGGTAAATGATTAACCTGTTGAATGCCAAGCCAGAGATAACTCGGGCAGGAGTCTATGGGAAATATGTGTTATACCAAAAATAAATCAAATCCGATGGGTTAATATAGTCAAGTTGAAAATTATATGATTTTCAGTGTCGCAAAGTAATCCGACTCATGCTTCACTTGCTTCACTCAAACATCACAATGAAATAAGAAACATCATCCTAGTGTGGGATTCTGATTTGTAACATGTTGATTACTAATTTGTATTACATTTACAAAACATTGCAAATGACGTGGAACAAATTTTTTTCTCAAGTATGCCTACCCCACAGAGGGTATAATAACTTCAAGAACAAATTAATATAACTGTTGTGATAAATTACTGGAAAATCAGAATCTTCATCATTCACAAATGATTGATTCCCTTCTTCTTCCCATGATTCAGTTGCAATCAGAATGCCCGAGTCTTGTCACCCATCAAGATTGGAGTCTGTGGGAGTGACAGCTACATCGGCTCCGTCCTCAAACCCTACGTTGAGCAGTTCTCCGCCAAATCATCCGAATGGCTCAACTATGTCAAATTCTACATTGTCCCAACAGGTGGGTTCTAACACACGGATGTAGATACAGTCTAACCTTTCCTAAGCCTCCTTCAGACGTGGTGCCGTGGTGCGGTAAACCACGTCGTAAACCTCCATGGCAAAACTTTGCTTTGAAAATTAATGGCAAGAGGCAACATGCGGGGGAGAAATAAAACAAAGCTGATTGCAACGATGAGTACTCACCGATGTGTGTGTTATGAGATACAGAAATGTGAACTGCACCATGCTTTAATATTCCATTTATTTCAGCATGGTTTTTCTTAAATGGGTAACCATCTTATGTCTGAATGGCTCTGTAGCAACCGCCTGTATACAAAGACGGCCATTTTTTTGTTTTCCTTGATCAGTCTTTGTACAGAAACCTGTATTGACGGGGAACTCGTCATTAAAGACCACCTGTCTGAACAGCTTTTTCTTGTTCAGCAGAAATGGTTTTTATGGACAGGTTTGACCACATGTCAGCTAATTAATGGTGAATTTTTGTGTAAAGATTGTATAAGACATCTACAGAGGTAACTTTTTTTTTTTCCAACTTTACTTAAAGACAGGCCAAATCAAAGAATACATTCTTTTTAATAGCAAAAAGAACCTCAATACACTTTAAGTAACCCCTTTCTGTGCTTTACATTATTGTATTAATAAATATTTCTTTTATTCCAGATGAAAATCAGAAATTAAATATCTTTGGGATTACTATTATTCTACATGTAAATGCCATTTTCTAGCAGGAAACAACTCTGTGGCCAAATACTTGAGCTCGGTTGACACGAGATACAACTCATTATTCCAAGACTTCTTCTGGAAGGAGGTCTGGGAAAAATCGGAGAAAGAGGCTGCTGGTGAGTCTGTGTGGTATACACCATACTTGAATGTATCAGTGTGGCCTTGGCCTGCCGTCTTTCTCTTTCTCTTGGCCTCTCTTATGCATTTCCCCTCTCCTTTATCTCGTCCTTTCCCCCTCCCCTTATTCTCTCCTTCTCTCACTCCTTATCCAGGGCTCCACACAAACTGTTTTCGCGGGGGGTCCGAAATGAAATTTTTAGGGTCTATATGCATGAGCCCCCTAGTTCATTGAAAATTTGGAGGTCCTGAGTTGAATTTGTGTCCCAGGTGTCTGTCAGTTTGAGCCCTGCCCTGCCCTCCCTCACTCTCTCTCTCTCTCTCTCTCTCTGTCTATCTTGTCTTTTTTTCTCTCTTTTCTTTTCATGGCAGTAAAAGGCAGCCACTTCTCACAAATTCATAATCAAATTAAATTTCACACTCGCCAATTTCATGGAATCAAAGTGGATGAATCATGGTCTGGGATTACATAATCGCTACCATGATTGCTTAATCATTACCTCCCCCTCTCAGCAGCTGTAGAGTGTCACCTCACTGTAGTGTTTATTTTCATTAAAGCAAGTGAGAACTTCCTGACCGGAAAACCACTGCTTGTCGTAATTTTGCCCAAGAAAAAGTCAGATTTGACTTATATGGCAGTGTGGGCTGAACTGCAATTTGGCAACAAACACATTATAAACAGGTTTTGTTAGTCATCTGACAGTTGAAGAATAAACCAAGAATAGAATTGCAGAATTTTAGATGTTATGTACTTTTTTTTCAGGTGAAGAAAATGTTGTAAACATCAACAGCATTTAAACTTTTTCCCCCAAACAAACTTATAACTGATCAGAAATTGTGTTTCCTCATACAATATCTACTTGTAGTGCATGTCTAATACAGTGATGTTCTAATTTTTTGCAATGTAATACATCTAGTATATACATTGCAGTAGGGTGCCAAACATATGCCTGAAATGCTGTTTTGCATCAAAGTTAATAATTTTGTTCATCATACTGTGAGCATTTTGAAATGTTCCTATTTCATTCCCCGCCATGCACATGCACATTTATATATTTGGCGACATTGTTTTGATTTTGCAGGTGATAAGCGAGAGATAGCAAATCGCGTGGAGAAGTATCTGTCTGGCGCCACCACGAGTCTGGGGTTGCCCATTGGAGAGGTCATGCTTACGTGCAAACAGAGGGGATCTGATGACGAATCTTGCCAGAAATTTGTTCCATTTATCAGTGTAAGTGGAGAGTCTGTTGGCTGAAGAAGAAGAAAAATTGATTGTGCAAACATAAAAGAAATTTCTGATAAATCTAGCAAGATTGACACTTTTGTATTTGGGAGGTAAATGGACAAAAAATAAGCATAATGCCAACTGTAAAAAAAAAGAATCTTTTACTGTAACCTTTGCATAAGAGATGTTTCCTTTTTGCCTTGCTTTATGGCGTAAATATTTATATTTTGAATGACAGCGCCATAAAAACCAAAAACAACCACAATGAGATAAAAATAAGATAATTTAATTGATTTTGTTATGATATAATATATTTATAATTCGAGGGAAAGTATAGTAAGCCCGCCCCCCCCCCCCCCTAATTTGGAGAATACTATCAATCTCATAAATGCTCATGTTGTTCTTTATTTTTTTTCAGAATGTTTTAATTGGTCCCCCAAGTTCAGCATTAGGAGCAGTAGCAATTGCAGGTGAGAGTCAAAAACAAAAATTGTTGTTTATTACTACAGTGTGAAATACTCTGCTCTTTGTTACACCACAATCTCATTATTTCCTTTGGCAGGGGAGGATGGATGAGGTATTGTGTTGTTGAAGGAATAAAACTCGGTCAACTCCATTGCAAGACCCAGTTATGCACAAGGAAAAGAGTAATGTTTTAATCTGGGTTCAAGTACCACTGTTTTGTACTTGACCACACGTGGGATATTTAAGGTCAGGTTTGTTATCTCACCTTGGTCATTACACAGAGTGCACTGCAAATAATCTTGGTTATTCACCCCCCAAAATCACTTTATTATATTACTGCAATCTGCATCACAATTAGAAACTCAAAAATTAGTGAGATTGTTTTTGTTCATACACACAAACAGTTAGATTCTGATTGCAGTTCCAAAAAAAAAAAAAATATAATCTAATTGCTTTGTGTTTGAATGGTCATATTGTCTTTTAATAAATCTAAGCACTGGAGCTCAGATGGTTTCTTATTCCGAGGAATGAATGTTCCTCTCCAGCGACTGTAGAATTAATGAATAATTACAGCTGTTCTTTGTCAGCTGTTTGTACGTCTTTCATTACATGTCATTGGACTCCAATTGTCCTTGCAGCATTTCAAAGCAGTCCGACCCCCACTCTCCTCATCCACATCTCATTCCTAAGCAGGTGTACTTGTACCCTTCTGTGCCATCTAAAAGTTCATGAACAATTTCTTTAAAGGCACTTTCAAGAGATAGTTGAGTGTTTTTTAATTTCTTGTTTCATTGTTCCAACAAATTGGTATAGGGTATCCTTGGGAATGCACTTCACAAGATGTGTACCCATATCTGTCCCCAAAAGAAAAACCTAGCCATTATTTGTCCAAACATATTATAATACATGATTAAGTTTTGCAGGATTATATAAGGGGTTGGACCTTGTTTTGTCAGATGCCCACCCCTTCCTTGTACCCCACCCAGCACAAGGGCAGCTCCAGGATTTTCTTAAAGGAGGGGGGGGGGGGTTCCACTTCCTAAAATGTCTGGCAAGCAAGCAAACAAAAGAAGCAATTAAGGAAAATAATCTCTGACATACAACATATATATTTTTTTTTAAATAGGGGACTGGACCCTCCCCCCCCCCCCCCCCAGATTCAACCCCTGCCTCTATCAGGGCATCCTAAACATTTTGGAAACTTTAACTACTTAAACATGGACACCTTGTTCATCTAGTGCATTCCTCTACCCACCTTCCCCCCCCCCCCCTTCCCCTGTTTCCACCGAACTTGGGGCACCCACACAGTTTGGAGTCCAGCCCTACCACAACACACAACAGTTGTCAAGCTTACAATTACATATGGTGCCTCATACTTGCTCCAGAGTGTCAAAACTGCCGCCATTAAAGTTTGGAAGCTAGCCAACACTCACTCACTTAATCAATCTTAGACCCTTAAAGTACTCTTCGCCTTTTACCTTGATTTCTTTCGTGCACTTCTACATTTTCTTGAATTACCAGACTTTCCATATATCATTAGCTGGTAATTCCAAATTTGCATGCTCAAATATCAGAGACGAAAAAAAATATATGTCATATTGACTAAAAACACCTTAGCGCTATTATGAAAACTGTACTCATGAAACTGCTGACTTATAAATCTGAAATGATTTCATATCAAAACTGGTTATGAACCAGTCAGTATATCCCCAAGTTGTATTTTTTTTCCCTGACTTTCCAGAAGAAGGTGAATTTCCTAATGTTCCATGACTTTACCTGACTTTACCCAACTTTTTTCTTTTGGAAAATGCAATTTTGAATTTGTCCATCAGGTAGTGCATCAGAAGTACAGTGATGATTTTATTTTAGAATTTACCGTCATTCTTTTTTACCCCCTTCCGATCCCTAACTATGCCAAAAGAACACAGTATGCTTTGTGGATTGTAACCGTTACCACAGAAGACACCATACTCACCTCAAAAAGTTCAACTTTCCTGTCACACATTTCCAAAGTTAAGGGTTCATTGTAGGGAAGGAGGAGGAGGAAGGGAGATTTTTTTTTTTAAATCAGAGTGTGTATTAAAGGGATTTCAAGAAGAACAGTATATGTAAAATGATTTATGGGAGTAAGTTCATTATAGGATCTATCTACACTCAAGTTGAGGTTGCATGCAGCTATTGTATGGGCCTGTCAGGCTGAGTTTGATGGGCACACGACATGCATCACTTTTTTTATATACAACGAAACTCCTAGATGTTTGTCATTTGACTTTAAAAAGAGAAGTCATTTTTAAGATTGGTCGATGTTAATTTCGATGGCAAATGAAGTTTAATAGGCTAACTCTAAGTGCACACAGTATATGCACACTGCTGCATGTGTATTGGCCCTACACACGGTATGAGTGTGCTTACCCACACACACACACACACACACGCTGCTGTGCATCGAGTATCTCAAAATCGTTGGATAGTTCTTGAAACTATTGCATGCTTTTTAATAAAAAACAAGTGATGGACTCAAGAAATTAATCACTTGTGAATGCGTTCGCCTAATCTTTTGATAAGGAGCTATTAGTGAGTTGTATATGTAGTATAAAATCGGCTGTGGTCATTCATGGCTTTTTGGCATTACACCAGTCCTTACCGGAAGTGCTCTGTTAATATGCAGCTGTTTCTTGCTTAAGAGAATTCCATCAATTATTTATCTAAAACTTTGGCTTGCATATTCTCCCATGGATGGAAGGTCCGTCACTTATCCCCGATTAGATTCAGATTTAAAAATCTGACTTGTAAAGTCCTTGAATGTAGATTCCCTAAAATTCTTGCTGACTTTTGAATACCATGACTAATCGTAACCAAGGATATCTGACATTGAAGCTCACTTTGCTGTGCCAGCAAGGTTTTGAAAAATTGTCATAAATGAACTTTCACACGTTAAAGTTTTGACTTCATTTACATAGTTTATTGTTAAATTAGGCATAGAATATATTCCATGGGGATAAACTTTAATAAGAGGCTACCTGTTTCCGTTTCAGGTACAGATCTTTATAGTCGAAACAAATTGTTCAAAACACTCAAATTCTTAGGCGGGATTTGCTGCATGGAAGGGTTGAGGATATTTAGAGGGTTATTATGAAGTGCACATGCAGTTACAATGTACAATCTGTTCAAAATTAATGCCTAATTATTAATGCCACTATTAAAAGAAAAAAAATTGTAAATGTAAGTATTACTGTAAGGGTTTGGTTTTGGGTTGAATACATTTCATGTATGAAAGAAGTATTGCAGATTGGCAGTTAAAGGGATTCGGTAATTTCGTGGAGGCTTGATTTAATAAATTGTTGAATTTTGATATCTGTCTTGTATAATGATGTTCAGAAGGATAAATAAATAGCTAGACCTAGAAAGGTTGTCAAATATATAATGCTATTATTAAGATATCTATGACTGAATACTCCCATTTACGAAAGCGTATAGCCATACGCTTTAGTCTAACACTGAGTCTATGGGGGAAAATGAGTCTGGGATTTCCGGTCACTTGCATATGTTTACTTTTGTGAAGCACATGATGATTTTGAAGTGCTTTTTTCCCCCATGGGCTTCATTTTTACACCATATTACATACACTGATAGCATGTAAGGCCAGGCAGCTCAGATTTTATCAAGGCTCTGCAAAGTTACCAAATCACTTTAAGAGTATCCTGCAGTGATTCAATTGCATTGTATTTCATGGTGTTGAATTTGGTTTGAAAGTTCATCCATATTATTTCAGATTTGCACATGACTCTCAGCAAGATTGAGACAATTTCTTATCACTGTGATAATTCCAAAACCTCACAGTGTACACCAACTCTTGTGCACTGCATAATCAACCTTTCCAAATTGCTTCCAGACAGTTTCCTTCACAATTGAATTATGTGACAAGAACTCAACTTTATCTTTAAAAGGTGTGGAGCCTAATTGCACTTGCTGCCTTCCATATAAAAGTTCCTACATGTATCATTAGGCTGTAAATCTGGGTGCCTGTAAAGATGTGGAATCTCACAAAAGGGGCAGAGCTTAATCCTATTGCTTTCCATCTAGATGTTCTTGTCATGTCTATGGTTTGATTCTTTGTACAGAGAGTGAGGAGACTACCTCAGGAGGTAGCCTACTGTCCTCTAGTCCACCATCGTCAGCCAAGGATAAGGCGGATGGGAGCACCCCACCCCCAAGCCCCGCTGTCAGTACTACCACCGTCCCTCAGAGGTAAGCTAGAAAATGCATGTGAGGCTCTTGCTCCAACAATTGTCTCACGGTCAATATTCTTCACTAACCAAGTTCTTAACTTCAACCCTGGATCAGATACTATACCAAGCACTAACCTTACTCCTAAACTTAGTCTAAAACCCAACTACAACTTTAAACCTAGCACCTAAAGCCTAGAGCACCAGGAAAAGATCCCCCACCCTAAAGTCTCACTGTCGGATCTTCTTCCCCCATCCCTCAGAGGCAAATTCAGGAAACACAGGTCATCATTACACATTATTAGTATCATGTGAGGTATTACAGTTAAGAGAAGGAACCCCCCCCCCCCCACCACCACCATCCCTCAAAGATAAGTTAGGAATGAGAAACACCACATCCCCTAAAACTTGATTTTTGCTTTCAATCCATGCAGCAGTAGCAGTACCTCTGTCACCCCAACCAGTCCTCCCACGCCCAGCGGCAACAACGAGCTCCTGGACCTCCAGGTGGAGTACTGGCCCATGTCGGGGAGCAAGAAGGACAAGTCGTCGCTCAAGACGGCCTTCCGCTCCCTCACAGTCTATCGTCTACCGTCCAGCAGTGAGGCTCCAGCGGCGACTGCTGCCCTCTCTATGGTTGTTGTCACCAAGGAGAAAAACAAGAAAAGTAAGTTTCTATCTTTCCAAAGTCTATAAAACATATCATCAGTGGAGAGTCATAAACTTGTATCCTTTAACGCAAAAGTAACGCCCTTCTTACAGAGACGTTATATCATAGCATAGCTGCCAACTGTTTCTTTTTGGATAAGCGATTGTTATTTTAGGCCTCCAAACCAGCTAATGTTATAAACTGTAGATTCCTCTCTTTCTTAAAACTTCTTTGTAAAAGCCTACAAAATACATGGTATTCCTAATTTTGCTTTGAGAGGTTCTTAAGTTTTGATGTGGAGGGTTGACAGGTACATGTACGTAGTAGTTGTAAGCACCCTAAAGTCATTTGTCAGATTTCTTTAATCTTATTGATTGACATTGAGATACATGTAGCAACAATTCAGAGCTGTTAAAGATGATTTTTACATGTGTAGTTCTAGCAGCAAAATTGAAATGAAACTTGTTGAATATAGTCTCATATTGTTCTGCTTGCTTGTAAAGATACATGTGCCTGCTATTAAAGATAAGTTTGACCTATTTTTTTTTTTTTCTTCCTTAACAAACTACCATCAGCAGTGATGAGGATAGGGAAGAAGACCCCCGTCCCTGAGCTGAAGAGTCAAACAGTAGATGGAATCTACAGACTGGTGTGTACGTCAAGAACGCAGGACTACTCACTTACAGGTAGGTCATGTTTAACTTGAGATATGGTGAAGACTGGTATTATTGCATTAAAACCTCTGACCCTGAGCTTAAGAGTCAAACAGCAGGTGGGATCTACAGACTGGTGTGTATGTCAAGAACGCAGGTCTGCTCACGCACAGGTAGGTCGTGTTTAACCTGAGCAATGGTCAAGGCTCGTATGATTGATTTATGGCATGCATTTTCACTCTCATGTTAAGAAAAGAACACAAGATCAATCCAGATTTCAGTGAGCAGGATATGCAAGGAAGCAGGTACAGAGTCAAAATGTTACTTCAGAAATGAAATTTGTAGGTAAAATTTTCATGCCATACAAGGTATTTTTCTGTAATCCATCACACTAAACAACATACTGTACTTATCAGTGGTACTTTTGTAGTTTTCCAAACAATGTTCTCATGGTATTTAACCCGTTGACTACTGAATTCCGTCATTGCCATAGGCTTAATACAGGGATCGGCCAGCTCCTGCAGGCAATGGGCCTAACAGATCTGTACACTGTTCATCCCTGTGAGAGTGAACTGTGTGATTTTTTCTCTATACTTGCAACTATCTCCTCAAATATGACAAATTTCATTTGTAATTTCTCCTCTTTCTCTTGTGCAATCCCACAGTAACTATCGATGGCAACGAGTTATCCCGAGTGAAGTTTTTCCAGTTGTCGGCGCAATGGCAGACGCACGTGAAGCTGTTTCCCGTCGCTCTCTTCGGTCACGTGGAAGCACCCTGCTAGGGAGCGGGTGCCAGATGAACAGCCGCGGGATGACTCCCTGAGGACAATCATTGTATGGTACTTTGTTCATCACATGGTAGATGGGACCGATGCAAATTGGCAGCAAAGATGGCAGTCTATTGTGATGACAATCAACTTGTGGGAGTTCAAGATATGATTTTTGCTCCTTGATTAATGAGGATTCCTTCTAGAATCAATCCTCTCTCTCTTGAGGTTGTTGATGCAGTTGCTATAGCAACACCTCTAAAAGTAAGAATGATGATGATGGGTTAGGTGTAAAACATCAAATTCCAGAGTCTCTATATCGCTTTTTGCCGTACCGATCATTAATTATTTTTTTGAAAAGTGAGATCTGTAATATGGATAGATGCTACTTTATACTTTGGTTACCATTTATAATGTTATTTTCAATCTTGGAGGGATAAATTTTACAACTGATATTTTGAAATGAAATGTTTGATATGAAATCAAATGGCTGACAATCATATTCTAAGAAAAGTTACAAAATTAGCAGTAAGCAGTTCAGAAGCTTCTTCTGAACCTCCTGTCGCATCGGTTTGCGGAAACTGCAGTTGGATATCTTGTTCATTAGCTATTGCATTGTGGGATATCATCTAGAGAGCCAGTTGACCTGGAGGGAAAGGGAATGATGTATGTCTTCGAGCAACCAGTTGTCACCATATCTTGTTCGTCATGGCCGTGTGTCCACCACTGCTGCCACCACTTACCAAGTTTGGACAACCTCGTGGCTGTTGTCTGCAACATCAGTATTATGTTTCCACCAGCCCTGTTGGTTGGTGTGGGGGGGGGGGGGGAAATCACTATCAATTTCTTTTGGCAATTCTTCTTTTTTTTTAGCAGACATGTTTGTTACTTTCTTTTTTAAGAGGTGCATGTATTGATTGATCTGTTTTTAACTTTGGTGCTAAGTTTGGCTCATTGTGACGTAATCGTACCTGAACATTGACTTTGTTTGAAGACGACGACAATCAAAGCTTGGAAGAGCCGGTGCCTGTCTGGAAACTGAAGAAGAAAAGCATCAGCATAATCTGTTGCATTATGTTTTAGTATCTCTTGAAGCTCTATGTTCTGAAAATATTCTGAGCATTTTTTGTTATGATGTTGTAAATGCTTGGAGAGTATTATTCTTGTTTGAATCATCCTTGTAATAGAAGTTGTTCGAGATGCATGAATTATTTGTTTAATACTTCTGTGCGAAAGAAAAGGGCATTTTGGTAAATGGATGCGCAGATGAAGACAAAGAGGCTGGATGGACAACAGACTGAGAATAACTATATGTAAATAAGTCTTATGATAGCTTTCTTTAAAATTGTATCTGTGAGGTAACCTTATTTTCAGTTTTCCATCCTTAATAGCAGTAGTAGTAGTGCCCTTAATCCAATTGTACTGTTGAACAGTCTACCCATCGTTATCCCTGCTTTCTGTCTTCCTTTCTGACAGAGGATTTGTTTGGTTGAGAATCAGAAAAATGTGTTTTGCAGGAGCATTGCTCAGTACACCCCCTCTAACTGCTTTGTCGGATGTTTTGTGCCCTCCTAAAATCATCCAGAATGCAATTCTGCATGCACACACAACTGAATCCTCTCTGATTCTCAACCGTCTTAATGACAATCTAGAAAGTATCACAAATAATGTGATCGTGATATACTTGCTTCTGTTTATTTATTAGTGCATAAAGGCACCCCTTGGATATTGAAATGAGGAATATTGGTGTTGTCATATTACAAGTGGGCATCATGTCTCATAATACTTTTTTTTTTTTTGTCTGAGATTACAAACTCACAGTCGGCAGCATGCGCCATTTTATATGCATTATGCTGTCCAAAATGTCTTTTCAGTTACATGTAGCATCTCCCCACACTTCTTTCCTCTCCCCGTCTTGTTAGAAATCTGTCATCTGGTATGAAAGCTTTAGCAACAAGAGGAACATTGATTTCAAAGGCTGCCAAAGTCCTTTATTTGTGCAATATACGCTGATGAATGTGGACCTGACTAACCCAAATAATGAACAATCGATTCAAAGCAATGTGCTCCTTGTGTTGAAAGCAGCTTAATTTTTGTGTTGTTTTGTTTGTTTTTAGTTTGCAGATTGCCAATCAGCTTGTTAATTTGAGATTGTTATTCCTGGAATGTATCAGTGAATTGCTTATAATTTTTGATCAGGATGCTTCATTTTGACCCCTTGGTAGTCCTTAATAGGGGGACTTTAGAGTAAAAAGCCAAAGTTTACAGCCTAAATTGTGTGTGTACATGTAAAGTAAGGGAAAATAGTGTGAATTGTAAATTAAAAAGTGTATCATTTCAAATTGGTATTAGGTCCATGTACACGTATGTTAGGAGCTGTAGACTTTAATGCCAAAGTTTAGTGGAAGACAGTAATTTGAAGAAAAAAAACAAAACAGTATGAAATGTTCCAGTTCATTATTCCTTTAATGCATGAAAAATTTAACAAATACTTTGAGAAGAACATATACCAGTTCAACTCCTCATCAATGCAATTATAGACTAAACTGCACTTGTTCGGTTCCAGCCATATGTATTCAATATTGTGGGATTCCAGGCACCATCAATTAGAGGGCAAAAACATTTCGTAAAGATTTTAATGTTGTTTTTTTTTAATATGGGTTAACTTCTTTTTTTCAACCCAATAAAGATAATCTTAGTTCATTTCAAATTTGAGTTCATATGGATTTTATTATTTTTTTGAAATTATTTTTAAAATTTTTTATTTATTCATTTATTTTTATTTATTTATTTATTTTATTTATTTATTTATTTATTTTATTTTATTTATTTATTTATTTTATTTATCTATTTTTATTTTTTATCTATTTATTCATTTATTATTATTATTATTATTATTTTATTATTATTATTATTTTTTTTTTTAATCAGTAGGCCAAACAAGTTATCTGTTAAATTACAATTCATAACCTCATTACTTGATTTGTCAGACTTGAAAAAGCAGTTTCAAATATTATAAAAGGGGCAATGACATTGGATACTCCATTTCAATTGAATATCAACTCTTTTTTCGTTTTATTCTCAACCTTCATTTTTGATCACTTCTGATGCTTACATATATAGGGATCTTTTCTGGACCGTCCTTGTGCTTGTAATTCTCTTTAATATATCAAGCAAACAGAAAGAAAAAAAATTGCCCTTGCATAGTAAAAAATGAATTCTATATCCTTGCACGTTGACAATCCTATGCATTTCATTTTCTCGATCAAGGCTGGAATTTCCTATACTAGAATATTGATAATAGACAGCAACAGTATTCATTTAGTTATTAGAGTGCATAGTTACATTCGTCGATTCTGTTAAAATTGATCTCTGTCTATTAGCTATTTCTTGAAATCTTGTGAGGCTGATAGAGTAGACATGACACAGACCCGATGATATTTTTTTAGCAATCTTGATGTTTTGTATGAGTTAACCAATGTACAGTAAACAATGTGTGCTTCATGAAGTTTTTTTTTTTAAATGCTACCAATGATAGAGGCTTGTTCACATACGGTAAAGAACATCGCAGTGGATACGTGCATATCGTTGTTTATACGTATTTGTGCAGTGTGTTTTTGGAGAGGACATTGCCGAGGTTCAGGAGGTGTACCTCCATTGAAAATTGCAGGCATTGTGAGTGAACTCGTACAGATTTGGTCGGAATAGGCTCTTATCAAGAGGAAAAGATTTGCAAGGTGGACATAATTATATACGACACCATGTAGCATTTTTTTAGAGTTCTCCAAGAGATACAGTTTCAAGAATGAAATTAATTGGTGCTATGATTTCTCCTGCTTGTACTTTATATTATGTACAAGAAGTTTTGTCAAAATTGGTCACCATCTCTCTCTCTCTCCGTGCTTTGTAAAGGACAATTCAGACTTGTGTAATATCTTTTTCATCTGCAAGTCTCTTTTGATTACTATGAAAGACACGAACTTCCTGCTCTGCTCTTAGATTTTAGTCTGTTTTTCCGTATCTTCGTAGACAGCTCTTCCTACTTAATTGAATCATAGATGAAATCTGTCTTTTGCTTTGTTCTTATCTGTATTTAACCATTATAAGTCTTGTTTACTCTCGTTTTGAATGCTATGCAATTGATTTGTACCAATTTTTTGAAAATGCATACAATGCTAGTATTTATTCATTTGTTTCCTTTTGTTATATTACTTGCTCTTTTTAATAGCATTTGAACTAAATGGCCGGAATTCACAAAGGAGGTTTAAATTTAAACCATGGATTATTTAAATTTTGTGGTATAAGTACGCTTGATTTAGCGCATGCACTTAGAAAGGACCAATGATCCCTGGTAATGAACGCGTGTGCTTGGCAAAATGCGCTAATTTTACGCTTGTTGCCATGGTTTCGACCATGGACTAACGCAGGTTTAAGCAAATTAATTTACCTAAACCTGCGTTAGTCCATGGTCGAAACCATGGCAACAAGCGTAAAATTAGCGCATTTTGCCAAGCACACGCTTTCATTACCAGGGATCATTGGACCATTGTAAGTGCATGCGCTAAATCAAGCGTACTTATACCACAAAATTTAAATAATCCATGGTTTAAATTTAAACCTCCTTTGTGAATTCCGGCCATTGTGTTTCAGATGCATCAGTGCATATAATATTCAGCCACTTCTTTTTTTAATAATGCTCATTAAATTGATCAGTATCTTTGAGAAGGAGAAAAAAACATTTGTATATAATCGATTCTGTTGAAAGAAGACTAATCCTTGTATGTATATTCTATCGTCTTTACATTTTGATCAAAAAAACATTTTAAGAAAATAATATGACATTGTGCTTCTAAGATTAACAGAGTTTTTTTGCGTGTATCAATGCAGCATGTCTATTGAAGGTGTCACTGTACATATTCCTGTGCATCATGCAAGTATAAGTGATAGTATATATTAATGATCAAAGTGTACATAGCAAACATATATATTTTTTTCGTTATTGTTATTTATCATCATTTTGATATATATGTTGAAAGTGGCTGATGTTTTGTATTTTTGCCATCCACATCTGTTTGTGTTGTCCTCCATGTGGTTTGATTTATATCAGAAAGATAAACAGTAATTCCAATTTGAGAGTTCTCGATAAGCAGGAAAATAACTTCCAATGTTTAGAGAAAAAAGAACATGAATTTGAGTTGTAGCTTTATAAAAAGAAAAAAAGAATGGAGTTGTAGCATGTGGACTGTAATTGGAATTGAATGTATAAGAGGAAGAAAGGCGCAAGTCCATCAAAACAGTTTTTGAGTTATTAAGAAAAAAACCCACAATATTTTGTGCTACATGTAAGTCTAAAAGAAGAATAATTTCACAGAATCTTTGATATCATGAGCATGCATTATTTTGATACATGAAGATGAAGATGTTGTGTCTGTCAAACTTAACAATATAGTGTTTTCTCTTGATAACTCAAAAATTGTCATGATGGACTTAGGCCGTTCTTCTTCTCATGTATTCAATTGTTCATGTTCGACTTTGAAATGGCATATATTGTATCAGAGCTTGTGGAATACTAATGGTGATAATGATAATAATAGTAGTAATAATGATAATAATAAAGAAATTAATCTTCCAAAAAGATTAGAAACAAATCTTTTTTTTTTCAAATTTGCACCAATTATGTACTCTATTCTTAACTTTTACTCTTACATTCTTTAAGACAAATCAAAATGTATATGAAATAAATTATTAACCAATGTGAATGAAAATTGCAAATGAAACCTTTCCATTTGTAAATGAAAATAGTGATTATGAATTCCACTCAAATGAATCCTGTTAATGCAAGGCACAGTATAGTGTAATAGAAATGGACTCAAAATTTTCTGTGATATTTGCTCTTTATAGCATTCTGGATTTTTTTTAAAAATGCAGAAACACCACTAGAGGGTGACATTGAACTGCTATAGGAAGTCCTCACCACAAGCTCAATACTATTATGCTCGCATTGTCAGTCAACTCTCCTTCTAGTCAAAAAGTGACCAAGAGATATATTGTCTTCCCACATTGTTCTATAGCTTGCCATGTATATATTTGTTGGATTATTATTTTCTTTCTCTCTACATCTCTCTCCATGTGTTCAAAGTTTCAAGCGGACCAACTCAGATTGTTAGTCACTGTGGAAGATGGATGCCGTCAATTTTAAACTCCTTTGAAAATGAAAAAAACATACTTACAAACATGTCAATTTCCTTTACCGTTCAAGGTGACTATCAAATATTATTGGCAAACCATTTAAAATGGACACTACCTATGCATGTATGCGGACTTCACTTGGTTTCAGAATTTATGGGGTTTTTTTTTTTCAAATACCGTTCCAAGTTACCGATATAAACATACACAGAGGAGAAAAATGACTATTCCATATTATATATTTCAGTGGTGTGATATTAATAGTATAGAACTATGTCAAAGCTTTAATCCATCACTCTTTTAATCATATTGAAACAACTCAAGCTCTTGTGCTTTGTTACATTTTATCATCAAAAAAGTCATCACGTCATACATTTACGCTGATGTTCATGACATTTGCCATTTTTCAATCTCAATTGATTTCAAATATGAGAATTTTGCTGGTTCTATATATGTTTTGTATAATGTATTCTATTATGTGTCAATATTTCTTATTGGAAATGGTGATGTAATTTTAAGATTGAGTCATTTGTAATAAGCTCCTACTTTTGGTGATACATATAGTAGGGGCTTGTCCGTGAATGTGTCATTGGATCATTGGAGCTTTTTTATTTTTTCCTCCTTTTTTTTTTTTTTTGGAGTTTGAGGGAGGGGGAACTTTATTACATAATGTTGATGCTGGTCATCAGATTTATACCATATTTATGTTCCCCTCTCAGAGGTGCTGGGAAGCATTGCCCTTATTAAAGCATTTACTTGCATTTTTTTCCTTTTCCATACCATTCTGCTGAACTGACTGAATACATTTTGCAAAAAGGGAGACTTTTTATACTGTTGTGGTATTCATGCTGTCGTAAACAGCAGAAGCAAACGCATCGAAAGGAAGGAAGTAAAATGCTCGGTGTAGTATTCCATTTTGGAGAAATGAGGTCCAATATTGGTAGCATGAAAAACTGTAGATGGAATTTGCAGTCTGTTAAAATTCTCAATTATGATTAAAGAAGAGCTTAACTTTTTTTCTAAAAAATGTAGGGTTACTTTATATAAGTCATGTAAATGATATACTTTATATCTCCAAGTGTCCCCTTTTTAGTTGAAGTTTACAATACTCTCTGCTATATACCATCATAGTTCCATGTATAAAGACACAATTCTCTATAGTATACATAATCATTGCCCATTGTATCACTTAAATACTGCCACAGTGAACAATTGCCATAATAATCAATACTTTTTTGATTGTGGGCATCACTGGGAATAAAGGGCTAGACAATCATAGGGAATGAATCAATGAATTAGTTATACCATGTCTGTGGCAGTAACAGTTCTTTTCCTGAATTTATTCATTTTCAGAGAGACTCTTCTGATGTATATTGAAATTTCTCAAGGTTTTGACTTAATACGAGACTCACATGGTACAACATATCCATTCTTGAATCATTTTTCAGCTCTTGGGAATCAGTCTCAAAGTTAAGGATTAGGTATTTCAAGGTAAATGTACCCCTTATGTGCTAGCATTTTTTTCATAAATGATCTTTCTAGCATTCAGACTGATAATAATACTTACCACATTGTTCAGCTAGGTATAAGATATATATATCTCATGGAATAAATGTGACAATGAGGGTACCTATTTCTTTTTGAGGAAGAAAAGCGTAGCCATTTTGAGTCTCAGCACATTGTCCAACACGTGGTTCAACACTCTGTGTTGGGTGGAATTTGTTGCCCACAGTGCAGAAGGGGTTAAGAAAAGATATTGTTCCTTAACGAAGAAAAAAAAAGCATCCCATGAATAACATGTTGCTGTAATACAACATATAACATTTTATCTTTTCATATATTCTTATCAACAGCAAACATAATTGACTGTTTGATTTGGTAAAGAGAGCTGAGGCCCCCTAACAAAAAGGTTTGCAATCAGCTGTAAATTTGAAACAACCATTCTGATTGGTCGAGGGTCAGCTTTTTGAACAAGATGTGCATAAGACAATGATCTTGATTGGCTATTGGAACTTTGCAATTGATTGCAGACCTTTGTGTTTCGCATCCCTGTTCTAACTCTAAGAGGCTGTTAACAAAGGACATGCTGATATTAAAACTTATAGGAAATGGATTTAAGACACTCTGTTACGAATTGGAGTTGAAGAAAAGAGAAACCGCAATTACTTATGGACAATAGTATACAGTTGAATGGTGTTCATGCGTGTAATGGCTAATCCCACACAGTAAGAAAGCCAGAATATTCTAATTTCCTCGGAAAAATGGGTCTTAAGAATTTCTTTGTATAGGGTAAAATGTCTTGTGTCGACTACATCAAGGTCATGATTTGAACAGGCTACTTCTATACAAAAAAAAAAAGAAAAAAAAAAAGGAGGGATTAATACCACATGTGGTTTGGTATTAGTTCTTACCCATTCCTTGGTAATCGCTTTTTCCTTACTATGGATCTATGGGTTGTAAATCTATGGATTATATAAATCTGTGGAATACAGCTGGTTAATATACCTCTTGATCTAGATTGATACCGCTATTCCAATAGTCCTTGTTTATTAAATATTATTCATCGTTCTCTACATTTATATGAACACAAATGGGAAGGGTCCTCAACTATGTCACAATTTGAACTGCTTCTAAATGTTGAAATAACAATTTTTCACAGATTGCCAATATAATGGTGCTAGATCAAATTTGGAGAGTGATTTTTTTGTTCAAACGTGCACTCATACTAGTCCATCAAAGACAAAAACAGTATCGCAATTGTCGTTTATTCATCTTCAATGAATTGTTTGTATTTCATTGTAGATGAACCCATCCGCTGAGAGCCAGAAAGACGTTAAAACATGCATAAACGTCTTCTTGGCTTTCAGCAGACCTACGGCACTTTTACAAAAACATATTAAAACTCAAATAAATAATTTTTTTACATGCTAAAATTAGGTTAATTTACCTTAATGGAAAGGGAAAGATTTTTTTTTTTTAAAACAAGATGAGGCTGATTTTAGATGACAGAAGTTGGCCAAAAGTGTTTTTTTTTTTTTTTTATTAAAAGAGGCCAATCATACATTGTTATTCAGCTACTAGTAACATCCAATGCTTATGGTTTGATTTATTCATCATAATTGCATTTATAACAAAGTGACAAAATAAATCAATATGAAATTGCAAACAGGCTGTACGTCTTTTTTCCTTCAGTGTTGTGTATTGTAAATATGGGTGAGAAAAGGAATTAGCAAAAGATAGCGTGTGTATGTGCGCCCATTTAAAGCGATGACATAGGCATGAACTTTACATTCAGACCGATGACACACAGCGAACCGATGACGTCATCGGTTGGCAGACCTGCGCAGTTAGACCCAAATTACATGCTTTTGCATATAGGGGTAGGTCATCAGTTAGTGTTACACTAACAAGTCGTCGGTTGTATAGAAAAATTTCAGACGGGTCATCGGTTATGCGGTTGAATTCTACACACACAGGTCATCGGTTATGCGGTCAAATTCTAGGTTGTAAAAGATGTCATCGGTTATTATGTGCGCACGGTATGCGTGTGTGTGTGTTTGTGTGTGTGATTTTTGCCATCCTGTTAAAAAAAAAAAAAAAAAAAAAAAAAATACCCACTCGTTGTGTGTCCGGACAGATTATTTTAAACAGTAATTTGAACAAGTTTGCATGCATTATTGCATGGATCTTTTTGACAACATTTGTTGGACAATATAAAAGATAAATATTCATGATGGCTGTGTCCAGACACCCCCCCCCCCCCCCCCCCCCCCCCCCCCCCCCCCCCCTCCTGTCATACCATGATCTCAAGGTATTAGGTTTCTGTTGTCTCCATTGTCATGATTGTACTTCATAGTTTTGTATTCTTTGTTATTGTGATGCTCTTTGGCTCATATTTTATAAAAATGGACTATAAGTTAAACATGGTTTAAAGATGAAGTTGAGTTCTGGTCATGAGATAGAATTGTGAAAGAAACTGCCACAAAGCAATTGGGAAAGGTTGATTATAAACATTAGCACACAGAATTGGTGTATGCTGTAAGGTTTTGGAATCACCAAAATGTTAAGAAATTGACTCAATCCTGCTGAGAGTCTCATGCACTGCACACAGAAATGTGTAAAGGAATACACACAAATGTTCGGCCCGACCATTTCAGCCGTTTCTTGTCATATTTTGAATGTGAGGGCATTTGAAGAGCAATCCTTATCCCGGGACATTTCTACTATCATATAATAGTCTTCCAAACTGACATAAAAAAGAATGAAAAAGCTCAGAAATTATTTTTTACCTTTCCCAGAACTCGATCTTCTCTTTAACCTTGTCCACTGATTTATTTTTAACCCTTTCAGGACAGGAATTATTCAAGGGCTAAACTGATCACATTTCGTTCTTCAAATTGGCAACAATAATATTTTTCTTTTAGTGCTAGATGGTTCTAATAGGTGTAATGTCTTTTAGAACAATAAACATGGTTAGTGATTTTATCGATACGTTGAAAAAATTGCCAATTTTTATGAAAAACAATGATTTTGAATCTCTCAATGTGTTGCCAATTTAAGGATTTTGAAGCTTATTCTCCTTTTTAAAATTCCTGACATCAAACGCAATATGGTCATGTGACAAAAATGGACATAGCATGTGTAGAAATTTTTGCTCTTTCTACTCATACATCTGGTATATTTTTTAGAGCTCTGAATCAAAACTTATTAAGCCAAACCACAAAATGTGGTCAATTGTCTTGAAAGGGTTAAATGCCAAAGGGTCAAGCTCTGTATTCTGTTTGAATTATTGAAATTCTGTAACAAAATGAAGCTCTGAACTGAGCCCAGTCATAAAATGAAGAAGAGAAATAGCTTTCATCTTGACATGATTTTAGTTTTTAATTTACTTACAGAATTATAATTTCTACGAGATTAGGAGGTTGACATGTGGTGCTCCATAACTCAGCATCTAAATGAACTAAGTCTTAAAACCTAGATGAAAATTACTAATATGAAAACCAGCTTTTATGTTCCTAGAAATGAAATTAAGTGAATGAATTAGATGAAATATTTGGAATACGGATCGAAAACGAGTGAAAAGGGAAGAATGTGAGAACAGTAAAAAGAAGGGAGGAACGTTGGGAGAAAAAGAGTGAAAAGAACAGGAGAATGATATGGAGTTAAAATGAATGAATAAGAAGGCAGAACCATACAAACATAGTCTGATAATAAAAAGATCTAATTTCCTCAATTATTCTCTCCACCACCACCCCCCCCCCTCTCCTCTCTATCTCTCTCTCTTCCCCTTCTCCCTCTCTCTCTCTCTCTGTCTCTCTCTCTCTTATTTTGTAATGTAACTATTTTATGATAATGATTGAACTAAGTGTATGCAGATGTATTTACTTCACCTTTGCACATATGGAACACATATTAACCAAGTAAGGCACACGCATCTTTGAAATGGACTATTGATTCTTAGTTATTTCTTTTCTTTTCTTTTCTTTTTGTATGTGCCCTCTTCACCAAAACAATATGTGCATATTTTCGTAACAGGAGAAATATGCTGAAGTGAGGGGGGCTTTTTATACTCATGTTTTGCACACGTCACCCTTGTTTGGTACTAGGTGTAACCAAAAAAAAATCGAACTTTATATTAATATTAAAGTCAAAAGTTCAGACTCGTATCGCACCGAGGTTTATACACTGTAACATGGAGGATGTCAAATCTGTTTGGAGTCGGTTTGATGACATTTCTTTGAATACTTTTCTTGAAATAATGCACTGAATATTTCATGAGATTCTCACTTCTTTAAAAATCAAGGCCATGATATCTTTTTGTATTAGTAAACGGTAATTAAAGTAGATATTCAAAGCAAATCCCAAATATGCTCAATAATGTATCTCTAGAAACTAGAAAGCTTGCAGATGGTAATCGTATAAGTTTTACGTTAACTGCGTGTTTGATGATTAAAAAATAACAAAAATAAAAACACTACTCAGCATCTGGGATATCCGAGCGATTCGCCAGAAATATACCGATGTTTTCGTGACGTCACATCAGGTGCCAATCCTGCCTAAGCAGACGACGTCCTATATCAAGTGAACGTAACTGCAATGCAATTATTTTTAAATTATAAAGAGTTTGGTTTGTTTCACCATGACCGTATTTCAAATCATTCTAAAAGGGAAGTGAAACCGTTTCTAGTAACTAAAATCTTTTGTTTGTAAAAAGTCATGATAAGGGTCAATGATCAATCAAAGAAATCACACTTTCGAATTGTAAAGCCCGCTGAATTATAGCATGGATGGTATTCGTTCCCTCTTGAAACGCCGACATGCCGCGGTGCATGCAGCTGAAAATACAATGGCATCTTTTTTTGTTTACAATCGATTGATTCCTTTATTTTTTTAACGCTGCATTTTATACCATGCAGGAAATTTAGAGTGAGGCAACAAATAAGCATTTATACTGACGCTAGTGAAGTAAGAGAAATAAGTGAAGATGAGATGACAAAACAGGCACTGAAAATGTATAAGATGTTATGGGGCATCGTCTGCTTAGGAAGGATTGCTCCCCGGTATGACGTCACATATCTCAGCAGCGTTCAAAGAGCTCTATAGGTGCTATAGCGGGGCTGTGTTATATCATTTTATAATTGATAATAATCATTACTTCAAATGTTTCCAAGCGTTGAATTTTGATAACCTTGTTCAATCTAAGCTTCACCTATGCAATAATAAAAATTAAACCAATATTCAAAATTAATGAAATTCTACTTTAATATAAGACATAACAATACCACTGCACATCGCACCTGGCATTTCTGCCAACCCTCGCTATCCAGTGTCACACTCATGATTCAGGACTCTGGGTTAAAAGTGGTGCCATGGAATTTCAGCCGCAGGCACTACGGCAATTATTTCAATTGTTCTGAATCAATTATTGATGCACACAAATAGACCTGTTTACTAATTTTATGCATACTTCTTTAACAAAAGTTCTCTTGGCAACTCAAAAGCTTGTCAGAGGCTTGCCCGACATAGCAACAACAAATGTATGCAAAATGGATTCCATCCATCGAGATGCCATTATGCAAAGCAGGTGCACTAAATAGTTGGTAACTAAGGATTCTGCATGGAGAGAAAGATGCATAAATTGAAATACATTAGTAAACAGGGCTATTTAGTTGCATTGATTTGTCAAAAAGTCAAATCTAATGAAAAATTCAGAGCATTGTTCCAAGCATATAGTATTCAGAGAAATGCCATCAAACTTACTGGAAATACATTTGACATCCTTCAACTTTACAATGTAAAATCTCAAAAGAGAGTTGTAACTTTTGAGCTATTAACAATCAAAAGTTTCATGTGTGGGTAGGCGCGTGTGCGCGTGTGTGTGTGTGTGTGCGTGTGTGTGTGTGTGTGTTTTGTGTGTGTATGTGTGTGTTTTCTTGTACACCTAGTACATGTTTAGTATAAGTCATGGATTGTATTTCCGAACAGCATTGTATTACCGAACTCGTACAGCTTTAAGCGCCTAAAATGGCTTTCATACGCATGGGATTACGCGTATGTTCTCCACACTATTTGACACACAGAACACAGGCAGAAGATCATAAAATGAGGCAAAAAAACATAAGTAATATCTCATGACCTGCTCTCTCGTCACCCCCAGTCTTCATCCCGTTGGCCCCAAATCTGGGTACACGTTCGGTGATACAATACTTTTTTTCAAGGGACCAAAACGCCGCGTCGTTGGGAAGGGGTTCGCTCGGAAAGGAATATCGTATTAAATCTACGTTGTCTTTTTCAAATTCCACCAATTTCTTTTTCTGCAGGACTTTAATCATTCATTATCTAAGTCTGACAGATATTCGTTTGATATTTTATTTGCTATCGTTGATTTTCTGAAAAGTGTTCGGAAATAGGATCCACTACCATACCATGGTTTACACACGGTATAGTGTGAGCTTCTTGCGCAGTACAGCTCAGACCGGACACGCCCAACCATACGGTAAGTCTATGGGTAATTATAAGAGACGATGAATCGATGAATACATGTATTTGCTGCAAATGTTCTTGACAAGAGCCGAAGTGAGTGCCACTGGTGGTCGTTTTGTATGATGGGGGGGGGGGGGGGGGGGGGGGGGAGCTAAAGCTACGCACTTTGTTTCCAGCGGCTAAAAAGTAACTTTTTCAATTATTAATGCGAATTTCTGCATATTCTTAAATTAAATCCCTGAGAAAATCACGACGGACAAATATCAATAACATTAATTTTCAAGTCGATGTCGATACCCATGTCGAATTTGGTCGAAAAAATGAAAGGGTCCTAATGCTACGCACACGTAATAAATGAATGCAAATCTTGATTTTGAAGCTGACTAATGCGAATTTCACCCCGATTTACAAAATAATGGTAATATCACAAAAATAAAGGAAAATTACTCATTCTTTTTGGCAAACGTAAATGATAATCTCGTTGCTTAGTCACACCAAAAGTTTGGCGCATTGAACGCGTCGTGTTGCGCGTATTTACGGGATGCGTAGCTTCAGGACCTGCGTAGCTTTAGGACCCCTGACCATACAGGTCCTGTTGTTTTTGTACCATGTTAGCAAGGAGCCAACCGAAAACCAAATCATGGAGTTAGAAGAAGCTATGGTTATTGACGTAGTTCCAGAGCCGGACCCTGAAGAAAAAATGGACATCGGTGTTGCCGATGATGGTGTCCGACTGGACGAAGAAGACATTGAGATCGACGTCGTGGATGACCAGCAAACACTCCTCTCTTTGATCGTAAAAGCTATCGGTTCTGCATCAACCATCGGGCTTATTGCGAGGGTGACAATTTCATCAGCACCAGGGGCCCGTTGCACAAAACTTGCGTTTGAACGCAACTCAGGAAAATTAAACGCAACTTTATTTTCAGCCAATCAGAAGTGCGCATTCAGGACTTGCGTTTGATTTTAAGAGTTGCGTTTAAATGCAACTCTTTGCAGTACAAGCACCACTATCATCAAGGCGGCAAACCTGTGTTCCTAGACAGGAGCATATTAAGTGATTTCATGGGTGCCTTTCTCTGAGGTATCCTTCGTACATTGATGATATAAATGCCAGTGCTGTAGGACTCGAGTCCGGACTCGGACTCGAGACCGGTCTCGAGTCCCTATTTCTCGGGACTCGGACTCGGACTCGGACTCGGACTCGGACTCGAGCCACAAGGACTCGCGGTCTCGGACTCGGACTCGACCAATGGTGACTCGTGACTCGGGCGAAAATCGGGTCGAGACAGGCAACGAGACCGGCAATTTTCCGTTTTCCGCTTTTAATTTTAGCTCAAAAAATTACCCCAGGGCACGCAAAAAAAAAAAAAAAAAAAAATAGAGAGAGAGAGAGAGAGAGAGAGACGGGAAAGGGATCGAAAGAAAAGAGAAAGAAGGAAATAAAATAAAGAGAAGGAAAGAAAAGGGGAGAAGAATGGAAGATCGGGTTTTCCCTCGAACAAGGTACGCTGTGCAGATGGGTGAGAGAGAGAGAGAGAGAGAGAGAGAAAGGAAAGGGAAATGAAAAAAAAGAAAGAAAGAAAGAAAGAACAGGAGTCTGAGAGAAAAGTGATAAAACAGAGGAAGAACAAAAAGAAAGGGAGGGGGGGGGGGGACAGGGGTGCAATCGAATGTTTATCGTGTCGAACATTGGTTTGGATTTGCAACTTTTTTTACATCTTTATTTTCTGTAGGATGTTGTCTATTCATTGGGTGAGTTTGATAAATATTTTGTCTATATTTTGTTTGATATGACTGAATTACTGAAAAGTGTCCGGTAGTAGGATACACTTCCATACTTTTCACTTCATTATCGGGCTGGGGTGACTCTGTAGACGACGGTCGGTACACGTCACGTGGGCGCTTCATCAAGTGACAGGCGTTGAAAAAGAACTTTCAAGCACTTAATCCATCCAGGAACGGGTTTCAGACGAAACGGTACGTATAATCTTATATATTTCTGATGAAACGCCTTGCCATTCTTGTGGAATACTGGAATACTTTCTTCTTTTTTTAAACATTTGTTTAACCTTTTATACAGTAATACAAATATATACAAGCCAACCACTTTTGGTTTTAGTCATGTCAACGGTTATCCTTAAGACGTTTAGATACTGTTGATGATATTTTCGCCCGCGTCCTCGTGTTAGCTTGTGTTCTACCTTAAATTCCAACTATCTCCGTTTCAGCTTGTGCTCTACGCTTCTTCTTTAACTCTTCCCTTCTAATTATTGTGGTTAGTAGGAAATATATACAGAGCCTATTTGAAAGACATTTTTTCCTACAACACCATATTACATACACTCATAGCATGTAAGGCCAGGCAGCTCAGATTTTATCAAGGCTCTACAAAGTCACCACATCACTTTAATGAACTATTATATCATCATGTTACAAGTCATTGTATGTCAATAGTCAGAATGCAGATTGCATACATTAAGTGTTGCTAAGTCGGAGAAGCCAAAATGTTTGTCCAACCTAACGCAATTCGCGTTCTGATTATTGAAAACCTGTATCAATTTGAATACATTACGAAAATGGCCTATTCAGGCAACAAATAGACCTGGGCCCCGTTGCATAAAACTTACCGTTAACGGTAACTTTACCATCAATGGTAACTCCCATGAAAACCTTGATTTTGATTGGCTGTTGAGTGATGTTACCATGGTAGTTACCATTGATAGCAGAGTTACCGTTAACGGTAAGTTTTATGCAACGGGGCCCTGTTCACAAATATATTCAAATTTTATGCATACTTTTAAACAAAGGGTTGTTCTTGACAACCTAAAAGCTTGTCAGAGGCTTGTCAGACATAGCAACAAGTAATGTATGCAAACTGGATTCCAAGTATTGTAGTTAATTCATTAATAACAGGTTAATGGAATACCTCGTTACTAGGTCACCGGGAAAGAAACATCCATAAATTTGAATAACTTTGTGAACAGGTCTAATTTCAGAGCTCAACCATAGGACATTTGCGTAATGTATTCAAATTTATACACGTTTGCCTAGTGTCAAACTATTACATTCCCCTGTAAAAACCTATGCTTTTTCAAGAGTCAGAATGTGAATTGCATGCATTAGGTTAGGTTGGACAAACATTTTGGTTTGCCCAACCTAGGAACACTTAATGTATGCAATCTGCATTCTGGCTATTGAAATACAATGACTAGTAACAGATGGATGTAATAGTTCGTTACTAGGTGTTTGACAAAGAGGTAAGCATTAAATTTGAATGCATTACGAAATTGGCCTATTGTCATTGTGTATTGCTTCTGAAATTCCTGAGCACCCTTATTAAACCAGAGTCCTGAATCATTATTGACACTGGATCGCAAAGGTTTGGCTGCACAATGGTATTGTTATGTTCTGAATTAATTACTGACACGACACAATTTTGTGGCCTTGATTTTCCCAAAAGTGAAAATTTAATTAAGAAAACTTCATAAAAACTTATTCCTAATAATATGACATCCTTCAAATTTACATTGTGAAAACGTCAGTCTGATAGAGTTTTAACTTTTGAGTTATTAACGATCGAAAGTGTCAAATGTTGTTTTTACACCTAGTAGAAGTAGTAGTAGTAGTAGTAGTAGTAGTAGTAACAGTAGTAGTAGTAGTAGTAGTAGTAGCAGTAGTAGTAGTAGTAGTAATAATAATAATGATAATATAATATTATTAGTATTTTCATTATTATTCATATCGCATTAGATTAGTAGTAGTAGTAATAGTAGTAGTAGTAGTAATTAGTAGTAGTAGTATAGTAGCAGCAGTAGAAGTAGTAGCAGTAGTAGTATGGCTATAGTAGTAATTGTAGTAGTAAGTAGTAGTAGTAGTAGTAGTAGTAGTAGTAGTAGTAGTAGTAGAAATTATAGTGATACACAACTGTAATACATAACAGTAGTCATAGTAGTAGTAGTAGAAAGAGTTGGAGTTGGAGTAGCATTAGAAGTAGTAGTAGTAGTATAGCAGTAGTAGTAGTAGTAGCAGTAATAATAATGATAAATATTAATGATAATGATAATAATATTATTATTATTCACATCGAACTATAGTAGTAGTAGTAATAGTAGTAGTACAGTATCAGCAGTAGCATTAGTAGCTGCAAAAGTAGCTGTAGCAGCAGTAGTTGTATGGCTATAGTAGTAATTGTAGGGGTAAGAGAAGTAGTAGTAGTATTAGTGGTAATAGTAGAAATTGTGATACACAACTGTAGTCATAGTAGTAGAAGTAAGAGTTGGAGTTGGAGTAGTAGAAGTAGCAGCAGCAGTAGAGCAGCAGCAGCAGTAGTACAGTAGCAGCAGTCGTAGTAGTGGTAGTAGTAGTAATAGTAGTAGTAGAGGTAGTAGTAGTAGTAGTAGTAGTAGTAGTAGTAGTAGTAGAAGTAGTATAGTAGCAGTAATAGTAGTAATAGTGGTGGTAGTAGTAGTAGTAGTATAGTAGCAATACTACTTGTAGTAGTAGTAGAAGTAGTAGTAGTGTAGTAGTAGTAGTAGAAGTATTAGTATTAGTAGTAGTAGTTGTAATAGTAGTATAGTAGCAGTGGTAGTAGTTGTAGTAGTAGTAGTAGTATAGTAGCAGTACTACTTGTAGTAGTAGTAGTAGTACACTGTTAGAACGTTGATTAAAATTTTTAATCTTGTTGGTTAAAATTTTAATCAACCGAGGATTACCAGGTGAACCACACATTTGTAGGTTAAAACTTTAATCAACGGCCTGTTGATTAAAGTTTAACCTGTGGTTGATTAAAAGTTTTAATCATTTGTTGGTTAATCGTATTTCGCTCAACGTTGGTTAAATCGGTGTTGATTAAACTTAAACATATTGTTGGTTAATTGTTTAACCATTTGTTGGTTAATCGCATTTTGCTCAACATTGGTTAAATTGGTGTTGATTTAATAAACTTAAACAAATTGTTGGTTAAATGTTTAACCATTTGTTGGTTAGCCTTATTTGGTACGTGAGAAACTCTTCATATCTGTGATTGTTGTCTAGCTTAATCTTATAAAGAAATAGATCTACTGTGTGATCTTGCTTTCTAAGATAAGCGGTTTGGGAAGTTCGACCTGCTCAGACCTGGACTAGACCTGACTAAGCCAGGCCCACCGGCCGTAGACTACGCCTACGCCTGCATTGATGCTATATCTTTTTTTGTTGTTGAAGTTCTAGTTCTAGTTTCAGTTTTTGTCGTGTTGACCTGTCCGCGAAATATGGACATCCGCGAAGGTGAACACACCGCCATACCGCCGGTGTCGCCTCCTAGCTACCGTAGGCGTAGTCAGTATAGATCTACCAGTGGGCCTGGCTTAGCCAGGTCTAGTCCAGATCGAGCAGGTCGAACTAGCTTCCAAGCCGTTTTAATTAGAAAGAAAGATCACACTATAGATCTATTTATTCCCAAGATTAAGCTAGACAACTATCACAGACATGAAAAGAGTTTCTCACCTTCAAACACGCTGACAAGCTCTTTGAAAGTCCCCAATCATTCAGCGACTTGAATGACAACGCCTTCCATTTTTATCGCAAACAATTTCTGCGATAGATATGCGCGCAGCAAATTTGTTCCAAATATCCATGCGCTCAATCACGCGATCGGTATTTTAATCAACTTTGATCAAACTTTAACCAACAAAAAGATGAAGTGTCTCGACAGTTAGCACTATCATTTTGGCGGGAAAGCAGAGAACACTGTTTTTAATCAATGTTGGTTACAAAGTAACCAACAAGATTAAAAACAATAATTTTAATCAACAATATTTTTAACCCACGCAAGATTAAAAATCATTTTTAAGCAACACTCATTTTATAACCAATGTTGAGCGATTTTTAATCAACAATTTTTTAATCCGTATTTTTTTAATACATGTTTTAACAGTGTAGTAGTAGTAATAGTAGTAGTAGTAGTAGTAGTAGTAGTATAGTAGTAGTAGTAGTAGTAGTATAGTAGCAGTAATAGTAGTAATAGTGGTGGTAGTAGTAGTAGTAGTTGTTGTAATAGTAGTATAGTAGCAGTGGTAGTAGTTGTAGTAGTAGTAGTTGTAGTAGAAGTAGTAGCAGTATAGTAGTAGTAGTACAGTGGCAGCAGTAGTAGTAGTAGCGGTAGTAGTGGTAGTAGCAACAGTAGAAATTGTAGTGATGAACTTTAAATCGCTCCCAAACTGGTCTGCCGAGGTTTATGTGAAAAGGTTATTGGGTATCGGTGTTGCAGATCCCATCTCATTTATTCTGATGAGCCCTAAATTTTGTCGGATCGTTGGCATTTGTATAACATCTATACCTTTTCCATCACGTCAACTTTATAGGACGCAGATTTTGTGGTTATGGCCATAGGTTAGGGCCATAGGTTAGGGCCAAATGCGACCGCGGCCCTTTGAGATTGCAGGGCGTGGTCAGACAGAATCCCCTTGCTCTCTTATCTGGCGAGCGTTTCATCAAGTGTTTTGTCAGTGATTTTTACCGACAACTGTTATAAGCTACTGAAATCCTTGCATCTGATTGGCTGAGAGCAAATTTGTCGGTAAAAATCACTGACAAAACGCTTGATGAAACGCTCCCCTGATTTATAACCAACGCACGTATTACCCCAGTCACACGAACGAGACCGACAACAGACCGAACACAAAATTACTTTTCCCTGAATGACCATAAATCGGTCGGTTTGAAGCCGGTGTGGTAGTGTGACGCAGGTATCAGTGCCTACAGACGTCAGCTTTGTTGTCTGACTGGTGGGTGCATTTAATTTATGGGGGTTGTGTATGAGGGTCTACATTTGCATCAAAGTTGTACGCAATACTGCCCTACAGCATGGGCACCTGCGATTTTTTAGTCTGCTTGACCAATATGATCACCTCCCGGTTCCGGGAAAGTTGATGGTGGTGGTGTTTGTACTGTTACGGACAGTGCTCTTCCTCTAACAAGAAGTTCAATAAATACACAGTTTTCCGGTCTGATTGGAAGTAGTTCGATCTCGTCTTTCTCATCAGCCTCGAGATCTATCTCCATATCCTCTTCACCGTCATCGCAACTAGCATCGGCATCCATGACTTCGTCTAGTATTGACGGGGGAAGATCATCGACGATCATAGCCTCTTCAAACTCCATTTTGGGCTGTTTTTGCTTGACAAAATGGTACGCCAAATGAAGAAAATAGTTTTAAAATACGAAAGGAAATGAGCACTTAAAAAAACAGCACAAAACACCGAACCACCATGCAACGACTGAGACAAAACCCGGTTCTCAATGCCGACTGCCGAATAATCTCCCGTTTTTATAGCGATTTGAGAACACTTGTGATAGCCTAGTGGGCGTGTCAAGTGTAGACTATGAGTCAGCAAATTCGTTTATATGTGTATATATCATTTAGATATTGACTAGTAATCATTACTGATAATGTCAATATTGCGAAACCAAAATAAAAGGATAACAACACATGACTCGAACTGATATCGGGGAATACCACAAGTATATAGTTCATTACGTCTCCCATACTCTGTATAAGTTCAATTGTATGCAAAATAATTATATTTTCATGACCTTATTTGGTTCGGCCCATTTTGTTAACAAATTTATTATTGATTTGAAAGCAAAAATCCACCCAAAATAAAAATGCACTGCGATGCAACCTTCATCGTTCACAAGGTTATAACAGGTGAGGATTTTCTGTCATTGTGATTCAGTTATTTCATTTCATCGTCCGCAGTCTCTTTTTTTAAATATGATTAAAATGTGATTTCATTTTCATTTTCATTTATCTTATTATATAATGGTTTACATATTTCAGAAAGTGACTGTTCGTCCGTGGATGATTTAAAATAGGCGTACATTGTAAATAAAACAAAATGCACTTAACATTTTACATCATTTTGAAACAATACTAACAATAATAGTGATAACGATATTGAAGAATAAGATATATATACTTTAATGTTAATCATATATATTATATCATTAATCATGTCGTAGCAGTAAGCATGATTTATTATTTTATTTTGTATGTGTGTGTGTGTGTGTGTGTTTAAATCTCATTCAGTCAATCGTAAAGCGCGTATAGAGATCATGCATTTTGCGCTCTAAAAGCTACCAAATGAAATAGAATGAAATAGAATGAAATGAATCGATGCAACTGACGATCGGGGGGGGGGGGTGAGCTGCGGTTTTTCTAGAATAAATGATTAAGGATTTCTACTGCAGTTGTTTGTATTGGGTGTTTCGATTGCAGTTGTTTGAATGCTGTTGACAAGACCTTTGTTCCTTCGTTGTCATAATTATCAATGGCAATACTGTGGCTTAAAATACATGTAGATCATGTGGAATACGCATGAATAGCAGTGGCGGATCTAGGCAGGGGCGCCAAGAGCGCCCCCTTTAATTTTTCTGTTTTGTGATTTTTTTTTTGTGATTTTTTTTGTGATTTTTTGATTTTTACTCTTCGGATCACCTAAAATATAGCGCGGGCTTTTCATACATTTTCTTTGGTTTCATTACCAAGTATATTGTCAATAATAGCACATCACATTTTATTGTAAGAAGCGCCCTCTCCTTACTTCAAAATTTTAGTCATGATATAGCGCGAATTTAGATCGTGGCTAAAAGTTTTAGGAAAGTAGTTCAGGTACTGTTTATTTTACGATCCACGAGCGTGCACGCATGTACAATGTAATACCATAGACAAGTATAATACAGGCCATATAGGGCACACATGAGTAATTCATCCGCTTGTGATTTTGGACCGGCGTAAGCGTAAGTAAGAAGATGTAATGATAACTGATCAAAATATTCATTTAAAATTGAATACTTGTTGGCTGTAAATCTATTCAAGAGAAATGGTGATTGGAAGTCCCATTCTTTCGTATTTTACCGCATATGGAAGCTTGGACGGTACGCCTCGGTGTATTTTAGAGGAATTATTTGATCTGCAGTGCATTTCCACTGTTCACAGCAGTGAAAAGTCGCAGTTCGTGATAAGCCTCGTTTAAGCCTTCACAGTATTTTTTGTATATAGCCAAATAAGTGGCCAAATAAAGTAACTAATTTTGTAGTACCATTAGTGTACTTTCTCTTCAGTCAGTTATAACGATTTTTGTAGAGAGATTATTTAAACATGAATTTTTGATCTGCTTCAATTTAACACGTATTTCTATGGGGGCCCGAATTACACGTGTGTGCAATATATGCAGACCCAATTACTCATCCGCTTTCCTGTCCAGTGACCAGTGCTGTGCCTCCTTAGTCTCCTTCGAAGACGTAACGAGCTAACTCAATCGAATTATAAATAAATACCTTAAGAGTTCTTCTTTTTTTTTCCTTTCTTAATTAAAAAACACAGATGTTTCTCATTCTCTTTGTATGATTACATTAAATTTAACTGAATGGAAAAAGTCTCAAAAGGAGGCATTCTGGTCTGGTAGGTATATTTGCCAAAGCACCCACATCACAATTTTTCAGTCGATCTTAATTTTTCAATTAAGTCTTTGTGAAATAGGCCTCAGGTATGTTAACTATTATTATTTAATATCAATTAATGTGCTTAAATTTGACTGACTGCATCGTTCAAAGTTAATATGTTTTATGAAATGACGCCTAGCGTATTTTGAATATTAAGAATTAATAAACTTTAAAGGTATTTACTTTTCCTTACAAACAGCCACATCCTCCCCGCTCGGTCGCTCCACTCCCTCGCCGCTGGCGCCTCTCCTATTTCAAATTCCTGGATCCGCCACTGAATAGAATAGGCGTGACCAGTGGCGTATCTACGTGGGGGGGGGGGAGGGAGTGGCACGCAGTCACGTGCCCCTGGCGGCACTTGAAGGAGGGCAAAAAAAAAAAAAAAAAAGATAGAGAGAGAAACAGAAAGGGGAGGAAAACAATTATTGTTTGCCCCAGGCGCCAATATCCCCATCAGACACACCACTGTGCGTGACATGAACATGGCACAATGAATATGTTATTGTATTGTAAGATTTCTCAGGCCGTCCATTTTAATACTTTTTTTTCCATTCAATTTCATACTTATTTTCATTCAATTTCATTCCGAAACTTCGTGATCTTGCACATCTCATGGTCAATTTCGTCATTGGTCATTCATTCTCAATCAGTTTCATCATACTGCATCCAGTTTCCTCGAAATCAAATCAATTTCGTCATCCCCGGCTGCCAATGTACCAACCATTGCATGAATCAATGAACAACTTGAATGACAAAGGACGAAATAAACTTCGACATTTGCACATTCCAGGGTTCTGGAATGAAATGGAAGTGAGCGATGGTGAAACTGAATAAAAGAAAGTGTTGAAATGGACGGGAAAACCTTTATTAAAATCCATTCTTCATTGCCCTTTTCTTGTAAAAATGAGCTTCTTCATAAAAGAAAATGTATCTATGTATCTTCTTATTTATTTTTTTGTTATGAGTTTATTTTCATGATTTTGTTGACTATTATTGTTACTTATTATTGCTATCAGGGCCTCATGGAAGACCACCATTATTGGTAGTGATAATGAGTCACCTTGCCTAAATATCAGAAATAAATAAATAAATGATAAATTAGCAAATTGATCGCCTACAAATGAAATTGAATGCCGGAATCAAGCTCATCAAGCCCACCGTGTTAAATTGAATGCGCCGATTTAAAAAAACATGCACGAATTCGCAAATTGATTACATGTATGTGAATTTGGTTGACTAGTTAAATATGAATGCTCGGATTCTTAACTTGAATTACGGAAATCGTTCGAGAGCGACATTTGCGTTAATTTGAATACACGAAGAAGGAAATTGAGTGATCAAATTATGAAATTGTGAAAAAAATTATGAAAACCTATTACTACTACTTCTATTACTTCTACTCCTATTACTACTACTACTACTACTACTACTACTACTACTACTACTACTACTACTTCTACTACTACTACTACTACTACTACTACTACTACTACTACACTACTATTGCTACTATTATACTGCTACTACTACTAGGGCCGCGGAACCGGGGGGGGGCTTGGGGGCTGTACCCCCCCTACACACACACACACACACACTTTTTTTTTTTTTTTTTTTTTTTTTTTAGTATAGACACGTTTCATAAAATCTCGGAAAAAAGGCTCGAAAATTGTCATTAATGAGTGAAATCAGATAAGCCTAAAAAAAAAAAAAAAAAAAAAACGCTTCGCGACCCCTGCACTACAACTACTACTACTACTACTACTACTACTCCTACTACTACTACTACTACTACTACTACCGTACTTCTATTAGTTCTACTACTATTACTACTACTACTACTACTACTACTACTACTGCTGCTGCTGCTGCTGCTCCTCCTACTACTACTACTGCTACCACTGTTACTATACTTTTACTCCTATAATAACTATTATTGCTATTAACTTTTACTCCTATAATAACTATTATTGCTATTACTACTACTTTTACTACTACTACTAAGTTACGCTACCCGTCGATTCATTTTTTACGTGCCCCTACAGACCGAAAACAATAACGAGAATTTTTAATCGTTCCCAAACTGGTCTCCCGAGGTTTATGTGAAAAAGTTATTGGGTATCGGTGTTGCAGATTCCATCTCATTTATTCTGATGAGCCCTAAATTTTGTCGGATCGTTGGCATTTGTATAACATCTATACCTTTTCCATCACGTCAACTTTATAGGACGCAGATTTTGTGGTTATGGCCAAATGCGACCGCGGCCCTTTGAGATTGCAGGGCGTGGTCAGACAGAATCCCCTTGCTCTCTTATCTGGCGAGCGTTTCATCAAGTGTTTTGTCAGTGATTTTTACCGACAACTGTTATAAGCTACTGAAATCCTTGCATCTGATTGGCTGAGAGCAAATTTGTCAGTAAAAATCACTGACAAAACGCTTGATGAAACGCTCCCCTGATTTATAACCAACGCACGTATTACCCCAGTCACACGAACGAGACCGACAACAGACCGAACACAAAATTACTTTTCCCTGAATGACCATAAATCGGTCGGTTTGAAGCCGGTGTGGTAGTGTGACGCAGGTATCAGTGCCTATAGACGTCAGCTTTGTTGTCTGACTGGTGGGTGCATTTAATTTATGGGGGTTGTGTATGAGGGTCTACATTTGCATCAAAGTTGTACGCAATACTGCCCTACAGCATGGGCACCTGCGATTTTTTAGTCTGCTTGACCAATATGATCACCTCCCGGTTCCGGGAAAGTTGATGGTGGTGGTGTTTGTACTGTTACGGACAGTGCTCTTCCTCTAACAAGAAGTTCAATAAATACACAGTTTTCCGGTCTGATTGGAAGTAGTTCGATCTCGTCTTTCTCATCAGCCTCGAGATCTATCTCCATATCCTCTTCACCGTCATCGCAACTAGCATCGGCATCCATGACTTCGTCTAGTATTGACGGGGGAAGATCATCGACGATCATAGCCTCTTCAAACTCCATTTTGGGCTGTTTTTGCTTGACAAAATGGTACGCCAAATGAAGAAAATAGTTTTAAAATACGAAAGGAAATGAGCACTTAAAAAAACAGCACAAAACACCGAACCACCATGCAACGACTGAGACAAAACCCGGTTCTCAATGCCGACTGCCGAATAATCTCCCGTTTTTATAGCGATTTGAGAACACTTGTGATAGCCTAGTGGGCGTGTCAAGTGTAGACTATGAGTCAGCAAATTCGTTTATATGTGTATATATCATTTAGATATTGACTAGTAATCATTACTGATAATGTCAATATTGCGAAACCAAAATAAAAGGATAACAACACATGACTCGAACTGATATCGGGGAATACCACAAGTATATAGTTCATTACGTCTCCCATACTCTGTATAAGTTCAATTGTATGCAAAATAATTATATTTTCATGACCTTATTTGGTTCGGCCCATTTTGTTAACAAATTTATTATTGATTTGAAAGCAAAAATCCACCCAAAATAAAAATGCACTGCGATGCAACCTTCATCGTTCACAAGGTTATAACAGGTGAGGATTTTCTGTCATTGTGATTCAGTTATTTCATTTCATCGTCCGCAGTCTCTTTTTTTAAATATGATTAAAATGTGATTTCATTTTCATTTTCATTTATCTTATTATATAATGGTTTACATATTTCAGAAAGTGACTGTTCGTCCGTGGATGATTTAAAATAGGCGTACATTGTAAATAAAACAAAATGCACTTAACATTTTACATCATTTTGAAACAATACTAACAATAATAGTGATAACGATATTGAAGAATAAGATATATATACTTTAATGTTAATCATATATATTATATCATTAATCATGTCGTAGCAGTAAGCATGATTTATTATTTTATTTTGTATGTGTGTGTGTGTGTGTGTGTGTTTAAATCTCATTCAGTCAATCGTAAAGCGCGTATAGAGATCATGCATTTTGCGCTCTAAAAGCTACCAAATGAAATAGAATGAAATAGAATGAAATGAATCGATGCAACTGACGATCGGGGGGGGGGGGGTGAGCTGCGGTTTTTCTAGAATAAATGATTAAGGATTTCTACTGCAGTTGTTTGTATTGGGTGTTTCGATTGCAGTTGTTTGAATGCTGTTGACAAGACCTTTGTTCCTTCGTTGTCATAATTATCAATGGCAATACTGTGGCTTAAAATACATGTAGATCATGTGGAATACGCATGAATAGCAGTGGCGGATCTAGGCAGGGGCGCCAAGAGCGCCCCCTTTAATTTTTCTGTTTTGTGATTTTTTTTTTTGTGATTTTTTTTGTGATTTTTTGATTTTTACTCTTCGGATCACCTAAAATATAGCGCGGGCTTTTCATACATTTTCTTTGGTTTCATTACCAAGTATATTGTCAATAATAGCACATCACATTTTATTGTAAGAAGCGCCCTCTCCTTACTTCAAAATTTTAGTCATGATATAGCGCGAATTTAGATCGTGGCTAAGAGTTTTAGGAAAGTAGTTCAGGTACTGTTTATTTTACGATCCACGAGCGTGCACGCATGTACAATGTAATACCATAGACAAGTATAATACAGGCCATATAGGGCACACATGAGTAATTCATCCGCTTGTGATTTTGGACCGGCGTAAGCGTAAGTAAGAAGATGTAATGATAACTGATCAAAATATTCATTTAAAATTGAATACTTGTTGGCTGTAAATCTATTCAAGAGAAATGGTGATTGGAAGTCCCATTCTTTCGTATTTTACCGCATATGGAAGCTTGGACGGTACGCCTCGGTGTATTTTAGAGGAATTATTTGATCTGCAGTGCATTTCCACTGTTCACAGCAGTGAAAAGTCGCAGTTCGTGATAAGCCTCGTTTAAGCCTTCACAGTATTTTTTGTATATAGCCAAATAAGTGGCCAAATAAAGTAACTAATTTTGTAGTACCATTAGAGTACTTTCTCTTCAGTCAGTTATAACGATTTTTGTAGAGAGATTATTTAAACATGAATTTTTGATCTGCTTCAATTTAACACGTATTTCTATGGGGGCCCGAATTACACGTGTGTGCAATATATGCAGACCCAATTACTCATCCGCTTTCCTGTCCAGTGACCAGTGCTGTGCCTCCTTAGTCTCCTTCGAAGACGTAACGAGCTAACTCAATCGAATTATAAATAAATACCTTAAGAGTTCTTCTTTTTTTTTCCTTTCTTAATTAAAAAACACAGATGTTTCTCATTCTCTTTGTATGATTACATTAAATTTAACTGAATGGAAAAAGTCTCAAAAGGAGGCATTCTGGTCTGGTAGGTATATTTGCCAAAGCACCCACATCACAATTTTTCAGTCGATCTTAATTTTTCAATTAAGTCTTTGTGAAATAGGCCTCAGGTATGTTAACTATTATTATTTAATATCAATTAATGTGCTTAAATTTGACTGACTGCATCGTTCAAAGTTAATATATTTTATGAAATGACGCCTAGCGTATTTTGAATATTAAGAATTAATAAACTTTAAAGGTATTTACTTTTCCTTACAAACAGCCACATCCTCCCCCGCTCGGTCGCTCCACTCCCTCGCCGCTGGCGCCTCTCCTATTTCAAATTCCTGGATCCGCCACTGAATAGAATAGGCGTGACCAGTGGCGTATCTACGTGGGGGGGGGGGGAGTGGCACGCAGTCACGTGCCCCTGGCGGCACTTGAAGGAGGGCAAAAAAAAAAAAAAAAAAAGATGGAGAGAGAAACAGAAAGGGGAGGAAAACAATTATTGTTTGCCCCAGGCGCCAATATCCCCATCAGACACACCACTGTGCGTGACATGAACATGGCACAATGAATATGTTATTGTATTGTAAGATTTCTCAGGCCGTCCATTTTAATACTTTTTTTTCCATTCAATTTCATACTTATTTTCATTCAATTTCATTCCGAAACTTCGTGATCTTGCACATCTCATGGTCAATTTCGTCATTGGTCATTCATTCTCAATCAGTTTCATCATACTGCATCCAGTTTCCTCGAAATCAAATCAATTTCGTCATCCCCGGCTGCCAATGTACCAACCATTGCATGAATCAATGAACAACTTGAATGACAAAGGACGAAATAAACTTCGACATTTGCACATTCCAGGGTTCTGGAATGAAATGGAAGTGAGCGATGGTGAAACTGAATAAAAGAAAGTGTTGAAATGGACGGGAAAACCTTTATTAAAATCCATTCTTCATTGCCCTTTTCTTGTAAAAATGAGCTTCTTCATAAAAGAAAATGTATCTATGTATCTTCTTATTTATTTTTTTGTTATGAGTTTATTTTCATGATTTTGTTGACTATTATTGTTACTTATTATTGCTATCAGGGCCTCATGGAAGACCACCATTATTGGTAGTGATAATGAGTCACCTTGCCTAAATATCAGAAATAAATAAATAAATGATAAATTAGCAAATTGATCGCCTACAAATGAAATTGAATGCCGGAATCAAGCTCATCAAGCCCACCGTGTTAAATTGAATGCGCCGATTTAAAAAAACATGCACGAATTCGCAAATTGATTACATGTATGTGAATTTGGTTGACTAGTTAAATATGAATGCTCGGATTCTTAACTTGAATTACGGAAATCGTTCGAGAGCGACATTTGCGTTAATTTGAATACACGAAGAAGGAAATTGAGTGATCAAATTATGAAATTGTGAAAAAAATTATGAAAACCTATTACTACTACTTCTATTACTTCTACTCCTATTACTACTACTACTACTACTACTACTACTACTACTACTACTACTACTACTACTTCTACTACTACTACTACTACTACTACTACTACACTACTATTGCTGCTATTATACTGCTACTACTACTAGGGCCGCGGAACCGGGGGGGGGGCTTGGGGGCTGTAGCCCCCCTACACACACACACACACACACACTTTTTTTTTTTTTTTTTTTTTTTTTTAGTATAGACACGTTTCATAAAATCTCGGAAAAAAGGCTCGAAAATTGTCATTAATGAGTGAAATCAGATAAGCCAAAAAAAAAAAAAAAAAAAAAAAACGCTTCGCGACCCCTGCACTACAACTACTACTACTACTACTACTACTACTCCTACTACTACTACTACTACTACTACTACTACCGTACTTCTATTAGTTCTACTACTATTACTACTACTACTACTACTACTACTACTACTGCTGCTGCTGCTGCTGCTCCTCCTACTACTACTACTGCTACCACTGTTACTATACTTTTACTCCTATAATAACTATTATTGCTATTAACTTTTACTCCTATAATAACTATTATTGCTATTACTACTACTTTTACTACTACTACTAAGTTACGCTACCCGTCGATTCATTTTTTACGTGCCCCTACAGACCGAAAACAATAACGAGAATTTTTAATCGTTCCCAAACTGGTCTCCCGAGGTTTATGTGAAAAAGTTATTGGGTATCGGTGTTGCAGATTCCATCTCATTTATTCTGATGAGCCCTAAATTTTGTCGGATCGTTGGCATTTGTATAACATCTATACCTTTTCCATCACGTCAACTTTATAGGACGCAGATTTTGTGGTTATGGCCAAATGCGACCGCGGCCCTTTGAGATTGCAGGGCGTGGTCAGACAGAATCCCCTTGCTCTCTTATCTGGCGAGCGTTTCATCAAGTGTTTTGTCAGTGATTTTTACCGACAACTGTTATAAGCTACTGAAATCCTTGCATCTGATTGGCTGAGAGCAAATTTGTCAGTAAAAATCACTGACAAAACGCTTGATGAAACGCTCCCCTGATTTATAACCAACGCACGTATTACCCCAGTCACACGAACGAGACCGACAACAGACCGAACACAAAATTACTTTTCCCTGAATGACCATAAATCGGTCGGTTTGAAGCCGGTGTGGTAGTGTGACGCAGGTATCAGTGCCTATAGACGTCAGCTTTGTTGTCTGACTGGTGGGTGCATTTAATTTATGGGGGTTGTGTATGAGGGTCTACATTTGCATCAAAGTTGTACGCAATACTGCCCTACAGCATGGGCACCTGCGATTTTTTAGTCTGCTTGACCAATATGATCACCTCCCGGTTCCGGGAAAGTTGATGGTGGTGGTGTTTGTACTGTTACGGACAGTGCTCTTCCTCTAACAAGAAGTTCAATAAATACACAGTTTTCCGGTCTGATTGGAAGTAGTTCGATCTCGTCTTTCTCATCAGCCTCGAGATCTATCTCCATATCCTCTTCACCGTCATCGCAACTAGCATCGGCATCCATGACTTCGTCTAGTATTGACGGGGGAAGATCATCGACGATCATAGCCTCTTCAAACTCCATTTTGGGCTGTTTTTGCTTGACAAAATGGTACGCCAAATGAAGAAAATAGTTTTAAAATACGAAAGGAAATGAGCACTTAAAAAAACAGCACAAAACACCGAACCACCTTGCAACGACTGAGACAAAACCCGGTTCTCAATGCCGACTGCCGAATAATCTCCCGTTTTTATAGCGATTTGAGAACACTTGTGATAGCCTAGTGGGCGTGTCAAGTGTAGACTATGAGTCAGCAAATTCGTTTATATGTGTATATATCATTAAGATATTGACTAGTAATCATTACTGATAATGTCAATATTGCGAAACCAAAATAAAAGGATAACAACACATGACTCGAACTGATATCGGGGAATACCACAAGTATATAGTTCATTACGTCTCCCATACTCTGTATAAGTTCAATTGTATGCAAAATAATTATATTTTCATGACCTTATTTGGTTCGGCCCATTTTGTTAACAAATTTATTATTGATTTGAAAGCAAAAATCCACCCAAAATAAAAATGCACTGCGATGCAACCTTCATCGTTCACAAGGTTATAACAGGTGAGGATTTTCTGTCATTGTGATTCAGTTATTTCATTTCATCGTCAGTTTTACACGCAGTTTGTCTTGTGAACTTTCTACGTGAATATAGATGTAATTTAAAGATAATAGCTCAGACAAAAAATTGGGACTTGGCCATTCAAAGTTTTGTAAACAAGCAAAAGTATCTTAAATTTGGGTATCACCACAATATTAACTTTAAAAATACCCAAACATTTTTTAATCTCTCATGCGACATCTAAGGATTATCGAATAAAGTTGTAGGACAGTTTTTTTTTCTACATATAGTTTTTTTTAAACCAACATTCACTCCAACTTTTGTAACATGGCTAAATCTATAATGATGGATTCAGGGTTAAAATAATAAATTTTCTTCATAAGGTAAATATTCTGATATGAGATGGCACTGAAGTGACAATGTTATGACCGTAATGGACGATGGTGGCATCCTACTCAAGGTAGTATGCATGGGTAGAAGTGTGAATAAAAATTCCTTTTCATTGTTGGCACTATACTAATAAACAATGCATTTGACAATAGAAATACAATATAATTTATTTGAAAAAAAAAGTTATACTAACATCATACTGAACATAGTACAAAGCAACATGCTCAGCAGTATTTTAGTACTGAATAAGAATCAAAAGATATAGGGTGAATGACGATTAATGAGGACCTGAGAGTATCAGAGGCATACTGGGAGCAGATGCATGACCTTGAAGAATGGCTTTATGGAAAGGAGTGGGCGGGGGCTGTTTTTTCATGTCTGAAAACCAAGAAAGTGTAAACGATTCACGTGAAGCGCATGCAGCGTCGATGGCGAGTTTTCACACGTGGCATCAATTGTTGACGTAAAACTGCGTTACCGACTGGCGCGGTCTTTGACACAACCATGTGAGAGAGTGGTAACGTATGAAAAGTATTCACTTGAATTTCTAGCGTATGCATGGATTGCCTTCAGAGGCTTTATTGGCGCAAGTAATAACGCATTCGAAATGGCGCCTCGTGCGCTGCGGACATTTTAACTTATTTATTTCAAATTGGGGTGACCGGCCTATTCTTTCCCCTATGTGTAGCCGCCTTTATTGCATGTCAAGCACGGCAATGCACGTGTGTCTCATGGTATCTTTAAAAGGCAGCCCAATTCTTTCATGCATTAAAACTCCGATTACCCATTTAATGGGGAAACTCACGAGCAAAAACGACCCCCCCCCCCCCAAAAAAAAAAAAATAAAAAATAAATAAATAAATAACACTTTTTGAACCCATTGTCACGACCATCAAAGCCCTGGCGTCACAATCGATGCCATATACTCAATCACGCTTCAGGCAAATCTTAGTGAAAAATTAGAACTTATGGAGGCATTAAGTGGCAGGTATACATTTTATTATCCTTGATCCTTGGAAAGCAATAAATACAAAATATAGCCCATTGAAAGCGTAGTAAAATTTTCGGTCATATGAATACGAGATATTCAAATCCATCAATTCTCAAATGATCATAGCGATTGTATTTTCATATTAACAGTAATTTTTTTTTTTTTTTTTTTACTTTCCCACAATCAAGCCGGCTTATATGGACAGCATTGGTATTAGAATTTTCAGTTGAATAGAAAGAATAAAGAAAGTCGTAACTTTGGGTTGAAAAGTGTTTCACTTTCTTTGTGTTCTTTGCTTTTATTATAAGTATTGTTGGAAAGTAATCTTCTACACTCTTAAAATGTTGGGTAAATTTAGTTGGGTAACTGCTGGTTGGTTAAAAATATTCCCAATTCTGGGCTATTATTAACCAACTGGACACTCGAGTGGTTTAACCAATATTGGTCAATACTTTTTACCTAAATATTGGGCATATATTTACCAACAGTATTTGGTAATTATGGGTTGGGTACTTGTTGCCCTGTAGTTGTGTAATTTTGTCACATTTCCTTTGCCAGTTGGGTAAATTTTGTTGGGTAACTGATGGTTGGTTAGAAATTCGCTTTTGCCCAACTTGTGGTAAATATTTTTACCCAATATTGGGGAAAACACTTATATGAATATTCATGAATTTTTAGTAGCGTATGGTTTGGGGTGGCCCGATTTACTAACTGTCACCGAATGCATAAAAAAATATAAGGGGTATATAAGAGCTTGCACTAGTTTGCACCAACTGGATAGGATAGGACTAGGATAGGATAGGTTAAGATATAGGATAGGGTAGCTTAAAATAGGATAGGTTAGGACTGATTAGGTTAAGACCCAGAAGGACGTAACAAGCAGATTTCTTTTTTTTTTTTACCTAGGTTGGAGGAAAAAGGAAACAATAAATTGGGCAGCTGAATTTGCCCAACCACATGATATTTGTTACCAAACAGCTGAACAAATAGAGGGTTGGGCAATCCTATTGGGTAAGATTGGTTGGGCAATAATTACCCAACTGAGAATATAACCAACAGTTGGGCAATTGTAGAGTTGGGTAAAATCTAATGGGTCACCAACTGATGGGCAATTTAATTTGCCCAACAACATAGTAAATGGATTGCCCAACATCAGTTGGGCAAATTTTAACCAAAAGTTGTGTGGACAGTATGTTGCCCAGTGTTGGTTAAAAATTGGGCATTTTTTTGCCCAACTTTTTTAAGAGTGTACTTACAACTTACTCAAGACTATTAAGCTTAGCTCTTTCCATTCCTCACGTTCTGAAGAAAAAAAAAGCTTTTGGATCCACGCCTTTATCGTCAGCAGCATGTTTGCCTCGGTAATATATACTATTTTGTTTCCCTTTGGGACCATTGTATCTTAAAAACCCTAGTTTGACGGTTAGAAGGAAATACATGTACTCTCTAAATGCAGAGGAGAGGAAATCCACTAGTTTTAGGAGTCATAAGATGACTTCCATTGGAGTTGAATGTACTCCAAATCAGAGTGAAATCAACTCCAAATCAGAGTTTAATCCACTCAAAATCAAGTTTGATCATAGCGATTGTATTTTTATATTAAAAGTAATTTCACTTTTTTTTTTACTCCAAATAAGAGTGGAATCAACTCCATAGTATAATAGTTTGCTTACTCCTTTCAGCATAGATTCTATTTTTAACTCCAAACGAAGTGATCCCTGATAATTATGACCCCGCCCCAAAAACGTGAACCCCAACCCCCCACCACCCCCCACCCCCGGTCAAAAAAAAATTGGTAAATAAGAATAAAAAATGAAAAATATATAACATTTAAACCGGGTCTATGACACTTAGGGCTTTCGACATCATTATTTTTTGCCTCATTCTGCTCCTTGGTTTATCAGTTTCTGGAAATGATTACTTTTCTATAATTAAATGGATTTATTTCATATTATTCAACCATCAGTTGTCGGTGGTTTCAGATTTCAGATTTAGATTTTATTTCATTACATTTTCATTTTTCAAAGTATATAACAATAAGTATTATGAAACTGACAATATTCAAAATAATTGACAACACAACTTAGTGCATAAACATTTTTCGATCATTACATGCAAAACAAAGTGCATTAAAGTTTGAGTTGTGAGAGAGAAAAAAAAAGTAACATTAATGAAGACTACGTAAGATTAATTTTATGAAAATGAGAATGAAAACAGAGACCAGCTTAGAAGCAAAGCTTGTAGAAGCGCTGGTCCCTGGCAAAAAGATAAAGCATGAATACAGTATATAAAAAGAACTAGACTGGGCAATCATGCATAAAATGCCCAATAAAATGGGGAAAAGAAGAAGACAGATACATGGCCATTGAAAGAAAACAAATTATAGACATAACACACTTTCTATCGAAGAGAAAGCATTGAGAAATATTGTAAACACAAAAAGCTGGAAATAGTAACGTTTTAAAGGAGTAAACTTTACAAAAGACGGAACAAGAATGACAAAGTGACAGGTGGGGGTTAGGACGGGAGGGTGGGAAAGGGACAAGATCTTGAAGGTTTCATTTCGTCTATAGATTTTGCTACACAGGTAAACAACAATCGTCATCAGGATCACTGAGGGATTAATGTTCATAAAAAGCAATTAGTGACTTTTTCAATTTACGTTTGAGCGTACTTAAACTTATACTGTCTCGTATATTTAAAGGGAGGGAATTCCAAAATTTAGGAGCAGTAAATGAAAAAGTATTCTGGGTTAATGCTGTATACGAGTTCTTGGCAAGTGATACAGATTGATTTGTCTAGTGGGATAATGATGGATTTCGATATTTACTGTAAATATATTATTGAAGACAGTGGACAATTCGTGATTATGATACTGAAACATAAGTACAGCAAGATTGAGGCGATAAATATAAATTTTTAGTACATTATTAGAGTGAAACAGACCATCTGTGTGGTGGCGATAGTTAACATTACTTATAATTCGCAAAGCCTTTTTCTGTAATAAAAAAACTCTGTCTAACAGGCATGCCGCACTGTTTCCCCATGCTAATACTGTTAAAATACTGTTTACAAGAGGGGACTGCATAAACAATACAATCATACAAATTTCTTTAAATTCAGGTATATATTCCAAAGAATCTTAAATAGGACATAAAAATGGTTAAGTAATCAATCAATCAATATGTAATAACGATTTCCAAATTTGCTAATGTATTTTTTTCAGATTCAGATTCTGATCTGCCTGCTGATGGCCCTAGCGCTGTTAGAAGATGGTGAGTATATTTCCTGATAATCTTATTTACCAAGGGTATCCCCATCAGCATTGATACTGGCCCCAGCATTGCGAGGTACTCATTTTATACACCTGGGCCGAGATCGAGGGACAAACCGTTAAAACACCTTGTCCAAGGATGTAAGAACCGCGCAAGAATCGAACTCGGGACCTCTCGTGTATGAGTCAAGAGCCTTCATTAATATACCACAGTGCTCCAACTGTGAGAAAAGTGAGATTTCTTTTTCCTTCTATCCATCTCCTCCCTAGCTCTTACTTGCTGTCCTTTTACAGACTTTTTGTCACACTCTCTGTCATTTGTAAACGGTATTCCAAATGGAAAGCATATTCTATGCTTTTTGGGGACTACTTCAAGTGCATTAGGTGTTTGTTTGTTGTTTATATTCTTTTTGTTACACTGTTTGTCATTTGTAAACGGTATCCCCTATGGAAAGCATCTTCTGTGCTTTTCAGAGACTATTTCAATTGCATGGAGTGTTTGTTGTTTTTCTTTTTGGGATTTTATAATTGTAAGAAAAGAGGAACTACATCGTCTGCTGAGAGGCAGAGGGCATTGATTCACATCTTTTAATACATAGAAGGAGTAAGGTTACGTTTTGGAAATTATTATATTGACGTTTGAGGGACAAAATAATTGGGGGGGATGAGGTGGATGATGTACTCTTAATATTGTTTTAAAATTATTTTTGCCTCTTTGATCCTAGGCATAAATGGTCAAATATGGAAGTGCCCTGAAAAAGACAAGTGTCCCTTTTCGTTGCTACCCTATGGCAAGGTCATCAGAGGAACTGTCAAGGGTGTGATCTTTAACGAGTCATCAGCGGCAAGTCCAGAGATAATCATATGCGAAGCACCTCATGCCGGTAAAGACAGCATTTGGAACGCTTAATGAGAAAACAGAAATAATAATGAGTAACACGGTCTTATTCACCCACATACCATCATCAGTATTAAAACTGCTCTTCCTGAGGGTCCTGCAATTATAATTACCCAGCATTGTCAGGTACCCTTTTAATACACCTGGATGTGGGTGAACTCCTTGTCCAAAGATGTAAGCACCGAACGAGTTCGAACCCAGAACCTCTCGTATGAGAGCCTTGACCAATACACCACGAGTTATCCCAACATTTAATGGTTTAATTATTAATTTGAGAAAGGCAGAAATTCGTTCATACATGTATTTTATTAGGTTATTCATAATAAATTGTTCGTAAATCGTTACTTGTTTGCAAGGTATATCTTCACTTGTATAGGATATAGGCCGATATAGGGTCACCCAAATAGAACGTCCCATGCGCTGGATTGACTTTTTTTTTCTCAAGAGTTGCCAACTAAATCGATGTAACATCTCAACTATCATTATTTAAGTAGGAATTTCGGAATATTTCGTAATTGAGAAATCATGTCCATGGTGGGTGGAGAGTGGAGTGTGCGGCTGTTAGTGTGTGTGTGTGTGTGTGTGTGTGTGTGTGTGTGTGTGTGTGTGTGTGTGGGCGCGCGCGCGGGTGCGTGTGTATACGTGTGAGTGTGTATCGATAATGCTCGAGGAGTGAACACGCGTTTTTGGAGTCCCTCTCCCCATCCCCATAGAAAGACGTGATATAGAGACCATGGCCAGCAGCTTACGTAACACTGGGAAAGGGAATACGAAGAGGCCGCGGCATGATACCGGGACCCCGCCGAGCCCCAACGAAGCAAGTCTGATCTCCACCTTTCGCTTGTTGATGGATCAGCAAATGGACAGAATAGAAGAGAGATTTTTGATACTCGAGCATAATATGAATAAGCAGGTGAAGGAACTCCAAACATCGTTTAGCGAAATTAAAGCTTCCATTGCCTTTCAAGTTCAAGAGACTGAGGAACTGAAAGAAAGAGTGAAAAAATTAGAACGGAAAGTGGAAGAAAAGGAAACAGCGTTGAAGGAAGAAGTTGACAAGATGGCTATGTACATAGCGAGGGAGAATTTGGTATTTATAGGGATACCGGAAAGGGAGCAAGAAGATGTGCGAGAAATCTTGAAGGATTTCTACATCAACAACCTGAAGTTATCAGAACAGGAGGTTGACGACATAGAGTATCAACGCGTACATAGACTTAACGCCAAATCATCCGGGCCACGCCCAATAAAGGCACGCTTTGTTAGGTACGGCGACCGAGAAAAAATCATGCGGAACGCCAAGAATCTGAAGGGAACAAAGCTTTTCATCCGGGAAGACATACCGCTGCGGTTCAGGGAGGCGCGGCGGGCCCAGATACCTACTTTGATAACAGCAATAGGCCATGGGCCAAGCCTCAAAATTCTTCAGTTCCGTGGTCCATCTCTGGGAAGTACTTTATTTTGTCATAAATGATTAATGGACATATATCTAAGAGCAGTGGTGAATGTTCCCATTTGCAGATTTTGGGCATATTTTCACAATTTTGATATAAAGTTGCTACAATGAGCAGACAACTTTCCTGCAATGATGATGTCATATCTGGTCCTTACGTGACCAATCACAGCTGGGCTATTAGAGACCTGAGTGCAAATGGCCAATCACAGCCCCTGTACTCTGAGTGTTTGTGTGCATGTACCATGTCTGCCACACAGAGCATCTTACACCATGACCATTGAATCAAGCGATTCACCAGCAAAACTAAGATTGAGAGGGCCAGGAAGAAGCAAGAAAGAGCAGAACATGAAGGTATTTGATTAGTGTTATGTTTTTGTGTTTTGTGGGAAAGCATTATTATGAACAGTCAAATTTTCACCAGGTTTTATTTGCATGAACTGTGGGCACAACTTTTCAACTACCAGTCCCATATATTGGTATTTGTGTTGTGACTTGTGGAATGACTCCTTTAGTTTAGTTATTATGAATTCAGCAGTCACTTTCTAGCAAAGCTCTCAATAGGGTGTCTGGAGGATTTTTCTATCTCAGAAACTACATATTCAAATGATTTGAGATTTTCAGATCTGGTTGAAAATACTGTAAAAAATGTCAATCCATGCATTTATTATTCAGTAATGCTTGAATGAATTATTGGAAATTTTCAGCTTAAAGATTCCCATAGACATGTACAAATGAATGGCACAAAACATGCTGCTGAAACACTAGTGCGCACAGTACACACAGAGTGTGAGCAGTTTGTGTGTAATTCTGCATAGGGCCCTGTGGAGCGGTAGGGGGAGGGTATTTTCAAATTGATATAGCAACATGATCTCATAATAGTTTCTCAAAATTTCCTACAGAATCAAATTTGGAACATTTCAAATTACTTAAGTTCTGATGGACAAGTTTATAGCTCAAGAACTTGCCAAGATGTCACTTTAAACATATTCCTTTTCAGTTTTTCTTAATGAAGAGATTAAGCATGTAACTTGTCCTTAACACCAAAATATAGGAAATATAATTTCCTATCATATGATACCAAATTTATTTCAAACTGCCAATGGGATCATATTTTTTAGTTAGTTTGAAATAACCTATACGTTGAAAAGCTGCGTGCCATTTTTTGTGCTGATTCAGCATAAAAACAGCTGATTTGGCCAACCTTCAGACACTCTACTCTCATATTTTTATGTTTCTTTTTAGTCTTTGAAAACAATGCTCCCAGCCACGAGGACCATCGATATTCCACGCGAGACGGAAGCAGTAATGGAGCCACATTTGAAGGTCGGACAACTATGACTGAGGCAATGTGAATGATATATTTAGCCAAGGGTTCACCATGTTCTTCCAGTCCAGTGCATCATATGGAAAAAAGGACAAAACAGTGGATAAACAATTCACAAGAAAAAGAACGAAAGAGAAACAATTTATGAAGGTAAGCTCGTACAAGCCGCAGAAATGAGCAAAAATGAGACGATTCTGCTCAAGACTTGTCTTGCTTTGAATGTGAGATATAACTTCAGCCATACTTCACCTCCTACCAGAACTACACAAGATTCCTCCCAAAGGACAAAGAAGCAGGTCTTGAGAAGAACTTCTATGAACAGTCATATGAACATTTCTGTAAATCAATTGCAGAAGTAGGACATGTATTAAAATTACAGAAATTTTTGTATATGCCATATATTCTGCAGGGGGTTTATTTTAACGAATTTAACAACATGCTGAAATATTGGCAACATTCATACATACTAGCGCAGCATGGCTGTATGCAATGCAGGCTGTGCTAATTCACCCCTTCACTTTGCAAAAGTACATGTATAATATCATTGCTGCTTGTTGATTACCCAATCTAAATTTGACCACCCACAAAATAGTCTGGTTAATCCTATTTGCCAGAACAAATTAAAAAGAAAATGTAAAGTCGTATGTTTTTCAGTTAATATGCAGATGAGCTTCACTCATAACACATAATACCTTAAGAAAGAAATTTTTCAAAACATGTGTTACATGTTTTATCACAATTTTGAAAGTTACAATTTTTTTCAGCCAGTTATTCTCACAAGCATTTCCATATTGTGTGGAATACCGTGGTTCTGCATATTAGCTTTCATGATTCATATGCCCTCTCATAGTCATTGCTCCATCTATCTTATAATTTTGTAATTTTGTGTGGAATCATGTGTTACTACATGTATTTGTAGTGGGATCAGTAAAATATCCTAAAATGATAAATAATGCAATGTTCTGTATTGTTCTGTGAGTGCGAATTAGATAACAAGTTTAAGCCTTTCTCAAGTACAGTGAAATGGATTGAACATTCTGACAATAACAATGTACTAAGAATCTTTTTTGTATGATTTTTAATAAATGTCATATATCTATATGTAAATCTTCTAAATAGGGGCAATCCATGTCTCTGTTTTTAAGTTCGAATGAATGAGATGGAAGCGAATTTCAAGAATTGACAGCTTTCTAATCAGGACCATGAAGTTGCTATACTTTAGGCCAGATGTGAAATCTCTTATGTACATGTACAGTTATTGACTGTTGGTGAGATGTACTTTTTGCTGATGTGCTCCAAAATTAGGGATATGAGATGTAGTAATCATTCACTTTGGAAGTGGTTTTCAATGCACCTGTGAGTAGGAGTTTTACACTTCAAAAATACTAGTAAAGTACTATTCATGGGCTTAGAAGTTACAATGGTTACCTGATTAATTTGGCAGACATGATCACATTTTAATAATCATGAATAAATAAAATACATCACTACTTGGTGAGAAAAGTAAAATGTTCGAGGTTTGTTGGACACTTTGTGCAAAATGTGATTTTACATATATATATATATATTATATATGTATATATATATATATATATATATATATATATATATATATATATATATATATATATACAGGCTTACACACATGTACTTGTTTGATGCTAATACTAACCGCATGTACGTAAAGACTGGTTTGAATTATATCAAGAGTGTTTGTAAATCCAAGTATCCAACAGTGAATTTTATCAAAAATTAAAATATGCAACATGAATATACAGTTATGTGTCATGCTTATATTCCTGCATTGTTTTTCATATGTAAGATCAGAGAGAGAGAGAGAAATAAGGTGATACATATTGAGAGAACATGATAACAAATGATTAAAAGGAATACATGGAAAGTGCTGGGGGTTGGGGTGGAGGGGTATGTGCTTGTATCCAGGATAAACAGGAGATTAACCTTCAGAGGCCTTTTAATTTGTACACCTCAAACACTTCATCTCTGGTATTCATTTATTCTATTTTCATTATTAGGTCAATTATTCAGTATTAACTTGGGGGGGGGGGGGGGGCTTGCCAGTACATGTGCAAGTAGATCTGTATGTGTGACAATGATAGCTGTGTGTAAATTTAAAAAAGAGAATGGGCACAGTATGAAATTGAAAACATCTTGCTGATTGTGGGATTCATTATAGGCCAATTGTTTAGTATAATTTTTTTTTGGGGGGGGGGGGGGGCTTGCCATATGTGCAAGTAGATCATTATGTGTGACAAGGATGGCTGTGTGTAAATAAAAGAGAATGGGCAGATTATGAAAATTTGGATAGAAAACATCTTGCTTATTTTGTGTGATGTGTGTGTTTTGGGTTTGTTGTTTTTTTTTGGGGGGGGGGGGCTGATGGGTGAACTGATTAGGGTGGGGAGGGGTGGACGTGGGGGTATAGGGCAGCAGACAGATACTGTCCTCCCTTCAGGCAAAGCAAATACATCTGATTCTATGTCTGATTACACTGATCATTTCATGAGACATTTGATCACATACATGTATACTTGGTTTTTATAAAGATAACTTACTATAAGGTATTAATTAATATGCAAATTAAATTTTATATGATTGACCATCATTACATGACATCACATTGCTCAAAATACCATCTCTGTGTCTAATGACTATATCTGATGCAAAATATTCGAAGAAATGCCTCTCTATTTCATGGTTGCTAAGGTCAAAATGTCCCTAGCAACCAATTCTTTACTTTTTCTTTGTTTTCTGCCATTTGTACTTAATGCCCAAGTTTCAAACGTGGGAACATGTCATTCCTGTTTCAGGTACATGTTTTGAACATATCTAGTACATTTTTAGGTACTTCCCAGAGATGGACCACGGAACTCGAAAACTAAGCAAGAAAACGGGCCTCGGCCCATGGTCTACAAGGAATGCAGGCAAACTTGCCTACTTCTCGAGGTCGGAGCCAGCGAAACTCTTCATTGATAGGGTATGGTTACCTGCGGATAAACAGAAAGCGTTTGTAGAAAATCTGCGAGGCCAACAGGCTGGAGCTGAATAAAGTTAGAAGCGAAATGGCTATGGAAAAGAGGGTGAGTTTTGAAAACGTTTCCTTTATGAGTAAAGCCGAAAACACTAAGTTCAATTAATAAAATGGAGTCTAAAGGTATGCTGTTCAAGACTCTGTTTGGATGTCTGCAATTTCAGTTTAATCTTCAAGCCTTCAGTTAAATTGGAATTGTTATGAAGCTATGTGAGGCTATAAATGTTCCTTCGAGACGATAATTTCCTTTCTCTGTTTCTGCAATGATGATATCGCTACTTTTTAGCGCATCAATGATTCAATGTTACAACGTTACGATGCAAAATTTTACCCTATGAGGGCACGATGATTAAAGCTTGTAATAATGCAGTGGGATGTCTGCAGGGCATACAGACGTATTGCTTCGGGGGATACCAAACAGGCCCATAGCATCGTGCATCGACGCAACAGAACGGGAGGTGACGGGGTTTTGATTTTGAGTTCATCGGTGATATGACGCAAGGCGATGTCAATGAGGGAGCTTCTGTCAATTAAATTGAAATATACGTATAATACAGGGTTGAAGAATCAAAACGGGATGTGGGCGTTATTAAATTCATGCGCTGGATTACTTCAACGAGTTTTACCATTACATCAGGAAATTTTGAATACTGTGAATTGTTTTAGGAGATCATCCACAATAAAGCAAACAAAATAGCAAGTTTTGAATATGGAAAATTGATTTGGAAGGAAGGTGCATACAAGGAAGCAGCCATTTTGTGTTTGAGGCCTATGACAATCTCCAGGTGTACTAATAGTGAGCAGTTGTTATATTGGTTAAACATGAAGGCCAGGATATACTTGATATAATTATGTTTGTGTCGACGTGAATATGCATGGCCTAAAAGGATTCTCGGATATCGGTTGTTAATCCAGGGAGCATGATGGTGAAATATAAACTTGATTATATAAAAACCAAGAATGAATAATGGAACATTCTCGTTAATAATGGTGAATTTATTCAGTAATCCTAATGTTCATTACAGATTGCATTTGAAGAATCATCACTGTTCAATAAGCTTGCTTTCCAATTACACATTTGAGAATTCAAAGTTAAACTTTAACGATAAGGGTAAGGTACTTCGTTGTTTTGTTTTGTTTTTAAATTATGCTACTGTTGTCAGTCTCATGTATGTGTAAGTTTGAAAAAAGTCATGACATGCAGTTCAAGAATGGAGAGAGGGGGAAGAGAAAAAGAAAAAGAAAAGGGTATTGGTTTGATTTGGGGGTAAAGAGTAGAGAGTATTCTCAGATTACTCAATCAAAGAAGATCTTTCATCAACCTCTAAATTTAGTCCTTGGGCATGTGAAAGTTGAAGTTTGTTTTGGAAAATGCTTCATCTCCATATTGCCCCAAATGACTTTGCTCCTGGTGGTTGGTAGGAAGAACAGCTGTTTATAAAACTTCAGTCACTTGGCAAAAGGAAAAAAAAAAGAGTGAACCTCACTACTTTTCATATATATATATATGTATATGTTTTTTCTTCTCAATATGAATGAATAATGACACCTGTAGCTTGACACTGAAACTTTTGAATTACGGTAAAAAAAAAATCTTTTAAACTTCAGAATGCTTCTTTATAATAACAGTTATACATATAGGTATGGGTAAATTTGAAGAAAGTGATGACATATAATTCAAGAATGGATAGAAAAAAAAAAAAAAACGTCTCGGTTTAATTTTGGGTTAAGGAGTAGAGAGTATACTCAGAATACTCAGAGGGATCTTGCATCAACCTCTAGGTTTAGTCTTGGGGCATGTGAGAGCTGAAGTTTGTTTTGGAAAATGCTTCATCTCCATATTGCCTCAAAGGACTTTGCTGCTGGTGGTTGGTGGAAGAAAAGCTGTTTATATAATTTCAGACACCAGCTACTTTTTTTTTCTTTCCCCCAGTATGAATGAATAGCGAAACCTTGACACTTGAACCTCTGAATTAAACAAAAATCTATTTAAACTTCAGAATGTTTTCGTATAGTAATTGTGAATTTGTCCAGTAATTACAAAGTGTATCAGTGTATACATTTCAAGAGTTAACATTGCTTTAATAGCAAGCTTGCTATCCATTTACCCTATTGGGAATTCAAAGTTAAACATAGGGGTAAGATAATTAATTCTTATGGCACTGCTTACAGTTATGTGTAACTTTAAGAAAAAGTATCAACACGCAGTTCAGGAATTGGTATGGGAGTAGTCTTGGTGTTGTTGTTTTTTTTTTTGGTTGTTTTTTTTTGTTTTGTTTTTTTTCTTTTTGTGTAAAATCATATAGAGTATTCTTACTCAGAGGGATCTTGAATCAGCCGCTAAGTTCAGTCGTGGGGCATGTGAAAGCTGCAGTTTGTTTAAGAAAATATTTCATCTTCATATTGCCCCAAGGGCCTTTGCTGTTTCTGGATGGTAATGCGAAGAACTGCTCTTCATATGCTACTAGTTATTTGGAAAAAGGAGTCTGAACTCTGGAAATAAACATTTTCAGTATAACAACAACAAAAAATCTTTTTAAACTTCAGAATGCTTCTGTATTATAATATTGTGAATTATTCAGTAGTTACAGAGTGTATCAGTGTACACATTTCAAGAATTAGCACTGCTTAGACAATTTTCTATCCATTTACCCTATTGGGAATTCAAAGTTAAACATAGGGATATAAGATGATCATGATTTGTTCTTATTGCAGTGTTAACAATTTATGTGTTAATTTAAAGAAGAAAAAAAAGTGTCGATAAGGAGTACAAGAATTGTTATGAAAAACAGTCTTGGTTTAATTGTTGGTGTAAAAGTAGGCCTATTCTTAGTCAGATCTTGCATCAACCTCTAAGTTCAGTCTTGGGGCATGTGAAAGCTGAAGCTTGTTTAAGAAAATACGTCATCTCCATATTGCCTCAAAGGACTTTGCTGCTGGTGGTTGGTAGGAAGAACAGCTGTTTATATAATTTCAGACACCAGCTACTCACCTTTTTTTCCCCCAGTATGAATGAATAACAAAACTTTGACACTTGAACCTCTGAATTAAACAAAAATCTATTTAAACTTCAGAATGTTTTTGTATAATAATTGTGAATTTGTCCAGTAATTACAAAGTGCATCAGTGTATACATTTCAAGAGTTAGCATTTCTTTAATAGCAAGCTTGCTATCCATTTACCCTATTGGGAATTCAAAGTTAAACATAGGGGTAAGATAATTAATTTTTATGGCACTGCTTACAGTTATGTGTAAATTTGGAGAAGTATCAACACACAGTTCAAGAACTGATATGGGAGTAGTGACTCTTTGTGTTGTTTTTCTTCTTCTTTTTTTTTGTAGTCATGTAGAGTATTCTTACTCAGAGGGATCTTGAATTAGCTGCTAAGTTAAGATGATCATGATTTGTTCTTATTGCACTGTCAAGAATTATGCGTAAATTTGAAGAAAAAAAAAAGGTGTCGATATGGAGTTCAAGAATGGTTATGAAAAACAGTTTTGGTTTAATTCTTGGTGTAAAAGTATAGAGTGGGCCTATTCTTACTCAGATCTTGCATCAACCTCTAAGTTCAGTCTTGGGGCATGTGAAAGCTGAAGCTTGTTTAAGAAGATGCTTCATCTCCATATCTCCCCATAGGACTTTGCTGGTGGTGGTTTTTGGTAATAGGAGGAACTTTTTGTTTTTGTTTTTTTGTTTTTTTGTTTTTTTGCCTTGATTAATACTAGCAGCTTTGTAATGTTCACCTGGTTAGTTAAAAGAAATACAATTATGTTTTCCTTCAAAGGGAGGGTCCACCCTGGTATTTGGTTGGTTTGAATAAAGGAGGAACGAGGGGAGAGGCGGATTAGTAGGGGTTTTTTTTTTTTTTTTTTTCTTCTTCTTCTTCTTCTTCTTCTTCTTCTTTTTTCCTTGGGCCTTCGCTGATCTGCTGAGTTTTTCTGCTTCTTTTAGAACCGACTTGTAATCAGGATGGACTTTCCCCTTTAACAGGCATTTTTTTTGGTATGAAGAAAGCACCAATATATATTATATCAAGGTCTTTGGGGAAAGTATATCATTTTATTTTACTTGATTGGTCATGGTTACATGTATTTGCACGTGTGGTTATTATGAAATTAGTAATTTATGCTTAATGATTACAAGGTGCGGTGATTATTATTATTATTATTTTAATCACACTGGGTGCGTAGTTTGAGATGCATGAGATATATGTGGGGTTTCCAATGTACGGTTTTCCAAACAATCTATTATTCGCTTCTATATGAAAGGTTTATAGTTTGAAGGTTGAGGTAATGTTATGTAGCGATACAGATACAGAGTTGTATGAGGGGAGGGGGGGGGGGGGGAGAGGGGCTCCAGTGATACAGGTGTTTTGTGTTTTTTTTCAATGGGTGTGGTACAGCAACTCTGGGGTGGTTTAGCGTGGGGGTGGTGTTGGAAGTGTGTTGAGTGTGTTGGTTACTGCCTTCATTCCTGCTATTCTGTAATTAGCTTGAGGTTTATTCTTAGAATGAGCTGTTGCTGCAGCTGTAGTTGGCACGGGTCATTGGTCACAATCAATGGTGTATTTCTCATCTTTCTACAAGTATGCATGTTTGGTATCTGTCGTTTAGGCTGTTTGTATAAAACTCTACATATAATATGGAAGGCTTGAATTTCATTTCACTCAATGTTAGGGGTATAAGGGATAGAACCAAGAGAAAAGCAATTTTGGATTGGGTCAAAATGAGGAGAGGAGACGTAGTTATGTTACAGGAAACTTATAGTACGCATGATATTGAGGGAGAGTGGGAAAGAGACTGGGGAGGGCAGATGATCTTTAGCCATGGGTCAAATCATAGCAAAGGAGTTCTTGTTCTATTAAAATCAGGATTAAATTTAAAAATTGATCAGATAGTGAAAGATGATGATGGACGTTTTGTGCTTTTGAAAGGAGACTTATTAGGGTATAAACTGTTGATAGGAAATGTTTATTTTCCAACGAGGGAAAGAGTGCATCAACAAATAAATTTTCTGGAAAATTTTGACAAGTGTCTTTCAAGCTTGTACTCTCCAAATTACTCGCTCATTTTAGGGGGAGATTTTAACGTAGTAATGAACAGAGACCTGGATTACATGGGGACTAGTATGAATGTTAGAACAAATTTTGTGAATCAGTTAGAGATGTTTATAAAGAAACTTGATTTATTGGATATATGGAGGAAACAGAACCCAACGTTAAAGCAATTTACCTTTAGACAGAATATTCCACTTGTTCAAAGTCGTTTAGACTATTGGTTTATCTCAAAAAGTTTGGAAAGCAAGATCCTTACGTGCAATATTATCACATCAATTGCTCCTGATCATTCAGGTATCCTTTTAGAATTGAAACCTATTCGAGGTAATGACACGTATGGAAAATCATATTGGAAATTTAACAACAGTTTGTGCTTAGATAAAGATTTTGTACAGGGAATGTGTGAGGAAATCAAAGCAGTAGAAATAAAGTGGTTGAAGGAATTCGATACTAAATCTTCTTTTTGGGACTTTCTTAAAATGAAAATGAGAAAGTACGCAATGAACTTTTCGAAGAAGAAATCGAAAGAAAGGAGACTAAATATACAACAACTTGAAAACGAAATAATATTACTCGAGAAAGATCTGGTGCTATCTCCTAATAGTTCTTTAATTATCAAAGATATAGATGCTAAAAAAGGTCAGTTAAAGAAATTATACAATGTGTCTGTAGATGGACTCAAAGTAAGGTCAAGAGCTGTTTGGTATGAAGAAGGGGAACAGAATAAAGAGTACTTTGAACAGTTGCTTCAGTCTAATAAAAAGAAAACACTAATAAGGGAACTGTTGAATGACAAAGGGGAAGTAATGAAAGAAATAAAATCAATATCGCGGATACTTAGAGGGTTTTATGAAAATTTGTATTCAGAAAATTCAAATGTAGAGGTTGATTTAAATGATATGTTTTGTAAAGATATACCCCATCTAAGTGTTGACAGTATGAATTTATGTGAAGGGAAGATTACCAAAGACGAATGTCATGTAGCGCTAAAAAGTATGAAACTTAATAAATCCCCTGGGAATGACGGCTTTACTGTAGAGTTTTATCTCACATTTTGGCCACAGTTAGGAGGGCTGTTGGTCGAAGTTTTCAATGAAGCAAGTGATAAGGGTTTTTTATCGACGTCTCAGAAGCAAGGTGTCATAACATTAATTGAAAAAGATGGTAAAGATCCTTTATATGTTAAAAACTATAGGCCTATTACATAGTTAAACACAGACTATAAGATAATCTCAAAGATAATGGCAAAACGAATAAAAGAAGTATTAAATGATATTATTCATTCAGATCAAGTGGGTTACATAAATAATAGGCACATTGGCGAAGCTATACGTTTGATAGATGATGTGATTTTTCATTGTAATAATTACTGTGAAGAAGACATTTTCCTCATAGCAGTTGATTTTGAAAAAGCATTTGATTCTGTTTCACATAAATTTCTCTTCAAAGTACTAGAATTATTTGGGTTTGGGCAGTCCTTTCGTTCATGGGTTAAAACTATGTATAACGGAATTAGTAGCTGTGTTATGAATGGAGGTTTCTCTACTGGTTATTTTGATATTAAGAGAGGAGTAAGGCAGGGTGACCCACTTTCACCATATCTGTTTTTGTTAGTGATTGAAATTTTGGCGCATGCTCTGAGAAACGATGGTGTTATTAAAGGAGTTGAATTTGGTAATTTTGAAGTTCGACAAATTTTGTATGCCGATGATATGACTTTGTTCGTTAAAAATGAAACATCGATTACAAGAATACAGGATATATTCCGGGCTTTCTATGAGTTAAGTGGTTTAAAGGTCAACATAGAAAAAACTGATGTGATGAGTATAGGAAAAAACAGAGGGGATTCGGGAACATTACCTATGGGCAATATAGTAACTAGAATGAAAATTTTAGGAGTATATTATTCACTGGATATAAAAATGAGGGAAGAGTTAAATTACAAAGAGATTCTGAGTAGAATTAAAAGACTTTTGGGATGGTGGAAACAGAGAGATTTTTGAAAATATCATTCTATTGAAAGATGTACCTTCCAGAAAGGTTTATGAAATTTTTGTAACAGATTTACAACATTTATATACTTTACGAGTAAAAGATGGCCACAATGACTTTGAATTCTCTAAAAAAGAGATAGCAGAAATTTTCATAAGACCTAGAATTGCAACAATTTTACCAAAAGTTCGAGAATTTCAGTATAAATTACTTCATGGAGCAATATATACAAAAGAACATCTCTTTAAATTTGGTTTTGTTGAAAATAATCACTGTTCCTTCTGTAAGAAAAATTTAGAATCCTATGAACACATGTTTTGGGATTGCGATGATGTGAAAGCCTTATGGCAGAGGGTGATTGAAAAATTTAGTTTAGTTAAGCTTCAAAATGCAGAGTGGAAAGATATATATGTGGGGATTACTGGAAAAGACTTTGAAATCAAAATTTGTAATACAGTAATCTTTTTAATGAAATACATTATTTTCAGGTCAAGGTCAAAGGGTGTAGTTCCTACTCAGGAGGAAATTTGTCAGAGAATAGTAGAACATCGAGAGGAAGAAAAGGCGATAGCTAAGAAAAGGAACAAGTTAGACAAGCATTTGTTAAAGTGGGAGAAGTTGTATGAAAACAGCAGGACTGAGGGCGGTATCCACGAGTGAGAGAGTGAGAGAGAGAGAGAGAGAGAGAAAGTTTGTGTGTGTGTGTGTGGGTGTGTGTGAGTGAAGGGGGGGGGGGTAGGGGTTTGGGTGTAGGGAGGCCAGTACATTGTATATGCAGTCATATGATATAAATATTGTTTCCCATGTTCATAGGGGGGGGGGCTATTTTTTTTTTTTTTTTTTTTTTTTTTTAATGAAAAGATTTCATTCAATGCTTTCTTAATAGTTTTGACTTTCAGTTATCTATTTAAAGAAGATGTTACATGATAATGTGCTTTATTTGTTATATACTTTCATTGAAATGTTGATTTATGATTTATGTATAATTGAGTGGAATCAAAATAAAGATCATTGAAAAAAAAAAAAAAAAAGTATGTCTTTATAATTCATGCACCCCATTCAAGTCATCCGACAAATTATAATCCGTGTTCTAGTAAACTCGATTTTAGCAAAGAAAGTTAGACTGGGGGCTAAGTTCTGCCTTTGTTAAACATGGCTTTAGTTCTGGGGTCTGGGGTCAATGTTTAACTGAATAATTATGTAGAATTCGGGCATAAGTGTATATAATTGGGCTGTCCAATGACATCGTCTGGTATCCTGTGATGTCAATGAAAGCTCTTAACCGTCTGCCTCATTCGCAGGTTACAATCTTTGTTCAGCTAGCCCCTGTCTCAACGGAGGCACTTGCACAGTTTCCCTCGGTCATACGCCAGGTTACAGGTGCCAATGTGATCTTGGATTCGATGGCAAACATTGCGGTGGGTATCGCAGTTTAATTTTTAAAAAGTTGAGTTCTGGTAAAGGTGAAAATAATTTGTGAGCTTTCTCAATCCTTTTATGCCAGTGTGGAAGGATAGTTTAGTAGAAATATCGCCTAAACAGGACTGCTCTTAAAACACCCAAATATTCAAAAGATGACAAGAAATACCTTCAAAGTTAAGACTAAACTTTTTATGCCACATCTGTACAGTCACATACCAATTTCCGTGTGCAGTAATGTGAACTGTACGTGATTTTTTTAAAAACCAAAATTAGTTAATTTCTTATTATTAGGATGCTTTTAAAATCTCTAAATACACAATTATTTTTATGTACCACATGATCTACCTTTCTCAGTTGTTGTTTCACATTGCAATCGCTTGACCAAAACTCAAGTATATCTTTAAATTCAGCGGTCAACTGATACAGCCTACGGCTTGCAATGAAATGGCCTGTGACTGCACATCCCTAAGACATCCTGTTCACTAGGAACCCCTTTCCTGGCTGAAAACACAAACTATTCTTTGGGTTTTGGTACGTCCCAAAACTACAGTTGATAAATACCACTGGCAGATTTAAGGAGACAAACCGGCCGATGCTCCCGGACCCTTTTTATAATCCAGTCTGACATTCATTCATTTTTAAAATTACTTTTGTTCTTCTTCTTGTTATTTATTGAGGTTATTTTTGCTTGTCGGGTATTTTCTGCATTGCCCCCCCCCCCCCCATTTAAAAGGATTATAGTTTACAGTAAAAATACTGTCACATTCAAATTGCTTGTAAAAGGTTTTGACTTATGTCATTTTTTTGCTTGCTCTTCGCAGATGTTTCTGTGCAACTGCTCATCGTCAATCCACGAAAAACTGGGATATGGGTCGCAAATATGAGCGACTTTGTCTTCTTGAATCTTGTATACTTCGGCAGCTCGGCCCAGATAGGGAGCATGGTTTTTGATGACAAGGCCAAGACGTTCTACTGAATGAATCTCGTTTCGGAAAAGTGGTCAATTATCCACCGGACTATGATGTTTGATGTCAGGATGTATGAGGTGGGAAGGAGGAACTGGACGGTCATCTCAGATGAAAATGAAGGTATGAAATTTTCATTGCGTTAAGGGTTTCATGGATTCTACGGACCTGGAAAGGTCGAAAAACATATAGAAAAGAAAGAGATCATCATGAAATGCAAAACTACCAACATGGCATACAGTATGGTTCCTAAAAAAAAAAAAAAAAAAAAAAAACACACACACACATATATATATATATATGTGTGTTTTTCCAGTGTCATGAAATCCTCGGAAACCTAGGCTAAGCCGAACCAGAAAAAAGTACTGACTGGGTGTGCTATTATTGTTATTTTTGTGTGTGGGTGTGTCTGGCCAAGTGGGCGTGTGTATTTGATGAGAGTTAGTCCCACCCTGCCCCTCCCTTCCATTTATTTCATTGGTTATACGTTAATTGAATCTTTGCCTTCTTGGTCTCTTTAATACGGGTATCAGATCTGTTAAACTGCTTGGCTTTGGATATCAACAAACAGCAACTTTACTGGAGTACCAACCCACTTGGACATATTAAGCAGCGAGCTGTAGGCGAAGCCGTATTGCTAGGAACCGTTGCCGATGCAATGTCTGGAGTCCAAAGTTCCTTTCATTGCGTCATTGATCAAAGGCGAAGGTGACAAACGTCTTGCAAAAGAAAGTTTCCAGCTTTCTAAAGCCCGTTGCACACGACGTGTTATTCCACTACGCCAATTGGGTCAAATTGTTCCGTCAAAAATCGATTTTCGGACAAATCCGAAGCCTTGCCCTATGTCATCGCATCCTGCTTTAAGGGCTTGTAAGGGCTACATACCTGGGCCCCCTTTCATAAAACTTGTCTTCAATAACAAGTTACAATAATTGTTATAAGCTACTGAAATCCTTGAATCTGATTGCGAATTTGTCATGGAAATGAGGGAGTTGTTGTTAACAGGTTTTATGAAACGGGGCCCTGTTCTGTGCATTTTTATGGTTGAATGTCCATGAATGGAGCAAATAAAATGGGCCTCGTGAGCCACGAGCCTAATTTTGCCTATTTTCATTGCTTTTTGTTACTATCTTCATGGTTTTTTTTCCCTTTCTTCAGTCAGGCTCACATGAGGCGTCATTTCGATTGCGTCAATACCTGCGCTAATCAAGCCTGTGAAGGGAATTAACCTATACGCCAGTTATTTCATTTCATTCTTTCTTTTCATTTCATATAGAATAGAAATAATAGTACGTAGTATCTAGTTTAAGGTTAATATTAAAAGTATTGTTTGCAATTTTCATTTTGCAATCACTTCTCAAACAAGTATCACTCTTTCATGACGCGCAAAAATATGAATTAGAAAATGTACAAGAAATAGCTTGAGCCCGGCTCACACGAATAGTCATTTGCTGACGTTACTGGACCGCGTCAGTGACTTGCACGGTCTGTTGCGCGTCATGAAAGAGTGATATCGTTTAAAAAGTGATTGCAAAAAGAATAGTGCAAACAATCCAACAGGCGTATGGATCAATTGCCTTCACAACCTCGATAAGCGCAGGCACTGACGTAATCAAAATGACGCCACGTGTGAGCTGGGCTTTATGCGCGTTGCACACGAGACGTCATTTCCAGTGCGTTATTGCCGGCGCTATTTAGTGCTGTGAATACAATTCACCCATGTAGTGGTGGATCCAAGGGGGGGGGGGGGGGGGGAAGGGGGCCCGGGCCCGGGCCCCCTCCCCTGGGACTAAAAAGGGGCCCCAAAACTGCTGAGTATCTTCTTTTTTTTTTTGGCTTGTCAGATATTTTTTGAGTTAAAAAGGGGCCCAAAAATGCTGAGGACCTTTTTTTTTTTTTTTTGCTTGTCAGAAAATTTGTGAATATTGAGCCCCCTCCCTCAAGAAATCTTGGATACGCCACTGCACCCATGCGCTAGTAATTCAACACAATGTGTGCACTGTTCTTTTTGCAGTCATTTTTCTTCGATGTCATCCTCATACGGCGCATCAAAAACCACACAGGCCGCTGATGCAGTCCTATTTCAGGCAAATGATGCTTCGTGTCCAACGGACATCAATAATGGACAACTCTTATGATTCCTATTACTGCTACATTTTTCATTTTTCTTTTCATCTAACGAATTTTGACAGTTCCAAACTTTTATATATTTGCAGTTCCTAATGTGTATTAATAACATAAATGCAATACTTAACAACATCATTTTATTGTATTCTTTTTCTGCAAATATTGGCCAATTTAACGCCGGTGTTGACTTCCCCTTTAATGCATTCACACGATAATTATGGACAGGTGCATAATGACAATAATATTTCCACGCTTCGAACAAAGTTAACAACTGGATAGCGTTTCACTTGTCGTAAGTACAAGTTCGTGGACATCCCTTGAAACGCGTGTTAATCTTAATACACTTGTTTCAATGGGATTTCGACGAACTTGTACTTGTGACGGTTTCGCGAAACAATGCCCTGCTCTCTAAAGGGCTGGTCACATTTTCCCGATAACGATAACGATAACTATAAATATAAATCGTTGCCAAATTGCTCAAGCACTGTTGAAGTGAAAAATGAAAAAGTAATATTTGTGGTGGGTCAGACTTCTCCGGTATATGGTAATGAGCCTCGCTTTTATAGTTTCTATGAAATCACTCGGCCACTGATTTTTCAGGAAAGCTCTCACCGATATATTTTATGAGCCAATCGTTTATGCTCCTTCCATGTGACGTTAACTCTAAAGAATCATGTGGGCGATGTCGGTCGTGCTTGATTGACAGAACCCCACCGATTTTATCGGTCAGGTGTGACCGTTTTTATAGTCATCGTTAAATCAGGTACATTTTGTATGCGCATACATTATCGTTATCGGACAAATGTGACCATTCCTTTTCAAATCGTTCGTGCCTCTACAGATATTTCTACTCGATCAGTCACTTATCTGGGCTTTATCGATATCATCTCGACCACGGAGAAACAACGAAAATGATGGGCACACAAGGGGGCAGTGCTCTTACAGGATTCAGCTTGGATGAAGAAGGTGATTGATTGGAGAAATAACATCAGATTAAATTCGAATTTAAAGTGGATTAATTATAATGATTTAAATCCAAACGTATATGATCATTCCCAATTTTCAATCTGAAAATTAACAAAAATTCAAATTAAAATGTACTAGTTTCATTTCATTTCGTTTCATTTTAATTCCTTTATTTTCACTTCCAACAAAATAAAATACATGGGTTTGCAATGTACACAGCAAAACAATGAAACTTATCAGTATTACATGTAATTGGTTTACAGTGTACAATAGGCATTAAAAAAAAACATTATTAACCAGGTTGGTCGTGGAGGGGACTGCTAAAAAGCTGGGCTTGTAGATTGCAGCCCCTATAACTCATAGTTGCAAAAATAGTGTATCTATAAAAAGGGAACGTACGAATACATAAACCGTATAGACAGAACATAAAAGAAGTGAAAGGGACAGGGAAGGAAGGGAGACAAGGAACGAGAGATGGTAGGACTCTTACCTATAAACACACACAACAAAACACTGACCGACCAGAATACGGATGGCAGTATAAAATGAAAGGGAACATAATCGAGAACATTATTGAGTGAAATAAATTGAAGAAGGTTGAGGGATGATGAGTTAAAGAGCCGACGCGCCTGAAAATTACCTAGGAGAGATTTTTAAAATTTAGATTTAAAAGAGTTTCAATTAATAGGGGTATTCTTGATGCTATCATCAAGAATGGTCCAAAGCTTTGGGCCTGTGAACGTGAATATGGATTTAGCGAGTATAGTTATAGTTAATGGCAGATGGAATTCGTCAGATTGTCGTGTGGGGTATTGGTGTATAGTTTTATTTTTGTTGAATATTAAGTTGAAGATTGAAGGTAGCGCATTATTATTCAACTGGTACATAAACTGACCGAGGTTATAGCGATATAAATCATTCATCTTCGAGATATTATTTTCGATAAACAAGGCATCAGTGTGGGATCTCCAGGAAGTTTTACAGATAACAAGCAGTTTAAATTCGTAAAGACAGATAACAGAAATTTAGAGATTGACACGGGTCTCATCGGGTACACACGACACGTGATTATAATTATACGAGTGTTCAGAGTAAATTATAAATAGCATATTTACATACACAAAACGAAGGAAAACAAAGCAAAAGCTTTTTTTTTTTAATTTGGTTGTTAGGGATCAGGGGGAATTGGACCCCCCTTTTTTTTAAAACAAGTTTCTGGATTCGCACTTGATGTAAGTGTTTGGATCTAGGCATGCACACGTCTGTAGATGTCCAAAACTGTAAGGTACTGATATTCAGGTGCTGTTGTTTGGCCGTTTGTCCTACTGTAGGAGAACGATTGTTTTGGACGGAACGTATTCTCCCCCAAATAACCTTGTTCGATGCCAAGAATACAGAAGGACCGTTCACACTTATCAATCTGGAAGGCTCTACCACAACGAGGCTGGGGAGTATCATCTTTGTATCTGAATGGCTAGTCTGGTTAGAGCTGATCAGGTCTGTACCGCACGGGCTGAAGCTCGTGCTGAAATCCAGTTTTGCCACTCGACCAGTGAAGATAGCTTATCCAATTTCTTAACATGGCAACATAATAAAGCTTTGGCTCTGCGACGCATATAAAATTTCCAGATGTCGTTGATCTTTACTCAAACGTTTCACTCTGAAAAAGTCGCCAACAAGTGCCGGTATTTTGACGATATAAAGATGAAATAACTATTTAAGAGAAGGAATACCATTATCATTATGATTATTATCAATGTAATTGCGTTTTCACTATCGCGATAACCTTTTTTTTTTTGTGTGTGTTTTTTTTTTTTTTTTTTTTTTTTTTTTTGTTCCATCTTTTCTTCCTCCATATTCTTCTTCCTTTTCTTATTTTTCTACCCGATTTTGGACATTGCTTTTTTGCGTTATTTTACCCTTTCCTGGTCCTTAATCTTCTTCAGAATTTCTGGTCATATTGCTATGCATGTCATGTGCATGAAGTCTCGAAGGTCTTTATTGTAAAATATCACTCAAGCGTGACGAGCTTTCGGCGCCATTTTCTTTTCTTTCTTTTTTTCAATGCGATTTTTTGCATGTAACTAATTTGTGACACGTTTTCAACTATTTCGTAATATCCAGTCTTTTTGAAAATTAGTCATACCTAGCGCATGTTATCATCACCGGACATGTGTGACAATCCCGGTGTGCTTTTAGCATGCTCTTTGGCATAAAGACTTCACTGGTCTGAAACTTTGGTCATATCGTTAGCATATGGTTGTCCATGTCCTCTACCATTTGCATGCATGTATAACTACACATACAGCGCCCAGTTTCCGCTAAATAATTTTTTAACTTATACAATTTCGCTGTATCGTAACTTCATCATTGTCCATGCCAGTACCAACTCTCCTGCATGCATGAATGTCTATTATAGGATCTCTATGGATATCAGGAACAGCGCCCTCTTTCTGCTTAATACCGCTTACTTGTAACTTTTGCATCGAGACTTGCATTCTTCTTAATCTTAAAGGGAGCCACCGCTCGATATCCATGTACGTTCAATTTCATTGGCTTGCCCCTATTGCGAGACCGTGCATAACAATAATCTTGGAGCAGCGAACAAAATTGCCTTTGAGGGTGAGGTAGTTTGTCAGTTGGGTTGTTCAGTTCGTCTTTCTTCGGTCGAATGCGTGCTGCTTATACACACATTCATGCGTTTACCGAAGATGTACGGATATTCCTGAATATTACCGAGCCGGGCCAAGCTCTAAAACACCACGATTGGCGACTTTTCGCTCCCTTTAAGTAGCTGTCACATCTTGGCGATTTAGCCAGCGTATGCCGACGTATAAAACATTTGGCGAATACGCTGGCATACGTCGAATAAGTTATGGGTAAGTTTTGTATATTGTTAAGAGCACGCTGGAGCACGCTGGTATACGTCGTAGTACGGCGAGGTCGTCGAAAATTTTTGTGCATTCACTATAATTTTCGACGTAATCCAGCGTAACATGCTCATACGTCCCCCACACATGGGCAATAAGTTATAGGTAAGTTATGCGATCGTTGACACTCGTTGACACACGTTACTTGTAAGTTACTCATAGTCGAAATACGTCGACATAATGTCCAGCGTAATAGTTCAGCGTATCTCAGCGTTTTAGGGAAATTTTGATATGTCGGCATAAGCTGGCTAAATCGTCAATATGTGACAGGGCCATTATGTGTGATCGATATGCTGATCATCAGCATATTTTGGTTTTGAAAGATGTTTAGATGATCATGTATTATATGGAGGAAAAGGAATGGAATTTAAATAAAAATACTTATGGACAGGTTAATCCCTTTATGCAAAGTAAATTAAACACGATAAAAACTATTTTCGAAAAATCAACTGAAGGCAATTTCAATAGCCCTGTCTATCACCTTTAGAAATGTGCGAACATTACAATGGCGTATTACGTAATCCGAACCTGATTTCTGTAGGCAGTACAATAGGCCTTTGAAATTGCCCTTGAGTTTATTTTTCGAAAGTAGTTTTTATCGTGTTATTAAATTATAGGTTCATATGTGAAAAATTAGATTAGATTGCTTTAAAGTGTAAAAATTCCATTCCTTTTCCCCAATATTAATACATGATCATCTAAACATCTATCAAAACCAGAACTATGCTGATGATCAGCATATCGATCACACATTATGGCCCTGTCACATATTTATATGCTTCACATATTGACATGCTCCACATTATTTTACCACATTTCATTCTCATGTTCAAAGCAACTCTTATTTATATCTTTGCAATTTCTGTATAACTATGTCCCTCTGTTATCCGTTTCAAATACTTTTTTATTTATGTATGTTATCTATATGTTCGGCCCTGCTTGATTGAATTCATTTTACTGGGCCATATACGATGTATTGCATGTTTGTCTATTTACGAATCTAATAAATTAAATATATATACTCTGTAGCACCGGACCATTCAGCAGTTCACTTGCACTTTTGTAATTTGCCAATTGATTTAAAATTTAAAGGCTCTCACTGAAACTTTAATAATAGTTTATGTAACGATGAAGATTATATGAAAATATAAAAGAAGAAATTTTTAGAATAAAAGAAGAAATTTTGGGAATAAAAGAAGAAATTCTGAGAATAAAAGAATAATTTTAAAAAGAAATAATAGATAAGAGAGATTTCTGGGATTTTTGGAAAATGAAAAATTAGTAATTTTATTAAGAAATATTATTTTTAAAAGGCAAGGCAACGTAAAGAAAGAATTGATAATTTGGAAGACGATTTATTGTCCTTAGAAGAAGAGTTATTAGAAAAGGTAGATAAAGAAAAAATTTGTTAGAGTGTAAACGAAACGATTTAAGGGCAAGGTATTATTATGTAAATGAAGGGGTTAAAATTCGATCTAGAGCATCATATTATGAAAATGGGGAAAGTGACACTAGATATTTTATACAGTTGGTGCAGTTTAATAAAAGAAAGACGGTAATACGGAAAATGTTGATAGGAAAAAAGTGAGTGTTGATCAAAATGAAATAATACAAGAGATACATAGGTTTTATAGTAAATAGTATGTACAACCTGTATGTGACGGTAATATATTCAATGACAGTGTCTTGTTTAAGGATTTGCCTAAGTGTTGAAATTTATTTATTATTTTTTTCCGGTAATAGGTGATGTAATGGTTGAAGCTTTAAAATATGAGACTTTCTGTAAAGGGGAACTTTCATCTTCTAAAAAGCAGGCGGTTATAATTTTGTTTTGTAAAGACGGGAAAGATCCTTTGTTAATCAAAAATTATTGACCTACATGTATATTATTAAATGTCGATTATAAAATTTTAGCAAAAGTATTCTCTATAAAAATTTAAAAGTCTTACATGAAATTATTTATATAGATCAGGTGGGGTATATCAAAGGTAGAAATATAGGTGAGGCAATTATGTTCCTAGATGATAATTATGACTTTCTAACCACACTCAATAGTATTCCTGGATTTTTAACAGCAATGTACTTTGAAATGGCCTTGGTTTTGGACCGTCATTTTGTAGATGGGCCTAAACACTATATAATGACGCTCTGCGTTTTTAATGGGGTATATCTACCGGGTACTTTAGTATTGAGAAAGGTGTAAGATAAGGAGATCCTCCCTCACCATATTTGTTTATACTTTGTATAGAGATCCTTGTTTTATATTCGATTCGCAAGGACTCTGCTATTCATGGGGGGGGGGGGGAATGGTGATATAGAGGAAAACAAATACTTCATGCAAATGATATTACCCTTTTTGTTAGAGATACCGCATCAATTATAAGAATAGGAAAGTTGTTTGAATGTTTTGCACAATTTTCTAGTTTGAAAATTAATAGAGATAAAACTTTCATACTGTTCTTGGGTTCCCTCTCTAAAGAAAATATTGTAACCCTTTTTGGTAAATTAGTAGAGGTCATTAAAATATTTGGGTGCAACTTTCTCATTAGATGTTGAGGTACGGGAAAGGAATAATTATAAAGAAATTCTGAGTAAAATAAAAGGTCGTTAACATGGTGGACACAGAAGGATTTAATCATAATGGGTCAAATACAATTCATTAAAACGTTTGTACTTTCGAAATTAAATTATGTGTCATCACTTATACCCCAGTACCAACTTGGGTTTTTCAGGAAATTGAGAAGTTATGGAATGGAAAAGATAGAATTAAAAGGAATGTTATGTTTTTGAATTATGATAAGGAAGGACTTAAAATTATAGATATTCAATTATTTATGCATACAAAAAGAATTATGTGGATGAAAAGACTCATACTAGAAGATTCGAAGATGGGGTGGAAACGATTTTTTAAATATAAGACTCGTGGGGTGGGTGGTCTACTGATATTTTCAGTAATGTGTTATTGAAAATGAGTATAAATTGTCTTTGCTAAGATTTTAAAGGAATATGCTGGAAGTTTGGGTCGCTATGAAATAAGTTTTGCTTAAAAAGGAAACATGTAAAAGAAATTAGATTATTTTTTAATAATAAGCTTATTGATTGGACGGACGTATGTACTCTGATGAAAGTTTATTTCTTAGAAATATATATAAATTATATCATATAGTCGATGGTGAGGGTAAAATTAAATCAACTCGAGATTTTCCAAGGATGGGGTTAAATGAAGTTGAAAAAATTAAACTTGAGTAGCTATTTAAAATTATTCCATTGACAAGGAAAGGTCTATTTAAGCTAAATGATACGTGTAAGGACACTGATTTAAATTTAGAATTTATATCTATTCTCATGGAAGAGTTAATACATTGATCGATGTTACATCGAAAAAAACATATGCGACTCTGTTAAATATGGAAATAGAAAGTCATATGCAGTAAAAAAAAAAAAAAATTATTCTGAAAAAGACATTCAGACAATATTTGTAATACCCAGGAAATGTACTTTAAATAGTAGGTTAAGTGAAATTCAATTTAAAATGTTATACCAGGAAACATGTATGCATTTACATTTTCAGTAGATAATGTATGCTCCTTTTGTGATAAAAAGGAAGAGATCTTTGAGCATTTATTCTTTACTTAAAAATAAAAATAAGAAAATAAGAGTCCTCTGGAGAGAGTGTGGTGATTTATTTCATGTATTGGATATTAAAAATATAAACTAAGAGGGTATTTATAATGGTATAAAAGTTTGGAATGTATAGGGAAGGAGCAGTTAATCATATATTTTTGATTAAGTACATAATTTTTGTTTATAGCAGAACTAAAAATAGACCTCAACCCCTCAAGAAATTAAACAAAGAAGGTTGGAAAATGAACAAGATGAGAGAAAATTAGCTGAAGAGCGAGGTACAATATTTCAACATTTTAGGTAATGGGAAAACTTTCATACATAGGAAATGCGAGAAGAATGCATTTATTTTTGGTTGGAAAAAAAACACATGCTGGAATACAATATGCGTACAGTATTCGATACACATGAATTGTTTGTATGTCAGTGTGTACGTGTATGTATGGTGTGTGTGTGTGTGTGTGTGTGTGTGTGCGCGCGCATGTGAATGTGTGTGTGGATGAGGGTGTGTGGGAGTATATGTATAACGGGGTACATGTGTTTGTGTGACTTCAGTTTTTCTCTCTTTTTTTTCCTCGGGGGTGGAGGAGGGATGGGAGACAAGACAAAAATTTTCTTTAAGCATGACTTGTATATGAAAACATATTTTCTAAACAGTTGATGAAAAACTGTACTTTCTTTCTTTTCTTTTCTTTTTTTAAAATTTTGTATTCGTACAATTTTGTTATGAATGGTCTGTACAATTTGTACTTGATTTCAAAGAATTTTTTAAAAAAAATATTATACAAAACATATCATGCCTGATGATCAGAATGATGATAAATCATAAGGAATACCTTAATGATCATGATGATCAAGACGTTAATAATCATGCAAAATAATGACAAGATGATGATGATCGAGCGTAATGAACAAGGGTAAATTGCCACTTGGTCTAATGCCATTTGGTCCAATCATGATATGGTCTAACATCATAATTGGTCTAAACTCATTTTGTCCAATTACCACTTTGTCTAATATCCAGTTTGTCCAATACCCATTTGTCTAATAGCCATTTCGGCTAAACCCAATTCGTCTAATATTCACATAGTCTAATCATCACTTCGTCTAATTACCATTACGTCTACTCATCATTTCGTCCATTGTCCAGTTAGTCTAATGATCATTTCTTCTACAGCCCAGTTGGTCTAATAATCATTTGCTCCAATATCTAAGTTTGTCTAATGACCATTTGGTCTATCATTCATGTGTTCCAATATCAACTTGGTCTAATACTACAAACAAATATATTCTTAATGCAGAATATTGTAAGTCTATTTTGAATAATATGTATATACATTTCTTTAAATGAAACGATCCCTGAAATAAAGTAGGTCTAGGAACGTATTAAGAAAAAAAATTGTACATCTAAATAAGTTGATCAGCGAACGAAGAATTTACTTTAAATTTCTTTCTTTTTTATTTTTACCCCCCCCCCCCTGCATCATCGGGCCTATAGATCTACACATCATTAGAGATCAAAGAACAGAAAAGCAAAAGCTGTGGAAGAATGGTGAACTGAGAGTCCCATGTCGTTGCCAGTTTGTTTAGAATGGGGGGGGGGGGCACTCGTTTTTCCGAAGGTTCGTATTTCCGAAGGTTCATAATTCCGAAACACAAATTTCCCATGCCTGGGGTTTCATAATTCCGAAAATGAAAAAGGGTTCATAATTCCGAACATTTGTTGCATTATTCCGAAGGTTCGTTATTCCGAAGGTTCATAATTCCGAAGGTTCATTATTAACACGATAAAAACTACTTTCTAAAAATAAACTCAAGGGCAATTTCAAAGGCCTATTGTACTGCCCATAGAAATCTTGTTCGGATTACGTAATACGCCATTGTAATGTTCGCACATTTTTAAAGGTGATAGACAGGGCTATTGAAATTGTCTTGAGTTTATTTTTCGAAAGTAGTTTTTATCGTGTTTATTCCGAAAATGAATTAGGGTTCATATTTCCGAATGTTCATAATTCCGGAAATGAAGAAGGGTTCATAATTCCGAAGGTTCGTATTTCCGAAAAAGAAAAAGGGTTCATAATTCCGAAAATGAAATAGGGTTCGTAATTCCGAAAAAGAAATAGGGTTCGTATTTCCGAAAATAAGGTACGTAATAAGGAGAGAGGGGGGGGGGGGACCAAAACGACTGAGCGCCACCCCACCCCCCCCCCCCCCCCCCTCTATATCAGGGGTCCAAAAAAAGGGAGAGAGATAAAAGAGGAAAAAAAGGTATGACAGAATAAGAACCAGTGAATTATCTGGCGGCCGCCGGATAATTCTATCATTCCTTATGTTATTCTTTGTTTTTATCCTTCTATCATTTCCTCTTTCTATCTTCATTATGTTATTCTTTGTTCAAGTTTCTATCTTCTTCTCTTTCTGTCTTTCCTTATGTTATTCTTTGTTTTTATTTTATTATTTTCTCTATCTATATTTATTATGTTAAAAATAGGAAACGATAGGATAAAAAAGAATAACAAAAATAAAGATAGAAAGAGAGGAAGTTGGAAGGATAAAAACAAAGAATAACATAAGTAAATTTACAAAAGAAAAGATGATGGAAGGACTCGGAAAACAACATAACATTGGCTGCCGCTAGATAAGTATTTAGCGGCAGCCAGATAATTCTATCTTTCCCTATGATATGTTGTTTTCATTCCATCATCCTTTCTAACTTTCCTTATATTATTCTTTGTTTTTATCCTTCTATCATTTCCTCTTTCTATCTTCATTATATTTTTCTTTGTTTAAGTTTTCTCTATCTTCTTCTCTTTCTATCTTTCCTCATAATATTCTTTGTTTTTATTCTATCATTTTTCTCAATCTATATTCATTATGTTAAAAATAGGAAGTGATAGGATAAAAACGAAGAATAACAAAAGGAAAGATAAAAAGAGAAGGTGATGGAAGGAAACGAGAGTAACGAGCCTTCCGAATTACAACCTTCGGAAAAACGAACCTGTCGGATTTATGAACCATCGGAAACACGAACCTTCGGAAAAACGACATGTAACCGTTTAGAATATAGCTAGATGGGGATCAAATGGAGAGCAGGAATCGCTACGAAACCAGGGAAATAATTAAAATGCACCGTTTGAAATGTTTTTAAAACTGCTCCGAGACAAAGAAGTAATATCAGAGAATTAGGTTGGTGAAAGGAAGAGGCAGCAGGGCGGCCGACATACATATTTCCCATTGAATTTTACATTTAATGATTTTGATTTCGATGTGATATTATTTTCATATTGTAATGTAAAGACATCGGTATTTGCAAACGAGCGAAGGGGGCGAGAAAATAAATTGTCCCACATTTCCTTTTGAATTATATTTTTCTGACAGATGCGTTATTTATAATCTTTGTATTGATTTATGTGTTTGAGAATATTTCATAATTCGTAATACAAGAACTGCATTCGAATTCGTCTATTTTGAATTACTCCATATTCCCTTCTTTTTCAAAGTTTGCTTCGTAAACTATGCTTTTCACCATTTTGAATTTTTTGAAAAAATGTCCATAATTCACGGGATATAAACAGAAATTTGATGATTTTTTTTTCTTGATTGAAAATTTGTCGGGGGGGGGGGCATACTACCCCATTTAACCTACTCTAAATACGCCAGTGAGCAGCATGTACCACACTTTATAGCTTTTAGCCCAAGTGGTTATTAGACAAAATGACGTCAGACCAACTGAAGTCAGACTAACTGAAATATGGACCAAATGACTGATGGACCAAATGTATATTAGACTAATTGGGTTTAGACCATTCGATGGATAGACCAAATGTTATACATTTTGACTGTATGTGTTTGTGTGGGTGTATGCATATGGTTATATTTTGTGTGTGTGTGTGTGTGTTTTTTTTTTTTCTTTCGTTTAAAGAATACCGATATTAAAAAAAAAAAAAAAAAAATGTTAAGTAGGTCTACATAATTATGTATAGTGTGTGGCAAAAATAGTCAAGTATGACTGATTGCCAAACAAACAAAAAATCAAGAAGAAGAAAATGGTAAGTGGACCAATTGATAATGGACGAAATGGCTAATAGACCAAGAAATTATGGACGAAATCGGCCCACTGGTTATTGGACGAAACGTTGATTGGACGATATGTTGATTAGTATATGTTGATTAGTATATGTTGTGAATACCCGTGTGATACGATATGTCTTCGTCGACCTCTCATCAATCTTCCTAATTTCTGGTGTTTTTTTGTTGTTGTTTTTTTTTCGGTGGTTGTCACTCAATGTCATTACAGCGTAAGCTCTACCTTACTCCAGGGACGCTGTATATTCTGGAAATCATCGAATTGAAATGTACTTTTAGAGTATATTGTGACCATTTTAACACCATTTACACACTGTTTAGTATTTAAACAGGTGTAAACACTAAATGATTAAGGTGTAAACATTTGGTGTTTAGCCTATACATTGGAACCATTTAAAAGGTAAACATGTTTATCTAGTAAACACCTAAGGCGTGCTGAAAGATGAAAAAAATAGGCACATGTGTTTTGCTCTTAAACACATGTGTTTAGCTCTTAAACCCGTACAATATATAAACACGTCGCAGTGTTTTAAATCTGTCACAGAAATAAACATGTCACATGTCGCATTTTTTTTTACAGTGATACGTGATATTAAACTGGCCATGAGATGACCATAGAGTACCGAAGTGCTGACGCCATATTCGCTCGTTGTCCAGGATACTGGTTCCAAACAACAGAGCCCGCACATGAGGTTCACCGCGAAGTCATTCAAGCAACGGGCTGGAGCAGGGCAATTTCAGTGTTTGGCGCTAGTGTGATCACCACGCCATTGATTAGCACAAAATTGTTTGGAACCAGCATGGACCCTACTACAGATGGACTAATAACGGGAGTCATTCTTTGATCACATCATGACCGCCGCCACCTGATAATGTGTATGTTGATAAGCACATTCATTTGTCGCGACAATGTTGATTACGTAATCACGAATCGTCACAGACAAGACAACCTTTTATCTTTCTTCTAATTCATTTCGCTGAAGTGTAATTTTAGGAAATTTTAGACCAGTTAGAGGAGCAGCGAACCCCAAATTATGACGATTTGTATGATATGAGATTGATTATTAGAGAAGTGGACACTTGTGGAAATGCAACTGACCTTCCCTAACTTTGAAAAATACATATCCTCTACTGTCCTATTACTTCATATTGCTGGAAAATGGATTGGATAAGTTTCAACATGAAGTTTAAAATCATTATGTTACAGCCAAATTTGCAGGTCTCTCTTGTAATCTACTTCTGATTTCCTATTGAAAAATGCATATACAATAATTTTCATTTGTACGCCACAACTGCACATGCATTTCCATGATTTTAAGCGATTTATTTTCTTCTGGATGCGCATGCATTTTGTAGATTTCTTAAGGCACAGTTCTGTTTCTTTTATGGCTGACTGGCGGCGGTCGTGATGAGATCAAAGTTGGGAAGCATGTTTAGAATGTCATTGTGATACTTTTGACAGAGTCAGGTGCATGAATTCATTGTGGTACCGATCAGCGTCCATCTGTAGTAGGGTCCATGGAACCAGCAACCTTGACAACTTGGCCGGTATGATGTCACACTTCATTACTCTATTCACCTCTTCCCATTCTGGGTGAAGAGAATAAATCTTAGATGAAACGTGTTTTAAGGATTACACATCACCAATAAAATAAAAAGTGATTTTGTATAATCTGGTAAAATTTTGAACATTTTTCTATAAAGCATTTCGCTCCATATTTTATACCCCATAATATAGCGCAAATCATCAGCGTAAAGGGCCATAATAACGAAGACATGAAGAGTCCGTGCAGACACGCTTCTTTCAAGTAGGAGCTTGTGCAAAGGGGTGTCCTGTATTTATCGTGTAAGTTATTTTTTTTTTAATTATATGTTTTATTGTTTCATAATCAAATAGAATCAAAAAATTTACAAATAATTAGCAGTTATTGTAAAAAGGGAAGAAAAAAGTGACAAGAACATTTCATAAAAAGACATATTATAAAAGAGAGAACCACCATGATCAAGTTACGTCCAGGAAAGCACAGCTCCCTCGAAGACCCCCGCCCCATAGCACACGTAATGGAGAGAGCCTCCCCCGTTCAAAGATCCCCAAGCCGGAGCAGGCTCCATACCTTATTTCTCAACCACTCGTGTAAGTTAATTTAAAAACCACATTTCAGTTTTACAAAATATTTTTCATTTATTCATTTTCCCTTCTTGCGAACTCGTACAATGTGATCAAAAGAGAAAAAAGGGTCTGCATGGCCTTGTCATGAACACGACGTGGCGCATCACGCCTGTCACACTTTTTAACGCCAGCTCTAGCCGACGTGTGAGATTTATGTGTGAGCGAATTTATTCGCTCGATTATGCAAAAAACAGTCTTCCTCATGTATTTCGATATTTCAAGACACTGTAACCTCCCAGCTACTGAAAGATCCGACACAAAGCGGAGTATATCATATGAAGGGCCTGCCTAAGAGAGAAGAACACATGCAAGGCATATAATTGGTCCGGGATATCTGCAAAATGAACCAAAGTGCCGAGGGATTTAAAGAAAAAGAGAAGGGTCTAGGAGGGAAAAATCAGAGATCCTACTTTTGGATTTATACTTTTTTTAAAGGCCAAGTCCACACTAATATCAAGTTGATTTGCATAAATAGAGTAAAATTAAACAAGCATAACAGTGAAAATTTTATTGAAATCGGATGTAAAATAAGAAAGTTACAGCATTTTGAAGTTTTGCATTATTTCTTGTAACAGTGATATGCTTAACATTGGCGGTATGCAAATGAGTGAACCGATGATGTCACACACTCACTTTTCCTTATGTATTTTATTATATGAAATATATATTTCAATTTTTTGCTTCAATAATGTAAAACATGGTTTGACTCCTAATGGAACATGTAAAATCATCATTATTGTAAATTATTTTGATACAAGGGAAAGATTCTTTATTATCACATCCATAAATATTGAAATATTTGAAATTTTATATAATAAAATACATAAGGAAAAGTGAGTGTGTGACATCATCGGTTCACTCATTTGCATACCGCCCATGTTATGCATATTATACTGTTTCATGAAATAATGCAAAACTTCAAAATGCTGTAACTTTCTTATTTTACATTCGATTTTAGTGAAATTTTCACTGTTATGCTTGTTTAATTTTATTCTATTTATTCAAATCAACTTGATATTAGTGTGGACTTGGCCTTTAAGGCCTTGCCTGCGAGAGAGCCGCATATATTCATTGTGTGAAAATCAGGTTGTGTATTAACAGAAAACAGAATTAAAATTAATTCAGAATTAGAGAATTACCAAATCTCCTTCAACAGAAATGGAACGGCAACATTCGAAGGAGGAGAATTGGCAATGCTAATATTATTTTGAGCAATAATTGAACTATGATTCTCCACTACCCACCTGTCGCGGAAACTCACACTTCTTATGTAATAAATGGAACACGTAAACAAAATGATTCTAAATAGTCCAGTGGTATAATTATACATTGAAAATTAAATATTTATTGTGGGTTTCGAATCTCGATATAAAAATAAAAAAAGGAAAAAACAATTCGTTCACTTCGGCATTATATGACAATCAAAGTACATAATACAATATATCTGAACACAGTATCAACAATCTCAAAATGCAGATTATGATGTGCATGTAAAAATTAACTTTTATTTATTCATAGGTTTTCCCGGCCAATTTCGTCAAAAAAGCAGAATTATTCGTTATATGTCATTTAAGTTCGAGTGATTTTTGTAAACCTGCTGTTGTCACGCTTCAATTTTAAAATTCGGAATATTCATCTTCGTCAAACTGCTTTTATTTTCGAACGACAACGTATTCAAATTGGTCAAAATGTCAATTTGGCAATACACATCCATCATTTAAATTCGTGCCAGTTTGCTTGACCTTAGATTTCGGCCCGATTTAGGTTTTCTATTTCGTTTTCTGGCGTGCTTCTTAGCACATCTAGCATTCAAATAAGAACGATTCAATTTTATTCGTCCATCAAAAATATCAAGGAAATTTAGTGTGGGATCATAAATTATGATCGTATATATAAAAAAAAACAAGAACATGAAACTGAAAATCATAAATAATACATACAAAATCAGTAGAAAATTATACAAAACATAACATGACATCGACACAATAGGCGTATTATATAACATAGTAAAAAGTCCATAATTTTCAACACTACGTGTCCACAGTATCAGTACATATCATTAGCAGAATCAGAGTGCACTCATTCGCACAATGTTCTCTTTGATAGAGTTACGCCCCTACTGTCGCACCTCCCGTCCTCAAAAACGCCACTGAAGTCCCCCGCTTCCCGTCCCTGCCCCCCCCCCCCCCCTCCCCGCAACGTACGCTTCCAAAAGGGCCGCGGGCCACCACACTCGCCCTCCACGACATTCCAGACAGCCGGAGTGGAGAGAGAGAGAGAGAGAGGGGGGGGGGGTGGGAGAGAAGGAGACAGAGAGTAGAGAAAGAAGCTGCAAGAGGAGGTAGAGTGAATAGAAAAGAGGGAAAGAACACCTCGCGAGGTGCGTATATAGGATGGGAGGCAGGAACGTTATAAAAAATACTCAGAGATATTGCACATACCATCTTTCATACATAATGATGATAAAGGTGTAAACTTCACAAGTTAGGCAAATTTACATTCAATATATTTACTCATCTCATAACTTTATACTATGCTGCCACTGGCGTAGACAGGGGGCACAAGGGGGCCATGCCCCCCTATTCAGCCCCTTAAAAAAAAAAGCGAAGGCGAAGGCGAAAAAGCGGGGGAAGTGAGAGAAAAAAGCCTGAAAAGGCGCAACGAGCGTTATATTTCTCTCAAAATTTGCTAAAACGTCAAAGTTTTTGTACTTCGCGCAGGAAGGGGGGAAAAAGCTACCCCTCTTTGCACCCTCCCCTGTTACATACAGTGCAATATTGCGTCCAAATAGTTGAAAAGCAGTCAGGGAGTCGAACTATAACTTTCCGCCTAAAAAATTGTTTGCTACGAGCACGGTTATCTTTCAAATTTGCTAAAACGCCAGAGCTTTCGCGCTTCGCGCGGGAAAGGGGAAACTCCCCACTCTCTGCATCCACCCCTGTTACATACAGTGCAGTATTGCGTCCAAATAATTGAAAAGCAATCCGGGCGTCGAACTAACTTTCTGCCTAAAAAAGGTGCTACGAGCCGTCATCTTTCTCTCAAATTTTCTAAAACATCAGGGGCCCGTTGCCCAAAACTTGCGTTTGAATGCAACTCAGGAAAATCAAACGCAACTTTATTTTCAGCCGATCAGAAGTGTGCATTGAGGACTTGCGTTTGATTTTTAGGAGTTGCGATTAAACGCAAGTTTTGTGCAACGGGCCCCTGAGCTTTCGCGCTTCGAGAGGGAAGGGGGAAAATCCTCCCCTCCCTACACCCACCCCTGTTACATAGAGTGCAGTATTGTGCAGTATTGCGTCCAAGTATTTGAAAAGCAGTCCGGGCATCGAATTAACTTTCCGCCTGAAAAAAAGGTGATACGAGCCGTTATCTTTCTCTCAAATTTGCTATAAAGCGTCAGAGCTTTCGCGCTTCGCGCGGGAGGGGGGAAACTCCTCCCCTCCCTCCACCCACCCCCCTGGGGAGCACGCTTCGCGTGCTCATTACCAATTTCGCACGCTTTGCGTGCTCACAACCGCCCCCCACCCTAAGATGAAATCCTGGCTACCATGGATACGCGGTTGGATCCTTCACGTCTGCCCCCCCCCCCACTCAAAAATCCTGGTTACGCCACTGTATGCTACATTATACACCCTGCGATGGGAAATCATAACATTTTACCCCTTAGTCAAAGAGGTGTATTATTCCAAGGAGCTTCAAGGGCTGGAGTCACATGTAGCTCATTCCCTTTGAACCAGGTTCGAAGCCGCCAAGGAAAAATATGTCAGGCATGTGCTTAACTGGATCTTCCTTGCAGATAAGAAGACAAAAGATTCCTGCCTGGCTGCAAACTTATGGGCCATTTTCAAAGGAAAATATGCTTTTGTAATAATTACTTTTCGCTATCACTAGTCTGATGATATGAGCAGTTCACAATTCTTACCTTTACTGGGGGCAAGCGAAAAGAAATTGTACAAAATTCCCTGATATATGAATCAAAATTGCGCGACTGGGCATGTGTGGGCACTAATCTGATCATAATTAACTGTACTTGAACAATTGCAATTTTTATTTTCGTTTGCAGGGAGTAATCGGAAGAGTGTCAAATTGGGGATTTTAGGATTGTAAAATCTTACCCTTTTTCCACAAATTGAAACTACTATCATACAATATAGCCAAATTTCTGGACACAATTAGGCTTTTGTATTCAATTTTATCATATGTGAAAATTTCACTTTGTTTATTCAAATAAAAAGTGAAAAATTCTCGATATTTCATTTGTGACAAAAATCACTGCTCAAGCTTTCCCATGAAGTTGGCGGCTTGGAACACCGGACATCAAAGGCCACAGCGCACCTGTAGATTCTTTTGTGCATCCTTAGAAGGGAGCAGCTGCTTGAGATAATTTGTTGCCAGTTGGAACTCCAGCTCTTGAAGCTCCTTGATTATTCCAACTTGCATCATTATACTAAGAGAATTTGGTAGCGATGAGTATTCCACTGTAAAACATTGAATAAAAGAGATGGATATTGCACAAGGTAAGTTCAGGTTATCTGTCATTCATTCATGCATACCAAGGAGATACGACTGACCAGTGGTGCCTTCTTGTGCATACTGACAAAAGTTTAAAAGTTTCCATGTTGAACACTTTTACATTTAATTTGTTTACCTCTTTACATAATGACGAATATAGCAAGTCAACTTGCATATACATGCCGAAAAAGAGATAGGCCTAGATATAGAAGATGTAGATTGATAGAGGAAATGTAAAAATAGAAAGAGAGGAAAACATAACAGCTATAGGTAGCATGATGCATTCATGAGGACAGTGATAAAAATAACATTGACGGGTGTTTGAGAGTTGAAGCTTAGATCCCAATACTATCTTTACCTCCGAAATTGCATTCAGATCGAAAGCCCAACTCTCAAACAATGGGGTCTCCTGAAATGCTTAGGCTTCTTCCCATTTGATTCGATTCAGTTTCCCTTTCTTCGTTTGCTCCGTCAATGGAACAGCAATAGCAGCAAAGTTGGGTACAAATCTCTGATAAAAACCGGCAAGTCCAAGAAACGATCTCAGCTGTGTTTTCGTCTCGTGTCTCTTAATTAATATAACATGAAAATATGCCTTGTATTGTATTATTATTTAGAATCATTTTAATCTCTTTTCCTCTGTGCTGACTTCGATTTCTCTCTCTCTCTCTCTCTCTCTTCTCTATCTCCCTATTGTATATTGTATGTAGAGATTTATAAGTTGTGCCGGTAATATTATCTAAGTTCATTCTCACAGTTGCCCAAACTCTACTGTCTTTTATTGCATTAATATCTCTAGTCCTCTTTTATACCACCATAGATTAAGCCTCTCCATTCATGCCCTAAATCCACTATTATATCTAATAAGAAAAAGGGTAGCTGATTTTTAGTTGTTCCCACACTTCCTGTGACAAAGGATGAACAAGGATGTTTATAATATGTAATTAATATACTATGTTTTAATATTATTAGATGGGTCCTATTATTGGAAGCTTCAAAAGACTTGTTTCTTAGAATAAGTTATTAGGTAGACACTTTAATTGGCAGTGGCTGGTAACTCCTGGCCAATTAGAAGTAAAGTTGTTAATGAAAGCCCAGCCCCTTTAAAGTATATTGACCAATGAAATGATACTAGAATGAATGTTTAATAAGTATATGTTTTATTTACTTGGTTTTTCCAGACTTCGCCCCTCCCCCCCCCCCCCCCCCCCCCTTTCCATATATCCTCCCCGTCCCTACAAATAACTATTAACATTTGGAAGTGCAACTCTACGGCCCGAATTCACAAAGGAGGTTTAAACCATGCATGGGTAAGGTTTAAACCTCCGTAAGCGTACTAAAATAAGCGTAAATAAGCGCACATTGCCCATGCGCGCGCTCAACAGCTCAAAGAAAATATATGATTGGATCGGATTCCGTGCGCACGTACGCTTAAAAAACCCAGGTTTAAACCAAACCTCCTTTGTGAATTCGGGCCGTAAAGTTTGGAACTTGAAATCGTTTGAAGAGTCCTCTGCAATATTGGGTACCATCAACCCTTTGCAATTTTAATTTGTTCCTGAGTTCCCGTTTCATCCCTTCAGTTCGTCCCTTGTTACTGTTTATATGTTCTTGTTTACGTTCATGTCCACCGATGCTACTTCGAATCATCATCAACATCATGATCCTAAAGTTCCTGTATATAACGTCATCGTCCTTCCTGCTCCCGTGTCCTCGTCCCCGTCGTTGAGGATATTTGATGAAACTGTTTTAGTTGTTATTGATCTACAAATAAATATCATATGAAACCTTATTATACGTTGTGTCGCAGCGCTTTTATTAAATTTTTTATTAATTTTCCTTATAATTCATTTGGAATTTATTTTATTTGAGGTCTTGTGACTAACCCCTCACTCGAGTTGGAACCTCAGACCAAAACCTGGTTCCTTCTCCATTCTCAAATTCACTGCTCCGCTGTGAAGGACAGGAATAGGGGAGGTTAGATATATATTGATATTAGTCTCTAGAATGGCTCCTATCTTGTCACAGTTGGGCTTTAGAATTCCTTTCATCACCTGATGCCCAAGAAAATCAATTCTCTCCAATGCGGTGAAGAACTTGCTGGGTTTTGCCTTCAAGTTAGCTGTCCTAAGGCGCGTCAGCACTTCCTCTAGTACCTGGGTTCTTAATTAATTTGTCAGGTGGGCCAGAAATATTCCTGAAATTACGTCGCGGGCCACTGAGTATTATACATAGATACAAAGATGTAATGGGACTAACGTCTCTTGCTCGAATACATTGTGTATTAACTTTCTGTTTTTTGATTCAGCGAGCGAGCGAAGCTAGCGAGAAAAAAATGACACTTTTAGAACCGTGAAAATGTAATTTCTTCCACAAAATGTGCTAATTTATAGATAAGATATAAAATAACAAAGAAACCATTTCACTGCCCAGAAATGAGATGGCGAATGCCGGGTAATTTTGATATTCTCGGGGGAGGGTGGCTGCAGCCCCCATCCCTGAATCTAAGGACGGTTTAGAATATCCCTTCCGTTTCATATCGTAAACAACTATTATCCTTATTTTTTCTTCGTTCGATGTTTTCTTTTGTTCAAACTGGCATGTTAGGACAGGGCCAGGGAAATGGATAATTATAATATGCTTTTTGCGAGCGAGTGAAGCGAGCGAGCAAAAATTTGATACCTCTATTCATACCAATAGTTAGGATGATGTATTATGTATTCACATTACATAAAACAAGAAATTATTATTTTTTAAAAAAAATTGGTAGATATTTTGGCGGGCCGCATGAAATCGTCTCGCGGGCCGCAAGTGGCCCATGGGCCGCACTTTAAGAACAGGGGCTCTAGTACCTCAAGATGCTCCTCCCATGTTTCCGTATGGATGAGTATGTCGTCGATAAATTAAAGGTAGTCGCAGCAGAGCCGATTACTCCCGTCTTTCTTCTTCACGAGAACGATCGGAGATGCGTAAGGCGATGACGTCATACTCTAACATCTCCTTGACCTCGTCCTTGATTACCTGTCGAAGTGCATGTGATAACGGATATGGTTTACTTCGAATAGGCCTGTCATCAGTTAACTTAATGTCATGAAAGCCTACCTGTGTCACGACTGGAACGTCGGTAAACACGTCACTATAACTTCCGAGCAGTCGTTGCAGCTGCTTCTTCTGAGTTTTACCTGTGGCTTCGTCATCGACGGTTTGGGTCTGACGAAGGTATGGTAGTCGAAAAGGATCTTCCTTTAGTACCCTATCATGGTCTACAAGTTCATAATCGCCGTCTGCGATCATGGAGGTCGCCGCTACATCAAACGGGGTCGGTTGATCAGCTCCCGGTAGTTGATCCTCCTCCCGTCGATGATACTTCTTCTGTGTGGATTTGCGTGGAACGTCGTCACCGTCTTCCCTGTGTCGACCCGGTAGGCAAGTTTCCCTACAACATCAACAATACGGAAAGGTCCTTTCCAAAGCATTAGCAATTTTTAACGTCCAGTCCGTGACTGCTGCTTCCCAAGAAGACCGCTAAATCAAGGGAAATCCAACCTTGATGGCAAGTTGCTCTGAAAGAAAGAGGAGAAATCAGAGAAGTAGATTGGTGAAAGTTTTAACGAAATCGAACAAGCAATAAGAAATTATGAAATTTTGAAAGTTGTAATCACTCTACATATGGGAATTTCAAATTGGCCGAATAGGTAATGTCACTGTGATGTAGTTGTTTACACCTCTCCCATTTGCTCCAACACAAAATGACTAAAATGTCATTTTTTCCATATTTATCACTTAGTAGGATCTTTTTCTTTCATGAGGACCTGTAACAATATGCTATCTCCAATATATTTTGAGTACTGCCCGAGGGTAAAGGCGATTCGGAGAAAACAACAAATTAATCATATTTTTGTGTACGACAAACGGGAGAGTTGTCCACAAGTATGTCACTATCGACTCACTAAATTGCCAATTTGAGATTCGCATAGATGTAGTGATTTCATTTTTTCGAACATTCATAACTTTCTTATTCCTTGTCAGATTTATTTCAAACTTTCACCATCCTGTTTTTCTTATTTTTCTGCTTTCACACAAATCATCTTATTACCAAGATTGGATTGTCCTTTCATCACCTACCTTGAATTTTCGGGTTCTTGCCTTCCTGTTGTACTGGGTACGATACTTCTCATGTGACTTTCGAAGTTCAGAAGGCCAAAGCTCCTTGATTACCATGAGTGATCCTCGAACAACCCGACCATACAGCAGCTCGAATTGTGCGAAACCTGTGCTATCATGTGGAGTCTCCCTGTATGCAAAGAGCAAAGCATCAACATAATATATCCCAGTCAGTAGCCCTTTCTTCACACATTTTCTTCAGCATCATCATACAACATTTAACAAATCTCTCCAAACCCCTCAGTTTAGACGTGGGCTCTCAAAAAATTTCAAACGCGAAAGGGTCAATGGATTCATGACAGCATTTTAGTGACGACTTCCGTTACATTGGAAACTCAATAGTCGACACTGCCAGATCAGATCTTGTAACTCGTGAAGTCGAACTCACTTTGGACGAGAAGAAGAGAAGACGAGAAGACGAGACACGGGATCTCGTGAAGTCGACTTGATTTCGACGAGAAAACGAGAAGACAAGATCCTGGATCTCGCTAAGTCGACTTGATGAGAATGAGAAGACGAGAAGATGAGATAATGGATCTCGTCAAGTCGAATTGATTTGGACGAGAAGACGAGATAATGGATCTTGCCAAGTCTACTTCATCAGGACGAGAAGATGAGCTGCTGGATCTTGTCAAGTCGAATTTGGGAGGATGATAAGACGAGAAGATGAGATACTGGATCTCATCAAGTCAAGCCGAATTTGGGAGGATGAAAAGATGAGATACTGGATCTCATCAAGTCGACTTGATTGCGACGAGAAGACGGGAATACAAGATCCTGGATCTAGTCAAGTCGACTTGACGAGATCTAGTATCTCGTCTTCTCGGCTTCTCAGCTCATCATCAAGGATCTTTTCTTCTCGTCTTCTCGTCCTGACGAAGTTGACTTGACAAGATCCAGTATCTCGTCTTCTCGTCTTTTCATCCTCCCAAAATCGACTTGACAAGATCCGGCACCTCATCTTCTCGTTTTCTCGTCCTCATCAAGTCGACTTGACGAGATCCTGTATCTCGTCTTCTCGTCTTCTTGTCTTTTCGTCCAAATGAAGTCGACTTATCGAGATACATGATCTCGTCATCTCATCTTTTTGGCCAAAATCAAATATAATTGACGAGATCGAGGATCTCGTCTTTGTGTCTTCTCGTCTCGTCTTCTTGTCTTCTTGACTCGTTTCCTTGTCTTCTCGTCTTCTCGTCTTCTCGTCCTGATTTATCTCGTCTTCTGGGGCACTTTTAAGCTTTTGTACACTTGTCTTCTCGTCCTGAAGAAGTCTTCTTGACAAGATCCAGGATATTCCTTTTCTTTTCTTCTCGTTCTCATCAAGTCGACTTGACGAGATCCAGGATCTTGTCTTCTCGTCTTCTCGTTCTGATGAATTCTTCTTGACAAGATCCAGTATCTCATCTTCTCATCTTTTCAGCCAAATCAAACCTACTTGGCGAGATCGAGGATCTCGTCTTATTGTATTCTCGTCTTGTATTCTTACATTTTTCTTACATTTTCCTTGTATTCTCGTCTCATCTTCTCGTCTTCTCGTCCTGATTTATTGGGGCACTTTTAAACTTCCGCAAAATAGGGTGCAAGTTTTTAAAAAATAATAATAAAATGGTCAAGACAGGCAACATTATTAGTACGACAAGTGAAAATAGCGAACACAACGAATTTTACATCTTGCACTGGAATTTAGACGAATACATGAAAAGCTCTACAACGAATTCTTTTATTTTTTTCTTCAAATGCTTGTAAGTTTCTCAAAGAGAGAACAGAAATTGAAACTAGAAATTTAATTCGTCACTGAAGACGAATTAGGTGGTCTGTCGTGATTTTGATGACAATGGATGACCTTTTGACATGTTGAAAATGATGTATCTGAACGGGATAAGCACATCTCGTCAGATTTAACATGTTTAAACCACCACACTACCACTTTAGAGGTCATCTTTACCTTCAAATTTACCATGTCAGTAGTCAACACATAATTATGACAGGAAATTTTTGTTGATGTAGGTGTTCAAATGTGTGTATGACAAACGTAAGAAATGTGCAAGTTTCAGCAGAGTCATATACCACTACACTATGGCACATCCTCATAGACATTACACGTAAAGCTGAAAAAGGACCTTGGCATTTCAAATGATGATCAATTGAAAAATTCATCATGATCCCGACATCTTATAAAAAGACGAAAGGCACACTTACGATAGCCCATAGTCTCAACTATAACGTATTAAAAGTTTGGAGAAAATGGACAATAAACAACCGAGATATTGCTCATAGAACATTGTCATGTAGATTCACGACTGGAAAGAAATCACCTTCCATAGACATAAAACGCAAATATGGAAAATATTGACATGTTGCCTTTAATTTCACTATGATGTCCTCATGAAACTGAAAAATGGACGGGACACTTAAGATAGAGAATTGTCTAAGCTACAACACAGCGAAATCTAGGCGAAAATCGACCACCAATTAGCGAGATAACATGAAATGAATATGAAAAACGTGACGTCATGAATTCAAAAGCAATTTTTTGAGTTTACATGCCGATATGATGACGTTACAACATCCAAATAGCCCAAAATTGTCATGTATATCTACAAGTCACGGGCTATCAAAAAATGTCTTAAAATTGGGGGGGGGGGGGGTCAAAGTCCATTCTGGGTTTTCGATAATAGGCATGTTTTTCCCGTACTTTTTGTGTTATTTTGCATATAGACGCACGCACGGATTTGAAACTTTGGCGCGCGCGTGTTACATTACATTACGGTAAGTTGGATGACGTTATAAAGAAATGATGAGCTTGTGATTTTCAGAGCCGAATTTTCTCACCAAGCCTCATGTCTGTGCCAAATTTTAAAAAGATGCAACATTTGGCTTTCAAGTAATTGGCCCAGCAAAAAAAGGAGATGGGTGGTGGTTGGTTAATTAGTATGAGATTTTCCGTTTTTTCATCCGTCAGTGGGAGGAAAAAATGCAAGAATTTTAAGAATTTTTGAATTGGAAGTAAAATGGACAGGCATTTCCTTCAAGTTTCAACCATTGGTTTCGTTGTAGAAGGCAGGATAGACGAGAAATTAAGGAAAAGATGGACAACTTGAAGAAAAAGACGTCTAAAAAAAAAAACGAATTTGGTGATAAATGTAATATTTGGAGTGCATGTTGTTATAGGATATAGGGGTCCATGCATTCTGACGAGCTGTGGCTGATTCCAGATAGGCATGTTTTTTTTCCACTTTTTACATTATATTGCCCATTGGCGCGCGCGTGTGGCATTATGGAATGTCGAGAATGACTGTAAATAGATGGAAATTGTCAAGAATAGTGTCTGGAATACAAACCATGCGGAAAAACGGCGTTTTTACGTCTTGTACGCGTCTGCACAAGAAAGTGGTGGAAAAAATGATAAAGAAAGAAAATTCTGACGAAATTAGGTGATCTGTCTACGACAGACTACCCAATAATATAACGTGTGTCACTATGGCAAAATGTGCAAGTTTGAACTTTTGAAGGCCATTTTCGACGTGAAAACGAGCATTTGACGACTTAGAGGGCCCGGTCTTCTTTGTGTACAACGCGCGCACAGGCGTGCAAGGAAGAAAAATTTTGAAATGCTTAGAATGTCCTGAAACGTACTCTAATTTGATCAAAAAGTGATTTTGAGCATTTTCAAATTTTGACGCGCGCGTACGTGCGCGTCATGATGCGCGCGCACATTTTGTTTATAGGTTATGTTGACCCTTGACCTGAAGTTTATATCTGTCAAATATGGTTCATTTTTGATGACTCGTTATGAAGATATGATTTATAATGTGATTTCACAAAATGGCGCCTGGATGATGTCACGATAACGTGATGACCTTAAAAACGATTTCGGGAACTTGATCTCATAGGGCCTGATGACTGACGAAAATTTGAAGAAAATCGAATCAGCCGATTTTGAGAAATCGTCTGCACTAGAAAGTGATGGAAACAAATAAAGAAAATTCTGACGAAATTAGGTGATCTGTCTACGACAGACTACCCAATTATATAATGTATGTCTCTATGGCAAAATGTGCAAGTTTGAACTTTTGAAGGCCATTTTCGACCTGAAAACGAGCATTTGACAACTTGGAGGGCCCGCTCTTCTTTGTGTAATAATTTCTGCTCTATCATCTGAATCAAGTTCCAAGTCGCTAGCACTACGCAAACTGAAGTTAGAGCCCCTTTTCAAGGTCTGGAAAGGGCATAAACGAATTTGGTTATAAATGTAATATTTGGAGTGCATGTTGTTATAGGACGGGGGGTCCAGGCATTCTGACGAGCTGTGGCTGATTCCAGATAGGGATTTTTTTTTACCATTTTTACATTATATTGCCCATTGGCGCGCGCGCGCGAATTTGAAAGTTTGACGCGCGCGTGTGGCATTATGGAATGTCGAGAATGACTGTAAATAGTTGGATATTGTCAAGAATAGTGTCAGGAAGACGAACCATGCGAAAAAAACGGCGTTTTTACGTCCTGTACGCACTGCGCGCGCACAACGCGCGCCCTGGCGTGCACGAAAGAAAAATTTTGAAATGCTTAGAATGTCCTGAAACGTACTCTAATTTGATAAAAAAAAGTGATTTTGAGCATTCTTAAATTTTGACGCGCGCGTACGTGCGCGTCATGATGCGCGCGCATTTTGTTTATAGGTTATGTTGACCCTTGACCTGAAGTTTATGTCTGTCAAATATGGTTCATTTTTGATGACTCGTTATGAAGATATGATTGATAATGTGATTTCACAAAATGGCGCCTGGATGACGTCACGATAACGTGATGACCTAAAAATCGTTTTCGGGAACTTGATCTTATAGGGCCTGATGACTGACGAAAATTTGAAGAAAATCGAATCGGCCGATTTTGAGAAATTGTTTGCACAAGAAAGTGGTGGAAAAAAATAAAGAAAATTCTGACGAAATTAAAAGGTGATCTGTCTAAGACAGACCACCTAATAAACGACAGACAGTCGTGCGAACTGAAAATTACAAAAAATGACCATACCATGAAACGTAGAAACCGGTGGCATCATTCTTGATGGTGCAATCATTAAAAACGGAACGAACAACGCAGTTTCCACTAATTATTGCACCCTTCCTGCACGACATACAATTATCAGAACGGGGAAGCAATTTTTAAAAACCTATACGCAATCCATGGTTGTTAGAACTCGGCTATCTATATAAGCACGATCCTTTAAAAAAAAAAAAAGGCACAACGTACTTTCCACACTACTGGGTGTAGATGACTATGTGTAGACATCAAGATTCAACGGTTTGAAAGGACTTTATTGCCCCCCAAAATAGCAAGGTTCTCATTATTTGAAGGAAAAAAAATTGGTTGTATGTGGAAAGAGTGAGAGAGAAAAATTCGTTCAGGATAGTAATCCCGAAAGAATTTTACAGTAGTAAATACACTCACGTTTACAGAAGGTGTATAAAAAGATGACAAATGAGTAGCAAAACAGATCAGCTATAATGCCAAGACACAAGGATTAAAGAAAATTATGATAGACATAACAGAGCTGCCCTCTAATTAAAGCAAAATCAGTCAAGATAAACTGATGATTCCTGGAAAAAATAGAAGAAGGAGTTACAGGTTATTAACAGTATCAAGTAGAACGATACTGACATATAATCCACAAAATCATTAGAAGGCCTACCTGAAAAGTACACAACCGGTCGGGAAAACATGAACTTCCAGGCATAGGCCTACAATATAGGTTAATCTACCCAAAGATTTATGCACCTAGATGAACTGATGAAGCGAAGTTGCACCCTGAAGGTTTACGCACCCTGCGGGTTCATGCATCCGTCAGGGTTATGTAGATCGGAACAGCATTGTCGAAAGGGAAAGCCAAAACCAGTTCTGCACAAATATACAGCTAGTGCAAAAAAAAAAATACTATAGAAAAAAAAAGAGTGAAAAATAACAATTAACAAAAACCTATCCCCCCCCCCCCGAAACAGTACCAAAATTTTCTCTTTAATTGAAATTTTACTTTGTATATAAATAGACAATTAAAAATATTGGTTTGTAACCTGTGTAGACACCATAGCTTCATGTACATATATTAAAATACCGAAACTTAAAGGGAAAAGCAAAACAGATGGAGTTTGTAGACCATGTTGAAGATATGGAATGGTAACATTCGAGTGAGGAGAATTGCTAATGCCATTATTTGACTACGTCATCCACTGCCTACCAAACAACATCTCTTTCGCCAAAACCCCTCAGTTTAGACGTGCACTCTCAGAAACTTTCAAACGCTGAAGAGTCAATAGATTGGCAGCATTTTAGTGAAGAGCTCCTTTACAGTGAAAATTTAATAGTCGAAACTCCCCCAAAACAATATCAACACCCCGAGATCTGAGTTGAGACCTAGAAAACCTGAAGATTTCAGATGCTGAAGATTCCATGGAATTAGACAGATTTGCTTGAGTAATTGACTTAAACATACAAATAAAAGATGCCTTCGTGTTATAATAAATAAGCAATCTATTAGGTTTATAAACAAACGTTTTTAATTCTCTATTAATATACAACCCGGGATTCAATTTAGGAGATAATTTTGCTCCTGTTTAATTTTTTTTTTCTTTTCTTTTTTTCAAATGGCCGGCACCGTTTAGCCGGTACCGTTTGACTGTAATAAAATGACAGTCATCTTTCATATTTCTCTTTCAAGCAAAATGTAAAGTCATAAATTGTGTTTATCCGGTAAATAAAATGGATTTAGTTCGGGTGGTTGTATGTCATGGATTTTCTATAATCCGGTACTCTTTCCATATACAAGTTGATTTATCGGAATAGCGGTACCGTCACTTCCGAAGAGCGAGCGCGGCGGCCCAGAGCTCCGGGGCGTATACGGAACGCCGAGGTGACCGGTCGAACGCTGCTGATGCGGGGCGAGCAGGGGCCGTCGTCCTAGCAGAGGCTGCAGAAAATTTCGAAGAGGGTATCTCAAGCCCCCGCCTCGGCCTTACCCAGCAGCCTGGGAATTGCAGGTGCCCCAGTAGACGAACTCCGGGTGCTACCTTTAGCACGTGGACCAGTGGGAAGCAAGATCCCCCTCGATTTTTGCCCCTATAACACGCAAGTCAATGGGTTTTGGATTTTAAAAAATTCTTTTCCGATTGGAAATCCAAGGCACCAGTGCCGCGGTGCGGTTGTGCGGGCCCTCTTGTCTCGAACCCAGGCCGTTTGGAACTCCTAATGTCAATTTTCAAAAAGCAGCTGAAATTCGAGGTGGCCGCTACCAATTCACCCCGCCTGGCCTGCGAGCCTGGGAATGGTAGGCGCCCGGTAGACTAACGCCGGAGGCTCCCTTCAGCACGTGGACCAATGAATGAATGAATGAATGGAAAAAATTGGGGTGAAGAAAAATATAAATGAACGCCCTGAAAAAAAAAAAAAATTTAGAGGAATAGAAAATTTCGAGAGGAAAAAAAAAATAGAAAAAAAAAAATTCCAAGAGGAAATTAAAAATTTCGAGAGGAAAAAAAAAAATTAAAGAAAAAAAAATTTCAAAAGAAAAAAAAGATTTTTGGGAGGAAAACACAAATTTCGAAAGGAAAACAAATTTCGAAAGGAAAAAAAATTTTAAGGAAAAAAGATACATTTAAACCATGAATTTTATTTTTTTGAGGGTGTTAATTTATATATTTTTTTTCACACCAATTTTTTTTCTCTATTAATTTAGCGGGAGAACTGCAGTCATTTGCTGTAGGTAGAGGAGTTTGACTATAAGGGACAAATATTTTCAAAGATGAAATCAGCTACCATACTTTATGGGGGATACTCTTTTGTTTCTCAGTAAATTGTCCATATTTGGGTATTTACAACCCAAGGTTTTAGTTCATGAAAAAAAAATTGTCCTCTCATGGGTAGGCTTTCAACAACAACAAAAAATCTTCAAGAGTTGTTCATTCTATATACGCCTGCATCCTAGAGAGCCAATTTTTATTCGGGCTTTTTATCTGGGTATTTGCAATATGATTTTCTCCAATAATTGTGCCTTGCAATTAAATAACAGTACGATTGATAGAAACTGTAGTTTCTTTTCACAGGTTCTTTCTTGCTTTTTGGTTGTGACAATAAATTTGTGCAGTTTCTCTTCACTGCTTGTATTCTTTCAAACATATAAAGGTTTTCATGATCTTATCAAGTATTGAGATGCAGGTTCTCTTGGTATCTACTTCGTCTACATGCAGTTCTCACTAAGGCTGTTTTGAACGTTGTATATTTTTTTTCCTTGCAGCGGCCTGTACAGCTATTCTAAACAATAGATTGTTTTCATAAACTGATGAGAAATTTGCTCTTTTCATTGTATGCATTTTTTTTAACCTTGCAGCTGTTCGAATGTGTGTATCCTGTGTATTGTATGTACTGTATTGTAGACGTCTGCATTGTACGAGTGCCAATTTTTAGGCAGGCCTATCTGTTTATTTGCATATCATTTTATTCAATCCTTGTGCATTGGCATTGTATATAGTACAATTGATAGAAATTGTAGTTTCTTTTCACAGATTTTTTCCTGTTTTTTGGTAGACCGTTGTGGAAATTCATCTGTAGTTCTACAGTTTGTCTTTCTGTAACTGAGAAGTTTCTCTTCAATGTCTGTATTCTTTCAAACATAAGGGTTTCATGGTTTTATCAAATACTGAGGGGCAGTATTTCTGCTTTTTCATGAACATAAGCCTTCATGTTATAATAACGTAAGCAATCAAGAGACTTGGAAAAACCTAAAGATTTCAGATCATGGCGACTTCGTGGAAGTTGATTAACTTTAGTAACCTTAAACTGACTGAAACATACAAATAAAACAAGCCTTCATGATACAATAAATAACCAATCAAGAAAACCTAAACTATTAATTGTAATATATATATATATATAATATATATGCCAAGGCAAAAAAAAAATCTTGTTGTATGTGGAAAGAGTGAGAAAGAACCGTCAAATGGTTCTGGCCAAACGGTGCCGGCCAAACATTTTTTGCTTGAAGGAGAAGTATTAGGCCAGGAGCCTGTCCCGAAATAGTCACCCCATTTTACCCATAAGATTTGACCCCGTAAAGTTACTTAGACTATCTAAGTCATTGACAAAAAGGTTGTCAGCCTGACCGTAGCCGCCGGGTTAAGCCCCCAGAGCCCCCAAAATGGACCCCAAAGTCGGGTCGATTTCACCCCATCTCACCCATGCACCAAACTTTGTCAGTAGGAAGTAGTATGACTGGACATTACAAAACACAAAAAAATGACAAAAATTTCTGTCGGGATGGGGTGTCAGACAGCCCCTGAAAATTGGGGTAAATATTTCCCCTTAAAGCCCAGAGACCAAATTTTGTCAGAAGGAAGAGCTATGGATGTACATTCTAAAAATATAAAAACTGACAAAATTGTCCATCGGGAAGGGAGTGTCAGATCCCCTGAAATGAAAACCCCAAAGTGCCCTTTGACAACGCTTTGCCCCCCAAAATGCTCTGTATGGAAAGAAAAACCATTTTCTTACCTTCTGACTATGATCATACAAAAGCGTTTCATTCAATTCACTTTAAATTTTCATAACATAATTTTGAGTATAATATTCTTCTTCAGGTGCAATTTGGTGTTAATTGGCCTTCTGGTTATTAAGTTATTAAATTGTGAAAAATGTAGTGCTTTCTCAAAAGTAGCCAAAAAATATTGTCAGGATTATGTAAACACACCCATTGTCCATCTTCACCTGTTTGACAAGGTATAATAGAAGAGCTATTCAGGTATCTGTGGTATGTGACTGCCAGGCTGAAATGTACTATTCATGTGTTAATTGCACAGATACCAAGCAAGCTCCTCTATTATGCCTTGTCAGATGGTCAATGGCTGTGTTTACATAATCCTGACAATATTTTTTGGCTACTTTTGAGAAAGCAATAAAATTTTCACAATTTAATAACTTATTAACCAAAAATACTGTCACGAAATGTCACTTATTCCAAACCAGTGTTCACTACCTGGGACATGTGGTGTCGGCGGAAGGAGTGGCTACAGAACCTGAGAAATTGGATGCTGTGCAGAAGTGGCCAGAACCTACCACTATAAGAGAAGTCAGGAGCTTCTTAGGTCTGGTATCCTATTACCGGCGTTTCATCAGGAACTTCGCAAGCATTGCAAGACCACTGCAGAAGCTCACTGAGAAGAACCATAAGTTCGTGTGGACTATAGAGACTGCCAATCTTCATTTCAGGAGCTGAAGGAACGGTTAGTGTCCCCACCAATTCTGGCATATCCAGAATCTGATGGACAACTTGTGCTTGACACGGATGCGAGTGACTATGCAGCTGGTGCTGTATTATCTCAGATCCAAGATGGGAAAGAAAGAGTCATCGCCTATGGTAGCAAGACATTCAACAAACCTGAGCGAAAAAAATTGCGTTACAAGGAAAGAACTTCTGGCCATTGTGATGTTTCTAAAACATTTCCGGCCATACCTGTATGGAAGGCCGATCTTGGTTCGAACTGACCATGGTTCTCTACGGTGGCTGACTCAATTCAAAGAACCAAGAGGGCAGATGGCGAGGTGGATGGAAATCATTTCAGAATATGACATAGTGATTGAACACCGAGAAGGACGCAAACACGGTAATGCAGATGGACTGTCAAGACAACCGTGTCAACAATGTGGAAGATCCAACGAGGAAACCCCAGTACAGGAACGTGTGGAACTTGTAGAAGCGGTCCCAGACAGAAGCCTAGAAGAAATCGCTGGATGGCAAAAAGAAGACCAGGATATCTGTCCTGTTCTCACGGCAAAGAAACTTGGTGCTAGACCTGGTCGTGAGGAAACATCTGTCTGGTCACCAGCTTCCAAAAGGCTGTTAGAATACTGGGATGCACTCGAAATGAAGGAAGAAGTGCTTTTCCGCCGATGGGAATCCAACGACGGTAAAGAGGTCCGATGGCAATTAGTTGTACCACGGAGAATGGTGACGGAAGTCACACAGCTGATGCATGCAGCAAAGTTGTCTGGGCACTTTGGTCTCTCCAAGTGCTTAGGTCGTGCGAGGCAGAAGTACTTTTGGGTAGGGATGACTGCTGACTTTCGTTCAGCGCTACGCCAATGTGATGTCTGTGCCAGACGGAAAGTGCCTACAAGGACAAGGAGGGCACCACTTCAGCAGAGAATTAGTGGCTACCCTATGGAAAGGGTCGCCGTTGACATCCTAGGACCTTTGCCAGAAACTACCAAGGGAAACAAGTATGTTGTAGTGGTGGGTGATTACTTCACCAAATGGATGGAGGCATTCGCTGTGCCCAACGAGAAAGCCGAAACGGTTGCGCAGAAACTAGTTGAGGAGTTCTTTTGTAGATTTGGAGTGCCGAGATACTTGCACTCTGATCAAGGAAGAAATTTCGAGTCTGAGGTGTTTGCAAGCTGATGGGGATAGACAAGACCAGAACCACTCCCTACAACCCAAAGTCGGATGGAATGATAGAGAGATACAATCGTACGCTGGTTGACACTATAGCATCCTTGCTGGACCCAGCAGCTCAACAGAGAGACTGGGACAAGTACCTAGCTGTTGCCACTGCAGCGTATAGGAGTTGTCCACAAGAGTCCACAGGGGAAATGCCCAGTATGATGATGATGGGGCGCGAGGTAGTACTACCAGCTGATCTAGCCTTTCCACAAGTACCAGGCACTACAGAATCAATGAACACAGACTACGCCCTGAAGCTTCGTGAGATCATGAGGAAGGTTCATGAAAAGGCACGCAAATCGTTGAAAGACGCAGCATGTCGTCAAAAGCAGCACTATGACAGGAGGGCTGAATCAGTCCAGATTGAGCCCGGCGAGTTTGTGTGGATGAGGAAAAAGACGAGAGAGAAGGGTCTTGCACCAAAACTACAACCCAGGTGGCTTGGACCATATCTGGTAGTCAGTAAGCTGTCTGATGTGACCTTCCGTCTACAACTGACACCAAGGGCACGACCATTCATTGTCCATGCAGATCGGCTCAAACCATACACTGGTGCTACCAGGGAGGTGTGGCAGTATGACCCCTCTACTTCCAGACCACCCCAAAGAGAACCCCAAAGAGATAGAGATGAACCGAACGGTTTTAATAGGGTTATTGAAACCCAGGAACCCTTCCAAGAGTAGGGGCTGTTCATAGAAAGGGAAAGAGAGAGGGGAAAAAAATGAATAATAATAATCCTGCAATCATCTTCTATGAATGTTTCATGAGAAGTATTTAATTGGCATATATTGGCATTAATTGTTTCATTGATTGGTAACAAAGACATTCTGCTAATAACATGATCATTTGTGTCTTTGCAGAAAAATGCCTTCTAGCAAGAAAGACGTCGACGCCGGACGCAACTCAAACCGGCCATTCAAATGTGACTCCTGCTCTAAAAGCTACGACAAAAATGACTCTTTGCAGCGACATAAGCGGGAAGTACACCTCAGAAAATATCACTGCAACCAATGTGATTATCGCACCGGCCGTAAAGCTGAAATGGACCGACATCAAGGGGCCCATGCTATAACTGTGGTACCGACCAGGAAACACAACCTTACACCGGTCTACTCTCCGAGGTGTAAGCCATCTTCAACTACATCTAGGACTCCTGACAAAGAGGACTCATCCTGGCGGCTTGTGAGAATAGCTTCGGTCTCACCACATCGAGAAGACCCCAGATTGGTCAGGAATGACAGAGGGAGGTCACCCCGTCGCTCCAATCCACGCTCATCGCGACGATATTCCAGATCGCCACCACGAGACAGACCAACATCAGCAGGTCGAAACTCCCCCAAAAGGTCAGAGGCATCCCCTCGACATAGCCGGAGGCCTACTCCTGAATCATCAGAAGAAGAGCTGGACTACGTTGAGAGATCTCCTTCACCGCTTGACTTGAGGTCTTCGTCAAGGGAACGAGAAGCAGAAACTGTACCATCTGGAGAGTGGACTGAATTCAAGGACGTGGGCATTCAGACGGATATGGGAGATAAAGATCACCAAAGAATCCAGGCGGTACTTCAAGAACTAAGAACCGGCAGTCCTAGTAACGAGGTGACGGTGAGCAAGAACCCCCGACAAATTCTAGATACCTCCAGACGTCGTTTTTGTTCGCACCACAGAACGCTACATCACGAAGCACGGGGAACTGTTGGAGATAGTAAAGGAGGAACTGAAGAAGAAAGATTGATCTTGAACAATTTGAACTCAGTCACACTCGTTTAAAAATGCTTTGCTTAGTTGTTTGTTGCGTCCCAGGAGGACGAAATTGGATAGAAGACAAGATGTCATTGTTCACCTCTACGTGTTATTTTGTTCATCTTTAGTTGTGTTATATTGCAGTTATGTTAAAGTTTTTTTTTTAAGATAACGCTCGGGGACCGAGCTAAAAAGAAAAAGAGAGTTGTGTCACGAAAATGGATTAATTTCGTGTATAATTATGCCGAGAATCAAGAAAATCACTTGTCTTAGTTCATTTTGCAGAAAGCATCGTCGTAGATGGCGTTATTTCAGTCCAATGGACAGTGTTTGTCACGTGGTAGTAAGACGTTTCAGATAGGTGACCATTATGCATGTTTTCAGACAGTTTTGATCTAATAATTGTTTACCAAGGAGTTTTACTTACTTTGTTGTATTAAATTATTATTAAGCAAAGAAAATGCTTTAAGTAGATGTATGACTCATCTGGTTTAGACAATGTTAACCTGAGTAATTAATTATTGTTTGTGCATCCTTGTATAAATCGTTCACTAAAACATTTGTATACATGATAAAGGCATAAGTAGTACTGAACTTTACACGATTAAAGGACTTAGGCTAGTGTCTGAAGAAATACTGTAGCTCACGGAGCTCATTGCACTTGTACATGTTTCAGGCAAAATTTGGTTTGTAAAATAAATTTTGTGCAAACTAAATGATTAAAATTATTGTTGCACATCTGCCCATTGTTAAACCTGGGATGGATTTCTAGTCTCAGGCTACGACCGTGGGTAGAATTGAGTGTTTTTGGTCCTTTGCACTCCAGCAAAAGACGGTATACCAGGGTTGCCTCTTTGGTTGGTCCTGAATTTGGACGGTGGTCTGGTCGAATCTGGTAGTCTGGTCGTCTACTGCAGACCTGGTAGTGGTTTGGCCGTATGCATGCAGACTGCTGCGCCTGATGGTAGTTCACAAGCAGACAAGTGATCGTCTGGCGGTGTATCTACAAGCAGGCTGGTCGTCGTCTGGTGGCGTACTACAGGCCTGAGAGCATTTGGTAGTTATCATCCGGAGTCGAAGAACAGGACCAGAAGAGTGGTGCCAAAGTCAACTGGGGCGGTATACCTCTGTCAAACGGATCTACGACTAGAAATTTAGAAGCCCGACTTGATAGCCTACCAGCAGCAGGCATCCTGACAAGATTGGTTGCTGGACAGCTAAGACTAGTCCCCGGTTTCGTCGCAATACCAATTAACACCAAATTGCACATCAAGAAGATTATTATACTAAAAATTATGTTATGAAAATTTAAAGTGAATTGAATGAAAGTACATGCCAAACCAAAAAAAAAGAACGGTCAACCAAGGTTACCGTTGGGTTAGCCGTTCTTTTTTTTTTTTTTTTTTAACAGGAGCAAAATTTTCTCTTTAATTGAATTACTGGATTGTATATAAATAGAGAATTAAAAACATTTGTTTAGAAACCTGATAGACACTGTAGCTTCTTGTACATGTATAAATATACCGAGACTTAAAGGGGGTACCCAATGCTGAAACAATGTTAGTTCATTTAAAAGATCATGATTTTATTAGCAGAAAATCATTTGCCTTAAGTTTTTTAAAAATTCGTGTTGCCAGAAAAATCCCCGAAATATGGTAAGACTTCAGGATATTTTGGCCCCTCAGCTGTGTCCCAATTTCAGCTAGGTAACCACAATGACGTCAAAGTGGTTACCCAGGTTCGCGTATTGCAGATGTGTTGCGCGCTAGACTGTACAAAATGCATTACACCTTGCGCGCATTTTGCTATAATTGCGCGACAAGGTAACCACTTTGACGTCATTGTGGTTACCTAGCTGAAATTGGGACACAGCTGAGGGGCCAAAATATCCTGAAATCTTACCATATTTCGGGGATTTTCTGGCAACACGAATTTTAAAAAAAATTTAAGGCAGATGATTTTCTTCTAATAAAATCATGATCTTTTAAATGAACTAACATTGTTTCAGCATTGGGTACCCCCTTTAAAAGGGGGATCAAAACAGATGGAGTCTGCAGACCACGTTGAAGATATGGGATGGCAACATTCGATTGAGGAGAATTGCCAATGCCAATATTTGGCTACGTCATCATCCACTGCCCACCAAATAGCAACTCTTTCTCCCTCGCAGATACTTAATAACGCTGTTCAAGAGTCAATGGATTGGCAGCATCACAGTGATGGAGTCGACACTCCCCCAATACAGACCATATCCACACCCCAAGATCTGAGTTCAGACTTCGAAAACCTGAAGATTTCAGATGACGATTCCATGGAATTAGAGTGATTTCCATGAGACTGACGACTGAAACGTGAGCGGCTAGCCTCTATAGCTAGGCTAGCTGCAGTGTGCATGCGCATATTAATTTTGTGCGTAAGTTCGATCTCTACCGATGGTGCGTAAGCTGACTTCCATACATTTCTGACTCGTCAACTCGTCCAGTAAACTTTCTCACTTCTGTCAGCGTCCGAGATCAAGTGAGTGGCTACACTTCGTCCAATAATTTATGGTCCTGTGTTCCCGTTCGCCATTCATCTAGGTCATCGTCATCGTTAACGTTTCGATCGTGCCATGCTAGTCGTAGCCTCTTGTCGAGGCCCTGGCGCTGTTGAAATCCTTGGCGATATGGAGGCAAAATTTCTGGCTCGCTTCGCTCGCCAGAAAAACCGAGGCGCTTGCGCCGAGGGCCTCTTGACACCCGATCTGAATTTCTTTTGTATTTCATTGTTTTGACGAATATTCTGACCAAATTTTGGTCGGTGAAAATCATCCAATAAGCGCGAGCTACCATGACGTAATGTTAAATATTCATGACTCGACTGCACGCTATTTCTTACATATTAATTAATCGCAGCCCAAAATGGCGTTCAACGTTTCTTCCACAACGAGTGATGACGATATTTGTAAGAGCTTAGAATATGCCGCTAGAATGTTGAAGATTGACAGATTCAAAGATTTGCAAGTTGATGCAATCAAATCTGCACTTAAAGGACAAGATGTTTTTGTGAATCTGCCTACTGGCTATGGAAAAAGTGTTATTTTTCACGCGCTACCGCTCTGTGCTGATTACCTTCGTGGGCCAGGGATGGAGAATGAGACTGCTGCTTCGCGAGGGCCAGGCGGATCCCCCGGGGCCTTGCCGGGCAGTGAAGTTGCTGGTAACTCTTTAGTTACATCATCTTCTAGTCTATCGTCTTCACGAAGCATTTTGTTGATTATTTCCCCTTTGGTGTCTCTGAAGAGAGACCAGGTGAAGTCGCTCAAGAAACGTGGACTTCAAGCCATCTATCTTGGGGACGCTTCGTCACAAGATGTGACTTTAGAAGGTATAATTTTGAATTTGACTCGGTCAAGATCTAAAAACTAACTGTGTTAGTGTTATTTGTTAATAACACTGTAACAGTGTTATGTCAGCTGTTCTTCGTCAACAAATGGTACTTAGTCTCAATTTTTGTTCGTATTTCCGTGTAACATCTCGTACTCACGTGATATTGAGCACTTTCTGTAAGCTTCACTTTCGAAAAAAAGCTTTGATCATAGACTAAGTCAACTTTTCAGAGAAGTCAACTTCTCAGCCAAGATGGCTGAGAAGGACAGCACCAAGAAGGTCACCAAGAAGAAGCCGGCAACACACCCACCTGCTGCCGAAATGATAACAGGTGCACGCCACAACTGGGCGTTGTGGCGTGCGCCTGTAATCCAGCTAACAGTGGAAGTTATAAACTGATTCAGCGGACCCAGGTTCGAGACTGAGTCACGTCTTTCGGATGGTGACGTTAAAGGTCGGTCCCAGACGTAAATAATCATATCTGATTGATACACGTCTGTAAAAACCCAATTACACAAACACACAATTGATGGAGATGCATCTATTGTTGAACGGTGACTTTTATGGCATTCTTCATTATTTGTAAATATATGATGATCTCTTGAGAAATATGTACATTTGTCTTATTTCAAATTACCATGGTTTGTAAGCTAGAGATCGAATTCCTCATAATGTGCTTGTCTGTGAATGTATTTTGAGCAAGAGATTTACGTAATCCCCCCAAAAAATAATAGACTAGTCCAGAACTGAAGTAAGAAATCCTTGAGATTTCATTGGCCAATTTGCTGGGCGATCGCCGCGGTAATCTAACTATTCACGTTTTCATGCATAATTCAGTAGGAAATCGTGCCTCATGAATATATAATTCAGGTCGGGTGTCAAGAGGCCCTCGGCGCAAGCGCCTCGGTTTTTCTGGCTCGCTTCGCTCGCCACCAGAAATTTTGCCTCCATATCGCCAAGGATTCCAACAGCGCCAGGGCCTCGACAAGAGGCTATGCTAGTCGTTGAGTGAAAACGCTTTTTTCGGAGCTCCTCTCCTCTCCCTGGAAATCTGCGCCCATTATAGCGGATCTAGAATGTCGCACTCTACACAGTCGTTTGCGCGGGAAAGGTGGGGCTAAGAGACACACAGTGGACACACCACCAAGCCTCGAGCCGGAAGTTCTTCTCACGATTATAATTACAAACAATTTGCAAAAATTGAAGAAAGGTGTTATTGAGTTTCAAGTAGCGGAAACAGAGACTTTGAAAAACAAGTTATGCTCCCTTGAAACACAAGTGGATCGAAGACAATGAAAGGCTGCTTCAAGAGCACATTGATAGACTGAGAGACTTATATTGCTCGAGAAAATTTGGTTTTCTTTGGTTTGAAGGAAAGAAACAATGAGGACACGGAGAAAGCTGTTAGGGATTTCTTCGCGGAAAAGGCACGTTTTGTGCGATATACAGATGTAGCGGAAATTCAGAAAAACGCGCGGTTGTTGAAAGGTACTGACATGTTTGTATCAGTAGATCTAGCGAAACGAGTGAGGGAGGAGAGAAACAAGCAGGTGCCGGTTATGAAAGCAGCTCATCGGGCCGGTAAGCTGGCCTACTTTTCTCGTTCTGTTCGTCGTTCGCATTTGGCTACAGCAAAAGGATCAAGAGAGATTTCTTAGCCTGTTGGAGAATTCGGAAGCATGACTGATCGACAAGATGGTGGAGCTAGATCCGCCCGATCCAGGTCAGCACCCATGGCAGCGGACCAGAAGAAAGAGATAAGTCTTGCCGGCGGATTCAACGCTGCGGAACGAGGTAGATCGAAGGAAAGCCCCAGGCGGGAACGCGACCGGGATCGAAGGAGCGGAAGGCTCAGGTTGCGAATACATCATAGCAGCAGCAACAGGTGGAGGTGAACGGCTGCCGGGTCGAGCGATACGGGGAAATCGCGAAACGGAGAGACAGTGCCAGTGGTAATCGGCGCCATCACGGGTGGAGATGATAGCACACCGTACCTAGGCACAGATCTGCGGATCACGATACGGACATCATGCAGGTGTAAACGCTTGACACGACAAGTTTCTGCTGGGCAAGAGATGCAAGAATTTAATTCGGTGGGAGGTACGTGTGTTTGTTTCTAATTCTCCTGCTAATTTAACAGTATATATATGACCACATGATGCATGATTACAGAAAAGAAGAGAAGACATAAATTCAGAGGAAAGGAAGAAGACTAAGTAGGCCGAAAGAAAATTTTTGTGACTTTGAAAAAACCCTCGCAAATGTATATATATATATATATATATATATATATATATATATTTATTTATTTTTTTTTTTTTTGCTTTAGTGTTTGCCTTTAATGAAAAGTGAAATTAAGCACTTAATTTTCATGTAATTGGATAATTATCTTTCTTTTTTCCCCTGGTGTATTCCAGGTCGAGGCTTGTAATTTAACACATTTTATATAGTCTAGCAGGGGCCAGTTTCTCGGAGCCGTCATGGGTCTGGATTCGCTTGCGTCCCCTTGAGGGATTGTCCTTGGGTTTATACTCCTGACGGTTTCGGGAAGCGGGGACCTGTTTTTTGTTTGTTTGTTTGTTTGTTTTGTTGTTTGTTTTATGGGGGGTTAAAGACAGTGATGTCAGCTGGTGGGCTCTTTTTTTTTTTTCTTCTTCTTTTTTTAAGATGTGAATTTAATGTTCTTTGTGTGTGCTCAGAATAGTCATTTTGTGGGCCTGGAACATACATATCGTACTACCAGTTACATGTTGCAGGGAGGGGGGGGGGCTAATTTCGGAGGATCGATATAGGGTTAATGAGGGCATGGACCCTATTTGGTCTACCAGAACATGTTACATCTGTAAAAAAATAAAATAAAAAAATTGTTGGAATAACAGTTATGTGTTGAAACATGTATATGAAGTATTTTCTTTGTAAGCAGTTATGATTTGGAGAACATATCTACATACAAGTATGTCATGTTATGAAGAAAGGTAGAGAGAAGGAAAGAGAGAATTGGATTATTAAATTGTTCACTTGGCAGAGTATGCATTTAAGCAGTATTTGTGTTTTTGTTTGTTATTCAAGAATAAGAAATAGCAGTTGTAAAGGAATTAAAATCTGCTTGTTTTCGGGAAATTCTAAGAAATTATGATATGTTTGGTTTTTATAGCGTTTTAGTTATTGATGTAGGAATTAGAGAAGAATTTGAATATTGCAGGAATGGATATTGTTCCAATTCAACAATTCACGGTTATGGTAAAATGTATTAGAGTCTCTGTTCTTGCATTATGACATTGAAATCTTCATGTATGTGAATATTACAATGGGGTTGTCAGATGTTAGCGGTTCTGTTTTTGCATTATTAGATGGTCTGTCACTTGACAGACCACCTCTTAATCAGCCACAGCTCGTCAGAAATGCTGGGGACCTCCCAATTTTTTTTCATATTCTGAAAGCCTATAAGTTGTAGATTGGAATTCATGAATAAAATTGGGGGGTCGAGCGGTCGAAACGTCATCATATTTGCACATGAACTAAAAAAAAAATGATTTTGAAAAAAATGACGAAATAATTTTTTGTATTCATTTGACAATATTTCAGTAATGGATTGTTGATTTTCTTCCAAATTTTGATATGTTGTAGCTAAGACAATTCTCTGCAAGCTCAATTTCACCATTTTTCATTTTGACAAAGGGATCATGGCGTATTTTTGCGATTAAAGGAGGCATGTCAATTTTTCACATTTTGCGTGTATTCTCTATGGGACATGACTTTTTCTCAAATCTTGATTCTATATTCCAGTCTTCTTTGAGTAGTATCTCTATTATTTCTGCTCGGTTTTCTTCCAAATTTTAGTATGTTGTAGCTGAGACTATAAACTTTCATAAATGTGCACTCTAATTTTTGATAAGATGTCGGGATCATGTCCATTTTTTAACTACAAAATGTGATTTGAGAATCCCGTTTTTCTTTTACGTGTTATCTGAATGGGAAATATTTTGGTGTATTGGTAAAGCACTTGCCTCCCATTCCGGTGACCCAGGTTCGATCCCCGGGTGGGTCCATTTTTTTTTTCTTCCTTTTTGCCCTTCATTTTACCATCTTCTTCGACTATTATAACATATACAATCTCAAACAATGTAATAAGCTGCCTTAGTTTGCGTGTTATGTCTATTGGAAAGTAGTGTGCAGTATCTCGGTTGTTTTTTCTCTACTTTCTTCCAAATTTTAGTATGGTATAGCTGAGACTATGGGCTATTGTAAGTGTACTACAGTCATCACATCTGGACCAAACATCCGGCAAACCAAAAATCAGATTCATAGCTCAATTCGTTGTTGTTGTTTTTTGTTTTTTTGTTGTTGTTTTTTTTTTTTAAGTGTTTTCTCGTCGTTTTCTTGTCAATCTTTTCCTTAATTTCTCGTCCGTCCTGCCTTCTACAACAAAACCATTGGTTGAAACTTGAAGGAAATGCCTGTCCATTTTACGTCCAATTCAAAGATTCTTAAAATTCCTGCATTTTCTCCTCCCTTTGACAGATGAAAAAACGGAAAATCTCATAGTAATTAACCGACCACCAGCCAACCCCCCCCCCCTTTTTTTTTTTTTTTTTTTTTTTTTGCGGGGCCGATTACTTGAAAACGGAATCTTGAATCTTTTTGAAAGTTGGCACAGACATGAGGCTTGGTAAGAATATCTGGCTGTGAAAATCACATGGTCATCTTGTCATCGTAACGTCGTCCAGGCTCCATTTTCTGAAAGAATTAGTATCATATCTTTATAAAGAGTTATCAAGCTATGGGGTTACTAGTAATCTTCAATGTATCCTGCAATATAAAATCGTCCGATTTTCTATGATGCAAGTCTCCATCCATTGTCAACATTATCAGGATTATTATCTTGCACAAATATTATCACATCTTACAAAGCAATTTGCCTCAAGGACAGACAGACCACCTAATTCGCCTTCAGTGACGAATTAAAAGTCTAGTTTCTCTTTGTTTTTGTTTTGTATTGTTCGCAGACAAAAAGGTGGATCTGATTTTCAGGATTTTTAATGACTGTGACTGTGGGGGATGCTATATAATCACAGCTATAAAGAATGTGCTGGAAATTGTGTCGAGAAGGGTTTTTTATACATGGTCATTTGTTAATATTTGCAGTAAGATTGAATGATTCGTAGGATGTTTAGGAAAGGGATATGAGGAAAAATTGAAATGTTGACAAATTTGGGCTAAATGTCCATAATATTATGTTTGTTTTTTTTAGTCACGAGATAATCCGGGATTGTCTGGATCTAGTCTCAGTATACTGCAGGAGCTTGTGGTATATATTGTGTTACGGTCTTGGGTAATTTGACAAATCCAGTAGTTTTGGTTTTCTAGTGGAGACACTTGTTTTTTGATGTTTTTATTTTAGTCTAAGTTAGGTTGACAAAGTTTTCTTGATGTTCCAAAGGGTCATCCAGGTTGCCAGTTTCTAGTAATAAATCCTGTACGGTGTTTTATAGCATAGCAACAGTTTTTTTATACAGTTTCAGGGTGAAATGGATTAGTTTGGAATTATGTACTGTTGTATTTCTATTTCAGTCTGTTTATGCTGTACTGAACAGGAAGGGAAGAGTACGGGGGGGGAGAGAAAAATGGTTCACGCCATACGGTGATGTTATGATCTATCACAATTGATGTAATTTCGCAAGCTCTGTAGGCGCATTGTATGTACTAGCAGATATACCCGTACAACTACCAAGTATAATGTACTATTACATAATGATAATGCTGCAATAATTATGTGTAAATTTAACTGTACAAAATATGTATTGGGTATGGATTGTAAATGTTAAGTTTGTGTGAAATTTCCGTTTTTGTTGTGATATGAATAAAAGACTTCTGTAATTGTAAAGTATTTTGGTGGTGACGGTGCGTTCCTTATTGTATGTATATAGCAGGTTTTGTTTCAAGCGATAATGGGCATTTACCCCCTTCCCCCGTTTTTTTTAAGGGTTTGTCACACATTTACATTATATATTGCCACACTTAGTTGTATGTTTGTAGGGTGAATACCGAATAGAATGGAATGTTGGAAATCATGATTGGTATTTGAAAATAAGAGAGCAATAGGGAGAGATATGCACTCTTAACAGAGCATATATACGGTATATTATTAACCGTATCAGACACCTGAGCTGTGGTTTTACTAAATTGTTTACCCCTCGTCTTTGGTGCAAACCGGGCAAAGAGGGTAATATTTCTTGTATCTTCCTCTTTCACAAAAGCCTATGGACTTTATGGGACTTTACGTGTTATAAAACCAGACAATATAGCCTTGTATTTTCCCTGGTCTAACATCCGGGAACTTGGAGATCAGCTATGTACAGTCATACGCGGGGCCGGGCCGAAGCTAAGCAGTACAGCTGCGCACAAGCAAATTATATAAGCGCGCATCATATGCGACACATTTTATTGCGCATTATTTTGGACTGGATATGTGACGTCACAATTTTTATGAGTGAGCAGACGTGCTCTAGATGTATGATGTGGATAATAATAACAATACTGAATGGCTCCTACTTTCGGGAGATACGACATATATCGACCTCACTAGATTCATATTACCCTCGTCTTCGACTCGGGTAATATGAATCTAGTTCGGGGAATATAATATCCCCCTCAAGGCCAGTCAATATTATATAAATATTCCACCCTTTCTTTTGTCGGTGCCTTTTATCAAAGTGCATACGCGCAGTATTGTGTATGCGTTAAAGTGTACAAAGGCTTAAGCGCGGTAATAATTTACGTCACAATTGCTTGGCCAGATTACACACCTGTATGAATAACCTGAAATCTGGGGGACTGACAGGCAAACAGATGTGTTTGTAATTGTTACAAAATAGGCATATACATGATATAGGTAATAATAATAATATTGGCTGGCTCTACTTTTGGTGAATATCGAAAATATCGCCCTTAAAAGAACCATATTGCCCTCGTCTTCGACTCGGGGTAATATGATTCTGTTGCGGGCAATATATTCTGATATCCCCCTCAAGGCCAGTCATTATTATATAAATATATTTCACAGGTCTTTTTGTTAGCATTGTAAAAGAAAATTAAAGTACCCCTTATGACATTAACAAAATGTTTAGAAGTATTCCATCAAGACCGTCAAGTCGCGACGCGTCGGTTTGAACAGTTCATGTAACCCTACGATACATACTTCATAATAATGGCGCATGACTAGCTTCGCTTTATCTTTATATCACAGTTTATCTTCTTTTTAAAGATACGAATTTCTAATTTTCTTATAACTCCCATGTGTCATATCTGTTGAAAGTAACTGATGTTTCACTATACTCAATATTCTTATACAATGACGAGAGGGGCGGGGCCTTCTCTTTCGTATCCCCTTCAACCACCGTGACATCGGGGTCCTGTTTCATAAAAGTTCAATAACAAGTCACAGTAAGTCATAATATAAGCTATGATGTAATTGCATTAGGTTGGCTGTGAGCAAATTTGTCATTGAATTTGGGCGCTTGTTATTGATAACAACTTTTTTTATGAAACAGAGCCCTGGTATTTTGTAATTTCAATAATTTTTTAAAAATGTGGGAGAAGACAGGTTTCGCTCGCTTGAAAAATTAAAGAAACTCGAGCAAGTGACGTCAGCCCCTCTTGATGGCGAAATTATGCTCGTTTATGCGCCTATGTGAAATATAACATTTCTTTGAATTCACAATATCAGAATTTTGCCGTAAAACAAATACTGACACTTGGATATGACATGAGTTTTTGACAAATCAAGACTGAAACATAGAGGGTTGGAGGGTCGAACCCTCTGGATCGACACCAGTGTTTACAAAAATATTTCATTGCTTACCGGCTCAGCTCCTCAGAAATGTTTATACCCAGCACATGATCTACCCCCGACAACTACTCACTTCCCTTCCCAGTGCATGCGTATATCCAAAGGGACAGAGCCGGGGCACGTGCCCCTTGCGGGACTTAATGGGGGCGCAAAAAACGCAACAACGACCCCCCGACAGCCCCCCCCCCCCCACCGTAGGGGAATAACCTAATTAGGAAAGGTGTTCTATATTGGGGTAGATTTCGGGGGTAATAGAAATGTTACAAGTAAAAGTAATGCTGTCTACTTGTCTATAAACCGATATAATTATATTAAATCTGTACCATCATTTTCAAGTATTGTTCTTTGGTGTAGTTTGATTGCAAAAATGTGATCCTGTCTATGACAAGAATTGTTTTGTTTTATTCTAGATCCTCTTATCGTTGACTTCAGGGATTTTTTTAGCATTAAAATTATAGATGTATATGAGTCTCTAGGTTGTCTTTTCTTGTTGTTCTACTGTTCCTCGGAGGCCGACTCTCGGCCTCTTCCTCGGACGGCACATCACTGGAAAAATTGAGTCAAACATTATTCAAACCATTAGTCCACATTTTTAGGAAAGAGAATTAACGAGAGGTTGCGTGGGCGACTGAATCAGTGTATGATCACCTCCATAATTATGTGGATTTAAGGATGAGTCGTAGTTCGTAGGGGCCACATTTTCCCCTTTGAAAAATTGGGGGAAAAACCTGATAAATCATTTTATGCCGTCAATAATATTAAGAACGGTGCTCCAAAGGCCACATAGGCTACATTACCCCTCCACATCCCCCTTACTGAAACGGTGTGGGCAGTGGCGGATCTACGGGGGGGGGTTAGGGGGTTTAACCCCCCCCCCCCCTTGGGCTGCCAAGTAAACATTTAATGTGCATAGGAAAACCAAAAAAAAAAAGAGAAAAAATAGAGCATGCAAGTATGCTTAAAATCGCAAGCTGGCAACCCTAAAAATGAAAAATCTCCCTACTGTGGGAGGGGGGAATCCCCCCTCCCACATCCTCCCCCCTCGCTCGCTTCGCTCGCTGGGGCTCGGTCGCTACGCTCCCTCGCAATACCCAGCTCAGCCCCTCAAACCCCCCCCCCTTGGAAAAAAGCTAGATCCGCCCCTGGTGGGGAGTCGACGGCGCTTTTGACATTCTTTTTCTAAGGAAACTGCCTTAAATAGGGAAATGGCCCTTCCCCCTATACACCCCCCCCCCCTCTTTTAGACGAGCTTGGATCCGCCGTAAAAAAAAATCTTCATCTCTACCTGGAATCTGATCTGGGCTTAAAACTTTATTTATTCAGTGTATTGTAAACTAAAATAGTGACAAACAAAATAATTTAGTCAAGAAAGAAAAGTGAAAGTCAGGTAACGATTTCTTCTTCTCGATCCACCCCCTCCTTCTCCTCTATAGTTCCTCCTTCTCCTCCTTCTCCTTTTTTTTCTTCTTTTTTTTTTCCCTTCTTCTTATCCTTCTCCTCCGCCTCCTTTCTCTTAATTCTACTTTTTCTTCTTCCTCCTTTCTTCTTCCAGGCTTTCTCCTGCTCCTTCTTTTTCTTCTTCTCCTTCTTCTTCTTCTTCTTCTTCTTCTTCTTCTTCTTCTTCTTCTTCTCCTTCTCCTTCTCCTTCTCCTTCTCCTTCTCCTTCTCCTTCTCTCTTGACCAACGACTCAAACTTCTAGAAACTAAGGGGGAAGTTCAAGACGTCACAACTAACGCCACTTTTGAAGACGAGGGCATCGTTAGCAGCATTACTGTGCAAGATAACAGTGTCGAGGAACTCCCTGAAAACGATGGAAGACAAGAGGATATAATTATGGTACCGACGTCGAACTGCTCTGAAGTTCTTGCTGTCGAAGAAACAACAAAAACATCGCCTACTACTTCAGCAACATACCACGAGCAGATAGAGGGCTACCGCGGCCGACATCGTGTTAAAACAAAACAACAAACACGACGTAGTTGTGGTCGGTGATTCGATGATGAAACACATCGACGCCAGACCCCGGGGGGGGGGGGGGTACTCGAATTATATTTTGACGGGGGTGTGCCTCACGAATCCCCGAAAAGGGGGTCTAAGGAACTGACTTCAAGGTGTAAAATACGGGGTCTTGGGAACTATGATCTATTGGGCAGAGTGAAAAACAGGGTCTAGGGAACTACAAAACTAACCGGGGGGCCGCGCCGGGGGCCGCGCCCGCGCCGTGTAGCGCTAGTAGCTAGCTAGCTGGAGCAGTTTTCAAGGCTCGCGCGACGAAAGGGCCTAGGGCGCGAGACCAGGTCGAGCGACCACTGCCTCCGCCACGCTCCCGGCCGCATGCGAACGGATATGTTTCATAACGGGGGTCTTCAGAGCGGGGCTGAGCGGCTCCTGAGCGGAACTGAGTATCTAGAGAACGGAAATCGGGGTCTGAAAAAGGGGGTCATCAAAGCGGCACGTCCCCGTACCACCAATATACGTGAGTGCCCCCCCCCCCCGGGCGCCAGACGTCTCTCCCGCAGCAAGAAAATTAAGGTGCGTCTCCTTCCACGGTGCAAAAGTGAGAGACATCTTCACCTCTTCGCCTCCCGAGTTCCTGAAGCCAGAGGGAGAACTCATCATCCACGTGGGCACTAACAACATGGCCTAGAGTGCTGGTGATGTCACTCATCAAATCACAGACCTCTGCAAGTTTGTTGCTGCCGAGGGGTTTGCAGTATCCATATCGACGATCATCCATCGTAGGTGGGAGAGTGCAGCAGACAAGGAGCGAGTTGACGATATCAACTAGCTGTTAGAGATGGCGGCCAACGAGAACAGATGGGGCTACATTATCAACGATACTATCAGCGAGCAGCATTTAGGGCGTGATGGAGTTCACCTCAACAGAGCTGGTCCACGAATCTTGGCAGGCAACTTGAAACGTCACATCAACCGTGCAGACCAACGAACAACACAAGGCCAGGTCTTGACTCGGCGGCCGTCCGATCAGGATACAACCAGGTGACATCGATTGAAGTGGCATCAAGCACTCCACCGAAAAAACCAGAGTCATCCTTCTGAAGAGCAGAACAGCGGCCCCGTATAAGATCCTACGCCGAAGCCGTTTCGGGGAGATCTCTGCAGATTTCAGCGCAGTCAGAGGACACGACTGAAACCAGTCTTTAGACCACCCAAGCTGGACATCAAAGACTGGGAGGACTACCTTCTATTTGTAAGAATGGTAACAAATTAAGTGATAGTCCGACAGAATTAAGTGATGGTCCGAAATTAGGTGAAGGTAGGAGTATAAGTAGGCCTACCCGTGCGAGAACTGTGAAAAGCCAGTCAAATAATCAATACGCCCTTTTGTGTTCTCATTGTATTTGTAACAATTAGAAACCATCTTTTGAAAAGATGGTTTCACATTGATTGTCAAGCTATATAAGTTTATCAGAGTACCGTAGGTTAAACGAATGCCCTGACGAAAATTGGAATTGTTTAACATGTAGTCAGCCATCTTTTAGTGACTCGTTATTTACAGACGATTGCCTAGAAAAAGAAAACGGAATCGAGGAAAGACAAAAAGGAAACTATATAAATGACAGACAAACACATACTTGAAAACCAAGCGAAAGCAAGAACATGTATACTGCCAAATTTCACAGATGAAAACACTTCTCTTTATCAAGAATTTGAAGAAAAGTTTAAAGTTAAAGGTCTTCATTTCTTACACCTTAAAGTAAGGTCTATCCTGAACAAGATATCAGAACTTAGAATTCTTTTTAAAAGAAAATGCCTCTCTTTTTTTTTCTTTCACTGTTCAAAACAGGTTAAATAACTCCATAAATGATGAAGAAATTGAAATAGATGGATATAAAATCATACACCGTGATCTATGTTTCTATATCAGAAATGATATTGCATTTAATATTATTGATGATATAATTATGTACAGGAGATACTGAATCCTTGTGGATAAATTTGCTTATACCAAGATCTCGATACCAAGATCAAAACCAAAATTTTTGGGCGTTCTGTATAGACCACCAAAATATCATATGTTTATCGAGAAATTGTCCAATTCTTTTGATATACTAAAGAAGGATGACGAAATTATTCTTTTAGGAGACATGAATATTTATCTACTTCACAAATCGTCACTGGCTAAAAAATGCACTGACTTGTTGAGCCCTAACGGTTTTAGTCAACTCATCAAAGAGGCAACGCGCGTTACATGTTCTTCTCTATTGGATCATGTTATTTGTAGCAAAGAAAATAAAATCAGTCAAAGTGATGTCATTGATCTTGGTATTACTTTCTGTATACACGGAAAAGTATAAGACTGGCAATAGGCCATCACAGGACAAGTACTATTAGATCCATGAAAAATTATACAGAAGATACATTCAATCTTCAATTGTTTGCTGTTGACTGGTCAGGAATAACTGACTGTAAAATCTTTTTATCTCAACTTTAAATACGATAGCGCCACAGAAACGGGTAAGAATAAAACAAAGAACTGAAAATTGGATGACTAAAGATATTCTTTCCCTAATTCAAGAGAGAAATATAGCATTCAAAAACATGAGGAAAAAGGCAAAAGATGATAAGCTCTCTAAACGATACAGGGTATTAAGAAATCTCGTCCAAAGACAGGTGAGAAAGGCTAAACTCGAATACTTACAAAACAAGATAGAAGAAAACATACAAGATTCGAAAATACTTAAAAGTAAGAAGAGAAAAGAACAAGAGTCTGTTATAACAATCGATGAGAAATTATATCATGATAAGATGGCAGTAGCTATTAAAGAATTCAATTCTTATTTTACAAATGTGGCCGCCAAATTAGTAGACAAACTTCCTCCTTACAAAAATCTTTTCAACGCAATGATTGTATTCGTGAGTTTTACGAAAGAAAAGGTGTACTTGATTCAAGATTCAAGATTTATTGACTGTTTCAAATCATATTAACATAATACTGTAGTGCATAACATAAAATGAATACAATAACAACAATATATGATATGACCATGATGTTTTTCCATAGATATGGGCACATAATCAAATATCAATAAGTAAAAATATAATGCACAGATATTGACCTATTAAGTGATGTTGAAAACAGTTGGACATGTTCAAAAGCAAAGCTTCGAGTTATTACCAGTCAGTGAACAATTTGTTTTCAATGAACTACGTAGATTAAATGTATCATAAAGTACTGGGCTAGACATGATTTCGGCTAAATTTTTGAAAGATGGTGCGAAGATTTTATATAAGCCTTTATGTTATTTAATCAACCCATCTTTCCTGACGAGTACTTTTCCAGAGGATATGAAAATAGCAAAAGTGACTCCACTTTATAAAAAGAAAGACAGACAAAACGGATGTTAGCAATTATAGACCTATCAGTGTTTTAAGCGTAGCTTCAAACATTCTCGAAAAATCGGTTTGTGTTCCCATTGAAAAATACTTCAAAGAAAATGATATAATTTATGAATTTCAATCTGACTTTCGATATGACTATTCAACTGAAAAATATTTAATTCATTTGACCGATTATTTGAGGACAGAAACTTCCCAAGGGCGCTTGGTATGATGCTCCTTGATCTGCAATAAGCTTTTGATACAGTTAATCATGACGTCTTATTGAAAAGGTTATACAAATAATGGGTTTTATAATAAGGCAAGTTTAGAATGGTTTAGAATGGTTCAATTCCTACTTGTCTAATCGACACCAAGTAGTGGCAGTTCATGATGTATGTTCAAAACTACTGCCGATAACATGCGGTGTACCTCACGGGGAAGTATTTTATGTCCAATTCTATTTACAGGTTAAATCAATGATATGTGTTTTTGTGTAAAAGATTGTAAACTATTACTGTACGCTGATGACAGCGTACTACTCTATTCAAATCCTAATCCGAAATTTCTTGAGGAAAAATTCAGTGAAGAGTTGTCTACATGTGTCGATTGGATGACTGATAATTAGCTTTCTTTACACTTGACTTGAGTAAAACAGAAAGCATTTTGTTTCGTTCTAAAAGTAACATTAAAAAGTCACTTGAATTCAAAGTGACACACAATAATCAAGTAATCCAGAGAAAGAATTTGTGAGGTATTTAGTCATAGAGTTGATTCTCTCAGAATCAGTTGTAAAAAAGGCAAATTCTCGTTTGAAATTTTTGTAAGATATCAAAGTTGTATGAATTTAGAATCAATTTAAATTCAAATTGCAGTGTGAATTTATTTTATAATTTGAAATTTTCTGTAATATCTGGCATACAACTTTGAATCAACATATATTGTGCAATAGTACCATTACCATCTCAGTAATTTCAAATTGCAATGTGAATGTATTTTATAAATTGAATTTTTCTGTGTAACATCTGCATACAACTTTGAATCAACTTATATTGTGCAATAGTACCATTACTATCTCAGTAATTTCAAATTGCAATGTGAATGTATTTTATAAATTGAATTTTTCTTTGTAACATCTGCATACAACTTTGAATCAACTTATTTTGTGCAATAGTACCATTACTATCTCAGTAAATGCAGTAATTGCAATTTCACTTTTAATTAACTCTTAATTCTGATAAGTTCATAAACTTGGTATACAGGATTTTGTATGTCAGTTTAGTTTGTTTGTTTTTTTCTAATTTTTGGTCTAACTAAAATTACACTTTTAAATCATATCATCATTCTTAATTGTATATTTTCCTGTTTGCTACTGTAAATTGCATTACCAATTACTCTGAACTTTAATCTAACTGCAATTCAATTTCTTATTTTAAAATCTCAATTTTGTATTTTCTTGGGCAATAGTTCCATTTGATTTGCTTTTAGATTTCTGCTTCCTACTTTTTATTTCCTTTTCTTCTACATATATTTTCTGGTCTGTTCTTTTATGACTGTCATATTCATTTCCCTGTTCAATTGATTGTTTAATGTTATTTCTATTTTGTATTTTGATTGTATTTTATCGGCTTATTTTTCGTATAACATTTTTTATTGTAAATTCAATTTGTTTCAGCCTTTGGCTGCTATTTTTAATGTTTTTTTACTCAACAAACCTGAACAATTCAATTCAATAAAAGAAAGACGTATACTATATATGTTATGCTCTTATTCAATGTTCGTTTGTATGCTAACACTGCGTGGTATAGTAACATAAACAAATCAGATCAAAAGAAGTTGAAAATTATACAGAACAAAATGGTGAGATTTATCAACTGTCAGTGGTTTAAGAACTCACGTTGGCTAAAGCGAACTTTCTAGAGCTGGTCTTCTTGAAGTCAATCAAAGATCAAAACAACTCGTATTGCACCACGTACATAAAATATATCATACTTTGATTTGCCGAATATAATAATAATAATACTAAGACAAATCATTATATTCGATCTAACTTCAATACATGTTACTGACTTGCCGCACAATTATAATACAAGAAATAGCCGATACAACTTTAACTTACCTGAAAGAGTAGGTAGTATTGGTAATACGTTTTATTACATTGGTATAAAACATTGGAATTTCCTTTCTAATAATATAAAGAAAATAGAAAACTTTGCTCATTCGTAAGAGGAAAGAGTAGGTAGTATTGCAAATACGTTTTACTACATTGGTATAAATCTTTGGAATTCCCTTCTTCCTTATATAAAGAAACTAGAAAACTTTGCTCATTTTAAGAGGAAATTAATTTCATATATCACTTGAGAGTCAGAGAAGAGAAGCGAATCGGACATGCCTGAACTAGCCTGATACAGACCACTTTCTTTTCTCTGCTAGGCGGATTCATATTTTCTAATGTTGTATATATTTTTATTGTTTTAGAAATTATATACAATCTCGATTCCCCCCCCCCCCTTTTCTCAAGAAAAAATATAATTTTAATCTATTAATTTTGTATGTTTGATCGAGGACCCCATTGGAAATAAGCTCTCGAGCTTTCGTGGGTTATCCTGTTTTTCTTTGAATATTCTATTGTTGTATAGTACGTTCGAAGCTTGGCGAATAAAAGTCAATCAATCAATCAATTTATCTTATTTAATCCATGGAAAATGATTCTCCTTCTTCTAATTCTAAAGCTAAAGCGCGCCCGCTCGCGACATATATGTTTGCTGGAGATCGAGATCGAGATGAACTACTAGCTATCCGGACAAAATTGCTGGGAAGACTTATTTTCTTCGATGGATTCCTATTACAAATTTAGCTTACAGATTCCCAGATATGTTATTGCTATCAGTACTGAATGGTTATCAGGTAGGAATATCTATTACATTTGGATTTTTGTCGCTCTGACTTGCCAGACAAATCGTTATTTAGTGGGGTCCCACACGTTCATTTTCCAGTGTCCTAACGCCGGGCAACCACACCACGTATGGTGGTGGATCCAGTGTCCGAACACTTTTCAGAAAATCAACGATAGCAAATAAAATATCAAACGAATATCTGTCAAACTTACATAATGAATGCTCAAAGTCCTACAGAAAAAGAAGTTGATGGAATTTTAAAAAGACAACGTAGATTTAATACGATATTCCCTTCCAAGTGAACCCCACTTATCCAATGAACAAGGTTATAATATAACCTTGTCCTCCCAAACCAATATGGTAATGGTGAAAACACATAAGGGCAGCCCTCTACTGCTGTACTACTGCCAGCCACAGTAAACAAATGCAGATTTCCTCTCTCCACATCGAGAGAGGGCAGCAGTACAGAAGGATCAATCAGTCTCAACAGAAAAATAGAATGAACACAAAATTTGATGCTTAAAATTCCACATTCCCTGAATCATTGGTTTAGCTGGTCACCAAACAAGAGGGACTTTCACAGACAACTTGCTGGTAAGTAATATTTTGAGTTTCACTATTTTGATCTGATATTTTGGCTGGATATATTACAGCAGGTTGCAGCTGCATAGTTTCAAGTGGGGCTGAGTGGTTCAGACACACGAGTGGGTGAACCCCATTCATGGGCCCTTGCCAATGTGAGACTGTGTCCAACATTCACTGTTGCAGCAGTCAAAAACAGAACAAAATTGCTCTAAGCAAGATTTAATTTTCTTAAATTTGTTAGATTACCTGATTCATGGACTCTTCCACTCTTACTGTGCCACAAATTAGGGGATTCAGAATTGAAAGTGAAATTTCAAATTATTTTCCTCTCCTGTATGAATGATCTAGCTATACGAGCTCTGTGCCTGTGGCTTATCAATCTGGTACTGGCCACAGAGCTATACAGCCGGCCATGCCTATACTGTGTGTGGAGGAGGATATCAACCAAAAAATCTAGATCTAAATATCACCATTTCCCACATACTGTGAGCCATGCAAACCACCCTCGGAGTTTGCTAAAGGGGTTACCTTCCAGGATCAACTAAGACCCCGTTCTCACTCACTTTTGAAAGTGGTCACCGCTCCAGAGGAACGGGTCTTGAGGAACGGTTTGTTAGCGTTCACATTCCGAGCAGTTTTTCTGGCTCAAACCGCTCCACGAATCAAAGTGGTCTTGTTGCTATGGCAGCTGAGGTCAGGGGGTCAAATTTTTCGTGCGGAATTAAAACCGTATACTGCTTGCCTGATGCATTTATCTTTACATCTTTCCAAGGCCTCTTTTTTCCACTTTTGTTTTTCTCTTTGTATGTTTGTTTGTCATTCCATCTTTCATTATGTTTTACTTTCTTTTCATCACTCTATCGTCTTTTCGTTCTTTACATTTCTTATATTTTTTCTTTGTTTTTAATCATTCTGTCATATTCTCGTTCTGTCTTTCATAATGTATTTCTTTGTTTTCATCATTCTATATCGTCTTTTTCTCTCTTTATATTTCTTATGTTTTTCTATCATTTTCCTCTTTGTCTTTTCTTTCTTTTCATCATTTTATCTTCTTTCTGTCTTTTATTTATCTTTCATCATCCTTTCATTTCTCTTTCAATCTTTCCTTGTTTTCTTTTGTTTTCATCATTCTATCGTCTACTCTTTCTTTACATTTCTTGTGTTTTTCTTTGTTTTTTTTATCACTCTGTCTATCATATTCTCTTTCTATCTTTTATAGATTTCTTCGTTTTCATCATTCTATCGTCATTCCTTTCTTAACATTTGTTATATTTTGTTTGTTTTATTTATCATTCTATGAACTGTTTTCTTTTATTTTCATCATTCTATCGTTTTCTCTTTATTTACATTTCTTATGTTTTTTTGTTTTTTTATTCTATCCTCTTCTCTTTCTTTACGTTTCTTATGCTTTTTCTTTGTTTTTTTATCAATCTATCCTCTTCTCTCTCTTTACATTTCTTATGTTTTTTTTATCATTCTATCCTCTTCTCTTTCTTTACATTTCTTATGTTTTTCTTTGTTTTTTATCATTCTATCCTCTTCTCTTTTTTTACATTTCTTATGTTTTTCTTTGTTTTTTATCATTCTATCCTCTTCTCTTTCTTTACATTTCTTATGTTTTTTTATCCTATCCTCTTCTCTTTCTTTACATTTCTTATGTTTTTCTTTGTTTTTTATCATTCTATCCTCTTCTCTTTTTTTACATTTATGTTTTTCTTTGTTTTTTATCATTCTGTCCTCTTCTTTCTTTAATTTCTTATGTTTTCTTTTTTTTATTCTATCCTCTTCTCTTTACATTTTTAATGTTTTTCTGTTTTTTATCATTCTATCCTCTTCTCTTTCTTTACATTTCTTATGTTTTTCTTTGTTTTTTATCATTCTATCCTCTTCTCTTTCTTTAATTTCTTGTTTTTTTTTTTTTTATTCTATCCTCTTCTCTTTCTTTACATTTCTTATGTTTTTCTTTGTTTTTATCAATCTATCCTCTTCTTTTTATTTACATTTCTTATCCTTTTCTTTGTTTTATATCATTCTATCCTCTTCTCTTTCTTTAATTTCTTATGTTTTTCTTTGTTTTTTATCATTCTATCCTCTTCTCTTTACATTTTTTATGTTTTCTATGTTTTTTATCATTCTATCCTCTTCTCTTTCTTTACATTTCTTATGTTTTTCTTTGTTTTGTTATCATTCTATCCTCTTCCCCTTATTTACATTTTTCATGATTTCCTTCGTTTTTATAATCTTTTCATTTCCTCTTTCTGTCTTTTCTTTTGTTTCTTTTTTTCGCCATTCTATCATGCAGCAATGTATTATAAAAAGGAAAATCACACGTGATTTCCCGCGGAACACACAAGCTCACTTCCGGTCAAAGTACGCTTTCGTTCACATTGCACGTTTAGAGCGGTCCATACCGCTCTTAATAAGACCCGTTCCTCAAGACCACCTCCCCGAGGTGGTCTTCTGGAGCGGTCCAGAAGACCACTTCCTGGACCACTTTGACCGTTCACACTCACCTAAGAACCGTTCCTGAGGAACGGGTCTTAGATAGACCGCTCCAAAAGTCCACTTTCAAAGTGAGTGAGAACGGGGTCTAAGATTGTAAAAATTGAATGAATAAAAAAGAAAAAAAGCCACAAAATCGGCAGGTGTGATCAGGTTTTTTTTACCTTGCACTTGTAATTTGTATATATGGGACTACACATGCAAGATAAAGATTGGTGTAGTCCCATATATACAAGTTACATATGAAAGGTAAAAAAAAAACGATCACACCTGCCGATTTTGTGGCTTTCTTTCTTTTTTATTCATTCAATTTTTACAATCTTAGTTGATCCTGGAAGGTAACCCCTTTAGCAAACTCCGAGGGTGGTTTGCATGGCTCACAGTATGTGGGAAATGGTGATATTTAGATCTAGATTTTTTGGTTGATATCCTCCTCCACACACAGTATAGGCATGGGCTGTATAGCTCTGTGGCCAGTACCAGATTGATAAGCCACAAAGCTCGTATAGCTATGAATGATCTAGCCTGGAAAAGGGCCTGCTGATACACACAATAGCTATTGAAGCCTATTCACCCATAAAAGAGCTAGTCAAGGTTATCTTCAGATAAGCTTGTACATGTATAAGTGAGTGAACCCCTAGCTTCCCAATGACGCGGCGTTTTGGTCCCTTGAAAAAGGTACTGTATATCCGAACGTGTGAAACCTATGGGAAAAAGACACAACCTTGTTTCAATAGTGTGGTTTTCATACGCGTGGGATTACGCGTATGAAAACCCATTTTAGGCGCTTAACAGTGCAGTACACGTTCGGTAACACAATCTGTTCGGAATTACAATCCTTGACTATAGTATAGTCATATTGACCACACCACGTAATACTATAGTGGTCATATTGACCACCACGCAGGACGAATGCAAAAATACTAGTCATTTTCTATCGCATGTACTTAAGGTATGGGGGAAAAGTAAGATAAATGTTTAAAATACTTCCTTTCAAATTCAGCGCTTCAAAATCTCTTTCGTACCTTGAATGGCCGTTAGGAAGAACTTTTGATATTTCCAGCAAAATCCAAGGTCAAAATCATGTCCAAAACCTAAGAAATCCCCGCCAATTTTTTTCGTGATCGCATGTTGTTTCCTGCCGCCGATGTTTTTAGACTAAATCGGCCAATAAAATTTTGTCCACAACGAAACTCAGTTTCGCGCGCACATCGATCTCTACGATCACACACACGGAAAATCGGGACTTTTACATGTGCGCGAAAGGAACCAAACTTTTAACGACCGAATTTTTTAGGGGGAGATGTCAGCGCTCACGGCGATCAGGAAATGTACACAATGACTTGCGATACCCCGTTTTGCCAGAAGTGACAGTAAATTACGGATTTCATTTTTGGAATTATCTTTTCCAACATCGGTGAGTTGAATTTATTGTATTTCATGAATATGTTGGTGTCGTTTTTTGTAAATTAAATGCCGATTATGAGTGAATGTTGGTGACTTTTGTGCAGTGGTGTTTTGAAAGTGTCGAGGTGGATGACTGCCTAGAGTCTGCACACGAAGTATAGTAAAGTCGCTATGAGTGATATTGACCACTACGCGGGACGAATGCAAAAATACTAGTCATTTTCTATCGCATGTACTTAAGGTATGGGGGGGGGGGAATTTGAAAAATATTTAAAAATACTTCCTTTCAAATTCAGCTCTTCAAAATCTCACTCCTACCTTAAATGGCCGTTAGGAGGAACTTCTGATATTTCAAGCAAAATCCAAAGTCAAAATCGTGTCCGAAACCTAAGAAATCCCCGCCAATTTTTTCCGCGATCGCATGTTGTTTTCATGGCTCCGATGTTTTAGACTAAAATCGGCCAATAAAATTTTGTCCACAAAGAAACTCTGTATCGCGCGCGCACATCAATCTCTACGATCGCCAAAAGTGACAGTAAATTACTGATTTCATTTTTGGAATTATCTTTTCCAACATCGGTGAGTTGAATTTATTGTATTTCATGGATATGTTGGTGTCGGTTTTTGTAAATTAAATGCCGACTTTGAGTGAATGTCGGTGACTTTTGTGCAGTGGTGTTTTGAAAGTGTTGAGGTGTATGACTGCCTAGAGTCTACACACAAAGTATAGTAAAGTCGCTATGAGTGGGGCAAACCCAGAATTCGGAAGTCTTCCGATTCCGGCAGTCCCTGGGCCTGGCTAAATGTATGGGTGGGGGGGGGGGCACTCACGGAACCATCACTATGTGGGGCTGTGTCAATCAGAGACACCAAGTTCAAAGACCAGTGATGCGTGAGATTTTCCGCGCATCAGCGCCAGGTAGGCAAGGTACAGTGCGCTCGCCGAGCGGTATGCACTTGGTAGGTCTGGTCAATGTCAGCGGCGGTCACGACCTCTAACCATGTCTAACCCCATGTTCAGACACAAAACTTTTATACCAAAACTCGATAAAGAAACGTATAAAATTTTCATTGTATAGCCTACGGCTACGGACCGTTCAGACACATATCTCGACCGATTAGAAAAAACATTGTATAGATGCGCAGTTTTCCACTGCGCATGTTGTTATGGTCGCCGCTAGCCCCTGCCCCTTGGTAAAGTCACCTTTCGCGCGCACACGTTAAACCCCGCCCAGTTATACCATTCAGACACACATGAAAAGGTGAATCGTTATCGAGTTCTAGTTCGAAATGATGCTCTGACCCATTTTAGAGTGATAGAATATCCAATTTCATGCCAGATCCTTCAATAGGATCTTTATCATCTTGATCAAGTAAAATTTCCAGGCTGTTTTTGGTCGGTGATCTTGCTCCTCTACTGCACACATATGGGTAAGATATCACACACTTGCCTATGCATATGGGAGGCGATTGCTTACGGTATGAAGGTACAGAGTGCGAGGTTATCTCCAATAACCTCGCATAAGTGTGAGTGGCTCTGACCCCAGTTTCGTTATACAACGTTTCGTTAGTCGGCGTTTAGACACATAAATCCACATAAATCCATCGTATAGCTATACCGTTTTGGTATAAATTTTTTGTGTCTGAACACCCTGTTAGTTGAAGTGGTAAAAACACCAATATCAGCAAAATTTTGAGAAAATACTTCCTTCTACATTTTAGGATGATGACAATGATAGAATATGTGATTTCATGCCAGATTCTTCAATAGAATCTTTATCATCTTGGTCAAGTGAAATTTTCAAGCAATCTTGCTCCTTTTCAGTGCACATATGTGCTAGAGATCACACACTTGCTATGGGAAGCAATTCCTTGTAGTATGAAGGTACAGAGTGTGAGGTTATCTACAATAACCTTGCATACATGTAAGTGTGAGTGAGGGGGGGGGGGGGTTCTCGTGTATACTGTAGTACGGGGACTTGCCACTTTGACGACCCCCTTTTTTTGGCTTCGATTGCCGTTCTCAAGATACCCGGAAATGACGACCCGTTTTGTGGGCTTCTGATCATTGCCGATTGCTGTTCTCAAGATACCCGGAACCCTAGACCGAAAATTCTGTCTGTCTTTCGTTAGCCTCTTATTTGGGTAGGGTCAGCTCTTCACTTAGGGACAGAAGCGGGCCCATCGATCTGCTGTGCAAACCGACTACACACCAACGTGTAGTTGGGAAAATCGCTATAATTTTATTTTTCCTCATGCAAATATAATTAAATTGATAAGATCTAGGCTCTACTCCTTCAAGAATCTGTTCACCTTACCAATTTTGACTGTATAATCCGTTTAATGCTCCTTTTTTAGGTAATTCAGTGTCCAAGGTTTTCTCCATTAACAAATCTTGCAGCTGTATTCAAACTGTTATTAGTGTGTAGTCCGTTTGCACAGCAGAACGATAGGCCCGCTTCTGTCTCTAAGTGAAGAGCCAACCCTACCCAAACAAGAGGCTGACGAACGAGAGACAGAATTTTCAGTCTACTGGAACGAAGCTAGCTGTATGAGCTCCGTGGCTTATCACTCTGGTACTGGCACACGGAGCTGTACAGGGGATGCATATATATGGTGTGTGACGAAGGATATCACAAAAAAATCTAGATCTAAATATCACCCATTCCCACATACTATGAGCCATGCAAACCACCTTCGGAGTTTGCTAAAGGGGCACTCACACTTATTGTAGATAACCTCGCACTTTGTACCTAATTCGTACAGTGATGAATTGCCTCTCCTAGCAAGTGTGTGATATTTTGCACATACATGTATGTGTGCTAGAATGGAGCAAGATCACCGGCCAAAAACAGCCTGAAAATTTCACTTGATCCAGATCCTATTGAAGAATCTGGCATGAAATTAGATATTCTATCATCCTAAAATGTAGAGGTAAGTATTTCTCAAAATGTTGCTGATTATATTGGTGTTTTTACCTCTTCGACTTAAAGGACGTGACCACCGCCAAAATTGACACAGCCCCACATATATGTAGTGATAGTTCCGTGAGTGGCTAAAGAGCACTTATACATGTACAAGCTTATCTGAAGATAACCTTGTACTCCAGACTAGCTTTTATAGGTGAATAGGCTTCAATAGCTTTTGAAGCAATTTTGTTGACTGTTTTTGACTGCTGCAACAGTGAAAACTGAATGTTGGACACAGTCCCACATAGGCAAGGGCCTATGAGTGCCCTTGTACAGCTCCGTGTGCCTGTACCAGATTGATAAGCCACGGAGCTCGTAAAGCTAGAACGAAGCAACTTCGTCTCTCTCTCTCTGTATGCACCACACATAGGCCCTGGCCTATGTGGGACTGTGTCAAACATTCACTGTTGCAGTAGATCTAGTCAAAAACAGACAACAAAATTGCTCTAAGCAAGATTTAATTTACTTAATTTGCTTGATTACCTGATTCAGGGACTCTTAAACTCTTACTATGCTACAAATTTGAGGTTTCAGAGTTGAAAGTGAAATTTTGAATTGATTTTGAATAATTATTTTCCTCTCATGTA